>CM072997.1:237901235-239101235 GCA_037038555.1 Rhynchonycteris naso
GACTTTTGGGGCCGAGTAATGGGTAAATAACATTTCTTAAGAGCTTAACATACTTTTCTTAAAAATCACCCCATAGAATTATGCCTAACTGTGACAGATGTTCATGTATGTTGAGAAATCTCATTTCTATACGGTCAGCATGTAATTCACCAGCATTTCCTTTTGTTCAGGTTGCTGCTGTGGAGCAGAGGGTGTGGAGGCTCCCACTGAACAGAATGCTTCTGAAAGGGTGTTACAGGCAAAAGATCCTAAATTGGCTTTGTCTTCGCAGAAGAGCCACCCCTGTGAGGGTTGGAACCTCATCTTGAGTGACATTTTCAGCTTGGTTGAGCAGCAGGGATCACAGCTATTGAAATATGGTGCATGTGGAGAACTATTTTATTTCAGTACAAATTGTCAGCACCATGAGGATCAATACATGAAAAAAAGCATTTTGAAATAAATGAGGAGAGGGTCTCACTTGCAAAGGGCCACAATTTCAATGTGGCCCAGATGCTTTTTACCTGCCAGGAGTTAGGGCTGGACATTTTTACTGAATTAGGACATCTCTAACAACAGGCTACTCATACCAGGAACAGGCCAGATTAAACCTCAGTGTCTTGGGTAACTTTGCAAACGAGGAAAAATTATCATCAGAAAGTTCACACAGGAGAAAGGCCCTATGAGTGCAGTGAATGCAGGAAATTCATTTTCACTAAAACTTATTTCCATTGTTATCAGAGATTTCACACTGGAGAAAGGTCTTATGAGTGTAGTGAGTGTGGGAAATCTTTTAAGAGAAAACACCATTTGAATTATCATCAGACAGTTCACACTGGAGATAGGCCTTATGAGTGCAGTGAGTGTGGAAAACCTTTTTCCAGTAACTCTGACCTTAGTTATCATTAGAAACTTCACAGAGGAGAAAGGCCTTATAAATGCAGTGAATGTGACAAATGTTTTAGAAGAATCTCTGTCCTTCATTATCATCAGAGAGTTCACAGTGGAGAAAGGCCTTATGAGTGCTGTGTATGTGGGAAATGTTTTACCATCAAATCTCTCTTGTCTAAACACATGAGATTTCACAGTAGAGGGCAATCTTAGATGTATTGAAAGTGTAGTTTTTTAAATAAGTGTTAATAGTGTAGATAACTGAGGTTCCATTTGGCTCATTTTAATTTTTTGCACCCAAATGTCAATGATATGGAAATTTTCCATAAGTTCTTTTTAGTTGGGAAGTGTGTGTGTCTATGTTGTACTTTTTAAGGTATTCAAGACTCTTGCCAGATTAATATTTTTGCACATTTTTGTGACCGAATGTATTTCACCTGCACTATCTAGCAGGTGCTCACTGTTTACATCAGCCACCATCCTAATGTCCTTAGGGAAGCTCATGTTTTTCTCTGATTTGTTGGAGGAAATTATAGGTAGTGTGAGCTGTTAGGGGATCAGCATTTGTTTAATTCTGATATGTTTTGACAGGAACCTGACTCAGTGTTGACCTCAGAGAACATCACCTGCGTTCAGCTTACAGCTTGCAGATCGTGTGTCGTAAATGTCCCTTTTCAGGGACCTGGTTTCCTTAAATACTTGTGATGAATATTTCCAATGTTAATGTCACCAATGCAAGAAATGACAGAACCGTGTCCCGTTGGCTTGTAAAATAATGAAGGCCCATTTGTTTGACTTCTCTTTAATATTGGATGTTTTATTTACTGTATTATTTCAATTATAGATTTTGACTCTAGTGGTGTGAAGAGGTCAAGAACTTTTACATAGGTCTCAAACTTTCTTTGCCTTCGAAGGCACAGTGTGGTGCTGAAATCAAACTTTTATGGTTGCCCATATCCTGCTAGGACAGCCTGACAGATTCTGTGGCCCTCATGTGGAGCCTGAATGCCATGAGTTTTAGGAGACTCAGAGATCACTTTGAAGTGTTGATAGGTGTCACAACATCAGTTGCTTCTGAAAACAGTCTTTTTACAAGGACTGCCAGTATTGGTTTAAAAAAAAATCATTTTTGAGAGTGTTACCAAGGGCCATGTGTCTACTTTTTTTATTTAGTGAGAGAAGAGGAGGCAGAGAGACTCTTGCATGCACCCTGACAGAGATCACCAGGCAAGCCCACAAAGGGTTGATGCTCTGCCCATTTGGGATATTGCTCCATTGCTCAGCAACTTAGCTCTTCTTAGCACCTCAGGCGAATGCGATGGAGCCTTCCTCAGCACCCAGGGCCAACTCACTGTAATTGAGCCATGTCTGCAGGAGTAAGAGAGTGAGAGAGAGAGAAGCAAGACGGGGAGGGTTGAGAAGCAGACGGGTGCTTCTGTTGTGTGCCCTAGTTGGAAATTGAACCATGGACATCAACATGCCAGGCTAACGCTTTACCACTGAGCCTACCAAACAGGGCATCATGGGTCGTAATGTCTACAATTCCATGGCTAATGGTTACTTGGTTGCAGGACCAAAGAGATTAAAGAGGAACCCCTGATTGCTACAGAAGCACTGGCCCAATAGGGGTTGTAGGATTCCAAATCTACACACAAGCTAGATGGAATGTGACTCTTCTAAATGTGCATCCAGAAATGTTTGTGTAAAAAGAACTGTAGGATCAGTGTGTACAGAAATCATAGAGTTTCTTTCCATGTTTTATCTTCTGTGACTGAAGTCATTGTTATTATAAATTAATGGTTTTATAAATTTTTGTACCTTATCAGATATTGTACCGAGGCAGAAAGTTAAGATAAAGAAAAGTATCTGTTGTCTACAGATATGGTGGGGTTTCTTTTTTTTAACCTAGGCAGCATTCCTATTGATTGAAAAACAGTCCTTCATTGTTTGGTATATTTGATGTCACTTAGGAAAGACTGACTCTTCAGAGGGCATGAGAATATGGATAAAACATAGTTACCAAATGTATTTTTCAAATATTATTGGGGAAATTGTTTTATATTTAGCCTCAACATATGTGTGAAACTGTAACTCACTGTAATCCTAATACTGACCATATCTGTCACTGTGGGTTTCTTTCATATCCTTTTACATAAAGTCTCTCCCTGCCATTCACAGCTCTCCAAGTATTCACTGATTTATTTTCTTTGTTTTGTTTGTTTGTTTATATTTTTCTTAAGTGAGAAGCAGGGAGGCAGAGAGACAGACTCCAGCATGTGCCTGCCCAGGATCCATCTGATAAACCCACTAAAGGCAGTTCTCTGCCCATGTGGGCGTTCCTTTGTTGCAACTGTAACCATTCTAGCATCTGAGGCAAAGGCCATGGAGCCATCCTCCATTCCCTGGCCAGCTTTGCTACAATAGAGCTTTGATGCGAGAGGGTGAGAGAGAGAAAGAGTAAAAAGAGGGGGAAGGGTGGAGGAGCAGATGGGTACTTCTCCTGAGTGCCCTGCCCAGGAATCCAACCTGGTACTTCCACATGCCAAGTTGAAATACCACAGATCCAACCAGCCAGGGCTGATTTACTTTCTAGTTTAATAGATCATTTTGCATTTCCCAGAATGTATATGATGGGAATAATACTAGTTTTTCTGTTAATATTTATATTGCATAAATACTTAAGGATTCATTAATGTTATATAAGTAATTCCTTTTTCTTTCCCTGACAAATATTCTTTGACTGTATCATTATTTCTTTATCTGTTCATTTGTTCATGGAGATTTGGTTATTTCTCATCTTTAAATGTTGAGAATAAAGGTAGTGCAAACTTTTGTGTATAATTTTATTTTTTAACTTAGAGAGAGAGGGAGAGGGACAGAAAGAGGATAGGTAGCAAGGGGAAAAGATGAGAACCATTTATTCTTCATTGTGGCACTGTCATTGTTCATTGATTGCTTCCTCATATGTACTTTGACCGAGGGGCTACGGCAGAGCAAGTGACCCCTTGTTCAAGCCAGCAACCTAGGATGTAAGCCAGTGACCTTGGACTTTAAGGCAGTGAATTCTGGGCTCAAGCCAGCAATCATGAGATCATTTCTATAATCCCATGCTCAAGCTAGGGACCCAGGGCTCAAGCTGTTGAGTCTGCGCTCAATTCAGTAACCCCGGGGTTTTGAATGTGTATCTTCTGTATCCCAGACTGACGCTTTATCAACTGCACCACCACCTGGGCAGACTGCACATAAAATTTCTTACTGAATTTTCTGAGATAGGGGCTATTCCAAACTTGAGAGAATAAGACTAGGACTTTGGAATAGCAGTTACAAACCATTTTACATTTGGTGCCAGGATAGTTTCAATGTTGGTATTCATGAAAATTTGGAATATGGGCATCTGTACTTGATATACAGAATTTTGATCCCAGCATCTCACAGCCTCTTCAGGAAATGATGATCATTTCACCTGGAAATGCAGTGACTGTGTATTCTGGGGGTCTTAAGTTTATATCTGGAAGGGAATTACGGTTAAGCAAACTACAGAAATGTATTAATGTGGGTTTATAATGAAGATTACTTAAATAGCTAGAAGGGAAAAAGGCTCTATGAAGCTTGAGAACTGGTAAGTATCAATGAGTAATAAAGGACAGTGAGTACTAAGATGAGAGAAATAATGTGAGCTATGAGTCTCCTAAAAACTTGGCTACAAATAGAATTGTTTCTACAGATTTGAGTTATTTCATTCATGAGAATTTGAGGAAAAAATAGTGAAGTGAGAACAATGTAGGAAGGTGTGAGAAGTAAAATTTAGAAGCATGAAAGAAGAGCCCCAGTAATATGTTTCATTGCTTCAGCAATCATCTACTAATTATATTAACTGCTTCAGGGGTTCCCCTATGCCTGTGCTATACATCAATAAATAAATCTTTTTGCTACCTAGCTTGTTTAAAACCTTTATTAAAACCTAGCCCATGGCCCTCTGGCTGGCTCAGTGCATAGAGTGTTGGCTCAACATGTAGATAACCCGGGTTCGATCCCCAATCAGGGCACACATGAGGCCATCTGAAGCCACTATCTGCTTCTGTTTTTCTTCCTCTACCCCTTCTCTGTCTCCTCCTCCCTTGCAGCCTATGGCTCAACTGGTTCGAGTGTCTGCCCCAAGTACTGAAGATAGTTTAATTGATTTGAGCACCAGCCCAAGATGGGGGTTGCCAGGTGGATCCTATTAGGGCTCCTGTTGGAGTCTGTCTAGCTCCCTTCCTCTCACTTAAAAAAAGCTACCCTATGAGTCAAAAGAGTCAAAAACAAAAAAAGAAATTCTGCCTGACCTGTGGTGGCACAATGGGATAAAGCATCAACCTGGAAACACTGAGGTCACCAGTTCAAAACCCTGGGCTTGCCTGGTCAAGGCACATATGGGAGTTGATGCTTCCTGCTCCTCCCCCTACTCTCTCTCCATCTTTCCATCCCTCTCCTCTCTGAAAAAAAAAATTGAATAAAGTCTTAAAAATATATTCTATGTTATAGTAAATTATAAGGTAACAGTGCTGTAGAAATGTAAGAGCAGCACCAGAAATGAGAAACATGGTTCCTGAGGGTTTAAGGGCTCATATTTAAATGAAAGGAGAAAGATTCAATTACATCCGGAAGACATTCCATGGATAAGAAAAAACTAACACAATTTTCTTGTGTTTACAGTTTGGTTGAGTGTCCAACCACTTATATGACTGTTGTGCCATTTGCAGGGTGCTGGAGACTCTTTAATTTTTTTTAGTAGTTAGTTTTTATAATTTCTGCTAAGACTTTAATTTTTCTGGGAGCAAGATGGCGACGGAGTAGGCGGACGTACCAACTTCCAACTCCCAGAACCAAAGTGGATTACAACTTAATTTTAAGAACCATCACCTGGATAAACCAACTTTGAACAAACCTAAGTGGACTCTTCAACCAAGGAACACAGAAGAAGCCACGTTGAGACTGGTAGGAATAGCGAAAACGCGAAGAGGGCTGCCCAGCTCCCCGGAGCAAACGGCAGCCCGGAGAGACCCGTGTGGCGGGAGGAGAGTTTGGCGGAGAGGGAGGGACCTGGGTCCCAGGAACCAAGCCCCAGCCTGCAGTCCTAGAGCCTAGAAGAGGCGTTTGGACAGATTTGAGCTGTGAAACAAGTGAGGGAGCTCCCAGACCTACAGTGTGGAGTATTAGGTCCCTTCCTACTCTGCTGAGGGCTGCTTAAGGTTTTGGGGCGGCAGGACGCTGAAAGGCGGTTCTGTCGGCGTGGGCAGAGGCCAAGCCGGTGGGAGATCGGTCTAGCCCAGAGGGTCGGAGGGGACGCGCGAGAGCGCTCCGGAAGCTGCGGGCCCGCCTTTAATCCCACTTACGGGGACAAAGCGGGAGGCCAGGAACGGGCAGGCCCTGCACAAGCTGGCCCTGACCGCGGGGACCGGGCTAGGACCAGGGACGGGCGGGGGTTCGCGGCTGAGCTGACGCTACCAGCCCCCCCCCCCCGCCGGGGAAACCGCGGTTGGCCAGTATACGTGTGCAAGTGGGCTCCGAGCGCGGGAACGGGGTGGACCCCGAGACAAGTAGAGGCTCGCAGCTGAGCCCACGTACTATCCCCACCCGGTCGGAGAAACCGCGGATTGCATTCATACGTGCACGAGCAGGCTCCGAACGCAGGGGCGGGGTAGAGTCCGGGACGAGCGGAAGTACGCAGCTGAGCGGAAGCCAGCAAACACCCCCGCCCCAATAAACCTTGGTTTCCGACCCCACGCAGAAGGGCCCTGGCCTCGAGGGCGGGGCTAAAGCTCCGGACGGGCAAAAGCTTACAGCTGAGAGCACGTCAAAAGCCCCGCCTAACCCGCGGAACGGTAGCGAGCAGGCTCCGACTGCTGGTTCTGGGCGGAAGTCCGGAAATAGGCTGGGTCCGCAGCTGAGCAAAGGTGCTCACCTCTACCCTTGGTGCTAATCTTGTGGCTTCAGTGACAGCCCCTCCCACGGAGGAGAGGCAGAAATCACAGCAAAAGCCACAGTGGGCCGGCGCTGGCAACGCTCATACCCAACCACCCTAGGCACCGGCAGAGGGGGTGGGGGCCTGCAGATAGACCACACCTAGAGAACACAAAGGCAATACCTACTGGACTCCAGTGGCCACAACTTGCTTATACACAGAAAAAATGGGCAGGCAGAGGAATGCAAACCAAATGAATCAAGAGAAATCCCCAGAGAAGGACCTGAATGAACCAGATATAACCAAATTACCAGAAGCAGAATTTAGAATAATGATAGTCAGGATGTTCAAAGAAATTAGAGACTTTAATTTTTCTTAACTCTTCCATTAACTAGTTTTAATGTTCTTCAAATTTTTGTTTATTTTGGTGTGATATTTGCTTAAAAAATTTAAATAGGTTTTGTGCAGAAGTATTCATTTTTTAATACTTATTACATATATACATAGGCATAATTTCTTAAATATAAAATTTTATTTGATTTTTTTACAAAGAGAGGGTCAGAGAGAGGGATAGATAGGGACAGACAGACAGGAACGGAGAGAGATGAGAAGCATCAATCATCAGTTATTTGTTGCGACACCTTAGTTGTTCATTGATTGCTTTTTCACATGTGCCTTGACTGCGGGCCTTCAGCCGACCGAGTAACCCCTTGCTCCAGCCAGCAACCTTGGGTCCAAGCTGGTGAGGTTTGCACAAACCAGATGAGCCTGCACTCAAGCCAGTAACCTCGGGGTCTCGAACCTGGGTCTTTCCGCATCCCAGTCCGATGCTCTACCCACTGCGCAACCACCTGGTCAGGCAAATTTTATTTGATTTTAAAGTTAATGTTCCTGCATGACTTTTAGTGTCTCAGTGGATAAAGCCTTAACCTGAAATGCTGAGGTTGCTGGTTTGAAATGCAAGCTTGCTTGGTCAAGGCACATAGGAGAAGCAACTAATTGATGCATCCTGTTCCTCCCCCCTTCTCTCTCTTCTCTCTAAAATTAATAAAATCTTTTTAAGAATATACATAGGGGAATTAAATTTATTTTTAAAAAAGTTTATGTTTTACTATCATGTCACTGCACGTTTTTTGTTTTTTGACAGAGACAGATTCAGAGAGAGGGATAGATAGGGACAGACAGAGAGGAAGGAAGAGAGATGAGAAGTGTCAATTCTTTGTTTCATCTCCTTAGTTGTTCATTGATTGCTCATTCATATGTGACTTGAAGAGGGGAGGCTAAAACAGACCAGGTGACCCCTTGCAAAGTTATCAACCTTGGGCTCAACTGGGTGACCTCAAGATTTTAAACCTCTGTTTTCGTGTCCCAGTCCAATGCTGTATGCACTGTGCCACCACCTGTTAATGCTCACCACACATATTAAATGTTTGAATAAACTGACCAGTCATGGTGCAGTGAATAGAGTATTGACTTGGGACTCTGAGGATCCAGGTTTTCAAACCTGAGGTAGGTGCCTTTAAGCCTAAAATTACTGGCTTGAGCCCAAGGTCACTGGCTTGAGTAAGGTGTCACTGGTTCAGATGGATCATTTGGAGGCTTGGTATCTCAGCTTCAACTTCTTGGTGTCAGCATTAACAAACCCTTTAAAGCTGCCTTCAGAGATGAATGGAACCAATGGATGAAGTCTTCTGTGGATAATTTGACACCAGCAGAAAGAATGAAGAAACCAATTATAGGAGAAGTTTGTACATGGGTGAAAAGGCCCTGGGATAATATCAAGATTGAGATCATTGCCAAGTCATTTAAGAAGTGTGGCATTTCTTTTTCTTTTCTTTTTTTTTTTACAGGGACAGAGAGAGACTCAGAGAGAGGGATAGATAGGGACAGACAGACAGGAACGAAGAGAGATGAGAAGCATCAATCACGCAATTTTCGTTGCGACACCTTAGTTATTCGTTGATTGCTTTCTCATATGTGCCTTGACCGTGGGTCTTCAGCAGACCGACCAACCCCTTGCTCGAGCCAGCGACCTTGGGTCCAAGCTGGCGAGCTTTTGCTCAAGCCATATGGGCTCGTCCTCAAGCTGGTGACCTTGGGGTCTCGAACCTGGGTCCTCCACATCCCAGTCCGATGCTTTATCCACTGTGCCACCGCCTGGTCAGGCAAGAAGTGTGGCATTTCTAATGCCATACATGTAACTGAGGACAAGGCAATATATGAAAACAGTGATTCATCATCAGACACAGATGAGGACAAACTAATGAATTGGAGTTTTGACAGTAATGAGGAGTTGTATGAATTTGATGATGAATGCAACTTGATTGAGTTCAATAACTTTATGTAATACATTTTGTTTCAAATTTTGGGTCCCAAAGTTATGATTCATCTTATTCAAGGGAGCATCTTATACATGGGAAATATGGTACTTTTAAAATTTCTGTAAATGTGATTTGTGACTATGTTTCTAATATCTCATTGACAATGCCATACATATCATCATCTCCCCTGTAAATCTTTAAATAAGTTTGTAAGTCACAAGTTCCCTTTTATTATGATTACAAAAGCATTTTTAAAAATTTATTGATTAGACGGGGGATGGGAGAGAGGCTCTGGGAGAGAGGCTCTAGGAGAGAGAGAGGAATTAATTCATAGTTGCTTTACTTTTAGTTATTCATGTATGTGCCTTGACTTGGAGTGGGGGTACTCAAGCCTACCCAGTTACCCCTTGTTTAATTCAGTAACCCTGTGCTCAACTTGGCAAGTCTTCTGTCCAGGCAGTGACCATGTAATTTTGAACTG
This sequence comes from Rhynchonycteris naso, assembly GCA_037038555.1. Lineage (NCBI taxonomy): Eukaryota > Metazoa > Chordata > Mammalia > Chiroptera > Emballonuridae > Rhynchonycteris > Rhynchonycteris naso. The sequence goes on from CM072997.1 coordinate 237,910,852, forward strand.
GGGTCCTTAGTGTTCCAGGTCAACACTTAATCCATTGCACCAACACTGGTCAGACACAAAGGTATTTTCTTACTAACCAAAATACCAATAAATTTGTCAGAATTTAATTCCTTTATTATTTCAAAATTGTATTTTTCTTAATTGGTATTTAGATTATTATTAAATACACTCTCATTTATGCTTAGAGTATGCATTCTGTTTTTCATTATTTCTAAAGTCTGTGGCTCTGGACAGTGGGAGCAATGGATAGAGCGTTGAACCGACACGCAGGTTTTTCAGGTTCAATTCCTGTCAGGACACACAGAAAAAGTGACCATTTGCTACTGTCCCTCACTCTTTCCCCCTTCTCCCCCTTTTTCTCTCCTGCAGCCAGTGAGTCCAAGGTTGGCCTCTGGTGCTGAGGATAGCTCGTTGGTCAGAGAAGCAACCTCAGACACTAAAAGTAGCTCAGTTGATTCGAGCATTGCCCTCAGATGGCATTGCCCAGGAATACCAGTTTGGCGCATGTGTTGGTCTGTTGCACTATCTTGCCTCCTCTCACTTAAAGAAAAATAAAAGTAAAGAATAGAAATTGGGCTATATTCTTGTGTATGTAAGATGGTGTAACTAGATTATTTGTCTAGTAAAATCTCCCAGATTGTTTTATGCAGCCATACCTTGCTTGATTTGAAGCGCTTTATTGTCCTTCATTGATAAATGCATTTTCTAAAATATTAGATAAGACTGTCCACCCACAAAAACATTGCATCCCAAGAATGGTATGGATGATGGTTTGCTTTCTTGTTTAGTCAATAAAGTATTATTTATTTATTTTTGTTTTAAGAGAAAAGCTGGGAGAGACAGAAAAATTGAGCTGCTCCTGTATGAGCAATGAACAGGGTATCAAATCAGCAACATACAAGCTCAAAGAGAAGGGGCAGGGAGAGCGAAACATTTGTTGTTTCACTCATTTTTGCATTCTTTGGTTTTATCCCCTGTGTGTCCTGACTGGAGATCTAACATACAAACTTGTTATTTAGTGGCAATGCCCTTAACTGATTTAGCAAATGAGCCTGGGCCTAATAAGGTACTTTAAAGTTAATGTATGTACATTACTTTTTTTTTGTATTTTTCTGTAGTGAGAAACAGGGAAGCAGAGAGACAGACTCTAGTTTGCACTTGACAGGGAACCATCGGGCATGCACACCAGGGGGTGAGGCTCTGCCCATCTGTTGCTCTGTTGCAACCAGAGCCATTCTAGTGCCTGAGGCAGAAGCCACGGAGCGGTCCTCAGTCCCTGGGCTGAGTTTGCTCCAATGGAGCCTTGGCTGCAGGAGGGGAAGAGAGGGACAGAGAGAAAGAAGAGGGGGGAGTGTGGAGAAGCAGATGGGTGCTTCTCCTATTTGCCCTGGATGAGAATTGACCGTGGAACATCCACATACCTGACTGATGCACTACCACTGAGACAACTGACCGAGGCTTGTACATTACTTTTTTTTTTTTTTTTTTTTTTTTTACAGGGACAGAAGGAGAGTCAAAGAGAGGGATAGATAGGGACAGCCAGACAGGAACAAAGAGAGATGAGAAGCATCAATCATCAGTTTTTTGTTGAGACATCTTAGTTGTTCATTGATTGCTTTCTCATATGTGCCTTGACCGTGGGCCTTCAGCAGACTGAGTAACCTCTTGCTTGAGCCAGTGACCTTGAGTCCAAGCTGGTGAGCTTTTTGCTCAAGTCAGATGAGCCCGAGCTCAAGCTGGCAACCTCGGGGTCTTGAACCTGGGTCCTCCGGATCCCATTCAGAAGCTCTATCCACTTCGTGACCGCCTGGTCAGGCTACATTACTATTTTCTGACATAACTTTAAACCATACTTCATAGACTACAGTAATATATGTTATAAACAAAAATTTTATATGCACTGGGGAATTACAAATTAATGTTACTGGCATTATGGGCATATTTTTTTGGTTCGTCTGAAACCCATCATGCATTGTCTCTGGAATTCCTGTAATTGCATGTATTTGATGTCCTCAACATGTTCTTCATTGTTTAAAATAGATTAGAGGCAGAAGCATCAGTTTAAATCCAGCCTGATCCTCACCTCTTTGGCACAGGCTGAGCTGAGACTTCTGATATCATCAGAGGTAGATGACCTTAACTATTCGTGTCTGTTTTGTAACATTAAAGTTGCATAAGGGTCTGAACTGAGGCAGGACAGATAGCATGAACAACTTCAGCCACCTCTCCCAGTGACATTCTGAATGAAAAATTCTGATGATGGATGGCCTATTCGTCACAAAGCAGGATGCGTTATAGTCAGAAAGAGCAAATTCTGAAGAAAGAAAGGCAACACCAGCAGGCAAGGGAAGCCGCATGGGTGCACAGGTGACAACCATGCCCTAGAATTCACTTCTACCGGGGGTGCTAGACCACACTTTGGAGTCTGAATGTATTCTCGGGGAATATGCAGTAGTGGGACTCAGCCGGTTTGCACCAGTTCAGCAGAACCGATATATAATTTTTTTTTTTAGTTTGGTTAATCAGATGTTAAAATGTTACTTGTAATCAAAGTTCTCTCTAAGGTGGTTGCCTGGGCAGCTTCCCTATGTGAAAATCACAAATTTACTTTCCTTACTCTTTAAAAAAAAATTTTTTTATTTATTCATTTTAGAGAGGAGAGAGAGAGAGAGAGAAAGGGGGGAGGAGCAGGAAGCATCAACTCCCATATGTGCCTTGACCAGACAAGCGCAGGGTTTTGAACCAGCGACCTCAGCATTCCAGGTTGACGCTTTATCCACTGCGCCACCACATGTCAGGCCTTACTCTTTTTTTTTTTAATGTTCATCTGCGCAATAGAATATTCTACGGGTTTCTACAAATGTTCATTCCAACCATAGGTGAAATAAATTGCAAGTGTAGGTGCCAATCAAGGAGCAATATGGAGGCTGACTAGGCAGAGTCACAGTGGATAGAGCAGGGGTGTCCACACTTTTTCAGCTTGTGAACTACTTATAAGATGACCAAGTCAAAATGATCTACTTACAGTAAAAATGCAAAACATAAATTTGCCTGACCTGTGGTGGCGCAGTGGATAAAGCGCCGACCTGGGAACACTGAGGTCGCCAGTTCAAAACCCTGCACTGGTCTGGTTAAGGCACATATGGGAGTTGATGCTTCCAGCTCCTCCCCCCTTTCTCTCTCTTTCTCTCTCTCTCTCTCTCTCACTCTGTGTCTCCTCTCTAAAATGAATAAAATAAAAATAAAAAAACAAAAAACCCATAAATTTATTTCTTCTATATTATCATTATTTAAGTTACTATTATTACTATTTAATATTGTGTATTCTTCTTCCACCTTTCTCCTTCTCAGCTCTCTTTTTGGAGGAAAGTCAATGTCATAGTTTTTATGAACAGTCCGAAAAAGCTGCTCCACATTTCCCTTCTTTGGAATAGCAATGGCACACAGACAGATGAGGCAAATGCACTTAGAATATGACATAGTGAAAAAAATCCCTTCCCATTCTGTATGAAAGTGGTAGGTTTTAGGCTTCTTACTCGGACCAACTATGGCACTCATTTTTATACCCTTTGTTGTATTTAGTTTAAATAAATTGAAGGCTAACTACACAGCAATGTAACTGAACAAGTTAGCGTGATTTAACGTGCATGCATAGGGTGTCAAAAGTTCAGACGTCAGATTGGCTACCCTGTATGCCAATCAAAAGACAAATGTCTTTTTAATGTCATGCGATATACCTACACTTCCTTCGTGATCGATGTATTGAGCACCCCTGGGATAGAGCATCAGACTGTGACAGTGAGGACCCAGGTTCAAATCCCCGAGGTTAGTGGCTTGGGCTTGGGCTCACCAGCTTGAGCGCAGGGTTTCTGGCTTGAGTGTGGGATCATAGATATGACCCCATAGTCACTGGCTTGAAGCCCAAAGTTGCTGGCTTGAGTGCAAGGTTGCTGGCTTGAGCAAGGATTCATTAGCTCTGCTCTCCAGAGCTAATGGTTAAAGGACATATGAGAAAGCAATGAATGAACAATAAGGTACCACAATGAAATTTGATGCTTCTCATCTTTCTTCCTGTCTTTCTGTACCAATCTTTTTCATTCTCTGTCTCTCTTTGTCACAGAAAAAAAGAAAGAAAAGAAGAAGCAATATGGAAATGTCTTAACAGTTTTATTGTATTTTTTCAGGTATTATTTAATATTTTTTCATTAATATTTTAAAACATAACAATCTAGTTTGTGTACCTCTTTTATTCTCATTTAAGTATTAAATGCATGACATAATAAACTACCTTTTGTGGGGTTTTTTAATACTGAAAACGTTCATTAGGGTAGAGAACTAGTAGCTAATTTAGTTGAATCCCTCCACTGTAATATTTCCCCAAATCCACTCCTGTAGCAGGCTAAGGAATTAGAGCAGGGGTGCTCAATACGTCGATCGCGATCTACTGGGATCGCTAAGGAAGTGTGGGTAGATCGCATGACATTAAAAAGACATTTGTCTTTTGATTGGCATACAGGGTAGCCAGTCTGACGTCTGAACTTTTTTTTTTTATTCTTTTTTTCTAAATTATTTCTTTTTTTTAAATTCATTTTAGAAAGGAGACAGAGACAGAGAGAGAGAGAGAGAGAGAGAGAGAGAGAAAGGGGGGGGGGAGCTGGAAGCATCAACTCCCGTATGTGCCTTGACCAGACCAGTGCAGGGTTTTGAACTGGCGACCTCAGTGTTCCCAGGTCGACGCTTTATCCACTGCGCCACCACATGTCAGGCTTGACGTCTGAACTTTTGACATCCTACACATGCGCGTTAAAAGTGCGCTAACTTGTTCAGTTACATTGCTGCGTAGTTAGCCTTCAATTTATTTAAACTAAATACAACAAAGGGTATAAAAATGAGTGCCGTAGCTGGTTCGAGTAAGAAGCCTAAAACCTACCACTTTCATACAGAATGGGAGGGGATTTTTTTCACTATGTCATATTCTAAGTGCGTTTGCCTCATCTGTCTGTGTGCCATTGCTATTCCAAAGAAGGGAAATGTGGAGCAGCTTTTTCGGACTGTTCATAAAAACTATGACATTGACTTTCCTCCGAAAAGAGAGCTGAGAAGGAGAAAGGTGGAAGAAGAATACAGAATATTAAATAGTAATACTAATAACTTAAATAATGATAATATAGAAGAAATAAATTTATGTTTTGCATTTTTATTGTAGGTAGATTATTTTGACTTGGTCATCTTATAAGTAGCTCGCAAGCTCAAAAAGTGTGGGCACCCCTGAATTAGAGAATCTCCTTTTGGACTTTAAGAACTACATTACCCAGAATACACATTTCCAGGAGGCTAGTACTGTAGGAACTACATTCCCCTGAATGCTCATATTCAGGTTGGCAGTAGTGTAGGGCGGGACTTCCGTTGCTTTACCTCCCTGCATTTCCTGTTATCAATGGAGTCTCACAGCCTCAGGAGCTACCAGTGATGGTGAGATTGGACGCAAAAGGCAAAAAAGTGGAGTTCACGTCGCAAGTGTGAGGCTCCGAGAGGACCCCGGGTGACCCGTGCCTGGGTCGGACAGAGACTGCGGGCCGGGGCTGCCTCCTTGCCCGCCGCTCCTGCCCTGCCTGCAGAGTGCTATGGCGGCGACCGCGCTGAGGCGCCCGGTTGAGGTGAGCGCGTCCCCCGGACCTTCACCGCCTCACCTCTTCGACCCCCGAGCCCGGGTGCGGGGATCGGTCACGTCCTGCAGCCCAGGCCTTATCGTCCGGGATCGTGAGGCGCTGGTGGGTGACACCCGGTGTGACAGGCCTGAGAGAGGTGACAGGCTGAGGGACCGCGGACCCGGGAGAGACCCGGAAGACTGCGATTCCTATTCTGTCTGCGTGAAACAGTCTGAGGTGCAGTCACGTCGTCACCGAGAGGCTGAGGATTGCACCTCATTCTTAGAGTCCTTGGAGCCATGGAAGGTTGTGAACAGAAAGGGTCAGAGCCTGCATTATGCGTTTATTAACTGTTTAAATCCTGCTGAGAGAGAGAGAACAGACTGTAATGGGGGAATGAGGACAGCGCGGCCCAGCGAGTGGTGTCCTTGTGAAAGGTCACAGAGCTGGTCAGAGGCAGCACTGAGGACTGCGTCACAGAGGAGGTCACCAGACTTCAGGGCTGGGCTGGGATAGAAAGGGACCTGCTTACCTGGAGTAAAGTGTAGTTGTATGAGACTTCCTACAAGATCTGAAATTGAAAAAATCATTCTTGTCTTGCTAACTATTTAGTTGGTTATAATTAATTTATAGGTGAGTTCGTTATGTAGTTCACAATGTAAAATGAAAGTAATTAGAAGTCAATTGAATAGGTAAAGACACTCATAGTAAACCTAATTACATAGATTTTAATTCACTCTTGGTGAAGACTAGTGGATGGCTAAGTCTAGGTCCTCGCTTCATTGAGGCCCGGAAAGAACTTTCTTGGAGAGGCACAGAACTTTGTGGCAGTTACAAATGGTTGTTGTGGGTCTTTTGGAGTCTGAGTTGGTGTATCAGGAAACTGACTTGATCTTCACCCTCTTTACTTATATCTGGTTTGGCCACAGTTCATGTCATTGAGTTGCATTATCACACCTCAAACAAAAGTCACATATGGACTTCATAAGGTTGACAGATGGAGTTACCAGAAAAAAGAGTAATCCAGTTACACCTTGGTAATTGGGCCTTAATTAGGGGGCTTTTATGTAAAATATAGTTAATCTAATTCCCACATGGTATTGGTACTCAGTTAAAATAGGAAGTTCTCTCAGAATGGCATAAACTGGTTATGCCTAAATCACTTTTTTTTTTACATTTTATACTAATTTGATTTTATGTTTTCTGTAACAACTCTGTAAACTAGGAAAGAAAGGACAGCATGTCATAGTTTCTCCCTGGTGGTGACACTACCTAATAGTGTCTCCAGACTCTTCCCTAGGTATTTATTCGGCTCTTGAATATGGGGACCCTCAGGATACGTTGAACCTTCATTTTTTGAGTGCTGGCCACAGGTAACATCTGGATGCTCCCGTTTCTGTTGTCAATGTAAGAAATTTTCAAAAGTGTATCAAATTTATAAAAATGTTTATTTGAGCCATAGGGACTACAATTGCCAGAAAAGGAAATAACAACAGTGCAAGAAAATGCTCCAGAAAAGGGCAATTTTGGTACATATTTTATCAGAATCAAAGTAGGAAGTTGTACAAGGTTTACCTGAAATATATTGGTGATAGATTATGGGGGAGGGAACAAAGTAAAACAGGAAAATCTATAAGTTCTATAACAAGTGAAAATACAAACCACTTTTACATTGGGGGGGAGGTATATGTTAGTTAACAGTTACTTAACCTAAAATAACATTAAGGAATTTTGTGGTCTTTCCTCTGTTGCAGTGTTTGTGTCATGAGGGATCAGGGGAAAGGAAATTATCCTGGCATTCCAAAGGTCTGTTATCAAAAAGAAAATAGACAACCTCAGTTAAGGTAAAAATGTACTATTTTCAGGGAAGATACTGGCTTAGGACATGACTACCTACCATGAAAGTTTTAATTTCAGTAATTCTCAATAGTTATTTTCAGCCTCCAAGCTTGTAAGGTGCTATGCAGGCTTCCGCTGAAATTGTCAGTTTTAGTATATGGTCTGCCCTTATTCTTTTGGTCTACCCTGGCAGCAGATACAATTAGTTATGGAAGGTTATTCAGGGAGCAACCCCTGCATTTGGTAATGCTTGGAGGAGCCACAGGGCTGAAAGTAGGTAGCACAGGATTTCATTCTTTGTATTTAAAACAGGATTTTGGAATAAAAAATCAGACCTGAAAATCATGCAGTGATAATATAGCCTTCTGTTGTGGAGATAATGAGGACTTTGCACAGGATGAAGGAGTTAGTCTCTCCTGGGTTTTAGAGGCTTCCTGTACCTGCATAGTGTAGACATATTGTGGGTTAAGAGAGGTGGCAAGGAGCCCAGGGCTAGGCGAGTGTTATAATCCAGAGCAGTGCTGCTTGACTAGAGTTGTGGCCATGGAGGTAGAAAGAAACGTTGAGTTATGTTTTTTTTCCACCTATTTACTTATTTATTTATACAGAGAGAATCAGAAGGAGAGAGGAAGGGAGAGAGATGTGAAGGGTCAACTCATTGTTGTAGGACTTTACTAGCTCATTACTTTTTATATGAGTGCTTTGGCTGGGAGGTGCCAAGAGAGCTATTGAACCCTTCCTCAATCAGTGAACTGAGGCTCAAGCTAATGCCCTTGGGCTTCAATTCAGTGACCGTGAGATCATGTCAATGATACCGTGCTCAAGCCAGGACCCTGTGCTCACTTTAGTGTGCCTGTGCTCAAGTAGATGAGCCAGTGCTCAAGCTGTGACCTCGAAGTTTAAAACCTCAGACCTCAGTGTCCCTGGTCAACGTCAGTCTATCCACTGCACCAGCACCAGTCAGCCTATTGGTTCATTTTTAAAATAAGAATGTAGTAGAGTTTCAGATTTGCAGCTGTTGGAGAAAAAAGCAGTAATTGAAGATCACCCAAGGGTTCTTGGTTTTAAGAGCCAGAACGTTGGAGGATGCATCAAATGTACTGGGGAAGTTAACTTAATTTTCTTTGTCAATATTATAAGATTTTTTTTGGTTAACAGTTTCATAAGTTTGAAAGAACAGTGAGTTGACACATCAAGTTGGTAGCTGAACACATAGGCCTGGATATTTGGGGAGTGTCCCGACATAGACACATAGAAGAGTGGTAGCCCTTTTGTGCACTAGGGTAGTGCTGCTAATGACCAGGGGGCTACAGCAGAGCCTGTGACACCTTGTTCAAGCCAGTGACCAGGCACTCAAGCCAGCGACCTTGGGCTTCAAGCCAGTGACCTCTGGATTCAAGCCAGTATCCATGAAGTCATGTCTATGATCTTACGCTCAAGCCAGCGACCCCACACTCCAGCTCGATGAGACTGTGCTCGAGCCAGCAACCTCAGGTTTCTAACATGGGTGGTCTATTTTCCAGGCCGATGCTCTATCCACTGTGCCACTGACTGGTCAGACGTGTGGGTAAGATTTCTATGTAGTGTAATTATGGGTTCTCAGAGAAACTGTTCTGGATTTACTTGTATTACCTCTGGCAGGTTGATGTGACTTTTGAGGATGTTGCTGTGTACTTCTCCAGGGAAGAATGGTGCCTCCTTGATGAGGCTCAGAGACGCCTGTACCTGGATGTGATGCTGGAGAACTTTGCACTTATATCCTCACTGGGTAAGACCCTGACTCTCCTGGCGCACTCCTTGAGCATGCCTGCGCCTCCTTTTACTCAGTCTTTCACTTTGCTTTTTCTATTTTAATCTCTAAGAGACCAAATGAGACTTACACCCAGAGGCCAATGGAAAGCAGCAGCTGGACTTTGGGTCACTCTGATTCTTTTTCCAGGGATCTTCATTTTTGCCTCACTGTCTCTAGCTTTAATAAACTTATTCTCATTTTCAAAAAATAAACCACAAATATAATACAAGCCTGACAAGTGGTGGCACAGTGGATAGAGTGTTGGACTGGGATGCAGAGGACACATGTTTAAAACCCTGAGGGTACCAGCTTAACTGCAGGCTCATCCAGCTTGATGGTGGGCTCACCAGCCTGAGTACAGGGTTAATGGCTTGTGAGTGGGATTATAGACAGGACCTCATGGTCACTGAATTGAGTCCTAGGTCACTCACTGGCTTGAGTAAAAGGTCACTGGCTCAGCTGGAGCCCCCCATCAAGTCACATATGAAAAATCAATCAATAAAGTCTGCAACTGCTAGTCCAGTGGTTCTTAACCTTTTTTGAGGTACCGAACCCACCAGTTTCATATGCACATTCACCGAACCCTTCTTTAATGATAAATAAAATATGATTTTATTTTCCAAAATCAAGACATAGGTATATTTTTTTACTGGTGCACAAAATGAGCCATGCATGAACATCACCTTGCTCAAAGAACAAAACCAACAAAGTGAATGAACTCACAACAAATTACGGTATTACTTTATTCTGGCCTCGGCGCCAGAGGCTTCTCCGAACCCTTAAGACCGACTCATGGTTAAGAAACACTGTGCTAGTCAGTGCTTCGCATTTCTCTTCCTTTCTTTCTATCTCATTCTCTCTGTCAGTCTGTCTCTGTGTCTGTCCTTCGTTTAAATTTTATTTTGAAACCTTTCTTTTTTGTGACAGGGAAAGAGAGGACCAGAAAGGGACAGACATACAGGAAGGGAGAGAGATGCAAAGCATCAGTTCTTCACTGTAGCTCCTTTGTGTCCTTAGTTGTTCATTGATTGATTTTTCATATGTGCCTTCACCAGGGAGTTTTAGCTGAGCGGGTGACCCCTTGCTTCAAGCCATAGACTTTGGGCTCAGGTCTGTGACCGCGCACTCAAGCTGGTGAGCCCCCACTCGACGGATGAGCTCGCAATCAAGCCAGTGACCTGGAAGTTTCACACGTGGGTCCTGTGTGTCGCAAGCCAACACTCTTTCCACTTCACCACTGCCTGGTCAGGCACCCTGCCTTTAAACTTTGTGTTTTATCTTAGACTAGTATCTTCGTGTTTTTCTTACTGAGATCTTCAAACTTTTTTTTTTTACAGGGACAGAGAGAGGGATAGATAGGGACAGATAGACAGGAACGGAGAGAGGTGAGAAGCATCAGTCATTAGTTTTTTGTTGCCGTCGCAACACCTTAGTTATTCATTGATTGCTTTCTCACATGTGCCTTGATCGCAGGCCTTCAGCAGACCAAACCACCCCTTTCTGGAGCCAGCGACCTTGGGTCCAAGCTGACGAGCTTTTGCTCAAGCCAGATGGGCCTGCGCTCAAGCTGGCGACCTCGGGGTCTCGAACCTGGGTCTTCTGCATCTCAGTCCGATGCTGTATCCACTGTGCCACCGCCTGGTCAGGCGAGATCTTCAAACTTTGCTGACCATTTAGGTCAAGGAGTTCATAACAGCCATTTACTCAGGGTTTAACTCACTTGTCTTGAAAATAATCCTGTAACAGTGCTTATCTCTGACGGATGGACATTTGTGATGAGGTTACTCTCTGCTTATAAGGTCAACATGTGTTTTACCAGGGTTTTTTGTTGTTATTGGTCAGGTTACTGCTGTGGCATAGAAGATGTGGAAAAACATATTGAAGAGATCATTTATGTAAGAGTGTCACAGGGAAAGAATCCTAATATAGCTTCGTCTTCCCAAAAGAGCCACCCATGTGAAACTTGTGGAGCAGTGTTGAGAGACATTTTCCTCTTGGTTGATCAGCAGGGAACACAAAAAATCCAGAAACAGTTGAGTTGTGGGGCATGTTTAAAAGAATTTTATTTCAATTCAGAGTATGTCCAGAACCAGGCTCCACACGCAAGAAAGAAGCCTTTCAGAAGAGGTGTGCACAACGTCTCACTTGTGAAGGGCCGTAATTTTGACGTGTCCCAGAAACCTTCTACTTGTGGGGAAGTTGGGCAGGGCATCCTTACCAGCTCCGGACATCTTCAACAGCCAGATACTCACACCAGGGACAGGTCAAATGAAATGTCTACATCATGGGTGACTTCTCAAAGGAGAAAAAATTATTACAACAGGAAAGAATGTAAGAAAGCCACTGGGTGCAACAAGACACTTTTTCAAGACCATGGTGTCCATAATGTAAGAGAGGGTTTTGTGTGTCATGAATGTAAGAAATATTTTACGTCAGTCTCTGGCCTTCATTATCATCAGAGCCTTCACAGTGGAAAGAGACCTTATGGATGCAGTGATTGTGGTAAATCCTTTTCCAGTAGCACTTACCTTCGTTATCATCAGAGATTTCACAGTGGAGAAAGGCCTTATGAGTGCAATGAATGCGGAAAATCTTTTATCAGTAAGAATGATTTTCATCGTCATCAGAGAGTTCACACTGGAGAAAGACCTTATAAGTGCAGTGAATGTGGGAAATCATTTTTCAGGAATTGGGACCTTCATATTCATCAGAGAGTTCATGCAGGAGAAAGGCCTTATGGGTGCAATGAATGCGGGAAGTCTTTTACCATAAAATCTAAACTTCGTTATCATCAGAAAGTTCACACAGGCGAAAGGCCTTATGAGTGCAGTGAATGTGGAAAATCTTTTTTTACTAGCAGCAGTCTTTGTTATCACCAGAGAATTCACACAGGAGAAAGGCCTTATAAGTGTAGTGAATGTGGAAAATCTTTTTCCAGTAGTGGTGGCCTTCGATATCATCAGGGAGTTCACACAGGAGAAAGGCCGTATGAGTGCAGTGAATGTAAGAAGTGCTTTATCACAAAAACTGCTTTACATCGTCATCAGAGAATTCACACTGGAGAAAGGCCTTATGAGTGCTGTGAATGTGGGAAATCTTTTATCAGGAAGTCTAACCTTCGTTATCATCAGAGAGTTCACACTGGAGAAAGGCCTTTTGAGTGCAGTCAATGTGGGAAATCTTTTTCCAGTAGCACTGGCCTTCAATATCATCAGAGAATTCACACTGGAGAAAGGCCTTATGAATGCAATGAGTGTGGGAAATCTTTTCCTTTCAATTCTCAGCTGTCTAAGCACATGAGAGTTCACATTAGAGGACAATCGTAGATGTATTGGAAACGTACAGTTTTTTAATAAGTGTTAACAACTATGTAGGTAACTCTGAGGCTCCATTTATCTAATTTTAATTATATGCACCCAAATGTAAATCGTATGGAGAGTTTTGATATGTTTTACTTCGGTGGGAAGCATGTGTGTCTATGTTGTACTGTCTACGGTTCCAGGACTCTTGCCAGATTTATATCTTTGCAAATTTCTCTGGCCAAAGTTATTTCACCTGTACCATCTAAAAGGTGTCCACTCTTTACATTAGCCACCACCATTCTAATGTCTTAAAGAAGTTGATTTTTTTCTCTAATTTGTTGGAGGAAATTATAGGTAGTGTGAGCTGTTAGAGAATCTGCATTTCTTTAACATTGATAATTTCTGACAGGTACCTGACTCAGGGTTGACCTGAGGGAAGTCATCTGCCGTTCAGCTGGCAGCTTGCAGATGGACAGCCTTTTCAGGGACCTGGTTTTCCTAAATACCTGTGATAAATATTTTCAATGAGGAAGTCACCAATGCAAGAAATGCCATAGCCATGTTCCATTGTTTTGTAAAATAAGGAAGGCCCTTTTGTTCAAGTACTCTAATTTTAGATGTTTTATTTACTGTGTCATTTATGTTATAAGTAGAGTTTGGCTCTAGGGCATGAAGTTGTCAACAACCTTTATATTAGTCTCAAACTTTCTCTGCCTTTGAAGGCACAGTGTTGTACTGAAATTAGCTTTTGCCAAATTTTTATTTTTTCCCATATCTTCCTAGGATACACTACCCGATTCACTGGCCCTCATGTGGAGCCTGGATGCCTTGAGTTTTAAGAGACTCAGAGATAACTTTGAAGCGTTGGTAGGTGTTGCAACATCCATTGGTTTTGGGAACACGTGACATGTTTTCTTGTTTATAAGGACTGCCAGTATTGGTGAAAGAAATAGTTTTTAAAAATTTTGCAAAGGGCTATGTATTTTTATTTTCAGTGAGAGAAGGGGAGGAGACAAAGAGACAGACTCCTGGATCCTGCCTAACCAGAATCCACCTGGCATTTCAGTAAGGGGCAATACTTTTTGAGTCATTGCTCCATTGCTCAGCAACCAAACTCTTCTTAGTGCTCAAGAAGTTGTGGTAGAGCATTTCTCATGGGTCCAATTCACTCTATTCGAGCCATGGCTGCAGGAGTGAGAGAGAGAGAGAGAGAGAGAAGCAAGAGGGGGAGGGGTGTAGAAGCAAATGGGTGCTTCTCCTATGTGCCCTGGCTGGGAATCAAATTAGGGACATCAACATGCCAGGCTGATGCTCTGAAACTGAGTCAAATGAATAGGGTGTCATGTGTCTTAATGTCTGCAGTTCAATGGCTGACATTTTCACAGTAACAAAAATAAATAATTATATTTTAAAACTGAATTTTCCCTTTCAAAATTTTATTTTTTTTCATGTGATATATGATAAACCACTTTGTTTACATTATTCATTTTAGCATATTTATTTCAAATGTTCTACATTATTGTGTTATATTTGTCATATGCATGTTGGTGTAACTAAGTCAAATTATTTAGTAAAATGTTCCAGATTCTCCAATGTGGATATGCATAGCTTGATTGTGCTGTGCTCCGTGGACCTTCACAGGTAACACATTTTCATAAACATGAAGGAAAGACCCTCCACCGGCAACATGATTGTAATTCAATGAAGGCTCAGATGATGGTTTGCATTTTTTAGAAATAAGTATTTTAACCACTAATATTAGTGCTAAGAGTAAGACTAATGAAAGCAGTTTAAGATTCCTTCTAAGTTCTTTTTGCCCTTATAATGAACCCCATGGGAGATCTATAATCAATATTCTGTTTTGAAGTTATTTTAAGTATTTCTTCTTTCTATGAGGTTATGCCACAACCATGATATACAGTTCAGTCCAGTTGTTTTAATATATTTTATAAAGAAATGTTTTCTCCTTTTTGATTTAACTTTAATTATGTAAAACATTTACATGGTTTCAAATTCAAAACTATATAAAAAGATACAGTAAAGTATATATTTTCATCCCTACCCCATTCACGTTCACCTATTCCTCCCCAATAAAATCATTTTTTATTAAAAAATAATAAGTATTTTTTTTTAATTTTTTTATTTTTATTTTATTCATTTTAGAGAGGAGACACAGAGAGAGAGAGAGAGAGAGAAAGAGAGAGAGGGGGGAGGAGCTGGAAGCATCAACTCCCATATGTGCCTTGACCAGACCAGTGCAGGGTTTTGAACTGGCGACCTCAGTGTTCCCAGGTCGACGCTTTATCCACTGCGCCACCACAGGTCAGGCATAATAAGTATTTTGATCAAACTATGTACATTATTATGTTTGACATAATGCTTAAGCATGCTTAGTAGACTATTATACTATACCGTATGACTATAAATTTATATGTACTAGGTAACCAACAAATTAGTATCATTAGATTTTTTTTCAGGGACAGAGAGAGGGATAGATAGGGACAGACAGACAGGAATGCAGAGAGATGAGAAGCATCAATCATCGGTTTTTTGTTGCAATACCTTACTTGTTCAATGATTGCTTTCTCATATGTGCCTTGACCACGGGCCTTCAGCAGACCAAGTAACTAACCCCTTGCTCGAGCCAGTGACCTTGGGTCAAAGCTGGTGAGCTTTTTGCTCAAGCCAGATGAGCCCGTGCTCAAGCTGGTGACTTCGGTGTCTCGAACCTGGGTCCTTCCGCATCCCAATCCCACGCTCTATCCACTGCAGCACCTCCTGGTCAGGCAGTATGACTAAATTTATTGATATTGTTTACTTGGTTACTCTGGAACAAAACCCACATTGTCTCAGGAATGCTCATAATTGCATTTCTGTGATGTCCTCATCTAGAGGCAGAGGCCTCAGATGAAATATAGGCTGACTCTAGCCACACTACTGAATATGCAGAGATGAGACTTCTGATAGCATCAGGATCAGATGCTTAAATATTAGTGTATGTTTTGTGACATTAAGTTTGCATAGTGGGCCCAACTGAGGCAGTACACATAATCTTAGGTTTTTTAAATCAATTTCCCCCAATGATGTTCTGCTGGAAGGAACCAGACCCAGATGGCCTGATAAACAAGAAACAGGACAGGGTACCTGATATCAGCAAGAGCACATCCTGAAGAAAAATATGTAGGAGCATCTGCTAAAGAAAGTCACACATGCACGCCATACACAACCATTCCCTAGAAATAGGTCCTGGTCAGTTGGCTTTGTGGATAGCATCAGCCTGTAGTACAAACGTCCCTGGTCTATTTCCTGGTCACAGCACACATTAGAAATGACCATCTTCTCTTCCCCTTCCTCTTCTCCCTCTTCCCCTTTTGCAGCCAATGGCTTAGTTGATTCAAGTGTTACCCCAGGTGCTGAGGATGGCTCGATTGATTTGAGCAACAGCCGCAGATGGAGGTTGTTGGGTGGATCCCAGTAGGGGCGAATGTGTTGGTTTTCTTATAGGATTTCATGAAAAGGATCCACAAAGGAATGAGGCAGCAGCAATACTGCAAGTGGAGGACCCCAATCTCTCCAGGATTGAGGTGCCATGGAGAGATCAGCTATTCAATTTATTAAGCAGAAGGATGACATCATGCCTGAGAAACTAACAAGCAGAACATATTGTCCTATTTTCTTATTTAGTTTTGCAAAACTGATTGGATTGCTCTTACCCTTTCTGAGCCATAAGACTACACCATCTGCTGTCTGATTCATGACCTGCAGAAAGCTGCAGCAAGGCCTAGCATCACGTCTTTGTGGCCTTACTTGGACACAAGACTACCTTCAGTCATGTATGCTTGTTCTTTACCTCCATTTCCTCAGGGTGGGAACAAATTCACTCAGTGGATTGGCTTTCCTCCACTATCTCCCTGCTTATTCTTTAACTCATTCTGCAACATTATGGTGTACAAAGAGGCTTGTTCTTTGGAATGACACAGTCACTTCTGCTCTTTCTCCAAACTAAGCAAATACAAAAAACAGCAATGACAATCTGCTTATTGTAAAAGCTCCTAATAACATTAAATGTTTAACAGGGTTTAATTCAGATAATCCTTAAGCAATATTACTTAATAAAAGTGTACCAAAGCAGTTTCAATTTTGTCTAAAAGTGTCATATATATCTTTTTTAGAACCTTATCTATCAAATACATTTCAGGTGAGTTTTGCCATTGTCTATGCATCTGAACAGGGATCCAGACTCCTGCTCTAGCTTTAAGTATATACACAGAATCAACAGATTGATTATAATTAATAGAGGAATTGAGACATGTATAAAAGAAACAATTTACTCAGGAAATGAGATTAATTGATTCATTCCAGAGCAGAGGACCAATCATGGAAATACAAAGTAGGCGTACATCAGTCGGAAAGGTTCACTCCTGTAATATGCATAAAATAAGGTGATATGACCCATTTTGTATAGTAGATAACCAACCCTGTGATTTTATATTTAGGCCAGTGGTTCTTAACCTTTTTTGAGGTACCGAACCCACCAGTTTCATATGCACATTCACCGAACCCTTCTTTAGTGATAAATAAAATATGATTTCTTTTCCAAATTCAAGACATAGGTATATGTTTTTTTACTGGTGCACAAAATGAGCCATGCATGAACATCACCTTGCTCAAAGAACAAAACCAACAAAGTGCATGAACTTGCAACAAATTACGGTATTACTTTATTCTGGCCTCCGCGGCAGAGGCTTCTCTGAACCCCTGAGACTGACTCATTGAACCCCTAGGGTTCAGTAGAACCCAGGTTAAGAACCACTGATTTAGGCAGTGATCTGCACCTATATATACAAATGGGTAATCCATCTGAGCCCACAGTATAATTTGATATAACCTGTCCTTCAGGTCTTAATGGTCCACAGCTGTCAAATGGCCCCAGAAGCCAAACAATTAACATAAACAAAAAAGGGGGTGCTTTAACAATTAACGGGTCTATTTAAGAGAGTAGGAACATAAACTTAGAATAGTTAATTCCGCTTATAGACACAACAGCCAGCATTGCCAGAAACAGAGTCAATATTTTTGGAGTCTTATTCCCAATAAAAACATTTTCTGCCTTCTTGGTAAGTTTCTTCAGTTGCTCCCAAGTAGGTGGTTCAGCTTTTTGTGTTGTGATTGTCTTTATCTTCACTTCTCTAATAACATTTGGCTATTGACTTAGTCTCTCCATTTCCTCTTCGGGTGGCTCAAAGATGTCAAATCTCCCTCTCTCTTACTTCCAACTCATGCCAAGGTTTCAATCTACTGGAAGATATCCACTGGTCTCCCATATCTGTGGAGATGAGGAAATTCTCAACCCCCTATTTTGTCCACATTGCTGTTGTAAATCAGCAAACTGTCCCTGTCCAAAAAGCTCATCTTGTGAAATTTTAACAGGAGGGTTAGTGTAAGCATTTCAATTAGCTTGAATTCAAGCCTGATCCTCCCAGCAAATCATAAATTGTAAATATTCTTTTCAAAGAATAGTCTGAGCTAACATCTCCCAACAACAGAAGAAGGAGGTGGAGGCCAATTATCTTGGTCAATTTTGAAAAGGTTAGAACTATGTTTAAACTTTGCATCAGAAGGTTTAGACTAATTCAAAAAGTTGCTCCTTTAATTGTTTATAAAATAAATATTCTCCATTAGAAGCCAAATTACCGATTTTCTTGGGGCCCTTTCTGCGGGATGTAGCCTGAGAAGCAGCCAACTGCCTGAAGTGGCTTGAGACAAATTCTTGAAATGATTTATCAAGGCCTGCTTAATTATGCTTAATTTCTTTGTTTCAGATACCTGAGCACATCTTTACACACAAGAATTTTCAGCACAGAAAGAAGTATAACACATAACTGATTAATCCTAATACTTGAATTACTATTTGACTGTTAACTCTAAATATCTCTTACAATGCATCGACCAAATTAGCAAGTCTTAAAGGTCCACATTCCATTTAATTTAAATTTAAATGAGCGCACCTTGTAAGTTCCAATTCTAAAGCAAGAAATGTAGGAATGAAACTATTTTTTTCAATATAAGAGCCAGCATTTTTAAATTTTTGCATGCAAGAACTTAATTCAAGCCTTAAAAAATCACATTTTAGACAACATCAAACAAAAACTAGAATCAAACAAACCAGAGAGAAACCTGAGATTTCAGAGCAAAATCAGACTAGAAAGATGCCTAGCCTGATCCTAGGCAGGAGATTTTCTGACAGAGACTAAGAATGGATGGGACTAATCAAAATTTCCCCAAGAGCCTGACCAGGCGGTGGTGCAGTGGATAGAGCATCGAACTGGGATGCGAAAGACCCAGATTCGAGACCCCGAGGTCACCAGCTTGAGCGTGGGCTCATCTGGTTTGAGAAAAAGCTCACTAGCTTGAGTCCAAGGTCACTGTCTTGAGCAAGGGGTTATTCAGTCTGCTGAAGGCCCATGGTCAAGACACATATGAGAAAGCAATTAATGAACAAGTAAGGTGTCAAAACGAAAAACTGATGATTGATGCTTCTCATCTCTCTTTATTCCTGTCTGTCTGTCCCTATCTATCCCTCTCTCTGACTCTCTCTGTCTCTATAAAAAAAAAATACAAAATTTCCCAGAGAAAAAATAAACTCGCAGCCACTCAGAGATTTTGTAATCAGATTCTTCAGAATTCTCTCATCTAAATTTCCAGGCAAAAAATAAGAAAGAAACAAAATGTAGTTCAAACAATTGTAGCTAGAACATTAAAGCAGTGGTTCTTTTTTTTTTTTTTTTTTACAGTATGAAATGCTTCTTTTTTTTTATTAACTTTAATCGGGTAACACCAATAAATCAGGGTACATATGTACAATGAAAACATCTCCAGATTATTTTATCATTCAATTGTGCTGCATACCCATTACCCAAAGTCAAATTGTCCTCTGTCACCTTCTATCTGGTTTTCCCTGTATCCCCCCTTCTCCCTATCCCACCCTCCCCTCCCCCCCAAAGCAGTGGTTCTTAACCTGGGTTCTATCGAATCCTAGGGTTCAATGAGTCAGTCTCAGGGGTTCGGAGAAGCCTCTGCCACGAAGACCAGAATAAAGTAATACCGTAATTTGTTGTGAGTTCATGCACTTTATTGGTTTTGTTCTTTGAGCAAGGTGATGTTCATGCACGGCTCATTTTGTGCACCAGTAAAAAATCATATACCTATGTCTTGAATTTTGAGAAAAAAATCATTTTATTTATCACTAAAGAAGGGTTCGGTGAATGCGCATATGAAACTGGTGGTTTCGGTACCTCAAAAAAGGTTAAGAACCACTGCATTAAAGAAAATCAGACCATAAGAGGAAAAGCTAAATTTCCTAATATCTGAGTCTCCTATCCATTCTCAAATTCTATAGGGGCTGCAACTGGCAGTTCAGGTTGACCATGCTGAGACCTCTCCACTGCAATTCCAGCTGAGTGGCAAACTAAGTTAATAAGTTCTGCTAACCCACTACCATGGGACCAGCCTTTTAAAGGAATGATTTCTCCATTCTGATGAGCTCTCCAGAGAGACTTCATTACTAGTCTCCACTGTTGTAAATTTTTTATTGGGGGTAAACCAATAACAATGACTTCTAACTAAATACATAGCTTGTCTAAAGTTTAACTAAGAAAGCTTAACTTTGACTTTGGAACTGTGTAACAATCTCTTAAGCAACTGTGAATAAGCATAGGTTTTGCAGTAACTTGGTGGGGAATTCCCCATTGCTCCACTATCCCAAAGTAAGGACTTACCCCTCTGCACAAATTCCTCTGCTTCCCTTGGGCTGAAAACCAAAAACAGTATCGAAGACTTATTTTTTCCTCACGTTACCTGTTCAGGCGCCATTTGTTGTTGTATTTAGGGTTTCATGAAGAGGAGCCGCAAAAAAATGAGGCAACAACAATACAGCAAGTGGAGGACCCCAATCTCTCCAGGACTGAGGTGCCTTAGAGAATTCAGCTATCCAATTTATTAAGCACAAAGATGACATCATGTGCGAGAAACTAACAAGCAGAAAATATTGTCCAATTTTATTATTTAGTTTTGCAAAACTGATTAGATTGTTTATGTTGTAAAGTGATGTTCCTGGAACTTACTTTCGTGGGTTTATGTAGAGACACCAAGTCCAAATACGTTTTTGAGAAATTTTATTAATATGCAGGCCACATATGACTAACCCGGGGTATAGCTGATCCAAATCGTGCGTGCCAAATATGGCTTTGAGGCTGGTTATATACACTTGATCATATACAGGTACGTGAGAAAAGGAGAGGGGCATGACACAATCATTAGCAAGCTTATAACATTTGTCTATAGGATTTATAAAAAACATTCCTACATATTAAAACTTATAAGGTAACACAATAGCGAAGGGTGTCATTTTACATATCAAAAGACATTCCTAAATTTTTTAGTGTCCATCTGCCATCCCTTTGTCTAGAGGTACATACATTAATCACATGCTTTCAGGATGGGAGGGGGGCTTACATGATGTCAGAGGATAGGTGTTTGTAAATCGCCCATTAAAGAGAGAAAGGGGGAGAGGAAAGGGCCTGCTTAATCTTTTTCCCCTTCCTCTGCACCTGGCCAGCTGTTTACCATGTTCCTCACAGTTGTGGGGGGAAGGGAGGGAATCCAAGTCTTCTTTCCCCTCTCCATCTACAATACAATGCTATCGGCCATCCTGACCTGGTGTAAATCACACACAAGTATAAAAAATCATATTAACAAAATCTCTCTTTATGCTTAGCCTAGATTATAAAAATGTCTTAAATTTCTTAGTAAAATGGGGTTTTCTACACAGTATGTCTCTGCAAGCCAGGAAACTCCCTCATTCCTCTCCCCTCACTCTCTACAGAAAGGAGAGGGCAAGAAACCTGACTCTTTCTCCTAAAGTATTAATCTTTGGTACCTTACCACATTCTCTACTGGTTTTATATTCTAAGTCAAATATTTGACTTACTTTAATGAGATGTATGAGGTTGTTGAGTAGGAATATCAGCCTATAACATGCAACAGATATTTAACAGATAGACTTGATGTTTTCATTAATAGTAATACAGTCCTCTGAAGAAACAAATGTTACTGATTAATTTTTTATAACCTGTACAAACCTTCTGCAACTTACATAAAATTAACTGGCTTTTATAACAACTTACTTTTCTTCTTTTTTTTTTAAAAAGTATTTCTATACCCTATACTTTGTTACTAAAGCTATACAATTTCTTTTAGTCAGAACTCTTAATTTAAAAAATCTTTTAGTGACAACCAAGCTGGCTGCTGGATAACAGCAAGCTGCCAAAGGCATGCCGGGTGCAGGGGTGGCACTGCCAGAAGTCTTGGGTGCCCACGCACTCACTGGTGCTCCTGCCGAGCGGTGTGAGCACCTGGACGCCAAAGTACTGGGCCAGCAGCTGCTATATGCAGAAGGGCATGAAGCATGCCCAGAAGAGTAGCACAGTGCCCAGGATGAGGTGCAGCACTCTGGGGTTGGGCCGCCACTGCATCTGTGGGAAGGAGACCTGCTGCAATAGTCAGTAAGCCCAGGCTAGGTGCACTTAAAGCAGTCTGATGATTATGCCAGGTTCCACAATGCTGGTCCCAAAGAGCAGTGTCAAGCAGACACAGAAGGTGGTTTGGTTCCCGGCCGGAAGGCAGAGGCTCTTGTGTTCCCCATGGACCAGCCAGATAGCCAGCATTATGGGCAATACCAGTAGTGGTGCCAGCAGCCACATGTCAAACACCAAGTTGACAACATAGACGTACATGGAGGCCGAGATTCGCAGGAAGCAGCAAGCTTGGGCCAGTTCATAGCCACAGGCGGGGAGGAGGGGCCCTCACTCCGCAGTGCAAATGCTGAGGAAGGCTTGCTTGCTTGTAGGCTCTGGGCTCAGAGCCATCTCTGCTGCCTCACACTGGACTTGAGGCTGGGGTGTGCTGCGACAGCGGCATCTGTGGTTGACAAGCTTGTCCCTGGTTACCACACCGCAGGTCGAGCTACCTCACTTCCGCAAAAGCTTCACCTTGCCCTGTATTGAGCAAACAAAATAGGGCCGAGCTCTGTATGACGGGATCCTCGTCATCTCAGCCGCTTGCCCTGTGTCAGTCAGGAATGAGCTGAGGCCCTGCTCTTGTGCTGGATTGAAGGGAAGACAGTGTTGGTGCTGGATGGGTGAGAGGGGGTGCACCTCGCCTTAAGGAGGGCCACTTCTCACTGGTTTTAAAAACAAATTTGGTTAAAGTTTTCTTTACGATTTCATTCAAGTGTTCTACCTGCTTTGAATTTTGGGGGCCTGTAGGCACAATGTAATTTCAAATTAGTTTTCAATTAATATTGAGTGTCTTTCCTACTAGCCGCAAGACCCTGGACACAGATGCAGGCCCATCATTAGACCCAATATTAATGGGCAAGCTAAATCTGGAAAGAATTTTATATAGCAATTTTTAATAACCGTTATTGTGGTCTTATTTTTAGTAGGAAAAACTTCTACCTACTTGTCAATTACTTTATTAAAATCTATCTCTAAATGTTTACCTGGGAAAGTTTCTCTCTCCCTGTTTCTTTTATAATTTCTCTACTTTGCTTAGTATTCATTTGGGCACAAACTAAACACTCGGATATTATGCCTTCTGTAATAGATTCTAAGTCTGGATTTTCTAATTATTCCTTTCTTGTTAGCAAAATCCTTTTCTAATTGGTTGCGAATAAACCTTTAGCCACAAGGGTTTTAGTAAAGTTACTAAAATTTCCTAAAAACTCCACTGGTTTTAGGTAGCATCTTCAGCCTCTTGTTTTTTCCTTAGTTTCTAGGGAGTCTCCCTTCTTTTGGTGTCCTGGTCAGTGGATGAAAGCCACTATTTCAGGGGAGCAGGTACTGCATTGTTGGAGTGAGGGTTTGAAACTCACCTTTGTTAGTTCTTAAGCCTTCTCCTTATGGCCCCTCTTCGACTGTGCCTGTCTTAGGTTGTTCCTGCCTTCAGGAATCTTACCCGTCTTTGACTAACCAGCCATTTCAGGGGCCAAACAGAGTTATGTGATTGAGGGAGGAGCAATGCCCCTTCCAAAATGCTTAGTTTTATTCACTTATTTATTTTTAGCAGCTGATGATGCTACCTTTTTTTAAAAAATTATAATACATTTTTCTTTTTAATTTCTAGAGCTGATTGCTATGTAAAAGGCTAAGTTGACTGCCTCAGTATCTGCCTTGATTCTGGTGGAAAGTGGCTAAACCTTCCTCACTTGCTTGGTTGTTAGAATCCTACTTAAGCTAGGCAACTAGAAACACTCTCTTGAGGTGGTCTTGTTTGTTTTACAGATTCTAACAGTTCTGCTAGGGCTTGAGGCTTCCCTGGAATTCTGAGCTTTCTAATTCTATAGGTCACTTGGGAAAAAAGGATTTAAATTATTTTCTATCACATTTATGTCTTACATTCTAACGATTTAGTTACAATCACCAACTGAAATGACTAATAAACCTTACATTTTACTTAAATACAAATTTCTTTTACATTTTAAGAAAGCACACTTTATATATGCTGTAATTTTATGGACCCTAATAGATAATGTCTAAAAAGCTTAAGAGAAACAGATTTCTGTTCAAATCTCTTAGCCCTTTTAATCTGGGCTCAAAAATTACATATTTCCACAATTAGTTATTTATTTTCTATTTTTTTCTTTCTACCTATTATGCTGAGAATTCTACTGTTAAGCTAATCACTAGTAATATTTGTCACTCTGGGTTTGGTGACCTAACATTGAACAATACTGCTTCAAAAATGATGATAAACTAAACATCACATAAAAAGACATTATTAACAATCATTACATATTTCCTAATATTTAAACTAAGATTTCAACATCTAAGGGCTATGAAATAGCAAATAGTAAGAATTAACAAAAGACCTTTGAAATAACACATATATTTTTAACGTAGAAAATATTTTTTCTATAACTTCACACACCAGTGGAGGACGATACACAACTATTCCTAACCCAGTAGTCGGCAAACTCATTAGTCAACAGAGTCAAATTTCAACAGTACAACAATTGAAATTTCTTTTGAGAGCCAAATCTTAAACTTAAACTATATAGGTAGGTACATTCCTTATTGAGGTATCACCCGTACATGGTATTTTGTGGGAGAGCCACACTCAAGGGGCCAAAAAGCCACATGTGGTTCGTGAGCCACAGTTTACTAACCAGGGTTCCTATAGATGGCCTATGTGACTGTCAAGTCTTAGGGGAGGGAGAAGAAGAAAGGCAGCCAGAGGGCCTGTCCCTGACAATCCCATCATTCCATCTGCCATAATTTTATCACTTATTTCCTTTGTGGAGCTGTAATTCATTTTAAGAAACTGATAATTAACAAGGTCTACACCCATGGTTTGTTATTTTCTGAACATTTCTATCCCATATTTTCCAAATAGGCAAAACTCCTTTTGGTTCAGTGGGTGGATATTTGAATATCTGAAACTAGTTTCTACTCTATACATACTTCCTCTAGTCACCCCACCCTTAGTTGTCCCAGCCACCTTACTCCAGCACCCTTCCCGCTGCTTTTGTGAAGTCTTTAGCAAAACAACGGCCCCTCCTAAGCAGGAATGCAATCCAATCCATCACCTGCAACTAACTGCCCCACTCTGAGCAGCTGCCCAGCTCTATTTCCCACAACAAAAGCAGCAAACCAAAAAATTCCACAAATTTCACAAATTCACCTTCCCAACAGTAGGATACTCTAGCCCACATGAGGTTTTCAATTTCCCCGCAATTCCCTGAGAACCCTCAACACCAGCCTTGGCCCTGTCCATCTTAAAGGTTCAGAATTTTAGAACTTCCCTTGGCTGCTTGTAATATGGGACATTTATTTTTTCAATGCCCTTCCTCCTTGCAATATGCGCACCAATTCTTTCCTAGTGGAGTCCTAGTTCTTTCTCTTGAATCCCCGTTTTGTCCTAGATGTAAATCTGGCTGGATTAGAAAGATGTAGCACCCTTTCTGTATTGAGCATGCTATTAGCCACTGTGGCAGATTCATTGTTAAATTTAACCATTGATCACTGTAGGGAAACTGGTCAGGGTGGCCTGGATCCTCAGTCACAATGTTTCAGACTGCCCTTACTGTGGTAAGTTGCCAAAGAACTGTAAAACTTAGTATTGGTAATGGCTTTTTAATTTTTTTTTTTACAGAGACAGAGAGAGAGAGTCAGAGAGAGGGATAGATAGGGACAGACAGGAACGGAGAGGGGAGAAGCATCAATCATCAGTTTTTTGTTGCTACACCTTAGTTGTTCATTGATTGCTTTCTCATATGTGCCTTGACCACAGGCCTTCAACAGACTGAGTAAGCCCTTGCCCAAGCCAGCGACCTTGGGTTGAAGCTGGTGAGCTTTTTGCTCAAGCCAGATGAGCCCACACTCAAGCTGGCGACCTTGGGGTCTTGAACCTGGGGCTCTCTTCCCAGACCCACTAAAATCTCTTTTCCTGGATCCAAGATGTCTGGCTTCAGGACACTCTATCAGACTTCTCCCCTGAAGAAATTATTCTCTTCTATTGGCTCCTACCTCTTGTCTTCTGTAATAATTGACACCTCTATAGTCTAACATCTTTTATTCTGAGTACTAATTATTATCTGTCTTATCTTTCTTGCCTTTATTGGCGTACTAATTCCTGCATTCTCCCAGACAGTTTCAATTTTGTAAATCAGTGCCCCAAATATTAAATATAGGAGGAGGGCCCAGTACACAAGAGACCCCCTTAGGTTGTCTCCTAAAGCACTTTCAAGAAGCTCATGGAGACAACTCTGGGTATGAAGTTAAATGGTCAAAAAGAAGACTTTGCACTCTCTGTGAATCAGAATGGCCCTCCTTTGGAGTTGGATGGCCATCGGCTGGAACTTTTAATCCCCAGCTGTCTCCGCATATCAGTCTGATGCTCTATCCACTGCGCCACTGCCTGGTCAGGCGGCAATGCCATTTTAAAGGGGAAAAAAAATCAGAAGCTTTCTGGCTTGCAAGGACAACTGGGTCATTTGGTTTTAACTATAGAATAAAGGTTATCTGAAGAACTTTCTTTCCCTTTCAATAAGAGACAAAATTTACATACCATACACTGATTTTAACTTTTCCTCCCTTTCTGGAATCCTGAGAGTAACATATATCTCTAAACAAAGGAATGGGAGGTAGACTCTAGAAGATTTGTGAATGTTATGTAAAATGACATCACTATTTTGTTGCCTTATAGGTTTTAATATGTAGGTATGTTTTTATATATCCTATAGACAAATGTTATAAGCTTGTTAATGATTGATTATTGTTCCCTTTTTCTTTTCCCCTCCCCACCTGTATGTGATCAAGTCTATATAACAAGCTGCAAGGCTATTTCACGGTGCGCACAATTTGGGTCAGTTATACCCCATATTAGTCATATGTAGCTGGCATAATAATAAAACTCCTCAAAAATTTATTTGAATTTGGTGTCTGTACATAAACCCGTGGAAGTAAGTTCCAGGAACGTTACTTTACAACATTACCAGCCAGGGATTAAAAGTCCCAGCCGATGGCCACCCAACTCCAAAGGAGGGCCATTCTGATTCACAGAGAGTGCAAAGTCTTCTTTTTGACCATTTAACTTCATACCCACGGTTGTCTCCATGAGCTTCTTGAAAGTGCTTTAGGAGACAACCTAAGGGGGTCTCTTGTGTACTGGGCCCTCCTCCTATATTTAACATTTGGGGCACTGATTTACAAAATTGAAACTGTCTGGGAGAATGCAGGAATTAGTACGCCAATAAAGGCAAGAAAGATAAGACAGATAATAATTAGTACTCAGAATAAAAGATGTTAGACTATAGAGGTGTCAATTATTACAGAAGACAAGAGGTAGGAGCCAATAGAAGAGAATAATTTCTTCAGGGGAGAAGTCTGATAGAGTGTCCTGAAGCCAGACATCTTGGATCCAGGAAAAGAGATTTTAGTGGGTCTTGGAAGAGAGCCCCAAACCATAAAGTGTCACGAGAGATTTCTCGAATGAACAAAGAGAATCTATAGTACAGACAATTCACTGTTTAAAAAATTTTAATACTTCTATGAATTTTGCTAGTTTTATAATTTTCAGGCTCTGGCAGACAGCCACTAACCCAATATGAAGTTTACAAATTTTTCTTCACTTTTGCCCTCTGGTTTAAAGCCAGAAATTTCCAATTTTTGCATGCAAAAACTTAATTCAGGCCTTAAAAAACAGACACATTTAGACATTAAACAAAGACTTCACATACAAATCACACAAATAAAAAAATTTAAGTGAGCATGCTATACTTATTCCAATTAAAATTATACTATATATTTTCCTGACAACCAAAGAGACGAAACAGATCATTTACTATTTAGGCACACAGCTCAACAGACAAAGGAAAGGGGTTCCCTGTCAGGGGCCTCTCAGGTGCCCACAGGCCGCATTCCTAGAACTTAGGCTCAGGCACCAGAGATCCCCACTCACACACCAATCACTCAGGGGTTTTAGACAGAAACATTAAAAACAAAGACTGAGATCTCAGCAAGCAAAAAGGTGTTCCTGGAAGTCTGAGACAGGACTTATTAACTCACTCCTTACTCAGGTTTCCTCCCGAGAGCACCACCAAATGTGGCACCACCAAATGTCCCCACTTATGTCTTTTTCTGAGAGCACAACTAGATGTCCCTGGAAGTCCAAGGCAGGACCCAGTTCTTACTCATTGTTTTCCTAAAATACAACCAGACGTGTCTCAGAAAAGCCTGAGGTAGGACTCAAAACTCTCCACTGACATCTCGGTCATGGAGAACTTGTTGCATGAGTAAGATTGCATCCAATCCCCATGCAATAGTTCCAGATTGACTAGTCACAAACAGCAAAGCAAAAGATTTGCCTTACCTACACACCTTCATAAGTCAGAATTTTACACTCTTTGATCTCCCTGCCAAATTGTAGAATTTTGGGGACCAGATGTGTCAGCTGTCCGAACCCCACAGGAAAACAGGGAGGCCTGGAAATGTCTCAGGTGGCGCCTCTCCTCGAGATTCCAGCGGGGTCAGGCAGTCCCCCAGAGAGACCAGCCAATCCAGATGTCTCTACCTGGTTACACGGAACACCAGCATCCCAGATGAGCCCCCAAATGTTGTAAAGTAACATTCCTGGAACTTACTTCCACAGGTTTATGTAGAGACACCAAGTCCAAATGAATTTTTGAGGAGTTTTATTAATATGCTGGCTGCATATGACTAACACGGGGTATAGCTAACCCAAATTGTGCGTGCCTAGTATAGCTTAGAGGCTAGTTATATACACTTGATCACATACAGGTAGGCGGGAAAGGGGTAGGCATGACACAATCATTAGCAAGCTTATAACATTTGTCTATAGGATTTATAAAAACATTCCTACATATTAAAACTTATAAGGTAACACAATAGCGAAGGATGTCATTTTATGTGGTATACTGCAAGTGGCAAAAGCCTTTGTAAATTCGAAGCTTAGCAAAAGGCTAAGTTCTCTCCCCCACCATCTTCATATTGGCTATGAAGCTGAGTATTTGCACTCACTTCACTTGCTTACTTAAGTTGCTGGAAGCAATTTACATGCCCTTTTTCTCACCCTTTGTTTGTTCAGATGTTGGTTGATTTTACTTATGCATGGTGGAGGGATTCCTGTTTTTGCCTCAGATGTGTGACTTTGTATCAAAGACTTCCTTATTTGCATATGGCCATATAATAAAGCAAACTGGGGCTACGGGGCACTCAGATATTGCCATCAGCATTGAAGAGGCCTCCCGATCCCATCCTCTTTTCTCAGTGAGTCTATTTTCTTAATTTCCACACCATTCTTTGTCAAGACCCAGAATTTCTAGCTGCACTGGTCCGCAGCAAGTGGCGCCCAAATAGGGACTTGATTACGATAAAACTAAACTAAAGGCAGGTGACGGGACTCCCCAAGTGTGCACAATGAGTAAAGAAAGTTTTGGGGGAGAGTATAGTCGGGAGTAATAAATTACACTGGGGAACAATTTTTTTTCATTTTCTGTTGCATGAGCTTTTAGAACTTTATATATATTTCTGCATCGCTGATTCCAAATCTAAAATCCGTTTTTTGGTGCATGCTCTAGTTTTTATGCAACTTTAATTTCTTTTTGTTACAGTTAATGGCATGCATTAGTTTTTAAATTGGAGTTAAAGGTCAACAACTCTTGGATTGAATATAACCACAAGGCAATTAATGTTTTACAAACATCACTTTTACATAATTGTAGTTGTTTTTAAATGTAAAAAATTATTATCTGATAAAAACACCCTCTTATTTTGTTTTAAGATTGAATCATGGCTTCTTCGAGTAGGCGTAAATGTAACAATAGTCCTGACACCTCCTGTTATATATGTAGTTGTTATACACTTCAACGTCAAAGACACAATATTTCATCATTTGTGACACGTGCATATATTGCCTATTTTCAAATTCCCCTTGGTGATGAA
Organism: Rhynchonycteris naso; assembly: GCA_037038555.1. Classification (NCBI taxonomy): domain Eukaryota; kingdom Metazoa; phylum Chordata; class Mammalia; order Chiroptera; family Emballonuridae; genus Rhynchonycteris; species Rhynchonycteris naso. Next base: position 237,940,955 of record CM072997.1, read on the forward strand.
GACAAGAATTGGGCACCTCAAATTGTGTGTCATAATTGTGAGAAAATGCTTTGTGACTGGACAAAACAGAAACGCAAAGAAATGCCTTTTGGTATTCCCATGGTTTGGTGTGACCCTAAGGACCACAGCAGTGACTGTCATTTCTGTCTGATCCATACAAAGAGCATTGGCAAAACAAACAAATGAAAACGGTATATGATTGCATATCCTAATATTTCTTGAGAAATACAAACCTATCCCACACTCTGAGACACTCCCAGTTCCAGTTTTCAATGGTTTGATTTCTTCTAAGGACGAAGAAAGTGAACATGGTGATCAAGTGTATTTTGATAAGATGCATGAGAAAATGGTTGTAGAATCAGAAGGGTCTTCTTCTGATGCCAAGCAGTCATTAACCCCTCAGCAGTTTGGCCAATCCAAATTGAATGACTTTGTAAGAGATTTGAGTCTATCAAAGAAAGCAGCTGAGTTATTAGCCTCCAGGCCTCAAGAAAAGAATGTACTTCACCGGTCAGCTAAAGTATCCCATTTCAGGAAACATGAATAAGTTTTTGTGAACTTTTTATCCAAAGACAAACTTTGTTTACTGTCATGATATCAGTAGTCTTCTCAACCAGCTAGGTGTTACCACTTACAGTCCAACAGAATGGCGGCTATTTCTTGACAGCTCTAAACGGAGTCTAAAATGTGTTTTCCTACACAACTGTAATGTTTATGCAGTGGTTCCAATTGGTTATTCAACTCATCTGCGAGAAGGTTATAATGACATAAAAATTGTCCTCAACTTTCTGAAGTATGAGAAGCATAACTGGATCATTTGTGTGGATCTTATTAAAATGGTAAATTTCCTGCTAGGACAACAGAGAGGCTTCATGAAGTATCCTTGCTTTCTGTGTTTGTGGGACAGCAGAGCTCAGGAGAAACACTGGACACAGAAGAAGTGGCTGAAACATGAAGCTCTGTAAGTAGGGATGCAAAATATTGTGAATGAAGCTGTAGTTAATCGAGACAGAATCATTTTTCTTCCACTTCACATCAAATTTGGCTTAATGAAGCAGTTTGTTCAGGCTTTGAATAGAGAAAGTGAATGCTTTCAACATATGATTTCTGCTTTTCCTGTCTTGTCTTTCGAGAAGATAAAAGCAGACCTCAAATTCGAACCCTCATACGTGATGAAGAATTTGCCAGGAAGATGAATAAGGAGGAGAAAGCAGCATGGCAGTCCTTTGTGGCAGTTACAAAGAAGTTCCTTGGCAACAAAAAAGCATAAAACTATAAACTTCTGGTTCAAAGGATGGTGTTGGCTTTCCAAGACATTGGATGTAACCTTTTTGTAAGAATAGTTATGCAGCTAGAATGCTTTCTGCAATATGTTCAAGATGTGTGCCCCTGGTTCTCAGAGGATGGAGTGGTTATTTCTGCTACAGGGGAGCAAGTAGGTAAAGTTCTGAGAAGGCAGTGGTGTGAGGAGACTCTGGTAGGAGGAATAAAAGTGGCAGTCTCTCTGGCAGTTGGTGCTGTACTTTGCAACTTGTGGGCCAAGGAACATAGGACAGTGTGGCTGCCTCTTGTTTTTATTCCAGCTGCTTAGTCTGCCACTCAGCTGAAGTTGAGGTAGGGGAGAAATATCAGCATAGTCAACCTGAACCACCAGTTACAGCAACTATAGAATTTGAGAATGAATAGGAAACTCAGGTATTAGGAAAGTTACAGCTTTTCCTGTTATGACCTGATTTTTAAAAAATGTTTTAACTACAATCTTCTAAACTATTATTTTGTTTCTTTCTTATTCTTTGCCTGGAAAATTGAGGCAGGGTACCTGTGTTGGATCTGACTATAGAAAATATCCCAGCATCTGCCAAGAAAATTTTCTTGGGGAGATTTTGTTTAGTCCCATCATTCAGTCCCTCTGTCAGAAAATGCCCTGACTAAAGTGAGGCAGGCATCTTTCTAATCTGGTTGTGCTCTGACGTCCTGGGTTTCTCTCTAGTTTGTCTGGTTCGTCTAATTTCTGTTTCTGTTTAGTCTTTGTTTAATGTTATCTAAAATGTGTCTGTTTTTTAAGGCCTAAATTAAGTTCTTGCATGCAAAAATTGAAAATGCTGACTCTAATATTGCAAAAATAAAATTATTTTAGAACTTGTAAGAAGCGCTCATTAAATTTAAATAGAATAGAATGTAAATCCTTAAGACTTACTAATTTGGTTAGTGCATTGTGAGGTGTGTTCAGTTAGGGGCCAAATAGCAATTCAAGTATTAGGATTAATCAAAGTTTTATGTTATACTTGTGTTTTTGTGTGTAGATTGTCTTGTTTATGTGTAAGGTTATACTCAGGTAGGCAAAACAAAGAGATTGAGCAAAATTAAGCAGGGCCCTAATAAGTCATTTTAAGAATTTGTCTCAAGCTGCTTCAGATAGCTATAAGAATAGTATAAAGATGCTAATTCTGCTTCTCAGGCCACATCCTGCAAAAGGGTTTGTGAGGAAATCGAGGATTTCGGTCTTCTCATTTTGCCTATTGGATTCAAAAGTCAATAGGTTAGGAATGCCCTAAAATGGAACTATCAATATAAGGGTATAAATTTAAATGACTTTTAGATACTGGAGCTGATGTATATGTTATTGCTAAGCTACATTGGCCTCCTTTCTGACCTACTTATGCAGCAGCCACAGAATTACAAGGTATAGGGCAGAGTAAATCCCCTCAACAAAGCTCTAGTTTTTTTACAATGGGAAGATAAAGAAGGTCATTCTGGACTTTTTCAGCCTTATGTGCTCCTGGATTGCCAGTTAATTTGTGGGGTAGAAATGTTTTGAAAAATATGGGAGCATTGCTTGTCAGTCCTAATGGTTTAGTCAGTACTCAAATGCTTGACCAGGGATTTTTGCCCACTAAGTGACTAGGGAAAGAACAGCGAGGAATTCTCACCCCCATAGAAGTGGAACCCAATACCAGAAGGCATGGATTATGATATCAAAATTTAGCATAGGGGCCTTGGTAGCTCCTGCTACCCCAATAATGCATTATGCAGACTGAATTACTTGGAAATCAGATAATCCTGTATGGGTAGACCAATGGCCCCTTTCTCAGGAGAAACTTAAGGCAGCTGCTCAGTTGGTACAAGAGCAGTTACAGCTTGGGCACATTGAACTATCTCATAGCCCATAGCATATGCCTATATTTGTTATTAAAAAGAAATCAGGAAACTGGAGGCTATTACAGGATTTGAGAGCAATAAATAAGACTATGGAAATTATGGTTCCTCTCCAGCTAGGACTGCCATTCCATAGAATTTTCACCTTGTAATTATTGACTTGAAGGATTGCTTTTTTACTATTCCTTTAAGCCCTCATAATTGCAAGCATTTTGCACTCACTATTCTTTCACTTAATTTCCAGGCTCCAATGAAGTGATACCAGTGGAGTGTTTTGCCTCAATGTATGGCTAACAGTCCTACCTTGTGCCAAACATATGTTGCTCAAGCTATCTCTCCAGTATGAAGGCAGCACCCTAAGGCATACATAATTCATTATATGGATGATACTCTTATCAATCATCGAGATAAAGACACTGTGTTGACCATTTTGCAACAACTAGAATATTCTTTGAAAGAATCAGGACTTTATATAGCTCCTGAAAAGGTACAGCAATCTTTACCTTTCTCTTATTTAGGACAAATTATTGAGGAACAACAAATTCGTCCACAAAAATTAGAAATCAGGACAGATCATTTGCAAACTTTAAAATGATTTCCAGATATTATTAGGGGATATTAATTGGCTTAGACCTTCCTTGAAATTAACTACCAGGGAACTGAAGCCACTTTTTTATATTCTTAGAGGCTCAGCTGAATCAACTTCTCCTCAGTTACTTACAGCTGTGGAACAGCAAGCTTTAAAGCTTGTAGGAAAAGCCTTGCAACAAGCACAACTAAAATGCATAAATCCTGAAGAATCAATTGCCTTACTAATTTGTCCGTCAAGTTACACTCCAACAGGAATATTGTGGCAGGCTTCAGGTCCTATTGAATGGATTCATTTAGCTGTTACTCCTAAGAAAGTTTTATTTCCGTATTTTGATTTTGTCACCTACTTGATTATCAAGGGGCGTAGGCGACTCTTACAGCTTATAGGTTTTGAGCCTCAGATTATTGTTGTTCCTTTCTCAAAGGCTCAACAACAATGGCTCTGGGAAACTTCCACTAAATGGCAAGTTGCTTTTGAAAATTTTACAGGCTAAATTGATTCTCACTAACCAGCTGATCAATTTTCATTAATTACTCTTTGTCTTTCCTAAGACAATTGTTAATGAGCCCATTCCTTGTTGGTAGAGCGCAGATCATTTACCTGGCAGCTGTGGCTGATGCTATGCTGTGAGAACACTCCAGCAGGTTAAACCCTCCTAGAAACATCCAGGAAGGGATCTCGCCCGCTATATGGAAATGACTCAGTGCCAGCCAGGCAGCCTCTTGACCTTTTTTGGTCATTTGCCCTACTATAACATCCTATTGGCTGAACCCATGCATATAAACTAGTTTATTTCCTGAATAAAGTGGATTTGTGTCACTGAACCTTGTCCCCAGAGTCGGTTCTCGTGTGTCTCTGTCATTATCATCTCTGGGCAGGCCTTGTCACAATTCCTGAAGCACCTACAGTCTTTACTGATGGGTCCAGCTCAGGAATAGCAGACTTAATAATCAATGGACAAGTCTATGAAACAGTCGCCTTGAAATCAGCTCAAAGAGTAAAATTACATTCCATTATCATGGTTTTTCAGCATTTGCCATGTTCCTCCTTTAATCTGTATACAGACAGCAAATATTTACTTATGGTTGTTTCCACTACACAGACTGCTGTCTTAGGGACAACTGCTGATGAGGAACTATTTCAGCAATTTCTCCTTCTTCAAAGACTTGTACGTCAACATAGAGCTCCATGTTTTTATAGGACATATTCGAGCTCACTCCATGCTCCCTGGAGCTTTAGCACAAGAGAATGCCCTTGTTGATCAAGCTACCTGGAAGAAAATTATTGGAGCAACCATGACAGATCAAGCAATTCAGTCTCATACTATTCATCACCAGAACGCTGCATTTTCAACTTTCTCGGGAAGCAGCACAGCAGATTGTTAAACCCTGTCCACAATACTACAATCTGTCCCTTTGGAGTTAACCTTCGAGGAGTCCTACAGGACAATCTTGGCAAATAAATGTTACTCATATACCTTCATTTGGCAAACAGTCCTTTGTCCGCGTTACATGGATACTTATTCTGGATTTATAGTAGCTTCTGCCAGAACAGGAGAGGCAGCTAAGCATGTTATAGCTGTATGCATTTTCTCCTGAACTGATTAAAACTGACAATGTTCCTGCATATGTAGGAAAAGCATTTACTATATATTGTCAAACCTTTTAATTACGGGTATTTCTTACTATCTTTAAAGTCAAGGTATTATTAAAGTGTACTCATCAAATATTTAAGGTCAATTTAAAAAAATATAAATATCCTGGAACTCCTGCAAATCTTCTTTATCATACTTTTTATGCACAGGAGATGCCAAACCTCTTTCTCCTACAAAGTTCTACCTGCTTTTATTTGATCCAGCTAATAACGCTGTTTTGTCTTTTTCCAAATAGCTCCAGGTATACAGAAAAAGTTTATATAGGCGAATGAGGACCCTCAAACCCCTCATCAAGATCTTCTGAACATGGCTTTTAAGGTCTATAATGACCAAGATGCAGACAAAGCCCAAAAGAGATCAGGTAAAATACCAGCTCTTGGCATACGCCCTTAAAAAGCTCCAACACCCCGAAGTTGCCTCATAGGACTCCATCCCGGCCATGCTTCAATAGGGAAAAGGAAGGTCATTGAGCTAAAGCCTGCCAGGCTTCTAAGCCCCCACCAGGGACATTCCTTTGCTGTGGGGAAAAAGGGACACTGGAGGGTAAGCTGCTCCCTTGCTCCTCTAAGGGATGGTTTAGTCTCTTTCAGCCCTGCTCCAGCCACCTGTGACCTAACCTTGCTCAGCCTGCTGGGACTTGCCACTGAATGCTAAATGTGCCAGTGCCATTGGCCCCAACTCACGTCACTGTAAATGAGCCTAGGGTATTTCTTGCAAATAGCAGGTAAACTGATCTAATTTCTTATGGACACAAGGGCCACTTGCCTGAATATTTGGGTTTTTATTTACCCCTTGAATATCTCTGTTGTGGGTGTTGATAGTCCTATTTTCTGCTGCTTTGTTTGTCTACTTTATTAATTTACCTCTGCCACCCAGCATAATGTAACCCAAGGTTCTCTTCACCACCTCCATGGCTGCAAAACTCCAGGAAAGGTGTCCCTGGTTTCATCTCTCCAGGCTGAGGAGAACAGGGGCTCCACCTTCACCCATGGCTGCAGATGGCTTTTTCAGTCTACCTGAATCAATGCCAGCTAGAAGCAGTGGTCATTGGGACTTGGATGCTAGCTGCAAATTGTAGAAATGTGACAACAACTCCAGTGCTTTGTGGACTTTTACTGGATGTGTTTGCTGAACTCCTGGACTTTTCCTGGATGTATTTTCTGGACTCCTTCTTGTGACAGCTCTCAATGGAACTGAAGTGGGGTTGGGTTGCATCTGCAGGGATGTGTAATGGTGATGGTGCCAACACGAACTTGGTAAAATTACATTAACATATTAAGAACATTTAAAACAGCAAAGACTTTTTATAGATCCTGATTTATTGGCTAAAAATTTGCTTGATAATCTAAAAGGCTTTAATCCCTTTAATGTATTAGAGTACTTGTTTGGTTATCTGTTAGCATTGGCATTACTAATTTTGTGTTTATCCTGTATTTTTTTCAGTCTTCCTCTAAATTACAATCTGGGAAATGAGGAAATCAGATGAGTGCAAATCTCAGCACACAAATTAAAAATAAAAAAGAAAAGGAGTATGTGTGGTAGACTGCAAGTGGCAAATAGCCTTTGTAAATTCAAGGCTTAGCAAAAGGCTAAATTCTCTCCCCCACCACCTTCATATTAACTATGAAGCTGAGTATTTGCACTCACTTCACTTGCTTGCTTAAGTTGCTGGAAGCAATTGACATGCCCTTCCTCTCACCCTTTGTTTGTTCAGATGTTGATTGATTTCACTTTTGCATGGTAGGGAATTCTTGTTTTTGCCTCAGATGTGTGACTTTGTATCAAAAACTTTCTTATTTGCATATGGCTATATAATAAAGCAAACTGGGGTTATGGGGCACTCAGATATTGCCATCAGCATTGAAGAGGCCTCCCGATCCCATCCTCTTTTCTCAATGAGTCTATTTTTTAAATTCTGCACCATTCTCCCTCAAGACCCAGAATTTCTAGCTGTGCTGGTCTGTGGCAATTTTACATATCAAAAGACATTCCTAAATCTTTTAGTGTCCATCTGCCATCCCTGTATCTAGAGGTACATACATTAATCACATACTTTCAGGATGGAAGGGGGGCTTACATGATGTCAGAGAATATGTGTTTGTAAATCGCCCAATAAAGAAAGAAAGGTGGAGAGGAAAGGGCCTGCTTAATCTTTCTTCCCTTCCTCTACACATGGCCAGCTGTGTACCTTTTCCTAACAGGTGTGGGAGAAGGGAGATAATCCAAGTCTCCTTTCCCTTCTCCATTTACAATACAATGCTATCGGCCTTCCTGACCTGGTGTAAATCACACACAAGTATAAAAAATTATATTTACAAAATTCCTCTGTATGCTTAGCCTAAATTATAAAAATGCCTTTTAAGCTTCTTAGTAAAAGGGGATTTCCGACACAGTGTGCCTCTGAAAGCCATGAAACTCCCGTATTTCTCTCCCCTCACTCTCTACAGAAAGAAGAGGGCAAGAAACCTGACTCTTCCTCCTAAAATATTAATCTTTGCAATTCTATGGTACCTTACCACACTCTTGCCCTTTCTGAGACATAACACCACACCATCTGCTGTATGATTTCTGAACTGCAGAAAGCTCCAGCAGGGCCAAGCATCCCATCCTTGAGGCTTTTCCTGGACACTCAACTGCCTTTAGTCATGTAGGCTTCACTTTCTCAGGATGGAAACAGAAAATCACTCGGGGCTTTGGCTTTCCTGCAACATGCATGTAGGAGTGTTTCACTCTCTCCCCTCTTCACTTAAAAAAATTATCTCTACTGAAAGTCATTAGAAAGTACTTAATATTTTTGGTGTATTTTCTCGGTGTATACCCCAATATTTATATTGGGCAGGCCAGAAAATGAGAACAAGGCCCATGCACCAGGTGGGAAGCCACACCTGTTCTTAACTTTATATATCAGTCTGTCTCTTAACTTTTGTTATCTGCAAACAAAGCAGGACAAATATCTCAGCCCCTTATTTCATCTAAGCACTCATTCTAGGGTAAGCTCACACTCACTTTGTTCAATATGTACTGTATTTCTAATAAACTTTCTTTATGCTTGCTTCTGCAGTTGTCTTGTGTGTGAATTCTTTCTTGCAAAGAACACAAGACTGGAAACTTAGGGTTAAAATTCACTTTTGGAACTCCCCAGGCCTGAATGAACAGGCAGTACAACTCTTTCTAAAGTTTTTCATCTAATGTTATGTTTATTCACTGGACTTTTATCTATTGTGCCAGCTGTCATTGAGGGTATTTGGTTGCAGTAATTGGTTGATGGTCATTGGTTAAATCCATTACTCTTCATACTGTTTATTTTTTTATTTTTTTAATATTTTATTTATTTTTTTAGAGAGAAAGAGAGAGGGAGAGAGAGGGGGAGAGGGGGAGAGAGAGAGAGAGAGAAGGGGGAGGAGCAGGAAGCATCAACTCCCATATGTGCCTTGACCAGGCAAGCTCAGGGTTTCAAACAGGCAACCTCAGCATTCTAGCTCAACACTTTATCAACTGCGCCACCACAGGTCAGGCCTGTTGGTACTGTTTAGACATGCTTGTATTTTACCAAATTTTATCAGGACATCTGCGTTTATTATATAGAAATTAACTTTAGAGAAGGAAATTTCCTAATGTATATTTATTTACCCTAAATCACAGTCTGTGCATCAAAGCAAGAAAAGAGTTCGATAACCGCGCTTTTTCTGGCCATTTACAAAACGTCATTTGGACAAAGACTCTTGAATTTCCCGGCAATAAACCTGGGGGAGGTCTGGCCTTAGCTGCGAGAAGACAGAATTGCCACCTTGGACTGCAGGAACTACATTACCCAGAAGGCGCGGCGCCAACGTCCGCATTTTACCCCGGAGAAGTCTCCCAAAAGGTGTTTCAACTCAGGCACAAGGGTTAGGGGCGGGACTTTCGTGATTCTTCCGGATTGTGGTTGATCTCCTCTCACATAAGGCAACGCTTCCGGAGCGCTAAATTGCGGTGGAGATCATGGGGAGGGAAGGCGCCAGATTCGACAATCGTGGTCCCCGTGGCACAGACGGGAGTGTGAGTCTCGGCGACGCTGTCCCGGGTGACCTGTCCAGGACCGGGACCGGCTTGCCCTGAACCACCTCCTCCCCTCGCGCCCGCCGCTCCCGCCTCGCTCGGGACTCCCCAGAGTCCAAAGGCAATGGCAGCGGCCATGCTGAGGACCCCAGCTGAGGTAAGTGAGTGTGTGCGCTGTTGGGCAAATGAGTTTGTAAAATTTCTGTTTTTTGAGTTTGCTTCACTTTTATTGTTAAAAATGGTGGCCCTGGCCGGTTGGCTCAGCGGTAGAGCGTCGGACTGGCGTGTGGAAGTACGGGGTTCAATTTCTGGCAAGTGCACACAGGAGAAGCGTCCATCTGCTTCTCCACCCTTTCCCCCCTCCTTTCTATATCTCTCTTACCCTCTCGCAGCCAAGGATCCATTGGAGCAAAGTTGGCCTGGGCGCTGAGGGTGGCTCCATGGCCTCTGCTCTGGCGCTAGAATGGCCGTCGTTGCAGCGAGCAACGCCCCAGATGGGCAGAGCATCCCCCCTGGTGGGCATGCAGAGTGGACCCGGGTTGGACCAATGCGGTAGTCTGTTTCCATTCCCCCGCCTCCCTTTTCACTTAGAAAAAAATACCCCCCAAAATGGCGCCAGGCACTTTCACATGTGCTGGCCTTCAGATCAGAGCAGTTGATTGCAAATTGTGAGTTGTTGCATTCCTGCCTAGGAAGGACATTGTTTTGCTAATGTTTGCTGGGGGAGGGGGTTTCCCCGCCAGAAAGTTTTGCAAGGAAAGAACGGAAGTGGAAGAGCGATTCTACTCTCACAACTAGGAGGTGCAGCAGGATTTCTTTTTCTCCCTATGAGGAAAAAGGGGCAGGCCCCTCTTGCTTGAGAAAGAAGAAACCAAAAGAATATAAGGAAAATGAGCCAGCAGTGGTAACCAATTCAGCCAGTGATAAATCAACTACCTCCCATCATTGTCATAATGGGTGATTAATAGTCACTTACAATAGAAAGCAAGAATAGTGGAATATGCTTGTAACTATGGCCACTGATCTGGAAACCCCTTCCCCCTTACTGACCCCACTAAAAGTTTTCCTCTCCTATCTTTGATTCCTGGGAAAGCTTAAAAAAAGAAACCTCATGCCCTTTGCTTAGATATTGTAAAGGTATATAACCTGTAAGAAAATCAAATTCAGGAAGCCCGTGTTTCGGAGCTACAAATACCACATTCTCCGCTGGCTTTAATAAATTCTTGTTCCTTTATTTAAAGCAGAGGTCTTCAAACTTTTTATAAAAACTGCCTACTTTTGCAGTGCTGGTCTACCTGGTCCCTACCTCCCACTAGTGGGCGTTCCAGCTTTCATGGTGGGCCAATCGTGGTGCCCTTTGGTTGCTCCACTACTGCCCATCATGAAAGCTGGAAGCCCACTAGTGGGAGGAACAGACCAGGTTGACCAGCACTGCAAAAGTGGACAGTTTTTATAAAAAGTTTGAAGATGTCTGATTTAAAGTTATCTGAGCCTGTCCAGGAGGTGGTACAGTGGATAGAGCATCAGACTGGGATGCAGAAGACCCAGGTTCTAGACCCCAAGCTTGCCAGCTTGAGCCCTAGGTCACTGGCTTGAGCAAGGGGGGCACTAAGTCTGCTCTAGCCCCCTGTTCAAGGCACATATGAGAAAGCAATTAATGAAAAGCTAAGGTGCCGCAACGAAAAATTGATGCTTCTCATCTCTTGCTTTTTGTTTGTCCCTCTTTCTGTCTCTCTCTGTCTCTATCACACACACACAAACAAATGTTATTTGTTTTCTGTAGGGTTGCTTCCTCCTACATCTGATCTCTTGCCCTTCAGGGGAAAAGCATGTTTCTACTTTTCCCTTTGTTTTCTTGTGGCTTTCCTGTCTTGGGGAGACACCAATAAACAGAATGGCCCAACATCCTCAGTCTCCACTGTTTCTTTATCAACTGCCTGAATTCAATGAGTAATCTGCATGTGAGTGGTCATGATGGTGGCAGCCCTTGTCCTTACAAGTAGTCAGTCATGTCTTGACTGGCAGACAGATGCGTATACCTTTTTTTTAGGGTCCTTGGAACCATAAAAATTTGTGAACAGAGAGGGACTCGGGTTTTCAAGGCATTTTTAAATTCTGCTAAGAGAGAGAACAGACTGCAATGGGGTGATGAGGACACTGAGGCCTCGCGATTAGAGCCCATGTCCAAGGTCAGAGAGCTGGGAAAAGGCAGCACTGAAATCTGAGTTCCAGAGAAAAGACAGTTTGCTGGAGGTCACCAGACTCAAGAACTGTTTAGGGAGTAGTGGTTGTGTCTTCCCACGGGTACCAAAGGTGGAAAAACCACTTGTGTAAACTAGAGGAGTCAGGATAGCATGTCAGCAATTCTCTCTGGCCCTGACACAACCTTGTAGTATCTGGGATCCTGGTGCCTCTGTTGCAGGGATCAAAGGAGGAACAAAAATGCCCAACTTGATAAAGGAAGTAGGATTTTTTAAGCCTGTGGAGCTGCATGACCCCAAAATAGACAACAAAACACAAGCTCCCCGAAGTTTGATTTCTTACATATTATATACCCTTACAGCTTTAGCTTTCATGTGACAAATGCCTGATATTTTTTACTTTTTTGTTTTCAGGCCTACATAACTTTCATGTCTTAGGGAGTGGCAAGGGAGAGAAGACTGGAGGGTCTCTCCTTGATAATTCTTTCACTCATTCTTCTTACTGGAGCTGCAAGTTCATTTCAAGGAACTAATAACAAGCAAGGTCTACAACTGTGGTTTATTATTTTTCAGACTTTTCTCTCTGACCTTTTTCCCTCAGTCAAAAACACTGAGGTTACAGGCTGGAGTGTAAGACCTCAGACATTGCAGGTTGCCCTCTCTTCTGCATTCTTCTGGTTTCTTTTTCCTCACTTCCAGACTGTTTTCTTGGTGTTTTCTCAGTTCTTGGATGTGGAGATCCATGCAATATCCCCAAGCCCTTTGTCTTGAGTGCAGGCCACAGGTAAAAGGACCATGCCCCAACTTTTGGTAATAAATGTTAATAGATCTGGAAAGTTAACCCAGGGAAAGTCGCCAGCATGTCAGAATGCTTATTGATGCCACTGAGTTGAGAACAGGTAGCACATGTCTCCATTTTTGTGTTCAAAACAAAGAGCAGGGAACTCTAGGTTTAGACCTGTAAAATGGGAGAGTGACAGTGTTGGCATCTACAGTATTATAGAGATAGTGGAGCATTTGCATAGGATAAAGGAGTGGGTCTGTCATGGATTTAATAGGCTCTATATGGCTGCACAGTGGATGGCAGATAATGGGGTTAGGAGTGGTGGCAGGGAGCTCAGGAGAAGGTATGTGCTATAACCATAGGAGTGCTGATCGACCAGAGTTGTTGCCATAGCTCAGTTTTTTATTTTGTTTCGTGACAGACAGAGAGAGGGACAGATAGGGACAGCCAACAGAAAGGCGGAGAGATGAGAAACATCAATTCTTTGTTGCAGCACCTTAGTTGTTTATTGATTACTTTTTCATATATACCGGTACTGGGTTGAGAGTAGGGGGCTACAGCAGAACAAGTGACCTCAGAGTCAAGCCAGTGACCATGGGGTCATATCTATGCTCCCATAAAAAATCCAGCAACCCCGCACTGAAGCCAGTGACCTTGGGGTTTTGAACCTGGCTTCCCTGCATCCCAGTCCAACGCTCTGTCCACTGTGCAACCACCTGGTCAGATCCGTGGTTTGTGTTGTTAAAAAAAGGGCCCATTATGCCTCACCTGTGATGGCACAGAGTATAAAACATTAACCTGGAACGCTGAGGTCTCCAGTACAAAACCTTGCAGTTGTCTGGTAAAGATATATATGGGAGTTGATCCTTCCTGTTCTTTCTCCTTCCTCTCTCTCATTCTCCTCTCTAAAAAAAAAAAAAAAAAGAATAAATTAAATAAATAAAAGAAGTGCCCATTAAAGTTTTAGACACAGCCAATGAGGAAGAGAAAGGGAAGAGTTGGGGACAACCCAGGGATTTTCATTCTAGCATCTAAAGTGATGGATGCCTAATCAGCTGCTTGGTAAAATGGTAGTATGTTCATATTCCTTGTGGTTACACTGGGGAACAAAATTTTTGTTGCATCCACAAGAACACTTGTTCTTACCTAATTCGAGTGTGCTAATCTCAAATCTGACATTAGTTTTTCTCTGCAAGCCTACAGTTTTTTTAGCAATTCAAGATTTTAGGTTTTCATCTTATTGTAAAATTTTCAACATTTAATTTAACATAATGAAGTAGAATGTCTTCTTGGGCATCATCTTTGGGAAAATATAATATATAATGCAGTTAATATACTAATACAGTAAAAGATATGATTGCATCAGAATTTCTCTACAATTTCGAAATAGAACATATTAAAACACTTATTTTCATCATAAAATTTGCACAAAACTTATTTAAATTCTATTCAGGCAAAAATTTGCATTTGTAGCTCTTGCATTTGTGTACTTGTTGAGGACAATCTCGTTTGATGCTCCAGCAGTAGTCTGCTCATCACTAACAGCTCCACAATTTTCGGAAAATTAATCAAGGTGACTGTTTAGGAAGTAAATCTTAACGCTCGTATTACATCCAATGTCTTGGAAAGCCAATACCATCCTTTGAACCAGAAGTTTATAGTTTTATGCTTTTTTGTTGCTAAGGAACTTCTTTGTAACTGCCACAAAGGACTGCCAAGCTGCTTTCTCCTCCTTATTCATCTTCCTGGCAAATTCTTCATCACGTATGAGGGTTCGAATTTGAGGTCCATCCAATACACCTGCTTTTATCTTCTCAAAAGACAAGGCAGGAAAAGCAGAAATCATATGTTGAAAGCATTCACTTTCTCTATTCAAAGCCTGAACAAACTGCTTCATTAAGCCAAATTTGATGTGAAGTGGAAGAAAAATGATTCTGTCTCGATTAACTACAGCTTCATTCACAATATTTTGCATTTCTACTTCCAAAGCTTCATGTTTCAGCCACTTCTTCTGTGTCCAGTGTTTCGCCCGAGCTTGGCTGTCCCACAAACACAGAAAGCAAGGATACTTCATGAAGCCTCTCTAGCAGGAAATTTACCATTTTAATAAGATCCACACAAATGATCCAGTTATGCTCCTCATACTTCAGAAAGTTGAGGACAATTTTTATGTCATTATAATCTTCTCGCAGATGAGTTGAATAACCAATTGGAACCGCTGTATAAACATTACCGTTGTGTAGGAAAACACATTTTAGACTCCCATTTAGAGCTGTCAAGAAATAGCCGCCATTCTGTTGGACTGTAAGTGGTAACACCTAGCTGGTTGAGAAGACTACTGATATCATGACAGTAAACAAAGTGTTTGTCTTTGGAAAATAAGTCCACAAAAATTTGTTCACACTGAAATGGGATTCTTTAGCTGACCCATGAAGTACATTCTTTTCTTGAAGCCTGGAGGCTAAGAACTCAGCTGCTTTCTTTGCAGGCCCAAATCTCTTACTAAGTCATTCAATTTGGATTGGCTAAACTGCTGAGGGGTTCATGACTGCTTGGCATCAGAAGAAGACCCTTCCGATTCTACAACCATTTCCTCATGCATCTTATCAAAATACACTTGGTCACCATGTTCACTTTCTTCGTCCTTACAAGAAATCCATTGGAAACTGGAACCAAGAGTGTCTCAGAGTGCGGGATAGGTCATATTGCTGAAGGAATATTAGGATATGCGATCATATGCCATTTTTTCTTGCTCATGCCTTTGTATGGATCAGACAGAAATGACCGTCACTGCTGTGGTCCTTAGGTTTATTTATGCACCAAACCATGGGAATACCAAAAGGCATTTATTTGCGTTTTTGTTTTGGCCAGTCACAAAGCATTTCCTCACAATTATGACACACAATATGAGGAGCCCAATTCTTGTCTTGATCGCCAAGGAGAACTTGAAAATAGGCAATATATGCACGTGTCACAAATGATGAAATATTGCGCCTTTGACATTAAAGTGTGTATTAGCCACATATATAATAGAAGGTATCAGGACTATTGTTACATTTACACCTACTTGAAGAAGCCATGATTCAATCTTAAAACAAAATAAGAGGGTGTTATTATCAGATAATAATTTTTTACCTTTAAAAACAACTACAATTATGTAAAAGTGATGTTTATAAAACATTAATTGCCTTGTGGTTATGTTCAATCCAAGAGTCATTGCGCTTTAAGTCCAATTTAAAAACCAATGCATGCGCCTGACCAGGCAGTGGCGCAGTGGAGAGAGCATCGGACTGGGATGCGGAAGACCCAGGTTCGAGACCCCGAGCTTGCCAACTTGAGCGCGGGCCCATCTGGCTTGAGCAAAAGCTCGCCAGCTTGGACCCAAGGTCGCTGGCTCCAGCAATGGGTTGCTCAGACTGCTGAAGGCCCGCGGTCAAGGCACATGTGAGAAAGCAATCAATGAACAACTATGGTGTCACAATGGCAACGAGAAACTAATGATTGATGCTTCTCATCTCTCTTCTTTCCTGTCTGTCTGTCCCTATCTATCCCTCTCTCTGACTCTCTCTCTGTCCCTGTAAAAAAAAATAAATAAATAAAATAAAAATAAAATTTAAAAACCAATGCATGCCATTAACTGTAACAAAAAGAAATTAAAATTGCATAAAAACTAGAGCATGCACCAAAATACGGACTTCAGATTTGGAATCAGTGATGCAGAAATATATAGAAACAGTTCTAAAACCTCATGTAGCAGAAAATGAAAATAATATTGTTCCCCAGTGTTATCAGAAGTGTTTTCTTGGCTGTTGTAAGAGTCTGAGAAGGTGTCAATTGGGAAACTGAACACACAGGTCTGGAAATCTGGGGAGGGATAAAGGAGACATGAAAAGCTGGCTTTTTGTATAAAGGTGGAGTTGAGGTAGACATTCAGGACAGAGTGCATAGTTTGGTGGAAATGATCACAAAAGCTTAGTAGTTTGTTTCCTTGTCATCTGATTGGGGTTGCTCATCCTCACAAACACAGGTGAAGAAGAGGAGTGGTGGTGACATCAGAGTGGAGAGAGTGTGATTCCTCCAGGTGGTCATGGCTGGATGGGATAAGTGACCTTGGTGGTTGTAGAGGTCAAGGGGTATTTGAGATAAGATGATATTGAGGGCAAAATTGTGCATCACAGGAATTTTGCCCTTTGCTTTCCTGGGCTTGGCTGGTTTTCTGTCTTCCTGGTGGCTAAGTTCATGGGCAAATCTGGTCATTTTTAAGTGGCATTGTGCCAGTGATTGAGATCCTGTCCTTAATTTTGTTAAGCAAAGTTTGAGTGGTGAGAAGAGGGTTATTGATTGTGAGGGGACATCAGGAAAAGTGGAAAGGGGTCATTCCTTTCTGAAATTTCCATTGGCATCTGGGTGACAAATATTGTACCAGTGATCAGAAGTAGACAGAGATGACTTCAGAGCCTCATTTCGACCTTTTCCTGCCTTTGGTATCCCTCAGAGGGTTTCGGTGGTTCTAATCCTGCTTGGGTGTATTAAGCACTCTCTGGATACCATATACCAAAATCATGGGGGAATCCAGAAAGGTCCCTGTGGTATGGAGCAGGAAGGTGGAAGAGCTGAGAGAGTGATTTTGGTTTTCAATAGGCAAAGGAGGTAGAGGTTACACAATGGTGTGTACAGGCAGTAGATGACTGAGAACCTGCTGTGAGAATTTAAGGGTAAATCATAGCCCTTGTTTGTCTGTGGAATGGAGGCATAATGTGGGATTGTCAGTGGAATTCCTTGGCAGGAAGGATGAAGCCCTGTAGGATGGCCCTGAGGTTAAATCAGTGGTTTTCAACTTTTTATACTTGGGGCATGGTTAAAATAGAATTATTGCTATTGCAAAAATAGCCCCTTATTCATCTTCTAATTGCCTAATCAGCTCCCCATAGTCCTAATACTGACTATGTCTGTCACTGTGGGTTTAGTTCCTATCTTTTATAATCTCTTCCAGCTCATGACAGCTCTCCAAGGAGCCAGTTGAATCATAAACTAATTCGACTAAGATCATTGGATCTGTAATATTTCTATAACATAAGGTGGTTAACTTTCTCGTGGACGAACATGAAATTCCTAATGGATCTGTTCCCGGACCAGCAGTTAAAAAACACTGACTTGGGTCGCATTTTCCTGCTGTCCCTTTTAGCCCAGCTATTGTTGCTGAGGACAACAAGAGTGATTAACCAGACTGGGATGTTTCTGAACTGAGAGTCCTGGAGGAAGTTGTGCATGCGGAAGATGTGTAAGGAGTAGGATTGTGGGTTCTCAGAAATAACTGTTCTAGTTTCATTTGTATTAACTCCTATAGGTCGGTGTAATTTTCGGAAATATTGCCCTGTACTTCTCCAGGAAGGAATGGTGCCTCTCAGTGAGCCTCAGAGACGCCTGTACCTGGATGTGATGCTGGAGAACTTTGAGCTTATGTCCTCGCTGGGTAAGAGCCTTACTATCCCCAGTGGCCTGGCCTAGGATTTGCATTTCCCTGTGCCTTCTCATCCCTGGAGGATGCATGTGTTCACATGTGGACTGTGGGCACTACCTTCTTTTGCAGTTTCCTGGGTACCTGCTGTCCTTGGCAGGGCGTGTTTGTTTGCACTTCCCTCTTCTCTTCCTGCAGCCCCAACACCTGATGTACTGAGCTCTTATATTGGTGTTTACATCATGTGACCTAATAGAATTGATTTTTATGGGCTTGAGCCCATTGGAGTAATTCAGATTACTCCAGCAGAAAAAGTCCTCCAGAAAGCATTTTGCGGAAGAAGAATTAGTGGACCCAGCCTTTGTTTTTGTGTCCCATTGTATGCTTACATCTTTGATGCTTGAGGTCTCTACCACTGACTTACTTTTGGGCCTGAGTAATAGGTAACTATAATTTCTTCAGAGTTTACCTTACTTTTCTTAAAAATCATTCCATAGAGTCATGCCCACCTGTGACAGATGTTCGTTTATTTTGAGAAATGTTCTTTCCTATAAGGTAAGGTGACCAGATTTTAAAATTGGTAAAGAGGGACACCATTGACTGAGGGGAGGGGGGTTCTTGATTAAAAATTTGGTCTATATGGAACAAAAAAAATTTTCATAGAATGTAAAAATAGTATTGTAATATTTTTTTTAATTTCAACATAAGTACTATTTACAAATATAATACATTAAAAATTTATATAGTATTTTATTCTTTGGTATATTTCTCACTTGAGTGAATTTTTTTTAGTAGATTGCTGTCGTTTAAAAGGTCATGAAATTTTTCACAAGAATTTGTTCAATTTTATTTCACACATAAAATGGCTTTCAAAGTCTCACACTTAATTGTGATTTTTCTTATGTCCACACTTTATTTACCGTAGAAAAAACGCATTCAGTCACAGCATTAGTTCCTGGTAAAGACAGCGTGTATTCCACAATTTTTAGTGCATTATTGTATGGAACATGGTTTGTTTCAAAATGATGAAATATTTCTAACCATTTGTTCTCTATTGTGATTTTTGCTGATGCCCAAGATTTAACCTTTTCCTTATCAATATATTTTTTAATAATGATACCTCATTAAAAAGATTATTTTCGGAAATATTACTATATGGGAAATTTTGAGTGAGTCAGAGGGATCAGGTTACATAGTCCCGAAACCGATGCGGGAGATGCACGAGCGGGCAGGAGCAAGCAGGGCAGCACCACCGGCGCGCTCACACACGAGTGGTCGTGCACATTCCCTGCCTGGACTCGTCCTTGTGGTGGCTGCGCTCCCCCTGTCCAGCTCCACTGCCCGCTGGAGACCGATCAGCTTGCGCCTCAGGGAACCCGGAGCCACACGCCTGGCATCCAGGACGCAGGCCTATGGGTAATTAGGGGACTTGACAGCCGCCACCTCAACAGGTATGTCCCGCCCGAAGTTCTTTGTTTCGGGGCCCCACATGGGGCAGCCAGCTCTTGCGGCAGTGCGGGCGCTTCCAGGTCGAGGTGGGGTCTCCCCACTGAAAACCGTATATTCCCTTCTCGTTCACCCTCTGTTCCTTAGCTGTTAGTGCATTCTTTCCAAAAATCGGGACTTTTTTAAAACGCCGCGGGATGCGGGACAAATTGTTAAAAATAGGAACTGTCCCACCAAAAGTGGGACATCTGCTCACCTTACTATAAGGTCAACACGTAATTCACCAGCATTTTCTTTTGTTTAGGTTGCTACTATGGAGCAGAGGATGTGGAGGCTCCCACTGAATAGAATACTTCTGAACGGGTGTCACAGGCAAAGGATCTTAATGTGGCTTATCTTTCTAGAAGAACCATCTCTGTGAGAGTTGTGGCCTCATCTTGAGAGACATTTTCAAGTTGGTTGAGCAGCAGGGATCACAGCTGTTGAAATGTGGTGCATGTGGAGAACTATTTTATTTCAGTACAAAGTGTCAGCACCATGAGGATCAGTATGTGAAAAAGAAGCATTTTGAAAGACATGTGGACAGGGTCTCACTTGCAAAGGGCCACTATTTCAATGTGTCTCAGATGCTTTTTACCTGCCAAGACGTAGGGTTAGACATCCTTACTGAATACGGACATCTTCAAGAACAGTCTGTGTAAGGTATTTTCCCTGCCGAGGAAGGAGGAAATCAGCATAGCCAGTAAGTATTAACTATTAAGGCTTTATTTGGTACAGAGCATTTCTCCGACGAGACTCACTGGCACCGAAGATGAATGCCAGGAATCGCTCCCGTGGACTGCATGGCCCCAGATTTTAAAAAGGGGCCCTCACGGGTCGCCTAGCTAATATGATGTAGTGAAATCTCACCGGCTGACGGACAGTTGCTTTCCTCCCAGAGGTTTCTGGGAAGTGTAGTTCTGGTGCGCCTGGCCATGTGAGCGATCTCAGTCAAAGACTGGGGCTCTGATTTCCCCAAGTGACGACCCCGCTTAGTCACTGACCCTATAGTCTGCTCACACCAGGGACAAACCATATGAAACCTCAGTGTGTGGGGTGACTTTGCAAACAGGAAAATATTGTCATCAGAAAGTTCACAAAAGACCCTATGAGTGAAGTGAATGTAGAAAATCCTTTATTACAAAACATGCTTTCCATAGTAATCAGAGAGTTCACACTGGGAAAGACCTTATGAGTACAGTGAGTGTGGGAAATCCTTTCCCTTCAATTCTCACCTAAGCACATGAGAGTTCACAGTAGAGGACAATCTTAGATGTATTGGAAATGTACACTTTTTAATAAGTGTTAACAACAGTGTAGGTAATTTTAATTATAGGCACCCAAATATCAATGGTATGGAAATTTTCTGTAAGTTTTACTTAGGTGGAAAGCATGTGTGTCTATGTTGTACTATGTAAGGTGTCCCAGACTTTTGCCAGATTTATGTCTGTGGCCAAAGTTATTTTACCTGTATCATTTAGCAGGTGTCCACTGTTTACATCAGCCACCTTTTTATTGTTATTAGAGAAGGTGATTTCTTCCTATGATTTGTCAGAGGAAATTATATTTAGTGTGAAATATTAGGGGATCAGCATTTGTTTAACTCTGATAAGTTTTTACAGAGACCTGACTCAGTTTTGACCTCAGAAAACATCATCTGTGTTCAGCCGGCAGCTTGCAGATGGACTGCCTTTTCAGGGCCCTGGTTTCCCTAAATACCTGTGATAAATATTTTCAATGTTGAAGTCACCAATGCAAAAAATGCCAGAGCTATGTACCATTGGTTTGTAAAATTGTGAAAGCCCTTTTGTTCTAGTACTCTTTAATTTTGAATTTTTTATTTACTGTGTTATTTAGGTTATAGTAGATTTTGGCTCTAGAGGCATGAAGAGGTCAAGAACTTTTACATGGGTCTCAAACTTTCTCTGCCTTCGAAGGCACAGTGTGGTGCTGAAATCAACTTTTGCCAAATATTTATTGTTGCCCATATCCTCCTAGAAAAGACTGCTAGATTATGTGGCCCTCATGTCCAGCCTGGATGCCAAAACTTTTAGGAGACTCAGATATCATTTTGAAGTGTTAGTAGGTGTCGCAACATCAGTTGCTTCTGGGAACACATGACATTTTTTTCTTGTTTAAAAGGACTGCCTGTATTGATGAAAGAAATCATTTTTGAAAGTGTTGCCAAGGGATATGTGTCTTTTTTTTTTTTTTTTTTTTACTTCAGTGAGAAAAGGGGAGACAGGTTCCTGCAAGCCCCCTGACCGAGATTTACCTGGGAATTTCACTAAGTGGTGATAATCTGCCAATTTAGGGCATTGTTCCTTTGCTCAACAACTAAGCTCTTTTTAGTTCCTGAGGCAGATGCGATGAAACTTCTTTAATACCAGGGCGAATTCACTAATTGAGCCATGGTTGGGGAGTGGGAGAGAGAGAGAAGCAAGAAGGAGGGATGGAGCCTGACCTGTGGTGGCGCAGTGGATAAAGCATCGACCTGGGAACACTGAGGTCGCCAGTTCAAAACCCTGCACTGGTCTGGTCAAGGCACATATGGGAGTTGATGCTTCCAGCTCCTCCCCCCCCTTTCTCTCTTTCTCTCTCTCTCACTCTGTGTCTTCTCTCTAAAATGAATTAAAAAAAAATAAAAAAAAAAAAGAAGGAGGGATGGAGAAGCAGATGGGTGCTTCTCCTGTGTGCACTGACCAGGAATTGAACCAGGGACATCAACATGCCAGGCTGACGCTCTAGCAGTGAACCAATCAGACAGGGCGCCATGTGTTATAATGTCTACAATTCCATAGCTAATGGTCACTTGGTTGCAGGAGCATAGGGATTAAAGAGGAACCCCTGGTTGCTACAGAAGCACTGGCCTAATAGGGGGGGGAGGGGACCTTATCTAGGCACAGGCTAGATGGAATGTGCCTCTTCTAAATGTGCGTCCAGAAATGTTTCTGTGAAAAGAACTGCAGGATCAGTGTGTACACACATTGGAGGATTTTCTGCCATGTTTATCTTCCATGGCTGAAGTCATTGTCATTAAAAATAGACCAAAGGTTTTGTAAAATTTTGTACCTTACAAGCTATTGTACCCAGACAGGAAGTTAAAGAAAAGTGGTATCTATTTTTTAGGCATATGTTTGTGTGACCTAGCCACCATTCCTATTGATTCAAAGACAGTTCTTCATTGTTTGGTATATTTGATGTCACTGAGGAAAGACTACCCCCCAGAGGGCATGAGGATATGAATTGAACATAGAGTTCCCAAACCAATTTTCCAAAAGTTATTGGGCAAATTGTTTCATTTTGAGCCTCAACTTATCTGTGAAACTAAAGCTCCCCATAGTCCTAATACTGACCATGTCTGTCACTGTGGGTTTACTTCCTATCTTTTATAATCTCTTCCTGCTCATGAAAGCTCTCCAAGGAGCCAGCGATTTACTATGGGGTTTACTAGATCACTTTTCATTTTCTAGAATGTATAGGATGGGAATAAAACTACCTTTTCTGCTTTTATTTATGTTGTATAAGTCCTTAGGCATTCATTAATATTATATAAGTAGCTCCTTCCTCTTCTTCCTGAGATATTTCTTGATTTTATCATTATTTATCTGTTTATTTATTTACTTAGATTTGGTTATTTCTCATTTTTTTAATATTGAAAATAAAGCTAGTGCAAACATTTGTATATCATTTTATTTTTTAAGAGACAGAGAGGGAGGGACAGATAGGGATAGATAGGAAGGGAGAGAGATGAGAAGCAGCTATTCTTCCTTGTGGCACCTTCATAGTTCATTGATTGCTTTCTCATATGTGCCTTGATGGAGGGGCTGCAGCAGAACAAGAGACCACTTGTTCAAACCATCAACCTTAGATTCAAGACTGACTTTAGGGCTCAAGTCAGCAACCATGAGAACATGTCTGTGATCCCATGTTCAAGGCATCAGCACTGCGCACAAGCTGGTGAGCCTGCGCTCAATTCAGCGACCTCGAAGTTTCAAACGTGTATCTTCTTTATCCCAGCCTGACACTCTATCTACCGTACCACTGCATGGTCAGGCTTCACATAAATTTTTTACTAAATTTTATGAGATAGAATCTAGTCCAGTGATGGGCAACCTTTTTATAAAAACCACCCACTTTTGCAGTGCTGTTCAACCTGGTCCTTACTGCCCACTAGTGGGCATTCCAGCTTTCATTGTGGGCGGTAGCCGAGCAACCAAATGGCACCGGGATTGGCCCACCATGAAAGCTGGAACACCCACTAGTGGGCAGTAGGGACCAGGTTGCCCATCACTGGTCTAGTCCAAACTTGAGAGAATAAGACTAGTACTTGGGAATATTGGTTACAAACCAGGTTTGCATCTGATGCCAAGATAGCTTCAATATTAATATTCATGAAGATTTGGAATGTGGGCATCTGTATTTGACATACTGATTTTGGATCCCAGCATCTCACAGCCCTTTCAGTAAATGATGATCATTTCACCTTGAAATGCAGTGATAGTGTATTCCAGGGGTCTTAAATTTATCTCTGGAAGAGAATTATGGTTAAGCAAACTACAGGATATTATTAATGTAGGTTTATAATGATGATTACTTAAATAGCTATAGGGGAAAAGTCTCTGTGACGCTTGAGAACAGATAAGTCTCAACGAGTGGTAAATAAAGGACAGTGAGGTCTAAGATGAGAGAGTTAACGTGAGCTATGAGTCTCCTAAAAATGCAGCTACAAATAAAATTATTTTTACAAATTTGAGTTCTTTCATTCATGAGAATTTGAGAAAAGAATAGTGAGGTGAGAATGGTATAGTAAGGTGTAAGAAGAAAAATTTGGAAGCATGGAAGGAGAAGCACCGTGACATGTTTCGTTGCTTTATCAATCATTTACTAATTATCTTAACTGCTTCAGGGGTCCACCTAGGTCTGCGTTATACATCAATGAATAAGGAAATATGTTCGTTACCTAGCTTGTTCAAAGCTTTTATTGAAACCTAGCCCATGGCCCTGGCTGGCTGGTTCAGTGGAGAGGGCATGGCCCAACATGCAGATATCCCTGGATCGATCCCCATTCAGGGCACACATGAGAAGCCAACATCAGAAGCCACCATATGCTTCTGTTTTCCTCCCTCTACCCCTTCTCTTTCTCCTCCCTTGCAGCCTGTGGCTCAACTGGTTCCAGCGTCAACCCCAAGTACTGAAGATAGGTTGATTGATTTGAACATCGGCCCAAGATGAGGGTTGCCAGGTGGATCCCAGTCAGGGCACCTGTTGGAGCCTGTTCATCTCCCCTTCTCTCAATTAAAGAAAATATCTACCACACGAGTCAAAAAGAAAATATTCTATGTTATAGTGAATTATAGTCCTGTAGAAATATGAGGAAAGCAGCACCCAGAAATGATAAACGTGGTTTCTGAGGGTTTTAAGAGCACACATTTAAATGAAAAGAGAAATATTTGATTACACCAGGAAGTTGTTTTATGGATAAAAAAAAACTAACGCAATTTTCTTGTGTTTACAGTTTGGCTGAGTGTCCGTCCACTTATATGACTGTTGTGCCATTTGCAGGGTGCTGGAGACTCTTTAAATTTTTCTGGAAGTTAATTTTTATAATTTCCGGTAAAACTTGAGATTTTTGTAACTCTTCCATTAGCTAGTTTTAATGTTTTTCAAATTTTTGTTTATTTTGGTGTGATATTTGCTCAAAAAACTTAAATAGGTTTTGTGCAGAAGTATTTGTTTTTTTAATACTTTTACATATATACATAGGCGTAATTTCTTAATTTAAAAATTTTATTTGATTTTAAAGTTAATATTCCTGCATGACGTATAGTGTATCAGTGGATAATGTCTTGACCTGGAATGCTGAGGTTGCTGGTTTGAAACACAGGCTTGCTTGGTCAGGGCACATAGAAGAAGCAACTAATTGATGCATCCTGTTCCTCCCTTCTACCTCCTCTCTAAAATTAATAAAATCTTTTTAAGAAAATACATAGGGGAATTAAATTTATTTTTTTTAAAGTTTATGTTCACAATATCCCTTGAGAATGGCAGAGTATCATGTCACCACTCATGCTTTGTTGTTGTTGTTTTTAACAGAGAGTCAGAGAGAGGGGTAGATATGGACAGAGAGACAGAAAGAGAGCAAGATGAGAAGCATCAATTCTTTGTTGTGTCTTCTTAGTTCTTTATTGATTGCTTTCACATATGTGCCTGGACTTGGGAGCTAAAACAGACTGAATGCCCCCTTGCTCAAGCCAGTGACCTTGGGCTCAAACTGGTGAGTGTTGCTCTGACCAGATGAGCCTGTGCTCAAGCTGGTGACCTTAGGATTTCAAACCTGGTCCTCTGCATCCCAGTTCGACACTCTATCCACTGTGCCTCCACCTGGTCAGACTCAGACTCACCACACAAATTCTTGAAGAAACTGACCAGTCATGGTGCAGTGACTAGAGCATTTACCTGAAATTGAGGACTCAGATTTGAAAACCTGAGATTGCTGGCTTGAGCCCAAGGTCACTGGCTTGAGCAAGATATCACTGGCTTGGATGGAGCACCTGGAGGCTTGACATCCCTGCTCCAACCTCTTGGTGCCAGCATTAACAAACCTTTCAAAGCTGCCATGAGACATGAATGGAACCAATGGATGAAATCTTCCGGGGACAATTTGATACCAGCAGGAAGAGTGAATAAACAAAGTATAGAAGATGTTTATACCTGGGTGAAAAGATCCTGGGATAATATTAAGATTGAGATCATTGTCAAGTCATTTAAGAAGTGTGGTATTATGAATGCCATAGATGAAATTGTGTAACTAAGGACGAGGCAATATATGAAGACAGCGATTCGTCATCACACACAGATGAGGACAGACTAATGGATGGAAGTTTTGACAGTGATGAGGAGTCGTATAAATTTTATTATGAATAAAACCTGAGTTCAATAACTTTGTGTAATACATAATTTTTCAAATTTCAGGCCCCAAAGTTAAGGTGCATCTTATACAAGGGAGCGTCTTATATATGGGAAAATATGGTACTTTTTTAATTCCTGTAAATGTAATTTGTGACTGTGTTCCTAATATCAAATTGACAATGCCATACATATCATCATCTTCCCTGTAAATATTTCAATATGTGTGTAAGTCACAAGTTCCCTTTCCTTCTTATAATTACAAAAGCATTTTTTTTAAATTTATTGATTAGAGAGAAAGAGAAAGAGAGGCAGGAAGGGAGAGAGAGTGAGAGGAATCAACTCATAGTTGCTTCACTTTTAGTTATTCATGTATGTGCCTTGACTTGGAGTTAGGGTGTTCAAGCCGGCCCAGTTACCCCTTGCTTGAGGCAGTAATGCTGGGCTCAAGGCAGTGATTTCATGCTCAACTTGGCAAGCCTACAGTTTAGCCGGTGACCATGTGATTTTGAACTGGGGTCCTCAGCGATCGAGGTCAACACTTAATTCATTGCACTAACACTGGTCAGACAGAAAAGTATTTTAATAATAACCAAAATACCAATAATTTTATCAGCATTTAATTCCTTCATTTTTTGAAAAGAATTTATTTTTATTGGTATTTAAATTATTAAATACATGCTAATTTATGCTTAGATTATGCATCCTGCTTTTTGTTATTTCTAAAGTTTGTGACTCTGCAGAGTTGGTGAAAGGGATAGAGCATTGAACCAGTGTGCAGATGTCCCAGGTTCAATTCCTGTCAAAACACTCAGGAGAAGTGATCATCTGCTTCTGTCCCCCACCCTCTCCACCTTGTCTTTCTCTTTCTCTCCTGCAGCCAATGACTCCAATGTGGGCCCCAGGTGCTGAAGATAGCTCATTGGTCAAAGCGTCAACCTCAAACACTAAAAATTGCTCAGTTGATTTGAGCATTGCCCTTGGATGTGGTTGCCAGGTAGATACCAGTTCAGCGCATTTGTGAGTCTGTTGAACTATCTTCCCTCTTCTCACTTAAAAAAAAAAAAAGAAAGAAAAGAAATTGTGCTACATTCCTGTGTTATATTTATCATATGTATGATGGTGTATCTAGGTAATTTGTCTTGTAAGATTTCCCAGATTGTCTAATGCAGTAATACCTTGCTTGATTGTGATGTGTTTTATTGACCTTTACAAATAAATGCATTTTCTAAAACATTAGACAAGACTGTCCATCCACAAAAACATTGCAACCCAAGAAAGGTACAGATGATGGTTTGCTTTCCTTTTTAGTCAATAAAGTATTATTTATTTATTTTCATTTTGAGAGAGAAACAGGGAGAGACAGAGAAACATCAAACTGCATCTGTATGTGCACTGACCAGGGAATTGAACCAGCAACCTGTATGTTCTGAGACAGTGCTCCAACCAACCGAGCTATCTGGCCAGGCCTTAATTTTTATTGATTATTAGAAAGAGTGAAGAACAGAGAGAGGGGGCAGAGAAAGGGAAAGATTTGTTGTTCCACTCAGTTGCATATTCTTTGGTTGACTCTCATGTGTGTTCTGACTGGAGATCGAACCTACCCACAACCTTGTTATTTAGAGTCAATGTCCTTAACCAACTCAGCTAATTGTCCAGGACCTAATAAAGTACTTTATAGTTAATGTATGTACATTAGTATATTGTTTTTGTATTTTCCTGAAGTGAAAAGCTGGGAGGCAGAGAGACATACTCTAGCATGCGCCTTACAGAGATCCACCCGGCATGCCCACTTGGGGGCGATGCTCTGAACATCTGATGCAATGCTTTGTTGCAACTGTAGCCATTCTAGCATCTGAGGCAAAGGCCATGGAGCCATCCTCAGCGTCTGGGGCCACCTTGCTCCAATGGAGCCTTGGCTGCAGGAGGGAAAGGAAGAGATAGAGAGAAAGGAAAGGGGAAAGGATGGAGAAGCAGATGGGCACTTCTCCTGTGTACCCTGTTCAGGATCCTAACCCAGAACTTCCACACGCTGGGCCGACACTCTACCACTGAGCCAATTGGCCAGGGCCAACATAATTTTATACCACACTTAAAAGAGTACAGTAATATATGTCATAAACATAAATTTTATATACACTGGGAAATTACAAATTAATATGACTGGTATCATTGTCATATTATCTTGGTTGGTCTGGAACCCAACCAGCATTGTCTTTGTGGAATGCCTGTAATTGCATGTTTTTAATGTCCTCAACATGTTTTTCAGTGTTTAAAGTAGATTAGAGGCAGAAGCACCAGTTTAAATCCAGCTTGATGCTAGCCACTCTGGCACAGGCAGAGCTGAGACTTCTGATATCATCAGAGGCAGATGACCTTAATTATTCCTATCTGTTTTCTGACATTAAATTTGCATACAAGTCTCAACTGAATCATGATAGATAGCATGAACAACTTAAGCCACTTCTCCCAGTGACATTCTGCATAAATAATCCTGATGGCAGATGGCCTATTCTACATGAAAGAGGATGCCTCTCAGTCAGAAAGAGGACATCCTGAAGAAGGAAAAACAACACCTGGAGACAAGGGAAGCCACAAAGAAGCACCAGTGACAACCATGCCTTAGAAATGACTTCTACCAGTGGTGCTTGAGCACACATAATAGTCTGAACATATGTATTCTTGGGGAATGTGCAGTGGTGGGATTCAGCCAGTTAGTACCAGTTCAGCAGAACCGATATCTAATTTTTTTTTTTAGCTTGGTAAACCAGATGTTAAAATGTCACTTGTAATCAGGGTTCTCTCTAAGGTTGGTGCCTGCACAGCCACCCAATGTGAAAATCACAAATTTACATTTCTTACTCTTTTTAAAATGTTTTTCTGCACAACAGCTTATTCTACGGGCTTGTAGAAATGTTCATTTCATCCATAGGAGAGAAAAATTGCAAGTGCAGATGCCAGTCAAGAAGCAATATGGAGGCTAACCAGGTGGTGGTACAGTGGATAGATCAGGGGTTGGGAACCTATGTCTCGCAAGCCAGATGTGGCTCTTTTGATGGCTGCATCTGGCTCGCAGACAAATCTTTAATAAAAAAATAATAATGTTAAAAATATAAAACATTCTCATGTATTACAATCCATTCATTTCCTAACGCTCATGTTCATGGTTGCGGGTGGCTGGAGCCAATCACAGCTGTCCTCCGGGACAACACCAAATTTTTATTGGATAATGCGTAATGTACACAGGTCATTGTGAGGTCAGGAAGTAAACTTACCTCCTTTTATTCAAGTAGTCAGCTAGCTAATTGCAGAAACCCTTTTGATGAAGAAGATAGCTAAAAGAAAAAAAGATGAGTATCGTACTTTTCAGCAGGAATGGACAGAGAAATTCGCCTTTGTGGAGAGAGCAGGTTCTGCAGTGTGTCTAATATGCAATGATCAATGAAATGGTCAAATATAAAGCGGCACTTCGACACATGCCATACTACATTTGCATCGAAATATCCAGCAGGAAGTGGAACAGCAGGAAAAAAGCATGTCGAGCTACTGTGCAAAGTGCAAGCTAGTCAGCAGCAACTCCATGTTTGGACCCAACAGGGTGACTGGAATTCGGCTAGCTTTGCTGGTGCTTTGCAGTTGTGAGAAATAGAAAGCCATTCACAGATGGAGAGTATGCCAAAACATTCATGCTTGATGTTGCCAATGAACTTTTTGACGACTTTTTGGATAAAGACAAGATAATCAAACAAAAGACTTCCCTCTGTAGGCAAGAACTGTTCACTATCATACCATCATGATGGCAAATCAAATTGAGGCAACACAAGTGAAGGACATAAATGCAGCACCATTCTTTTCTCTCACTTTGAAAGAGTCAACAGACGTAAGCCATTTATCCCAGTTCAGTGTGATTGCAAGGTTCAGTGCTGTCGGTGACACACTACATGAGGGAAGTCTTGCTGTTTTGCCTATGAAAGAGACAACAAGGAGGGAGAATTTATTCAAGTGTTTCACTGAGTTCACTAAAGGAAAAAATCTACCAACAGATAAACTTATTTCAGTGTGTACTGATGGTGCTCGTGTATGGTGGGGAAAAACAGGATTTGTAGTGCTTCTTCATGAACATGAAAAGAGACCCATCCTAAGTTTTCACTGCATCCTACATCAGGAGGTGCTTTTTGCTCAGATGTGTGGCGAGCAGCTTGGTGAGGTGATGTCGCTGGTCATATGGGTGGTCAACTTTATTGTTGCCCGAGCTTTAAATGATCGCCAGTTTAAAACACTGCTGGATGAAGTTGGGAATAATTATCCTGGTCTGCTTCTGCACAGCAATATGCATTGGTTGTCAAGAGGGCAGGTGCTCAGCCGTTTCGCGGCCTGTCTGAACGAAATCTGGACATTTCTTGAAATGGAAAACATCGAGCATCCTAAGTTAGCTAACACTGAGTGGCTCCTGAAGTTCTACTATCTCGTGAACATGACGGATCATCTGAACTAGCTCAATGTGAAAATGCAAAGTGTTTGAAATACAGTCTTATCCCTTCAACAAGCAGTGTTTGCATTTGAAAACAAGCTGGAACTCTTCATCACCGATATTGAAACAGGTCGTTTACTACACTTTGAAAAACTGGGAGAGTTTAAAGATGTTGAGCACAAGTGACTCTGCTCAACATCTTGATCTCCAGCAGCTAGCTGGATTCACATCTAATCTCCTGCAGTCATTCAAGGCATGCTTAGGAGAATTTCGTGAACGCACTCGTCTTTTTAAGTTCATCACCCATCCACACGAGCATACAGTGGACAGCACTGACCTGAGTTACATCCCCAGTGTCACCGTCAGAGATTTTGAGCTACAAGCTGCTGACCTGAAGGCCTCAGGCATGTGGGTGAATAAATTCAAGTCACTGAATGAAGATTTGGAAAGACTTGCATGACAGCAAGCAGGGTTGGCGAGCAAACACAAGTGGGGAAAAATGAGAAAACTTCAATCCATGGACCAGCTGATTGTCAAAACTTGGACGGGCTTCCCATCACATACCACACACTGCAGCGTGTGAGTATTGCTGTACTGACAATATTTGGCTCTACGTATGCATGTGAACAGTCTTTCTCACATCTAAAGAACATTAAGACCAACCTACGATCATGTTTAATGGATGGAAGTCTCAATGCCTGCATGAAGCTTAACCTCACCATGTATCAACCGGATTACAAAGCCATCAGCAAAACCATGCAGCACCAGAAGTCACATTAATTGTAAGAAGTACTTTATTCATCATTGGTTAGCAACATCATAACAATGTTATTAAAAAGAATTCAGAAGCTTATTGACTTACTGTACTTTAAAAGTGTTGGTCTTACATATAAAATGCACACATTTACTTGTATTTAGTGTTCAACATTTTGTATGGCTCTCATAGAATTACATTTTAAAATATGTGGCATTCTAGGCTCTCTCAGCTAAATAGGTTCCCAACCCCTGGGATAGAGCATCAGACTGGGAAAGAGATGACCTTGGTCAAATTCCTGAAATCGCTAGATGGAGTGTGGGCTTGCCAGCTTAAGCACCAGGTTGCTGGCTTGAGTATGGGATCATACTCGTGACTTTATGGCTTGAAGCCCAAGGTCACTGGCTCAATTGAGTCCAAGGTTTCTGGCTTGAGTAAGTGTTCACTAGCACTGCTGGAACCCCTTGTTCAAGGCACATATGAGAAAGCAATCAGGCCTGACCTGTGGTGGCGCAGTGGATAAAGCGTCGACCTGGGAACACTGAGGTCGCCAGTTCAAAACCCTGCACTGGTCTGGTCAAGGAACATATGGGAGTTGATGCTTCCAGCACCTCCCCCCTTTCTCTTTTTCTCTCTCTCTCTCTCTCTCTCTCTCTCTCTCTCACACACACACACACACACACACACTCTGTGTCTCCTCTCTAAAATGAATAAAATTAAAATTAAAAAAAAAAAGAAAAAGAAAAACAAACAAAAAAAGCAATCAATGAACAATTAAGATGCCACAATAATGAATTGATGCTTCTCATCTCTCTTCCTGTTTTTCTGTCCATATCTGTCCCATTCATATTCTCTTTCTCTGTCTCAGAAAAAAAAAAAAGGCAATGTGGAAATATCTTAAATAAGAGTTTTATTGTTTTTTTCATGTATTATTTTTTTCATTAGTATTTTAAAACATATAGTTTTGTGTACCTCTTTTATTCTTTAAATATTAAATGCATGAAATAATAAACTACCTTTTGGTATATCTTTTTTAATACAGAAAATGGTCATTAGATCAGAAAACCGGTTGTTAAATTAGTTGAATCCCACCACTGGGACTATGCCCCCAAATCCTCTCTGCTAGCAGGCTGAAAAATAAGAAAATTTTCTCTTTGGAATGTAGGAACTATATTACCCAGAATTCTCATTTCCAGGTGGGCAGTTCTATGGGACGGGACCTCCGTGGTCTTACCTCTAGCATTTCCTCTTCTCCATGGAGTCTTGCTGAATCAGGAGCTACCAGTGATGGTGGTATTGGATGCAAAAGGCGAAAAAGTGGAGTTCCTGCAGCAAGTGTGAGGTTCCCTAACGATACAGGAGTGACCCGCGCCAGGGGCCGGACAGCGACCACTGTGTGGGGGCTGCCTCCTCCCCGGCTGCTTCTGCCCCACCTTACCCGCAGCGTCAGATGTCAGTG
Organism: Rhynchonycteris naso; assembly: GCA_037038555.1. Classification (NCBI taxonomy): domain Eukaryota; kingdom Metazoa; phylum Chordata; class Mammalia; order Chiroptera; family Emballonuridae; genus Rhynchonycteris; species Rhynchonycteris naso. The sequence continues at coordinate 237,973,916 of CM072997.1, forward strand.
GCTGCGCTGAGGCGACCAGCTGAGATGAGCGCATCCCCCCGGGCCCTCACTGCCTCACCCCTCCGAACCCCGAGCCCCGGTGTGGGGGCCGGTCACGTCCAGCAGCCCAGGTTCCGGCGTCCCGGACCGTGAGGCACTCATGGGTGACACCGGTGTGATGGGGCTGAGACAGGTGACAGACTAAGGGGCTGCAGACCGGGAAGATCCGGAAGACTGATTCCTCTTCTGTCTGCATGAAACAGTCTGAGGTGCAGCCACGTCTTAACTGAGAAGCTGAGTAGTGTACCTCATTCTGAGAGTCCTTGGAGCCTTGGAAGATTGTGAACAGAGGGTCACAGCCTGCATTATGCGATTGTAAACTTTACATTCTGCTGACAGAGATAACAGACTGGAATGGGGGATGAGGACAGCAAGGCCCACTTAGAGGCGTTCTTGTGCAAGGTCACAGAGCTGGTCAGAGGCAGCACTGATAACTGAGTCACAGACGAGGTAACCAGACTTCAGGGTTGGGTGGGATAAAAAGGGACCTGCTTACCTGGAGTAAAAGTGTGATTGTATGCGACTTCCTACAAGATCTGAAGTTGGAAAACCCGGTCTTTTCTTGCTATTTAATTTAATTATAACTATTTAGTTAGTTATAATTAAGTTATAGGTGGGATCATTAGGTATAAAATGAAAGTAATTAAGAGTCAATTGAATAGGCAAAGACACATAGCCAAATAACATAGATTTTAATTCACTCACAGTTAAGGGGAAGGTAACAGTTACTTAACATAAAATAATATTAAGGGGTTTGTGCTCTTTCCTCTGTTGCAGTGTTTGTGTCATGACGGATCAGAGAAGAAATTATCCTGGCATTCCAAAGGTCTGTTATTAAAAAGACAATAGACAGGCTTAGTTAAGGTAAAAATGTACAGTGGTACCTTGAGATACAAGATTAATTTGTTCTGTAACTGAGCTTGTAAGTCAGTCAACTCGTATATCAAAAAAATTTCTCCCATTTAAAATAACTGAAATAGATGTAATCTGTTCTAGCCCTGTGAAACATCCTCAAACCATCTAAATTATGAAAAAAGACATGTTTTTAATTAAGAAACACACATGTATACTTCACCAATGCATAAAAAAATATATGAAATAAAAGAAAAAGATGTTATTTAGTATTGTATTCTTACCTTGGATACAGACCAGTGCGGCTAACGGAGGTGAATGGCGGAGGAGGAGGGAGGGAGGAAGGGATGCAGGCTCTGTAGACATGTAAACTAAAACTGCACTTTCTAAACACTAAATGTAAACTAAACCTGCATTTTTTTACTTTTAACAAAACTAAAACTGCACTTTCTTTACTTAAAATGAAACCACAAAAGCTTAACTGTAAAAAAATGCACTTTCTTAACTTTAAACTTAACCTAAGCTTAACGTTACATATTTTTCACTTAATCATCACCTGTTTTTGCCTTGTTGGCTGCACTTTTGGCACTTTCACTTGCAGGACTTTTGAATAAAAATCTGTTCAAAGAGGTTTGCTTTTGCCTGCCTTTTAAAATGTGACAAACAAGTGTCATTAAAGAGTGCTGAAGCACGACCAGTTGAAACTTTTCCTGGGTGTTTCTTTTCAATGAAACTTGAAAGCTTCTCCCACATTGCCAGCATGTCTTTAATTTCATTTGTAGAAATCACTTCCTCCTATTCTACCTCCTCCTCTCTGCTAATCTCTTGCAGAAGCTCCCTATGTTGCATCTTCTGTAGCTCCTTCAACTCCTCAGTTGAGAGTTCCTCCTCATGTTCCTCGACGAGCTTGTTTACATCACCCTCATCTACCTCCAGACCCATCGACTTTCTGAGGGACACAATCTCCTCCAATGCTTCTACCTCAGTCTTGGTCTCTGGTTTGAATCCTTCGAAGTCCCTGTCTGCAACAACATCAGGCCATAACTTTTTCCATGCCGATTTCAAGGTTCTTCTTATAACCTCCTGCCATACCAAGTCAATAATGTGTAAACATATCACGATGTTGTAGTGATCTTTCCAAAACTCACAAAGGGTTAGAATTGTATTCTCAGTCACCTCAAAGCAGCGGTGGAACAAGTGCTTTGTGTAAAGCTTTTTAAAGTTGGAAATGAGCTGCTTATCCATGGGTTGCAAGATTGAAGTCATGTTGGGTGGGAGGTAGAGGACTTTCACAAATTAGAACTCAGCAAGAATGTCATCTTCAAGACCAGGTGGGTGGACTGGAGCATTTGCAAGGATTAGTAATGCTTTCATCAAGAGTTTATTTTTTATTTTTTTTTTACAGAGAGAGGGATAGATAGGGACAGACAGACAGGAACGGAGAGAGATGAGAAGCATCAATCATCAGTTTTTTGTTGCCATTGTGACATCTTAGTTGTCCATTGATTGCTTTCTCATATGTGCCTTGACCACGGGCCTTCAGCAGACCTAGCCACCACTTGCTGGAGCCAGCGACCTTGGGTCCAAGCTGGTAAGCTTTTGCTTGAACCAGATGAGCCCACGCTCAAGCTGGTGACCTCAGGGTCTCGAACCTGGGTCTTCCGCATCCCAGTCCAGCGCTCTATCCACTGCGCCACCACCTGGTCAGGTGAGAGTTTATTTTCTTGAAGATATTTACTGCAGGACCAAAGACAAGATTTACCCATTCAATAAAAAACTGCCATGTAACCCATGCCCTAACATCGGTGTGCCACATAACCTACAGTTTTTCTTTAAGAATCTTGTGAGTATTAAAGGCTCGAGGATTTTCAGAATGATACACTAGCAGTGGGTTTACTTTACAGTCACCGCTAGCTTTTGCACACAATGCAAGGGTCAGATGGTCCTTCATGGGTTTATGGCCTGGCAGCTTCTTCTCCTCTGTGGTGATGAAAGTTCTTTGGGGCATTTTTTTCCCAAAACAATCTTGTTCCATCACAATTGAACACTTGTTGGAGGATGTATCCTTCCTTTGTGATAAGCGCAGCAAAACTTGCAATGTACTCTTTAGCTACCTTGACGTCAGCACTCACAGCTTCACCATGCCTCACCACCGAGTGGATGCTGGATCTCTTGAAATATTCAAACCAGCCATGACTTGCCTTAAACATATCTTCTGCTGCCTCTTTTGAGGTTGATGGTTGTTACTTCTTAAAGTCGCCATAAATAATACATGCCTTTTCACATATTACAGTCTCTGTCATTATATCTCCTGTCAGCTCTTCCTCTTTCACCCACACCAGCAGAAGCTTCTCCATTTCTTCATGGATGTTTGTCCTTAATTGGGACAGAATTTTAGTTCCTTTTATTGGATTTGTGCTTTTGATGGCATCCTTTTTTTTTAAAGATGGTACAAATGTAGATGTATTGTGGTCGTACAGCCTTGCCAGTTCAATCACTTGTACAGCACGCTCATGTTTTTCTGTTATTTCTTCCCTCACTTCTATCAACATCATTCTCTTCTTCTTCTCACCACTGTCCTTTAAACTCACTTTCTTCAGCCCCATGATAGCACACAAATAGAGTTAGTAAAAAATGTAAAAATGATGCAAGAACAAGTACAGCGCACGAGATTGGACTTGATTCTGTAGGTAACACGTGGGAAAGAACGAGATGCTGGTGTTGTGCTGCTGATACTGGACCCGTGGGCCAATGCGCCCAGTGGCAGCTTCCTGAATCATGACTGGGATCTCGAACAAAAATACGGACCGAGTCACAGCTCGTATCTTAAAAAATAAAAATAAAAATAAAAATTTATGTTGGTCTGCTAGTATCTTAAGGTACCACTGTACTATTTTCAGGAAAGACACTGGCCTAGGACATGTCTACCTGCCATGAAAGTTTTAATTTCAGTCATTCTATATAGTTATTTTCAGCCTCCAAGCTTATAAGGTTGCTGTGCAGCCTTCCGCTGAAATTGTCAGGTTTAGTATATGGCAGTGGTTCTTAACCTGGGTTCTATCGAACCCTAGGGGTTCGATGAGTCGGTCTCAGGGGTTCGGAGAAGCCTCTGCCACGGAGGCCAGAATAAAGTAATACCATAATTTGTTGTGAGTTCATGCACTTTGTTGATTTTGTTCTTTGAGCAAGGTGATGTTCATGCACGGCTCATTTTGTGCACCAGTAAAAAAACATGCCTATGTCTTGAATTTAGAAAAAAAAATCATATTTTATTTATCACTAAAGAAGGGTTCGGTGAATGCGCATATGAAACTGGTGGGTTCGGTACCTCAAAAAAGGTTAAGAACCACTGGTATACAGCCTTCCCTTATTCTTTTGGTTTACCCTGGCAACAAATGTAATCAGTGATGGAAGGTTATTCAGGGAGCAACACCTGCATTTGGGAATGCTTGGAGGAGCCACAAAGCTGAAAGTAGGTATCAAAGGTTTTTATTCTTTGTATATAAAACAAAGATTCTGGAATCAAAAATTAGACCGAAAAATTGCCCAATGATACTTTAATCTTCTGTTGTGGATATCATAGGGCAGTTACCCAGAAGGAAGCAGTCAGTCTCTTATCGATTTAAGAGGCTTCCTGTACCTGCATAGTGTAGACAGATTGTGGGTTAAAAGAGATGGCAAGAAGCCCAGGACTAGGCAAGTGCTGTAATCCAGAGCAGTGCTGCTTGACTAGAGTTGTGGCCATGGAGGTAGAAAAAAATGTTGAATTATTGTTTTTTTCCTTCTGGTTATTTATTAATTTATTTACCTTAAGAGAATCAGGGAGAGAGGAAGGGAAAGAAATGAGAAGGTTCAACTCATTGTTGCAGCACTTTAGTTGTTCATTGATCACTTCTTATACGTGTGCCTTGGCTGGGAAGTGCCAACCAAGCCAGTGACCCCTTCCTCAAGCTACTAAACTGAAGCTGAAGCCAATGCCTTTGGGCTTCAATCCAGTGACCATGGGATCATGTCAATGATACCATGCTCAGGCCAGGACCGTATGCTCAAGTTAGTGAGCCAGCGCTCAAGCTGGCAACCTGGGAGTTTCAAACCTGGGACCTCAGTGTCCCTGTTTGATGATGCTGTATCCACTGTGCCACCATCGGTCAGGCTGTTGATTAATTTTTTAAAGAACTTAGTATAGTTTTAGATATACAGCTGTTGGAGAAAAAAGGAGGGATTTAGGACGACACAAAGGTTCTTGGTTTTAGCAGCCAGAACTTTTGAGGATGCATCAACTGGACTGGGAAAGTTAATTTAAGTTCTTTTGTAAATATTATAAGATTTTTTTGGTGAACAGTTTTAGATGTTTGAAAAAACAGTGAGTGGAGACATGAGGTTGGCAGCTGAATACATAGGCCTGGATATTTGGGGAGTGTTCTGGAATGGAGTTTTTGTTTTTTTTACAGGGACAGAGAGAGAGTCAGAGAGAGGGATAGATAGGGACAGACAGACAGGAACAGACAGAGGTGAGAAGCATCAATCATTAGTTTTTTGTTGCTGTTTTGACACCATAGTTGTTCATTGATTGCTTTCTCACATGTGTCTTGACCATGGGCCTTCAGCAGACCGAGCCACCCCTTGCTGGAGCCAGTGACCTTGGGTCCAAGCTGACGAGCTTTTGCTCAAGCCAGATGGGCCCGCACTCAAGCTGGCGACCTTGGGGTCTCGAACCTGGGTCTTCCGCATCCCAATCCAACGCTCTATCCACTGCGCAACCACCTGGTCAGGCAAGTGATGGCTCTTTTATGCACTAGTGTAGTGCTATCAATGACTGAGAGTCTACAGCAGAGCGAGTGACCCCTAACTCAAACCAGCGACCTTGGGGTTCATGCTAGCGACCTTTGGGCTCAAGCCAATGATCATGGAGTCATGTCCATTATCTCAAGCGCAAGATGGTGAGCCCACGCTCAAGCTGGATAAGCCTGTACTCAAGCCGGCAACCTCGGAGTTTCCCACCTGGGTGCTCTGTGTCCAGGGCTGAGGCTCTATCCACTGTGTTACCTCATGGTCAGGTTTGTGGATAAAATTTCTATGTAGTATGATTGTGGGTTCTCAGACTGTTTTGGATTCATTTGTATTACATATAGTAGGTTGGTGTGACCTTTGCGGAGGTTGCTGTGTACTTCTCCAGGGAAGAATGGTGCCCCCTTGATGAGGTTCAGAGATGCCTGTACCTGGATGTGATGTTGGAGAACTTTGCACTTAAATCCTCACTGGGTAAGACCCGACTCTCCTGGAACACTTTGAGTATGCCTGTGCCCCCTTTTACTCAGGCTTCTACTTTGCTTCTTTTATTTTAAGCTCTAAGAGGCCAAATGAGACTCACATTCAGGGGCCAATGGAAAACAGCAGCTGGACTTGGGGGTCACCCTGATTCTTTTTGCAGGGACCTTCATTTTTGCCTCACTGTCTCAAGCTTTAATAAATTTACTCTCACTTTCAAAATAAATCAAAAACAATCTTTTTTTTCCCCAGGGACAGAGAGTCAGAGGGATAGATAGGGACAGACAGACAGGAACGAAGAGAGGTGAGAAGCATCTATCATTAGTTTTTTTTTGTTGCCATTGCGACACCATAGTTGTTCATTGATTGCTTTCTCACATGTGCCTTGACTGTGGGCCTTCAGCTGACCGAGCAACCCCTTGCTGGAGCCAGCGACCTTGGGTCCAAGCTGGCGAGCTTTTGCTCAAGCCAGATGGGCCTGGCTCAAGCTGGCGAGCTCATGGTCTCGAACCTGGGTCTTCCACATCCCAGTCCAACACTCTATCCGCTGCGCCACCGCCTGGTCAGGCAAAAAAGAATCTTGACAAGTGGTGGCATAGTACATAGAGTGTCAGACTGGGATGCAGAGGACCCGTGTTTCAAACTTGAAGGTCACCAGCTTGAGCACAGGATCAAAGGCTTGTGTGTGGGGTCACTAGATGGAGTCCAAGGTTACTGGCTTGAGTAAAAGATCACTGGCTCAGCTGGAGCCCCCCATCAAGTCACATATGAAAAAGTAATCAATAAACAAGTAAAGTCTGCAAGTACAAGTAGAGGCTTCTCATCTCTCTTCCTATCAATTTCTGTCTCTCTGTCTGTCTCTGTGTCTCTCCCTCACTTTTTATTTCATTTCTATGTGTAGCTTGGTAAAAAATTTCAAAAATATTTATTTTCAATTCTTTCTTTTGTGACAAAGAAAGACAGAGAGAGGGACAGACAGACAAAGAGAGAGAGAGATGTGAAGCATCAGTTCTTCATTGTAGCTCATTTATCTCCTTAGTCGTTCATTGCTTTTTCATATATGCCTTGACCATGGAGCTTCAGCAGAGCAAGTGACCCCTTGTTCAAGCCAGTAACTTCGGGCTTCAAGGCAGTGACCTTTGGGCTCAAACCTGCAACTGCGCACTCAAGCTGGTGAGCCCACACTCAGGATGATGAGCTCACAATCAAGCCAGCAACATCAGGGTTTCAAACCTAGGTCATCTGTGTTGTAGGCTAATGCTCTATCCACTTTGCCACCACCTAGTCAGGCACACTGCCTCTATTCTTTGTGTTTTATCTTATACTTGTATCTTTGTATTGTTGTTATTGAGATCTTTAACCTTTTTTAACCATTGAGGTCAAGCAGTTCATAACAGCTATTTACTCAGGGTCTAACTCGCTTGTCTTGAAAATAATCCTATAGAATAGTGCCTAGCTGTGACAGATGGACATTTGTGATGAGGTTACTATCTTCTTATAAGGTCAACATGTGTTTCACCAGAGGTTTTGTTGTTGTTTTTTATTTAGGTTGCTGCTGTGGAAGAGAAGATGTGGAGGAACTTATTGAACAGAACATTTCTGTAAGAGTGTCACAGGCAAAGAATCCTAATATAGCTTTGTCTTCCCCAAAGAGCCACCCATATGAGAGTTGTGGAGCTGTGTTGAGAGACATTTTCCTCTTGGTTGATCAGCAGGGAACAAAAAACAGCCAGAATCTGTTGAGGTATGGGGCATGTTCAGAACAATTATTTTCAGTTCAGAGTATGTCCAGAACCAGGATCAGCACGTGAAAAAGGAGCCTTTCAGAAGAGGTGTCCACAGGGTCTCACTTGTGAAGAGCTGCAATTTAGACGTGTCCCAAAAACCTTCTACTTGTGGGGAGGTTGGGCAGGGCATGCTTACCAGCTCAGGACATCTTCAACAGCTGGATACTCACACCAGGGACAGGTCAAATGAAATGTCTACATCATTGGTGATTTTTCAGAGGAGAAAAAAATTATTACAACAGGAAAGAATGTAAGAAAGCTACCAAGTGTACTAGACACTTTTTCAGGCCTGACCAGGCGGTGGCACAGTGGATAGAGCGTTGAACTGGGATGTGGAAGACCCAGGTTTGAGACCTCAAGGTTGCCAGCTTGAGCGCCAGCCCATCTGGTTTGAGCAAAATCCCACCAGCTTGAGTCCAAGATCACTGGCTCAAGCAAGGGGTTATTCAGTCTGCTGAAGGCCTGCTGTCAAGGCACATATGAGAAAGCAATCAATGAACAACTAAGATGTCAAAACGAAAAACTGATGATTGGTGCTTTTCATCTCTCTCCATTCCTTTCTGTCTGCTGTCTGTCCCTATCTATCCCTCTCTCTAACTCTCTCTCTGTCACTGTAAAAAAACAAAAACACTTTTTCAGGACTGTGGTGTCCATAATGTAAGACAGGGTGTTGTGTGTTATGAATGTAAAAAATGTTTTACAACAATCTCTGACCTTCATTATCATCAGAGCCTTCACACTGGACAGAGGCCTTATGAGTGTAGAGTCTGTGCAAAATCCTTTATTAGGAAATATAACCTTCATCGTCATCAGAGAGTTCACACAGAAAAAGGCCATATGGGTGCAGTGAATATGGGAAGTTTTTAAAGGGGAAACGTGACCTTTGTAGTCATCAGAGAGTTCACACTGGAGAAAGGCCTTACAAGTGCTGTGAATGTGGGAACTTTCTTTTATCAGGGCCTCACCTTTCTTCTCATCAGTGCACTCACATGGAAAAATGGCCTCATTTGTGCTGTAAATATGAAAAATCTTTTACCTCTAAAAATGGCCTTCTTCATCAGAGAATTAACAATAGAGAGAGGCCATATGGGAGCAGTGAATGTGGGAAAAGTTTTATCTCTAACACTGGTCTTTATTATCAGAGAATTCACACTGGAGAGAGGCCGTATGGGCGTAGTACATGTGGGAAGTCATATTTCTACAAGTTTCACTTATCTAAACTAAACACATGAGAGTTCACATTGCAGGACATTCTTAGATGGGTTAAAAATGTACAGTTTTTTTTAGTGACTCTGAGGTCCATGTGTATCTTATTCAATGTCATACATTTTAACAGTAATGGTAGGGAGATTACCCAAGAGTTTGAATTATGTGGGAATCATGTATGTCTTGTTTATGTTGCATTTTCTAACCTTCTCAAAGATCTTGCCAGACTTATGTTCTTACAAATTTCAGTGACAAGCTATTTCACCTAACTGCCACCTAATAGATCGCCACAGTTTATATCAATCAGCACCCTACTGTCTATGAGGAAGCTGACTGTCCTTCGATTTGCTGGAGGAAATTGGAAGCTGTCTGAGCCTATGAGATCTGCATTGGCGTAACTCTACTTGGGGTGTGGACCTACACAGTGTTGACCCTAAGGACCATCACTGAAGTTCAGATGGTAGCTTTCAGAAGGACTGCTTTTGCAGGGGCCTGCTTTCCCTAGATACTTGTGATGAATATTTCAGAATCAGAGTCACCTTTGCAAGAACTGCCATCTCCATGTCTCTTTGGTTTGTGAAATAATGAAGACCTTTCTGTTCAAATATTTTTTTAATTTTGGATGTTCTATTTACTGTGCAGTTTAGGTTATAAGTAGATTTTGGCTCTAAAAGCAGTAAGAGGTGAATAACTTTTACGGTGGTCTCAACCTTTTATTGCCTCTGAGGGGACACTGGTGCTGAAGTTGGCTCATCGCTTTTTTCTAAATTTTCATTGCTGCCCATGTCCTCCTAGGAAAGAGTGCAGGGCTCTCCCGGCCTCACGTGAAGCCTGGATGGTATGAGTTTTAGGTGACTCAAGACTTTGAAAAGGGAGCAAAAAAAAAGAGCTCTGAGGGTGGCATAAATTATTTAATTATTGCCCAGTATGTGTGTACATATTTTTTCTTTTTTTTTTCAATTAATTGTGTTTACATAGATTCTAGGGTAACCCCGACTGCATCCCCCCTTCCCCATATTCCCCTCCACATCTCCCTTGCCCCCCTCCTGACAATGCCCTCCCCGCTTCCCTTCAGGTTTATCCCATCCTATACTCCTCTTTCCCTCTGTCCTCTTTTCCTCTGGTCCCTTTGATCCCTCCTCTGTTTCAATTCCTTTCCTCAGTTCTCAGTGTTCCTTGGATTCCTCAAATGAGTGAGGTCGTATAATATTTTTCTTTTTCTGCCTGGCTTATTTCACTCAACATAATAGTTTCCAGGTCCCTCAATATTGTTGCAAAAGGTAATATTTCCTTCTTTTTCATGACCGCCTAAGAATTCCATTGTATATATGTACCACAGCTTTTTAATCCACTCGTCCACTGATGGACATTCGGGCTGTTTCCAGCTCTTCGCTATTGTGAACAATGCTGCCATAAACATGGAGGTGCATTTCTTTTTTTCAGTTGGTGCTATGGTGTCCTTGGAATATATTCCTATAAGTGGGATAGCTGGGTCAAAGGGCAGTTCCATTCCTAACTTTTTTGAGGAATCTCCATACTGTTTTCTACAGTGGCTGCACCAGTCTGCATTCCCACCAGCAGTACAGGAGGGTTCCCCTTTCTCCACATCCTCGCCAGCACCTATAATGTGTTCTTTTGTTAATGAGCGCCATTCTGACTGGTGTGACGTAGTATCTGGTATCTCATTGTGGTTTTAATTTGCATTTCACTAATGATTAGTGATGTTGAGCATTTTTTCATATGCCTATTGGCCCTCTGTATGTCCTCTTTGGAGAAGTGTCTATTCATTTCTTGTGCCCATTTATTGATTGGATTGTTTGTCATCCTGGTGTTGAGTTTTACAAGTTCTTCATAAATTTTGGTTATTAACCCTTTATCAGATGTGTTGTCGAATATGTTGTCCAATTGTGTGGTTTGTCTTTTTATTCTGTTCATATTGTCTTTAGCTGTGCAAAAGCTTTTTAGTTTGATATAGTCCCATTTGTTTATCTTGTCTTTTATTTCATTTCTCTGTGGAGATAAATCAGCAAATATATTGCTTATATAGATGTCGGAGAGTTTACTGCCTATGTTTTCTTCTAGAATGCTTATGGTTTCACGGCTCACATTTAAGTCCTTTATACATTTTGAGTTTATTTTTATGCATGGTGTAAGTTGGTGGTCTAGTTTCATTTTTTTGCACGTAGCTGTCCAGTTTTCCCAACACCATTTGTTAAAGAGACTGTCTTTACTACACTGTATGTTCTTACCTCCTTTGTCAAATATTGTCCATAAAATGTGGGTTTATTTTTGGGTTCTCTCTCCTGTTCCATTGATCTATATGCCTGTTCTTATGCCAGTACCAGGCTGTTTTGAGTACAATTGCGTTGTAGTATAACTTGATATCAGGAAGTGTAATACCTCCCACTTTATTCTTCTTTTTCAAGATTGCTGAGGCTATTCGTGTTCTTTTTTGGTTCCGTATAAATTTTTGGAATATTTGTTCTATATCTTTGAAGTATGTCATTGGTATTTTAATTGGTATAGCATTGAATTTATAAATTGCTTTGGGTAATATAGACATTTTAATGATGTTTATTCTTCCTAACCATGAACATGGTATATGCTTCCACTTCTTTGTATCTTCCTTGATTTCTTTTATCAATGTTTTATAATTTTCTGAGTACAAGTCTTTAACCTCCTTGGTTAAATTTACTCCTAGGTACTTTATTTTTTTTTGTTGCAATAGTGAAGGGGATTGTTTCCTTAATTTCTCTTTCTGACATTTCATTGTTCATGTATAGAAATGCCTCTGATTTCTGTGTGTTAATTTTATATCCTGCCACCTTGGTGAATTCATTTATTAGGTCCATTAATTTTTTCACTGAGCCTTTAGGGTTTTCTATACACAGTATCATATCATCTGCAAACAATGATAGTTTTACTTCTTCTTTTCCAATTTGGATGCCTTTTATTTCTTCTTCTTGCCTGATTGCTGTAGCTAGGACTTCCAATACTATGTTGAATAAGAGTGATGAAAGGGGACACCCCTGCCTTGTTCCTGATTTTAGGGGAATTGCTTTTAATTTTTGTCCATTGATTATGATGTTGGTAGTGGGTTTGTCATAAATGGCCTTTATCATGTTGAGGTATGTTCCCTGTATTTCCACTTTGCTGAGAGTTTTTATCATAAATGGGTGCTGGATTTTATCAAATGCTTTTTCTGCATCTATTGAGATTATCATGTGGTTTTTCTCCTTCCTTTTGTTTATGTGGTGAATCACATTAATTGATTTGCGAATGTTGTACCATCCTTGCCTCCCCAGAATAAATCCCACTTGATCACAATGTATGATTTTTTTCATGTATTGCTGGATCCAGTTTGCTCATATTTTGTTGAGGATATTAGCATCTAAATTCAGCAGGGATATTTGCCTGTAATTTTCTTTCTTTTTTTTTTTTTACAGGGATAGAGAGAGAGAGTCAGAGAGAGGGATAGACAGACAGGAATGGAGTGAGGTGAAAAGCATCAATCATTAGTTTTTCGTTGCTGTTGCAACACCTTAGTTGTTCATTGATTGCTTTCTCACATGTGCCTTGACCGCGGGCCTTCAGCAGACCAAGCAACCCTTGGGTCCAAGCTGGCGAGCTTTCTTTTTGGCTCAAGCCAGATGGGCCCGCACTCAAGGTGGCAAGCTGAGGGTCTCGAACCTGGGTCTTCTGCATCCCAGTACGACACTCTATCCACTGAGCCACCACCTGGTCAGGCTGTAATTTTCTTTCTTTCTGTTGTCTTTGCCTGGTTTTGGAATCAGAGTTATGCTCGCCTCATAAAAGGAACTTGGTAGTGTTCCTTCCCCTTGAATTTTTTGAAATAGCTTGAGAAAGATAGAAGTTAGTTCTTCTTTGAATATTTGGTAGAATTCACCAGTGAATCCATCTGGCCCAGGGGTTTTGTTTTTTGGGTGCTTTTTAATAACAGTTTCAATCTCTTTTGTTGTAATCGGTCTGTTTAGGTTTTCTGATTCTTCCAGATTGATTTATGGAAGATTATATGTTTCAAGGAATTTGTCCATTTCACCTAGGTTGTTTAATTTTTTGGCATACAATTCTTCATAGTATTTTCTTACAATACTTTGTATTTCTGTTGTGTCAGTTGTTATTTCTCCACTATCATTTCTAATTTTATTTATTTGAGTTCTCCCTCTTCTTTTCTTGGTGAGTCTCATTAAAGGTTCATTGATCTTGAGGACATACAGATGGCCAATAGGCATATGAAAAAATGTTCAACATCACTAATCATTAGAGAAATGCAAATTAAAACCACAATGAGATATCACCTCACACCAGTCAGAATGGCGCTCATCAGCAAAACAACACAGAATAAGTACTGGTGAGGATGTGGAGAAAAGGGAACTCTCCTGCACTGCCGATGGGAATGCAGACTGGTGCAGCCACTGTGGAAAACAGTATGGAGATTCCTCAAAAAATTAAAAATCGAACTGCCTTTTGACCCAGCTATCCCATTTATAGGAATATACCCTAAGAACACCATAGCACTGTTCGAAAAGAAGAAATGTGTCCCCATGTTCGTGGCAGCATTGTTTACAACAGTGAAGATCTGGAAACATCCCAAGTGTCCATCAGAGGACGAGTGGATTAAAAAGCTTTGGTACATATATACTATGGAATACTACTGAGCCATAAGAAATGATGACATCGAATCATTTACAATGGGTGCTCAATACGTCAATCGCGACCTACTGGTTGATCGCGAAGAAACTGTGGGTAAATCGCATGATATTAAAAAGACATTTGTCTTTTGATTGGCATAAAGGGTAGCCAATCTGACATCTGAACTTTTGACACCCTACGCATGCGCGTTAAATCACGCTAACTTGTTCAGTTACATTGCTGTGTAGTTAGCCTTCAATTTATTTAAACTCAGTACAACAAAGGGTATAAAACTGAGTGCCGTAGCTGGTCCGAGTAAGAAGCCTAAAACCTTCCACTTTCATACAGAATGGGAGGGGATTTTTTTCACTATGTCATATTCTAAGTACGTTTGCCTCATCTGTCTGTGTGCCATTGCTATTCCAAAGAAGGGAAATGTGGAGCGGTTTTATCAGATTGTTCATAAAAACTATGACATTGACTTTCCTCCGAAAAGAGAGCTGAGGAGAAAGGTGAAGGAAGAATACACAATATTAAATAGTAATGATAGTAACTTAAATAATGATAATATAGAAGAAATAAATTTGTTTTGCATTTTTATTGTAGATAGATCATTTTGACTTGGTCATCTTATAAGTAGCTCACAACCTAAAAAAGTGTGGGCACCCCTGATTTACAACAGAATGGATGGACCTTGATAACATTATATGAAGTGAAATAAGTAAAACAGAAATAAACTGAGAACAGCATGATTTCATACATAGGTGGGACATAAAAGCGAGACTATGAGACATGGACAAGAGTGTGGTGGTTATAGGGTGGGGGGGAGGAGGAGAGGGAGGGAGAGGGGAGAGGGGAAGGGCACAAAGAAAACCAGATAGAAGGTGACAGAGGACAATTTGACTTTGGGTGATGGGTATGCAACATAATTGAATGATAAGATAACTTGGAGATGTTTTCTTTGAACATATGTACCCTGATTTATTAATGTCATCCCATTAAAATTAATAATAATAAATAATTAATAAAAATAAATAAATAACAAAATAAAAAGGTTCATCGGTCTTGTTTACCCTTTCAAAGAACCAGCTCTTGGTTTCATTGATCCTCTGTATTGTTTCTTTAGCCTCTATTTCATTTATTTCCGTTCTGATCTTTATTATTTCCTTCCTTCTACTACCTCTCGGCCTTACTTGCTGTTCTTTTTCAAGTTCTCTTAGATGAAGGGTTAGGTTGTTTATTTGAGCTTTTTCAAGCTTCTTAAGGAATGCCTGTAATGCTATGAACTCCCCTCTCAGGACTGCTTTAGCTGTGTCTCATAAATTTTGAGTTGTATGTTCATTATCATTTGTTTCTAAGAATTTTTTTATTTCTTCTTTGATTTCATTGTTAACCCATTCGTTATTTAATAACATGCTATTTAATTTCCATGTGTTTGAGTATTTTTCAGTTTTTCTGTTGTGGTTGATTTCTAGTTTCATGCCATTGTGATCAGAGAAAATGCTTGATATGATTTCAATCTTCTTAAATTTGTTGAGACCACTTTTGTGTCCTAACATGTGATCTATCCTAGAGAATGTACCATGAGCACTTGAAAAGAATGTATATTCTGCTGCTTTAGGGTGAAAGGTTCTGAAGATATGTATTAAATCCAATTGATCTACTGTATCCTTTATGTCTGCTGTTTCTTTGTTAATTTTCTTTCTTGAGTATCTATCTAGTGATGTAAGTGGTGTATTGAAATCTCCTACTATTATAGTATTGCTGTTGATCTTGCCCTTTATATCCATCAAAGTCTGCTTTATATATTTAGGAACTCCTATATTAGGTGTGTAGATATTTAAGATGGTTATATCTTCATGTTGGATTGCTTCCTTTATCATTATGTAGTGACCTTCTTTATCTCTTACTATAGCCTTGGTTTTAAAATCCATTTTGTCTGATATAAGTATTGCTACCCCAGATTTTTTTAAATTTCCATTTGCATGAAATATTTTTTCCATCCTTTTACCTTCAGTCTATGTGCATCTTTTGTTTTAAGGTGTGTTTCTTGTAGACAGCATATGTACGGGTCCTGTGTTTTTATCCATGCAGCTACCCTATGTCTTTTGATTGAATCATTTAATCCATTTACATTTAAGGTTATTATTAATATGTAGTTGTTTATTGCCATTTTATATTTTAAAGGTGTATTCCTCTTTTGCTATATTCTTTTTCCACTTTGATCTGTTTACAACAGACCCCTTAACATTTCCTGCAGCCGTGATTTTGTTGTAATAATTCCTTGAGTTTTATTTTGTCTGGGAAGCTTTTTATTTCTTGTTCAATTTTAAATGATAGCCTTGCTGGATAAAGTAGTCTTGGTTGTAGGCTCTTGTTCTGCATTACTTTGAATATATCTTGCCATTCCCTTCTAGCCTCAAGTGTTTCTGTTCAGAAGTCGGATGTCATCCTTATGGGTGCTCCTTTGTAGGTGATAGCCTCTTTTTTTCTCTAGCAGCTTTTAATATTTTCTCTTTATCACTTAGCTTTGGTATTTTAATTATAATATGTCTTGGTGTAGGTTTCTTTAGGTTTCTCTTTAATGGAGATCTCTGTGCTTCTTGAACTTGTGAGACCCTTTCTTGCATCAATTTAAGGAAGTTTTCAGCTATGATTTGATTGAATAAAGTTTCTATCCCTTGTTCTTTCTCTTCTTCTTCAGGAACCCCTATTATGTGAATGTTATTTCTCTTCACATTTTCACAGAGCTCTCTTAAGAGTTTCCTCAGACCTTTAGAGTCTCTTTTCTTTTTTCTGCTCTAATTCCATGCCTTCGTTTATCTTGTCTTCCAAATCGCTGATTCGATCCTCAGCTTCATCCATCCTATTTTTAATTCCTTCCATTGTGGTCTTTATTTCTGATATTGTATTTGTCATCTCTGATTCTTTTTTAATATTTCAATGTCCTTTTTTATAATTTCTATCTCTTTATTTAGGTGTTCATAATGACCATCCTTTGTTCTAAGATCCCTAAGCATTCTAACAATCATTATTCTAAACTCTGCATCTGGAAGTTTGGTTATTTCCATATCGCTCAGTTCATTTCCTGGAGGATTCTATTGTGATTTCATTTGGATTGCACTTTTCTGTCTTCTCATTATGTCTGTGTGTTTGGGTGTGTTGTTTGTGGAGCTGGTTGAGTCTAGGCTTGGTGTTGTCTGCCTCCACTTTTCAGTTGTGTTATTTCTAGGTCTTCTTTGGTTTGCTTCAGCTGTTGTTTGTAATCCACTGTGGAATTTAGCTTTTCTAATAGAGCCCCTTTGAAGTCTTGATTTGTTTGTTTGTTTCTCAGTTTTCTTAACTCAGTGGTAGTCTTGTTTACTGATCTCAGCAGGGGGCTTATTTAAAACTGTATCCAGGGCCTGACCAGGTGATGGCGCAGTGGATAGAGCGTCGGACTGGGATGCCTAAGACCCAGGATCGAGACCCCAAGCTCGCCAGCTTGAGCACAGGCCCCTCTGGCTTGAGCAAAAGCTCGTCAGCCTGGACCCAAGGTCGCTGGCTCCAGCCAGGGGTTTCTTGGTCTGCTGAAGGCCCGCAGTCAAGACACGTGAGAAAGCAATCAGTGAACAACTATGGTGTCGCAATGGCAACGAAAAACTAATAATTGATGCTTCTCACCTCTCTCCATTCCTGTCTGTCTGTCCCTATCTATCCCTCTCTCTGACTTTCTCTCTGTTCCTGGAAGAAAAAAAACTGTATCCAGGAATGCGGTGGGTGTAACCTGAGAGTGAAGAACTGATCTGCCAATTACTCTCTCTGGGGGTGGGGTGCTTTCTCCACTTCAGTAGGGGGAGGTGTATCTCAGATCTCCATGGAGACCTGAGTTACTGCCCCTCCTCCCACTTCTTATTTTCAGCTGTGTCTTGTTGTGCTGATTGGAGCTGGAGAGATATCTTTAGATGGTTGATCAAGAACCACTTTAGTCTTGTGTTATGTGGAAGGATCAACCCCTCCCCCAGGTATGGCTGCCTCCAGCACCTGCCCCAGGTATGGCACTGGATTAGTCTGCTGCTCAAGTCCTCCCATGCATTCCTCTGTTTGTTACCAGCTGTCTCTCTCTCCCATTTTCCTTTTTGCAAACAACCCAGCTCTTTCAACATACCTCGTTCCCAGGTCCCCAGGCAAGTGGCTGTGAGTGATATTTTCTACTGTTTTCCTTGGATTGAGAGCCTTTCTGATCTCTCAGCCTAACCTCCCCCCACCCTTTGTTCCTGTAAGCAGGGGAGGCTCACCACTCCTTGGCGCTCCCCACCAGGCTTGGTGTGGCTTCTTCTTTGCTCCTTGGCTTTTGAGAGCAGTTCTTATAGTCCAGAGTTGGTTTTCCACGCTGGTTGTTCCTAAATTAATTTGTAATTCAGTTTGTTGGTGTAAGCTAGGAGTCTGTGCGTCTGCCTACTTCGCTGCCTCTTGTGTCCCCTTATGTGAGTACATTTGAAAGGAATAGCTTTTGAATGTCCTGCAAAGTGCTATGTGTATTAATTTCTACAATTCCATGGGTGATGGTCAGTGGTTGTAAGAACATTGGGGAAAACACAATTTTTAGAGAATCGGTGTAATATGAATTGGAGGATACTTTAGCCAGCAAGGTGGAAATTACCTCTTTTAAACATAAATCCAGACTGTTTCTGCAAAGAAGACTGCAGGTTTAGTGTATACACAGATCTGAGGAACTCCATGAATGTTTATCTTCTGTGGCCAAAGTCGTTGTAATTGAAAATAATCACGGGTGTTTTGTGGCCTCGCCTGTTGTGGTGCAGTGGATCAAGTGTTGAACTGGAACACTGAGGTCACCGATTCAAAACCCTGGGCTCCCTGGTCAAGGCACATATGGGTGTTGATGCTTCTTGCTCCTCCCCTCTTCTCTCTCTTTCTCTTTCCTATAAAAAGTAGTAAATAAAGTGTGGGAGAAAAAAGTGTTTTGTGAATGTCTGTGCCCTCTCAGATGTTCGTTCACCTAAGACCATTGGTGCTTAGGCAGGAAATGAAAGGTAAAGAAAAGCAGTATCTACACTCCAGGATGTGACTTTTGTGACTCAGCCATCATTCCTGTTGATTTGAAGGAAATTTCCTTGATTGTTTAGTATATTTGATGTCAATGAGAAAAGTCTGACTCCCAGAGGGTATGAGAATTCTGATTTAGTATAAAGTTGCAAAATATTTTCAAAATATTGGACTTGGAGATTTTATTTTAAACCATTTTCAAAAGTTTTATTTAGTAAACAATATATTTGAAGTACAGCCTTTGACATATGTAGGAACTGAAATTTAACTAGTCAGATGCTGACCAGATTTGTCACTGGATTTTAAAAAATTGTTTTATAATCTTTCTTTTCCTGTCCTTCCCAGCCTTTAAAAAAAAATTTTTTTTATAAGTTTCTTTTTATTTATTCATTTTAGAGAGGAGACACAGTGAGAGAGAGAGAGAAAGAGAGAAAGGGGGGAGGAGCTGGAACATCAACTCCCATATGTGCCTTGACCAGACCAGTGCAGGGTTTTGAACCTGTGACCTCAGTGTTCCCAGGTCGACGCTTTATCCACTGCGCCACGACAGGTCAGGCCCCAGCCTTTTAAGTAACCACTGGTTTACTTTCTATTTTAATACATAACTTTGCATTTTCTAGAGTTTAGCTGATGGGAATAATAGTCATTCTCCTGCTTTCATTTGTGTTTTATAAATATTTACGGTTTGATTCATGTTATGTTACTTGCTCATCTTGTTTTGGCTGATAAGTATTTTTTCTTTGATTATATGACCACTTGTTTATCCATTTATTTATTCATGGCATTTGGTTTTTTCTTTTTGGTTATTTGTTATTTTGGAATACAAAAATAAAGCTGGTACAGGGGTTAATAACTAAAATTTATAAAGAACTTATAAAACTCAACACCAGGAAGACAAACAACCCAATCAAAAAATGGGCAAAAGAAATGAATAGAAATTTCTCCAAAGAGGACATACAGATGGCCAATAGGCATATGAAAAAATGCTCAACATCACTAATCATTAGACAAATGCAAATTAAAACCACAATGAGATATCACCTCACGCCAGTCAGAATGGCACTCATCAGCAAAACAACACAGAATAAGTGCTGGCGAGGATGTGGAGAAAAGGGAACCCTCCTGCACTGCTGGTGGGAATGCAGACTGGTGCAGCCACTGTGGAAAACAGTTTGGAGATTCCTCAGAAAATTAAAAATCGAACTGCCTTTTGACCCAGCTATCCCACTTATAGGAATATACCCTAAGAACACCATAGCACTGTTCGAAAAGAAGAAATGCGCCCCCATGTTCGTGGCAGCATTGTTCACAATAGCGAAGATCTGGAACCAGCCCAAGTGTCCGTCAGAAGATGAGTGGATTAAAAAGCTTTGGTACATATATACTATGGAATACTACTCAGCCATAAGAAACGATGACATCGGATCATTTATAACAAAATGGATGTACCTTGATAACATTATACGGAGTGAAATAAGTAAATCAGAAAAAAAGAAAAACTGAGAACAGCATGATTACATACATAGGTGGGACATAAAAGTGAGAATATGAGACATGGACAAGAGAGTGGTGGTTATGGGTTGGGGGGAGGGAGGGAAGAGTGGGATAGGGAGGAGGGAAGGGACACAGGGAAAACCAGATAGAAGGTGACAGAGGACAATTTGACTTTTGGTGATGGGTATGCAACACAATTGAATGATAAGATAACCTGGAGATGTTTTCATTGTACATATGTACCCTGATTTATTGGTGTCATCCCATTAGAATTAATAATAATAAAATATATAAAAAAATTTAAAAGCCTGTCCTGTGGTGGCACAGTGGATAAAGTGTCGACCTGGAATGCTGAGGTCGCCGGTTCAAAACCCTGGGCTTGCCCGGTCAAGGCACATATGGGAGTTGAAGCTTCCTGCTCCTCCCACCTTCTCTCTCTCTCTCTTTCTCTCTCCCTTTCCTCTAAAATGAATAAATAAAAAAAAAATAATTATAAATAAATAAATAAAAATAAAGCTGGTACAAAAACTTGTGTGTAATTTTTCATGTCAATATGTGTTTCATTTACATTTTTCTATATGTCAGTGTACAGTCTCAGTCATCACCTAGGTCAGCATTTTTAAAATTTTTTTATTGATTTTAATTTATTCTGTTTACATACATTCAAGTGTTCAACTGAATACATCTCCCCCATCCCAGTGTTCCCCTCAACATCCCTTTTGCCCCCTTTCCCTCAGTGCCCTCCCTCCTCTCCAGGTTTTGCTTTTCTGCTCTCTAAAATGCTGTGTTATGTATATATAATTTCACCAGTCTTTTTCCCTTCTTTGATCCCATCCTCTCATACCCCTTCCCTCTGTCTGCTTTTCCTCTGGTCCCTTTGATCTTGCCTATGCCTCTGTTCCATTGATCAGTTCACATTGTTCATTAGATTCCTCAATGAGTGAGATCATATATTTTTTTCCTCTGCCTGGCTTTTTTCACTTAACATAATAGTTTTCAAGTTCATGTTTTCACAAAAGGTAAGATTTTCTTCTTTTTCACGGCCCCATTGTGTATATGTACCACAGCTTTTTTAGTTCACTTTTTCACTGACAGACACTTGGGCTGTTTCTAGATCTTGGCTATTGTAAAAACAATGCTGCGATAAACATGCAGGTGCATTTCTTCTTTTGAATCATTGACTTGGTATTCTTAGGATGTATTTCTAAAAGTGGGATGGCTGGGTCAAAAGGCAGTTCAATTTTTCATTTTTTGAGGAATCTCCACACTGTTTTTTAGAGTATCTGAACCAGTCTGCATTCCCACCAGCAGTGCAGGAGGGTTCCCTTTTCTCCACATCCTCGCCAGTGCTTACTATTTGTTGTTTTTTTAAGAGCACCATTCTGACTGGTGTGAGGTGATAACTCATGGTTTTAATTTGCATTTCTGTAATGATTAGTGATGTTGAACATTTTTTATTGATTTCTTTTTCCAGGGACAGAGAGTCAGAGAGAGGGATAGATAGGAACAGACAGACAGGAACGGAGAGAAGTGAGAAGCATCAATCATTAGTTTTTCGTTGCCATTGAGACACCATATTTGTCCACTGATTGCTTTCTCACATGTGCCATGACTGCGGGTTGTCAGCAGACCTAGCCACCCCTTGCTGGAGCCAGCGACTTTGGGTCCAAGCTAGCGAGCTTTTGCTCAAGCCAGATGGGCCCGCGCTCAAGCTGGCAGCTTGGGGTCTCGAACCTGGTTCTTCCGCATCCCAGTCCGATGCTCTATCCACTGCGCCACCGCCTGGTCAGGCGTGATGTTGAACATTTTTTCATCTGTGCATTGGCCATCTGTACGTCCTCTTTGGAGAAGTGTCTATTCATTTCTTTTGCCCATTTTTTAATTGGATTTTTATCTTCCTGATGTTGACTTTTACAAGTTCTTTATAAATTTTGGTTATTAATCCCTTATCAGATGTATTGTCGAATATGTTCTCTCATTGTGTGCTTTGTTTTTAATTTTGTTCATATTGTCTGTACCTGTGCAAGAGCTTTTTAGTTTGATATAGTTCCATTTGTTTATCCTGTTCTTTATTCACTTGACTATGGAGATAAATCAAAAATATATTGCTGCAAGAGATGTCATAGAGTTTACTCCCTGTTTTCTTCCAAGATGATTATGGTTTCACGGCTCACATTTACATCTTTTATCCATTTTGTTTATTTTGTGCATGGTGTAAGTTGGTGGTCTGGTTTCATTTTTTTGCAGGTAGATATCCAATTTTCCTGACACCATTTGTTAAAGAGATTGTCTTTACTCCATTGTATGCTCTTACCTCCTTTGTCAAATCAATTGTTCATAAGGGTGTGGTATTATTTCTGAGTTCTCTGTTCTGTTCCATTGATCTATATGTCTGCTCTGATGCCAGTACCAGGCTGTCTTGAGTACAATGGCCTTGTACTATATAACTTGATATCAGGAAGAGTGATACCTCCCGCTTTATTCTTTCTTTTCAAGATTGCTGAGGCTATTCGTGTTCTTTTTTGGTTCCATATAAATTTTTGAAATATTTGTTCTATATCTTTGAAGTATGCCATTGGTATTTTAATAGGAATTGCATTGAATTTATAAATTGCTTTGGGTAATATAGGCATTTTGAAGAAAGAATAAATGATGTTTATTCTTTCTATCCATGAACACGGTATATGCTTTCACTTGTCTGTATCTTCCTTGATTTTTTTAATCAATGTTTTATAATTATCCGAGTACAAGTGTTTAACCTTCTTGGTTAAATTTACTCCTGGGTACATTATATTTTGTTGTTCTTGGAATAGTTAAGAGAGTTGTTTTCTTAATTTCTTTTTCAGACAGTTCGTTGTTAGTGTATAAAAATGCCTCTGATTTCTGAATATTAATTTTCTATCCTGCCACCTTGCTGAATTCATTTATCAGGTCTAGTAGTTTTTTGACTCTGAGACTAGGGTGTTTTATGTACAGTATCAAACTTCAGCATATAATGTTAGTTTTACTTCTTTACCAATTTGAATGCCTTTTTTTTTCTTGTCTGATTGCTGTGGCTAGGACTTCCAGAACTATGTTAAATAAAAGTGGTAAAAGGGGGCACCCCTGCTTTGTTGCTGATCTTAAAGGTATTGCTTTTAACTTTTGCTCATTTAGTATGATGTTGGCTGTGGATTTGTCATAGATGGCCTTTATCATGTTGAGGTATGTTCCCATTTTGCTGAGAGTTTTTATCATAAATGGGTGCTGGATTTTATCAAATGATTTTTCTGCATCTATTGATATTATTGTGTGATTTTTCTCCTTTTTTTTGTTTATATGATGAATCATATTGATTGATTTGCGAACATTGTACCATCCTTGCCTCCCCAGAATAAATCCCACTTGATCATGATGTATGATTTTTTTCATGTATTTCTAGATCTGGTTTGCTAATATTTTGTTGAGAATTTTAGCATCTAAATACATCAGATATTGGCCTAGAGTTTTCTTTCTTTGTACTGTCTTTGCCTGGTTTTGGAATGAGGATTATGCTCACCTCATAAAAGGAGCTTGGAAGTCTTCCCTCCTCTTCAATTTTTTAAAATAGCTTGAGAATCATAGGAGTTAGTTCTTCTTTGAATTTTTGGTAGAATTCACCTGTGAAGCCATCTGGTCCAGGGCTTTTGTTTGTTGGGCATTCTTTGATAACTGTTTTCATCTCATTGGTTGTAATCGGTCTGTTCAGGTTTTCTGGTTTTTTCAGATTGATTTTTGAAAGATTACATGTTTCAAGGAATTTGTCCATTTCATCTAGGTTGTCTAAGTTTTGGCATACAGTTCTTTGTATTTCTGCTGTGTCAGTTGTTCCTTTTCTACTCTCATTTCTAATTTTATTTATTTGAGTCCTCTCTTTTTTTTTCTTGGTGAGTCTGGTAAAAGGTTCATAAATCTCGTTTACCTTTTCAAAGAACCAGCTCTTGGTTTCATTGATCCTCTGTATTGTTTTTATAGCCTCTATGGCATTTATTTTCACTCCAATGTTTATTATTTTGTTCTTTCTACTTCCTCTGGGCTTTCTTGCTGTTCTTTTTCTAGTTCTTTTAGATGCAAGGTTAAGTTGCTTATTTGAGCTTTTTCTTCTTTTTTTAAAGATTTTATTTATTGATTTTACAGAGAGAGAAGAGATGGGGAAACAAGAAGTATCTACTCATAGTTGCTCTGCTTTAGTTGCTCATTGATTGCTTGTCACACATGCCGGGACTGGGCAAGCCTAGGGTTTCCTACCGGCAACCTCAGCATTCCAGGTTGACACTTTATCCACTGCACCACCACAGGTCAGGTTTTTTCTTGCTTCTTAAAGTATGCATGTAATGCTATGAACTTCCCTCTCAGGACTGCTTTTGCTGTGTTCCATACATTTTGAGTTGTTGTATGTTCATTTTCATTTGTTTCAAGGAAATTTTTTATTTCTTCCTTGATCTCATTGTTATCTCATTTGTTATTTAATAACATGCTATTTAGTTTCCAAGTGTTTGAATGATTTTTCAGTTTTTCTATTGTAGTTGATTTCTAGTTTCATGCCATTGTGATCAGAGAAGATGTGTGATATAATTTAATCTTCTTAAATTTATTGTAATTCATTTTGTGTACTAACCTGTGGTCTATCCTAGAGAATATACAATGAGCTCTTGAAAAGAATGTATAATCTGCTGCTTTAGGGTGAAAGGTTCTGAAATCTATTAAATCCAGTTGATCTAATGTGTCCTTTAAGGCTGCTGTTTCTGTGCTAATTTTCTTTCTTGAGGATCTATCAATTGATGTTAGTGGGGTATTAAAATCCCCTACTATTATAGTATTGCTATTGATGTCGCCCTTTATGTCCATCAAAATCTGCTTTATATATTTAGGTGCTCCAATATGAGGTGTATAGATATTTATAATGGTTATATCTTTCTGTTGAATTGCTATCTTTATCATTATGTATGACCTTCTTTATCCATTACCATACCCTTTGTTTTAAAGCCTATTTTGTCAGATATAAGTAGTATTGCTACCCCAGCTTTTTTTAAATTTCCATTTGCATAAAATATTTTTTACCATCCATTTACTTTCAACCTATTTGTAACTTCTGTTTTGAGGTGGGTCTCTTGTAGACAGCATATGTATGGTCTTGTTTTCTTATCAGTGCAGCTACCCTATGTCTTTTGATTGGAGCATTTAATCCATTTACATTTAAGGTTATTATTGATATATAGTTGTTTATTGCCATTTTATTTTAAAAACCTACATTTCTATTTTACTAGATTTTTTCCCCTTTGTTCTGTTTACGAGAAGCCCCTTAACATTACTTGCAGCATTGGTATGGTTGTAATGAATTTCTTGAGGGTTTCTTTTGTTTGGTTGGTTGGTTTTTTGTCTAGAAAGCTTTCTATTTCTTCAATTTGGAATGATAGCCTTGCTGGATAAAGAAACCTTGGTTGTAGGTTCTTTCTTGTTTTGCATTACTTTGAATATTTCTTGTTATTCTTTTATGGCCTCAAGTGTTTCTGTGGAAAAGTCAGATGTTATCTTTATTGGGGTTCCTTTGTAGGTGATTGACTGCTTTTCTCTTGCAGTTTTTAATATTCTTTCTTTATCTCTTAGCTTTGGAATTTTAATTATGATGTGTCTTGGTGTAGGTCTCTTTGGGTTCCTCTTTAATGGGATTCTCTGTGCTTCTTAAACTTGAGTGACTTTTTCCTTCATCAATTTTGGGAAGTTTTCAGCTATGATTTCTTCAATCAGATTCTCTATTACTTATTCTTTCTCTTCTCCTTCAGAAATGCCTATGATTTGGATGTTATTTCTCTTTATGTTGTCACAGAGCTCTCTTAGATTTCCTCAGACTTTTGATCCTCTTTTTTTTTTTTTTTTTTTTTTTTTTTGCTGTTCTGCTTCTGTGCTTTTGTTTATCTTGTCCTCTAACTCGCTGATTCAATCCTCAGCTTTATCCAGCCTGCTTTTAATTGCTTCTAATATAGTTTTTATTTTTGATATTGTATTTGTCATTACTGTCTGATTCTTTTTCATGATATCAATGTCCTTTTTGATGCTTGCTATCTCTTTGTTTAGATGCTCATTATGTCCATTTATTGTTGCTCTAAGATCCTTGAGCATCCTAATAATCATTATTCTAAACTCTGCATCCAGTATCTTGGTTATTTCCATCACAGCCAGTTTGTTTTCTGGGGATTTCACTTGATGATTCATTTGAATTGCATTTCTGTTTTCCCATTTTGTTTCTGTATAGACAGTTCTTTGGATGTGCTGTTTGTGTAGCTAGCTGAGTATAGGGTTGTTTTTGTCTGCCTCCAGCTTTCAGTTATGTTGTTTCTAGATCATCCTGGGTTGGCCATAGCTGTTGTTTGTAATTCACTGTGGGCTACTTGTCTGTTGCTACTGCTCTTTTAGCTATTTGTGTCAGAATTTTCTATGCCTTAGCTGGGTCAGGTGTGAAGAGCCCTTCCTTCAGATACCACTCTAACTAGGATTGTTAGGTCCTGAGCTGATGCTCTCCATATCTGGCCACTGGAAGTACCAGCCCTGGATTTCCCTAGCCAGAACATGGTCCAGACCAGTGGGGGTCAGTGGTAATGACTGGCCTTTAGGAACCTTCTTGGAGCTATAGGCAATCCAGAATTTGTGGTTGACATTCCTGGGCCAAGATGCCATTATAAATATCAGCTGCACTCCTAGGATGATTTTTATATACTCTTGGCCAGTGTGTGTGGCCCCTCTATTCCCAAGGTGTGATCTTTCCTGCCTGCCATGGCTGCCACCTTCTCAGGCAACACCACAATGAGGATTAGTACATGAAAGAGAAGCATTTCATAAGCCATATGGACAGGGTCTCACTTGCTAAGGGCCACAATTTTAATGTGTGCCAGACTTTTTTTTACCTGCCAAGTGGTAGGACTAGACATCCTTACTGAATCAGGACATATCCAACAACAGGCTACTCACACCAGAAACAGGCCAGATGAAACATCAGTGTCTGGGGTGACTTTGCAAATGAGAAAACTTATGATCAGAAAGTTCACACAGGAGAAAGTCCCTGTGAGTGCAGTGAATGTGATAAATACTTTTTAGTAGCAGTGGCTTTTATTATCATCAGAAAGTTCACACTGGAGATAGACCTTATTAGTGCACCATATTTGGGAAATCTTTTTCCACAAGTACTGGCTTTCATTACCATCAGAGAATTCACACTGGATAAAGACCTCACGAGTGCAGTGAGTGTGGGAAATCTTTATCAGTAACTCTAACCTTCATTGTCATCAGAAATTTCACAGTGGAGAAAATCCCTATGTGTGCAATGAGTGTGGGAAATGTTTTAAGAAGAAGAATCATTTGAATTCTCATCGGACAGATCATACCTTATGTATGCCATGAATATAGAAAATCTTTTATCTAGAAGTCCAACCTTCATTATCATCAGAGAGTTCACACTGGAAAAAGACCTTATGTGTTCAGTAAATGTGGAAAATCTTTTTTCAGGAACTCTGACCTTAGTTATCATCAGAAACTTCACAGGAGAGAAAGGCCTTGTAAATGCAGTGAATGTGAAAAATGTTTTACAAGAATCTCTGGCCTTCATTATCAATGGAGTGTCCACAGTGTAGAAAGGATTTATGAGTGCAGTGAGTGTGGAAAATCTTTTAAGAAGATCATTTGAATTCTCATCAGTGAGTTCACCCT
This sequence comes from Rhynchonycteris naso, assembly GCA_037038555.1. Taxonomy (NCBI): domain Eukaryota; kingdom Metazoa; phylum Chordata; class Mammalia; order Chiroptera; family Emballonuridae; genus Rhynchonycteris; species Rhynchonycteris naso. Next base: position 238,001,980 of record CM072997.1, read on the forward strand.
AGCGGAAGACCTTATGAGTGACGTGAATGTTGGAAATCTTTTAGTATCACTGTCTCTTGTTATCATCAGAAAATTCACACTGGAGAAAGGCCTTATGAATGCAGTGTATTTGGAAAATCCTTTTCCACAAGCACTGACTTTTGTTATCATCAGAGAATTCACATTGTAGAAAGGCGTTATGAGTGCAATGAGAGTGGAAAATCTTTTATCAGAAAGTGTAACTTTTGTTATCATCAGAGTTCACACAGAAGAAAGGCCTATTGTTTTTTTTGGTGTATAAATATGTGTGTATGTGTGTGTGTGTGTGTGTAGTTTTAATTTTGAAATTTGTAACAATCATTTTTTTGTATGTATCCTTTAACAAGCTTTTTCCTACTCAGTACTATGTTTTAAGACCATTTTTTAAATGTTTTATTTATTTTTTACAGGGATAGAAAGAGAGTCAGAGAGAGGTATAGATAGGGACAGACAGACAGGAAGAGAGAAAAATGAGAAGCATCAATCATTAGATTTTCATTGCCGTTGTGACATCATAGTTGTTCATTGATTGCTCTCTCACAGGTGCCCTGACCGCGGGCCTTCAGCAGACCTAGCCACCACTTGCTGGAGCCAGCGACCTTGGGACCAAGCTGGCGAGCTTTTTTGCTCAAGTCAGATGGGCCCGTGCTCAAGCTGGTGAGCTCTGAGTCTCGAACCTGGGTCTTCCGCATCCCAGTCCGAAGCTCTATCCACTGCGCCACCGCCTGGTCAGGCCTATTCTTTCTTATTATTAATGTTAATGGGGTGACATTAATAAATCAGGGTACATATGTTCAAAGAAAACATCTCCAGGTTATCTTGTCATTCAGTTATGTTGTGTACCCATCCCCCAAAGTCAAATTGTTCTCTGTCACCTTCTATCTGGTTTTCTTTGTGCTCCTCACCTCCCCCTCTCTCACCCTCCCATCCCTGCCCCCACCCCATAACCACCACACTCTTGTCCATGTCTCAAAGTCTCGGTTTTATGTCCCACCTATGTATGAAATCATGCTGTTCTCAGTTTATTTCTGTTTTACTTATTTCACTCTGTATAATATTATCAAGGTCCATCCATGTTGTTGTAAATGATCCAATGTCATCATTTCTTATGGCTGAGTAGTATTCCATAGTATATATGTACCAAAGCTTTTTAATCCACTCGTCCTCTGACAGACACTTGGGCTGTTTCCAGATCTTCGCTATTGTAAACAATGCTGCCACGAACATGAGGACGCATTTCTTCTTTTCGAACAGTGCTATGGTGTTCTTAGGGTATATTCCTATAAGTGGGATAGCTGGGTCAAAAAGCAGTTCGATTTTTAATGTTTTGAGGAATCTCCATACTTTTTTCCACAGTGGCTGCACCATTCTGCATTCCCACCAGCAGTGCAGAAGGGTTTCCTATTCTCCACATCCTCGCCAGTACTTATTCTGTGTTGTTTTGCTTATGAGCACCATTCTGACTGGTGTGAGGTGATATCTCGTTGTGGTTTAATTTGCATTTCTCTAATGATTAGTGATGTTGAGCATTTTTTCATATGCCTATTGGCCATCTGTATGTCCTCTTTGGAGAAATGTCTGTTCATTTCTTTTGCCCATTTTCTGATTGTATTGTTTGTCTTTCTGGTGTTGAGTTTTATAAGATCTTTATAAATTTTTGTTATTAACCCGTTATCAGATGTATTGTCGAATATGTTCTCCCATTGCGTGGTTTGTCTTTTTATTCTGTTCTTATTGTTTTTAGCTGTGCAAAACCTTTTTAGTTTGATATATAGTTCCATTTGTTTATCCTGCCTTTTATTTCATTTGCCCGTGGAGATAAATGGGCAAATATATTGCTGCGACAGATGTCAGAGAGCTTACTGCCTATGTTTTCTTCTAAGATACTTATGGTTTCACGGCTTACATGTAAGTCTTCTATCCATTTTGAGTTTGTTTTTGTGAATGGTGTAAGTTGATGGTCTAGTTTCATTTATTTGTAGGTAGATGTCCAATTTTCCCAAAACCATTTGTTAAAGAGGCTGTCTGCTCCATTGTATGTTCTTTCCCCCTTTGTCAAATATCAGTTGTCCATAAAGGTGTGGGTTTATTTCTGGGTTCTCTGTTCTGTTCCATTGATCTATATGCCTGTTCTTATGCCAGTACCAGGCTGTCTTGAGTACAATGGCCTTGTAGTATACCTTGATATCTGGAAGAGTGATACCTCCTGCTTTATTTTTTCTTTTTAAGATTGCTGAGGCTATTCATGTTCTTTTTTGGTTCCATATAAATTTTTGAAATATGTGTTCTATATCTTTGAAGTATGTCATTGGTATTTTAATTGGTATTGCATTGAATTTATAAATTGCTTTGGGTAATATAGACATTTTAATGATGTTTATTCTTCCTAGCCATGAACACGGTATATGCTTCCACTTGTTTGTATCTTCCTTGATTTCTTTTATCAACGTTTTATAATTTTCTGAGTAGAAGTCCTTAACCTCCTTGGTTAAATTTACTCCTAGGTACTTTAATTTTTGGTTACAATAGTGAAGGGGATTGTTAGCTTAATTTCTTTTGCTGACAGTTCATTGTTGGTATATAGAAATGCCTCTGATTTCTGAGTATTAATTTTATATCCTGCCACCTTACTGAATTCATTTATAAGGTCCAGTAGTTTTTTGACTGAGATTTTAGGGTTTTCTATATACAAATCATATCATCTGCAAATAATGACAGTTTTACTTCTTCTTTTTCAATTTTGATGCCTTTTATTTCTTCTTCTTGTCTAATTGCTGTAGCTAGGACTTCCATAACTATGTTGAATAAAAGTGGTGAAAGGGGGCACCCCTGCCAGGTTCTTGATCTTAAGGGGATTGCTTTTAAATTTTGCCCATTTAGTATGATGTTTGCTGTGGGTTTGTCATAGATGGCCTTTATCATATTAAGGAATGTTCCCTGTATTCCCACTTTACTGAGAGTTTTGAGCATTAATGGGTGCTGGATTTTATTAAATGCTTTTTCTGCATCTATTAAAATTATCATGTGATTTTTGTCCTTCCTTTTGTTTATGTGATGAATCACATTGATTGATTTGCGAATATTAAACCAGCCTGGCCTCTTCTGAATAAATCCCACTTGATCATGTTGTATGACTTTTTCTATATATTGCTGGATCCGGTTGGCTAATATTTTGTTGAGAATTTTAGCGTCTAAATTCATCAGGGTTATAGGCCTATAATTTTCTTTCTTTGTGTTGTCTTTGCCCGGTTTTGGGATCAGAATTATGCTCGCCTCATAAAAGGAGTTTGAAAGTCTTCCTTCCTCTTGAATTTTTTGAAATAGCTTGAGGAAGATAGGAGTTAGTTCTTCTTTGAATTTTTGATAGAATTCACTTGTGAAGCCAACAGGCCCAGGACTTTTCTTTTTTGGGAGTTTTTTGATAACTGTTTCGATCTCATTTGTTGTAATTGGTATGTTTAGGTGTTCTGATTCTTTCAGATTGATTTTTGGAAGATTATATGATTCAAGTAATTTGTCCATTTCACCTAGGTTGTCTAATTTTTTGGCATACAGTTCTTCATAGTATATTCTTACAATGCTTTGTATTTCTGTTGTGTCAGTTGTTATTTCTCCACTGTCATTTGTCATTTTATTTATTTGAGTACTCTCTCTTTTTTTCCTGGTGAGTCTAGTTAAAGGTTCATCAATCCTGTTTACCTTTTCAAAGAACCAGCTTCTGGTTTCATTGATCCTCTGTATTGTTTCCTTAGCCTCTATGTCATTTATTTCTGCTCTGATCTTTATTATTTCCTTCCTTCTAATTGCCCTGGGTTTTATTTGCTGTTGTTTTTCTAGTTCTTTTAGATGCAGGGTCAGGTTGCTTATTTGAGTTTTTTCTAGCTTCTTATGATATGCCTGTAGTGCAATGAACTTCCCTCTCAGTACTGTTTTGCTGTGTCCCATAAATTTTGAGTTGATGTATGCTCATTATCGTTCGTTTCTAGAAACTTTTTTATTTCTTCTTTGATCTCATTGTTAACCCATTCATTATTTAATATCATGCTATTTAGTTTCCAAGTATTTGAGTATTTTTCAGTTTTTCTTTTGTGGTTAATTTCTAGTTTCATGGCATTGTGATCAGAGAAAATGCTTGATATGATTTCAATCTTCTTAAATTTATTGAGACCATTTTTGTGTCCTAACATGTGGTCTATCCTAGAAAATGTACCAGGAGCACTTGAGAAGAATCTATATTCTACTGTTTTAGGGTGAAAAGTTCTGAAGATATCTATTAAATCGAGGTGATCTAGTGTATCCTTTAAGTCTGCTGTTTCTTTATTAATTTTCTTTCTTGAGGATCTATCCAGTGATGTTAGTGGGGTATTGAAATCCCCTACTATTATAGTATTGCTGTTAATCTCGCCCTTTATATCCATCAAAGTCTGCTTTATATATGTAGGGGCTCCTATATTTGGTGCAAAGATATTTATAATAGTTATATCTTCCTATTGAATTGTTCCCTTTATCATTATGTAGTGTCCTTCTTTATCTCTTACTACAGCCTTTGTTTTAAAGTCCATTTTGTCAGATATAAGTACTGCTACCCCAGCTTTTTTTTCATTTCCATTTGCATGAAATATTTTTTACCTTCAGTCTATGTGCATCTTTTGTTTTAATGTGTGTCTCTTGTAGACAGCATTTGTATGGGTCCAGTTTCTTTATCCACGCAGCTACTGTATGTCTTTTGATTGGATCATTTAATCCATTTACATTTAAGGTTATTATTGATATGTAGTTGTTTATTGACATTTTATTCTTTAAAGCTGTATTCTTCTTTTGCTATATTCTTTTCCCCCTTTGAACTGTTCACAACAGGTCCCTTAGTATCTCTTGCAGAATTGGTTTGGTTTTAATGAATTCCTTGAGGCTTTCTTTGTCTGAGGAGCTCTTTATTTCTCCTTCAATTTTAAACATTAGCCTTGCTGGATAGATTAGTCTTGGTTGTAGGTTCTTGTTCTGCATTACTTTGATTATATCTTAACATTCCCTTCTGGCCTCAAGTGTTTCTGTTGAGAAGTCAGATTTCATCCTTATGGGGGCTTCTTTGTAGGTGAAAGCCTTTTTTTCTCTAGCAGCTTTTAAAATTTTCTCTTTATCCCTTAGCTTTGGTATTTTAACTATGATGTGTCTTGGTGTAGATTTTTTTGGGTTTCTCTTTAATGGAGTTCTGTGTGCTTCTTGAACGTGTGGAATGTTTCCCAGCCCTAATTTAGGGAAGTTTTCTGCTATGATTTGATTGAACAAAGTTTCTATTTCCTGTTCTTTCTCCTCTTCTTCAGGAACCCCTATGATGCGAATGTTATTTCTCTTCATGTTGTCACAGAGCTCCCTTAGAGTTTCCTCACATTTTTTGAGTTTCTTTTCTTTTTTCTTCTCTGCTTCTGTGCCTTTGTTTATTGTGTCCTCTAACTCGCTGATTCGATCCTCAGCGTGATTCATCCTGCTTTTAATTTCTTCCATTGTGGTCTTCAGTTCTGATACTGTATTTGTCATTTCTGTCTGATTCTTTTTTATTATTTCAATTTTGTTTTTTATACTTGTTATCTCTTTATTTAGGTGTTCATAGTGACTATCCATTGTTGCTCTAATCTCTTTGAATATCCTAACTATCATTATTCTAAATTCTGCTTCTGGTAATTTGGTTATATCTGGTTCATTCAGGTCCTTCTCTGGGGATTTCTCTTGATTCATTTGGTTCGCATTTCTCTACCTGCCCATTTTGTCTGTGTATAAGCAAGTTGTGGCCACTAGAGTTCAGTAGGTGTTACCTTTGTGTTCTCTAGGTGTGGTCTGTCTGCAGGCCCGCCACCCCCTCTACCGCTGCATAGGGTGGTTGGGTATGGGCGTTGCCAGCGCCGGCTCACTGCGGCTGTTGCTGTAATTTCCACCTCTCCTCCACAGGAGGGCCTGTCACTCAAGCCACAAGCCTCAGCACCAAGGCTAGAAGTGAGCACCTTTGCTCAGCTGCGGACCCAGCCTGTTTCCAGGCTTCCGATCAGCACCTGGGGTTAGAGCCTGCTCCCCACAGTTTCGCGGGTTGGACAGGGCTTCTGACATGCTCTCAGCTGTGAACCTTTGCCCATCCGGAGCTTTAGCTCGGCCTTCGAGGCCAAGGCCCTTTGCACAGGGTCGCAAACCAAGGTTTATTGGGCCGAGCGTGGCTGCTGGCGAGTGCTCAGCTGCGAACTTCCGCTCATCCCGGGCTCTATGCCGCCCCCGAGTTCAGTGCCAACTCGTGCAAGCAGGATGGCAAACCGCAGTTTCTCCAGCCAGGCGGGGCTGCTGTTGTGAACTCAGCCACAAGCCCCCACCCGTCCCTGGTCCTAGCCCCATCCCCGCAGTCTGGGCCGGCTTACGCAGGGTCCCAGAGCACATCTCTGCCTGTTCCTGGCCTCCCGCTTTTTTCTCCGCCAGTGGGGTTACAGGCAGGCCCTCAGCTGCCGGACCGCTTTTGCACGTCCCCTCCACCCCTGCTGGGCTAGACCAAGCTCAGCTCACACCGGCTGGCTTCCACCCCTGCCAACAGAACCGCGTTTCAGCGTCCTGCTGCCACCATCCCTTCAGCAACCCTCAGCAGAGTAGGAAGTGCCCTAACACTCCATACTATAGGCCTGAGAGCTCCCTCCCTCTAAGCAGCTCTGCTCTAATTGCCGCGGGAGAGCTTGTTTGGCTAGTGTCCTGTCTCCCTTTGCTGGTATTGTTAGTTCCAGGGCAAATATTCATTTTTGATTAGGGAAATGACTTAGCCCAGGGTTTAGGGTGGCTGTCCCTCAGAGTGTTTGTCCCTGTGCCTTCAGTCCACACTCTCTTCCCGCTGCTCTGGTCCTCTCCTCTGTCCCCGTTCCCCAGGACCCCAGGTGCGTGGTTGTGAGAGAGGTTTTCTGTGCTGTCCCTTTCAAAAGAATCTTGGGTCTGAGAAAACTGTCTCTTTCTCGCAAACAGTATCCTCACTTTTTTCACAGCTCAATACTGTCCAAACGCCTCTTCTAGGCTCTGGGACTGCAGGCTGGGGCTTAGTTCCTGGGACCCAGGTCTCTCTCTCTCCACCAAACTCTCCTCCCCCCACGTGGGTCTCTCCGGGCTGCCGTTTGCTCCGGGGAGCTGGGCAGCCCTCTTCGAGTTTTCGCTATTCCTACCAGTCTCAATGTGGCTTCTTCTGTGTTCCTTGGTTGAAGAGTCCACTTAGTTTAGTTCAAAGTTGGTTTATCCAGATGATGGTTCTTAAAATTGAGTTATAATCCACTTTGGTTCTGGGAGTTGGAAGTTGGTACGTCTGCCTACTCCATAGCCATCTTGCTCCCTCTTGAATTTTTTGAAATAGCTTGAGAAGAATAGGAGTTAGTTCTTCTTTGAATTTTTGGTAGAATTCACTTGTGAAGCCATCAGACCCAGCACTTTTGTTTGTTGGAAGTTTTTTGATAACTGTTTCTATTACATTTGTTGTAATTGGTCTGTTTAAGTGTTCTGATTCTTCCAGATTGATTTTTTTTTTTTTACAGAGACAGCGAGAGAGAGTCAGAGATAGGGATAGATAGGGATAGACAGACAGGAACAAAGAGAGGTGAGAAGCATCAATCATTAGTTTTTCATTGCCGTTGCAACACCTTAGTTGTTCATTGATTGCTTTCTCACATGTGCCTTGACCGCGGGCCTTCAGCAGACCGAGCCACCCCTTGCTGGAGCCAGCAACCTTGGGTCCAAGCTGGCGAGCTTTTGCTCAAGCCAGATGGGCCCACATTCAAGCTGGCGAGCTCGGGGTCTCGATCCTGGGTCTTCCTCATTCCAGTCCGACGCTCTATCTACTGCACCACCGCCTGGTCAGGCCAAATTGATTTTTGGAAGATTATATGATTCAAGAAATTTGTCCATTTCACTTAGGTTGTCTAATTTTTTGGCATAGAATTCTTCATAGTATTTTCTTACAATACTTTGTATTTCTGTTGTGTCAGTTGTTATTTCTCCACTCTCATTTCTAATTTTATTTATTTGAATTCTCTCTCTTTTTTTCTTTGTGAGTCTAGTTAAAGGTTCATCTATCTTGTTTACCTTTTCAGAGAACCACCTTCTGATTTCATAGATCCTCTGTATTGTTTCTTTAGCCTCTATGTCATTTATTTCCACTCTGATCTTTATTATTTTTTTTTCTTCTACTAGTCCTGGGCTTTATTTGCTATTGTTTTTCTAGTTTTTTAGATTCAGGATCAAGTTGCTTATTTGAGCTTTTTTTAGTTTCTTATGATATGCCTGCAGTGCTATAAACTTCCCTCTCACTACTGCTTTTACTGTGTGCCATAAGTTTTGAGTTGACGTATGCTCATTATCATTCATTTCTAGAAACTTTATTTCTTCTTTGATCTCATTGTTAATCCATTCATTATTTAATAACATGCTATTTAGTTTCCAAGTGTTTGAGTATTTTTCAGTTTTTCTTTTTCGTTGATTTCTAGTTTTGTGCCATTGTGATCAGAGAAAATGCTTGATATGATTTCAATCTTAAATTTGTTGAGACCACTTTTGTGTCCTAACATGTGGTCTATCCTAGAGAATGTACCATGAGCACTTGAAAAGAATGTATATTCTGCTGCTTTACGGTGAAAAGTTCTGAAGAATATCTATTGTACCGAGTTGATCTAGTGTATCCTTTAAGTCTGCTGTTTCTTTATTAATTTTATTTCTTGAGGATCTATCCAGTGTTGTTAGTGGGGTATTGAAATCCCCTACTATTATAGTATTGCTGTTAATTTCACCCTTTATATCCATCAAAGTCTGCTTTATGTATGTCAGGGCTTCTATGTTTGGTGCATAGATATTTATAATGGTTATATCTTCCTGTTGAATTGTTCCCTTTATCATTATGTAGTGTCCTTCTTTATCTCTTACTACAGCCTTTGTTTTAAAGTCCATTTTGTCAGATATAAGTATTGCTACCCCGGCTTTTTTTTTTTCATTTCCACTTGCATGAAAATTTTTTTTCCATCCTTTTACCTTCAGTTTATGTGCATCTTTTGTTTTAAGGTGTGTCTCTTGTAGACAGCATATGTATGGGTCCTGTTTCTTTATCCACGCAGCTACCGTATGTCTTTTGATTGGATCATTTAAACCATTTACATTTAAGGTTATTATTGATATGTAGTTGTTTATTGCCATTTTATTCTTTAAAGCTGTATTCTTCTTTTGCTATATTCTTTTCCCCCTTTGAACTGTTCACAACAGGTCCCTTAGTATCTCTTGCAGAATTTCCTTGAGGTTTATTTTGTCTGGGAAGCTCTTTATTTCGCCTTCAATTTTAAACATTAGCCTTGCTGATTAGTGTAGTCTTGGTTGTAGGTTCTTGTTCTGCATTACTTTGAATATATCTTGCCATTTCCTTCTGGCTTCAAGTGTTTCTGTTGAGAAGTCGGATGTCATCCTTATCGGGGCTCCTTTGTAGGTGATAGCCTGTTTTTCTCTAGCAGCTTTTAAATTTTTCTCTTTATCCCTTAGCTTTGGTATTTTAACTATGATGTGTCTTGGTGTAGATTTTTTTGGGTTTCTCTTTAATGGAGTTTTGTGTGCTTCTTGAATATGTGAAATGTTTTCCAGCCTTAATTTAGGGAAGTTTTCAGCTGTGATTTGATTCAACAAAGTTTCTATCCCTTGTTCTTTCTCTTCCTCTTCAGGAACCCTATAATGCAGCTGTTATTTCTCTTCATGTTGTCACAGAGCTCCCTTAGAGTTTCCTCACATTTTCTGAGTCTCTTTTCTTTTCTGCTCTGCTTCTGTGCCTTTGTTTATGTTGTCCTCTAACTCGCTGACTTGATCCTCAGCTTCATCCATCCTGCTTTTAATTTCTTCCACTGTGGTCTTCAGTTCTGATACTGTATTTGTTATTTCTGTCTGATTCTTTTTTTATTATTTCAATTTTCTTTTTTATTCTTGCTATCTCTTTATTTAGGTGTTCGTAATGACTATCCATTGTTGCTCTAATCTCTTTGAACATCCTAACTATCATTATTTTAAACTCTGCATCAGGTAGTTTAGTTATATCTGATTCATTCAGGTTCTTCTCTGGGGATTTCTCTTGATTCATTTGGGTTGCATTCCTCTGCCTGCCCATTTTATCTGTGTGTAAGAATGGTTTGGCTACTGGAGTCCAATGGGTGTTGCCTCTGTGTTTCCTAGGTGTGATCTCTCTGCAGGCCTGCCACCCCCTCTTCCGCAGCCTAGGGCAGTTGGGTGTGATTCTTGACGGCGCTGGCCCCTGCAGCTACTGCTGCAGTCTCTACCTCACCTCCGCTGGAGGGGCTATGTTCTCTTGTCAGGCTCTATAAGCTTCAGCCAGTCTCAGCCTTTGCCCCTCTCCCACATGTGGGACCTCGCACCATACCCAGGCCACAAGCCTGGGCACCAAGGGCAAGGGTAAGCACTTTCGCTCAGCTGCGGGTCCCTGTCAGCCTGTTCCTCTGGCTGGGACGGGCTTCTCATGCGCGTTCAACTACGAAACCAGGCTTCCACCCCACCTCCATGGGCAAAGCCGGTTAGTGCAGGGCTTCAAGCCTCGGAGGCTGTGTGAGGCTTCCTGCCTGCTCGCCCCTACCCAGTGGCAGATCTCTGCCCATTCCGGGCTCCTGTTTTCTCCCACAGGTGGGGTTACAGGTGGGCCCGCAGCTGCTGGACCACTTTCGTGCGTCCCTTTAGCCCCCGCTGGCCTAGATTGAGCTCACGACAGACAGCTCGGCCTCTGCCCCCGCTGACAGAACCGCGCTTTCACGTCCCACCGCCACCCACCCTCCAGCAAGCCCTCAGCAGTGCGGGTGGGGGCGCTGCAGCTCCGACCCTAGCACTCCATACTGTAGTCCAGAAAGCTCCTTCCTTCTAAGCGACTGTGCTCTGATTGCTGCAGGGGAGCCTGTTTGTCTGGTGTTCTGCTTCCCCTTGCTGGTTCCAGGGGAAATATTGTTTCATATTTGTGGAGTGACTCAGCCCAGGGTTTAGAATTGTTGTCCCTCAAAGCTTTTCTTCCTGTGCCTTCCAGACCTCACTCTCTTCCTGCTGCTTTGGTCCTCTCCTTTCTCCCTGCCTCCCGGCATTCCGGGTGAGTGGTTGTGAGAGGTTTTCTGCGCCATCCCTTTAAGATGAATCCTGGGTCTGAGACAATTGTCTCTCACAAACAGTATCCTAACCTGTTTCACAGCTAAATACTGTCCATACGCCTCTTCTAGGCTCTGTGGCTGTAGGCTGGGGCTTTGTTCCTGGGACCCAGGTCCCTACTCTTCCGCTGGCCTCTCTTCCCACTACACGAGTCTCTCCGGGCTGCCTTTTGCTCCTGGGAGCTGGGCAGACCTTTCCGCATTTTTGCTTTTCCTACCAGTCTCAATGTGGCTTCTTCAGTGTTCCCCGGTTGAAGAGTCCTCTCAGTCCAGTTCAACGTTGGTTTATCCAGATGATAGTTCTTAAAATCAAGTTATAATCCACTTTGGTTCTGGGAGTTGGAAGTTGGTACGTCTGCCTACTCCATTACCATCTTGTCCCTCCAGAAAGGACTTTTGAGTGCAGTGAATGTGGGAAATCTTTTTCCACTAGCACTGCCCTTTGATATCATCAGAGAATTCACACTGGACTAAGGTGTTATAAATGCAGTGAGTGTGGGACATCTTTATTTAATTTTCAGCTGTCTAAACACATGACAGTTCACATTAGAGGAAAATCATAGATGTATTAGAAATGTGCAGTTTTTTAATAAGTGTTAACTACAGTGTAGGTAACTCTGAGTCTCACTTTGTGTAATTTTATTTATATGCACCCAAATGTCAATGGTATAGACATTTTTCATAAGTTTTACTTAGGTGTGAAGCATGTGAGTCTATATTATACTTTCTAAGGTTTCCAGGACACTTGCCAAGTTTATGTGTTTGCAAATTTCTGTGACCAAAGGTATTTCACATCTGCCATCTAGCAGGTGTCAATTGTTTACATCAGCCACTATTATAATGCCCTTAAGGAAGCTGATTTTTTTTCTCTTTGTTGGAGAAAATTTTAGGTAGTGTGTAATGTTGGTTGATCAATATTTTTTGACTCTGATCAGTTTGACATGGACCTGACCCAGTGTTGAACTCAGAAAAAATCATCTGGTGTTTAGCTGACAGCTTGCAGATGAACTGCCTTTTCAGGGACCTGGTTTTCCTAAAAACCTGTGATGAATATTTCCAATGTCAAAGTCACCAATGCAAGAAATGCCAGAGCTTCCTGACCTGTGGTGGCGCAGTGGATAAAGCGTCGACCTGGGAACACTGAGTTGCCAGTTCAAAACCCTGCACTGGTCTGGTCAAGGCACATATGGGAGTTGATGCTTCCAGCTCCTCCCCCCCTTTCTCTCTTTCTCTCTCTCTCTCTCTCTCTCTCTCTCGCTCTGTGTCTCCTCTCTAAAATGAATAAATAAAAAAAGAATAATAAAAAAAGAAATGCCAGAGTCATGTCCCATTGGTTTGTAAAATAGTGAAGGCCCTTTCTTTCAAGTGCTCTTTAATTTTGGATGTTTTATTTACTTACATTTAGGTTATAAGTAGATTTTGCTCTAGATTGTAAAGTAGTCAACAACTTTTACATGGGTCTCAAACTTTCTTTGCCTTCATAGGCATAGTGTTTTTGCTGAAATTAGCTTTTGCCAAATTTTCATTGTTGCCCATATCCTAGGATAGACTGCCAGATTCTTTGGTCCTCATGTGGAATCTGCATGATATGAGTTTTAAGAGACTCAAAGATTACTTTGAAGTGTTGGTAGGTGTCGCAACATCAGTTGCTTCTGGAAACACATAATATTTTTTCTTGTTTACAAGGACTGCCAGTATGGGTGAAAGAAATCATTTTTGAAAGTGTTGCAAAGGGCTGTGTGTATGTTTTTTTTTTAATTCACTGAGAAAAAGGGGGACTGAGAGACAGACTCCTGCATGCTCGCTGACCTGGATGCACCTGGCAATTTTATTAAAGGGCAATACTCTGCCCATTTGGGACATTGCTCCATTGCTCAGCAACCAAGCTCATCTTAGTGCCTGAGGCAGATGCGATGGAGCATTCCTCAGAAGCAGGGCCAACTAACTTTATTCGAGTATGGCTGCAGGAGTGGGTGAGAGAGAGAGTAGTCAGAGGTGGAGGGGTAGAGAAGCTAATGGGTGCTTCTCCTATGTTCCCTGAACGGGAATCGAACCAGGGACATCAACATGCCAGGTTGATTCTTTACCACTGAGCCAACTGAACAGGGTTCTATGTGTGCTAATATTTGCAATTCCATGGCTAATATTTTCACACTAACAAATATACCTGTTATTATGCTTCAAAATGGAATTTTTCCCTGTTTAAAATATTCATTTTTTTCAAATAATATAAGATAAACTCTCATTTTATGTTTACATTATGCATCTTAGCTTTTTTATTTCAAATGTTTTCCTACATTACTTTGTTATATTTGTTTTATGTATTATGGTGTAACAATGTCGATTGTTTAGTAAAATGTTCTAGATTCTCTAATGTGAATATGTATTGCTGGATTTTGATGTGCTCAGTTGACCTTCACAGATAGCACGTTTTCATAAATATGAAGGCAAAACCCTTCACCTGCAACATGATTGTAACTCAATGAAGGCTCAGATGATGGTTTACATTTTTTTGGAAATAAGTATTTAAATCAAAGTATGAACATTATTATATTTGACATAATGCTTAGGCACGCTTAGTAGACTATAATACTGTAGCATGTAAACATAAATTTTATATGCATTGGGGAACCAAAAAATTAGTATGACTAAATTTATTGCCATTTTCACTTGGTTACTTTGGACCAAACAAAACCCGCATTGTCTCAGGAATTCTCGTAATTGCATTTCTTTGATGTTCTCAACATGTACCTCATTGTTTGTAATAAATTAGAGGCAGAGGGATCATATCAGATATAGATTGACTCTAGCCACACTGCTGAATATGCAGAGCTGAGACTTCAGATAGCATCAGGATCAGATGCTTTAGTATTAGCTAGTGTTTTGTGACATTAAGTTTGCATAGTGGGCCCAACTGAGGCAGTGCATATAATGTTAGGTTTTTTAAATCAACTTCCCACAGTGTCATTTTCCTTGAAGAGGCCACATGCCAGATAGCCTGATAAACAAGAAAAAGGACAGGTACCTGACATCATAAAGAGCAGATCCTGAAGAAAGAAATGCAAGAGCATCTGCTAAAGTAAGTCACACATGTACGCCATACATAACCATGTCCTAGAAATAGGCCCTGGCCAGTTGACTCAATGGATAGAGCATCAGCCTGGAGTATGAACATCCCTAGTTTGATTCCTTGTCACAGCACACATTAGAAATGACCACCGGCTTCTCTTCTCCTCTCTCTCTTTCCCTCTTGCAGCCAATGCCTCAGTTCATTCAAGTGTCAGCCCCAGGCACTAAGAATTGATCAACTGATTTGAGAAATAGCCCCAGATGGAGGTTGCTGGGTGAATCCCAGTAGGGGCACATGTGGGTGTTTTCTATTCTCTCTCCTCGCTTAAAAAAATTATTACCTCTACTACGGTGCATTAGAAAGCACTTAATATCTTTGGTGTATTTTGGGGGTGTATGCCCCAATATCCACACTGGGTAGGCAGGCCAAAAACTGAGAACAAGGCCCATGCACCAGGCTGGAAACCAGACCTGTTCTTAAGCTTCTATATCTATTTGTCTTTTAACTTTTTTTTATCTTCAAACAAAGCAGGATTAATATTTGAACCCCTAACTCCATCTGACCACTCATTTTTGGGTGAACCCACACTCTCTTTGTTTAATATATACTGTATTTTTTATAAACTTTCACTATGATTGCTTCTGCAGTTGTCTCTCTAAGTTCTTTCTCCCAGAGAACACAAGACTGAAGGCTGAGTATTGAGATCCACTTTTGGAAAGACCCTGGCCTAAGTGAACTGACAGTACAACTCTTCTTAGGGTTTTTCATTAGATGTTATGTTTATCCACTGGAATTTTATCTATTGTGCCAACTGTCATTAAGGGTTTTTGGTTGAAGTAATTGGTTGATGGTCATTGGTTAAATCTATGACTTTTTGTACTTTTTTAGACATTCCTGTATTTAACCTATTTTTATCAGGACATCTGTGTTTATTACATAGAATTTGTAAGGTCAGTGGATAATGGGGGAAGGTCACGTGAGGAACCCAGATTCGGAAACGTTTGCTAGAGCCACCCACAACCAAGCACACCAAAAAGTAACTTCCCAGGAACCCTTGGGGAAAGAGTAACTGTTTGTCAGCCAGTAAGATTTCACCACGTCATATTAGCTCGACCACCCTAAAGGATCCCTTTAAGTTTGCCTGACAGGGTCTCTCTGCATGATTTTTCTGACCTCCATCAGTGAATCTTGTCTGAAAAGCGCTCTGTATTAAATAAAGCTTTTACTTAACCACACTTGGTGGCTACACCGCTTCCTCCTTCCTTGGCGGGGAAAAATACCTTACATTTGGTGCCAAAACCCCAGAGGAGTTAGAAGTCCGCAGGGACGGCTTCTCTCCCCTTCCCCTCAGAGAAAGAACCAGGACCTCCGGCTTTCCACCCACATCAGCGCACAGTGCAGTAAGTTTCCCACCTCCAGCCTCCCCGTCAGTTTTTTTGGGGGGGGGGGGGTTGTGTGTGTGTGTGGTTTTTTTTTTTGTTGTTGTTTTTTTTTTTTTTTTGCTGAGAATCCATGTCTGAAACTGCAGCTGCATCAGGGACTTTTTTCCATTCCAAGTGCATGTGTGCCCATGGAGACGTCCCAAGCACATCCACTTTCCCTATCCGTTCATGACCAGAACTTGAGTTTTGCGACACTGATACTCATCTCTGACCACTCCTAGAACTGAGGGTGACCATGGGGGCAAAGGGATCCAGGCCTGACTCTAAAACACCCCTGGGGTGCCTTATTCAAAATCTCTCAAACATTGATCCTTCCCTAAAAAAGAAGAAACTAATCTTCTGTAGCGTAGGCTGGCCAAAATACCCACTGGATAACCAGACCAGGTGGCCTCAGGAAGGGAGTTTCTATTTTAACACCCTTACTGAATTATAGAACTATTGCCAAGAGGCTGAAAAATGGTCAGAAATCTCTTCTTTTCAGTGCTTTTTGCATCTGCGTTTTTGTCCTAATCTCTGTGCTGGCTGCTCTCAATGCAGGTCCTCTTGGCCAGAGAAACATCAGCTAAACCCTCTGCTCCAAACCTCTCCTCCTTTGCTGACTCCCCTGAGGAACTCTCTTTCCCTTCTATACAACTCCCTTGGTCCAATCGGAATCCTCCCCTCTCTTTGCTAAATCCTGTTTCTCTTCCGCTTGCAAATGCTGGTCTCTCTCTCTCCTCCTGTTAGCATTCACACCCAATCCCACTCCGGGCCATAAGAGGGAGCCAACCTCCTATGCCCTCTCCTCGAGCTGGCTGGAATGGAAGTTGTTTGGGTTCTTGTGCCTTTCTCCCTCTCTGATCTGTCGGCAATCGAAAAGCATTTGGGCTCCTACTCTTCTAATCCTACCAACTATACCAAGGAATTTCAATATCTCACTGTAAGGCCAGGAGCCACGGCCACCATCAGAGCCGCCTGGCCAGTGCAGGTTCTCATATGATTTGGACAGTTGGTAATGAGACAACGGAGCCAAAAACTGGTAAGCCATCATCTTTAATCCTAGCTTGTACCTGGCGGGCAAGTAAAAACACACACTGGACTCCAAAACCCACTCATTCAGTGCTTACAAAGCTACTGAGTTATCCAAGTTTCCTAGAATCAAAGGCTTCTAGCTCACCAGTCTTATTCACCTCTGTTCCCCATCTCCTCTCTGCACAAACTGGCTTCTTCCTCAGCACTCCACCATCTTGGCTGCTTCTCCTCTTCTCCATGTGGCCTTAATCTGCTCTCCTCTCTAATGCTAACCTCAGGAACCAAGAGAGAGCAAGCTCCCCATCTGCCCCACTTTATAGTGTAGAAATCCAAACCTTTAATCCAATCTACAAACAAGAAAGTCTCTGCTACAAAGTCACTTATCAGAGGCATAATGGGAGGATTCCTCATGAGTGCACCACCCACATCATCCAATTAGTCATGGGTGTGGGGAAAAACTTACTCTTGAAACTAAGCCTTAGGCTATAATGACCCGGCGTGCTTACAGCCTGTCCCCCACATCCAATAATATAATTATGCCCATCCCAAGCATAAGGGCAACTACTATCACCTGGGTGATGGGCTTCCATGTGGGCAGCGCCATCTTTAACAAAGTGAGCGTAATATATTTTATCTGTCCAACACTCACTCAGGCATATGACCTCACTTGGCATGATTTCTATATTATTATGTCTTCTACCCTTAACCCTGATGAACGGGACCAAATCTGAATGGCAGTGTGAGCTCATGCCGTTAAGGTCCATGCCTGAAACACTCAAATGCCAGAGGCAGTCCCTGAATGCACCCCAACTGGAATTACCAGATGGAACAAACAGGTAGGACACAATGCAACCAAATGATTGAATGTCTTATAGCTTGCATGCAGGATGCAGCACAAAAGGTAGTTAACTGTGACAAAACAAGGGAAATTACTCAAGGACCTGAGGAAAATCAGGCTCTCTTCTTAAATCACCTCACTGATGCTATAGTCCTCCATACTCTTTTAGACCCTACTTCCAGTGCCAGGGCCACTGTATTAACTACTCACTTTATTTCCCAATCATCCCAGACATTCAGAAAAAAAACTCAAAAAGGCAGAAGAGGGCCCCCAAACCCCAATTCAAGTCCTGATGAACATGGCACTTAAGGTTTTTAATAGTCGAGAGGAAAAGGCCAAGGCTGATCACCAGGCCCACATGCAGCAGAAGGTAACACTCCAAATCCAGGCTCTTGTGGCAGCCCTAAGGCCAGCAAAGCAACAGGGGCAAGGCACAGAAGGTGCTCGACCTAAGTCCGGGCCTCAAGGAGGATCCCCACCAGGAGCTTGCTTTAAGTGTGGCAAGGAGGGTCATTGGTCCCAGCAGTGTCCCTGCCTGAGGCCACCCACTAAACACTGCCCTAATTGCAAGCAGCCTGGTCACTGGAAGAGCGATTACCCCCTTTGGGCAGCAGGCTCATCCTCAACATCTCTACATGGAGGACAGGCCACTCAGATGGGAGGCTAAGCCAGCCAGGTGTGTCCATCATTCAAACTTCTAGGCCTCATGAATGACTGACGTGGCCTGGACTCAGAGACCCCCATCACTCTCTCTGAGCCACAGGTGATGCTACAGGTAGGAAGTAAGTCCATCTCATTTCTTGTAAACACGGGGGCTACCTTCTCTGTTTTGCCATCATACTCTGGACCTCTAATTCCCTCATAGGTCTCGGTTATAGGAGTGGATGGAACCCCTTCTTTTCCTCTTCACACACCACCACTGACATGCAGTTTAGATGGAATATCCTTTTCACACTCGTTCTTAGTTATGCCATCGTGCCCTGTACCCCTTCTGGGTTGAGACATTCTACACAGTCTCGGAGCCACTATCCAGCTGATAGCATCTTCCCCCCTACTCCTACCACTCCTGACTGAAGGCTCTCCCACTACCACAGATCACCCTAACCCAATCACACCTCCTATTCCACCAGATGTTGTCAACCCTCAGGTCTGGAACACTTCTACCCCCTGTGGTAGCAACCCACCACCCCCCTGTACACATCCACTTAAAGAATTCCTCCCAATTCCCATCTAGACCCCAATTCCCTATTTCAGCAAGTCACCGCCAGGGCCTTAAACCAATAATTACCCACCTCTTAAACCAAGGCTTACTCATCCCCATGGACTCACCCTGCAATACCGCCATCCTTCCTGTTCAAAAACCTTCGGGAGCTTATCATCTCGTACAAGACTTACACCTAATCAATGAGGCGGTAGTTCCCCTCCATCCAGTAGTCCCTAATCCCTACACGTTATTGTCACACATTCCCTCAGACACCACTCACTTCACGGTCCTAGATCTCAAGGATGCCTTCTTTACCATTCCTCTACACCCTGACTCTTATTTTCTGTTTGCCTTTACTTGAACTGACCCGGACACTAATGCAGCCCAGCAGCTCACGTGGACTGTCTTACCCCAGGGGTTCTGAGACAGCCCACACCTGTTTGGGCAGGCGCTAGCTCGGGATTTAGCTACATGCAATCTCGAGACTAGTACTCTCTTACAATATGTAGATGAACTACTCCTCTGCATCCCCTCCCTGTCTACCTCAGTGGGGAAAAATACCTTACAGAAATTATCTGTAGAGAAGAAAAAATTTTAATTTATATTTGTTTACCCTAAGGCTAAGATAACCAATTGTCCTCCTCCAGGGAGGACAGTTCGTTTTTTGTAAGTTACATCCTCCCTCGAAAAGTGTCCTTCTACATGTCCTCCTTTTTGATATTGGAAGACTAACCTGTAAATGTACACCCATCCCAAGCATAAGGGCAAATAATATCACCTGGGTGATGGGCTTCCATGTGGGCAGCTCCATCTTTAACAAAGTGAGCATATTATATTTTATCTGCCCAACAACCCCAAAGGGGCTTCATAGGACTCCATCAGAGCCCTGCTTCAAAAGTGAAAAGAGAGGTCATTAAGCTAAGGCCTGCCAGGATTCTTGGACGCCACCAGAGACATGCCTTTGCTGTGGGAAAAAGAGACACTGGAAGGTATGCTGCCCCCTTGCTTCTAGAAGGGAGGATTCAGTCTCTTCCAGCCCTGCTCCAGCTACCTGTGACCTAACCTCGCCCAGCCTGCTGCGATCTACCACTGAAGGCTAAAGGTGCTCAGTGCCATCAGCCCCATCTTGCGACACTGTGGACGAGCCTAGGGTATTTCTTCCAAGTAAGAGGTAAACTAATCTCATTTCTTATGAACATAAGGGCCACTTACTATACCTAACCTGAAGATTTGGGTTTTATTTATCCCTCAAAGATCTCTATTATGGGTATTAATAATCCTGTTTTCTGCTGCTTTATTTAATGTATAGTGTCTCCTTTATTGCTCTTGTCTCAATGCCCCATGCCTATTTTAGGCTGGGACCTGCTTCTAATTTAGACAAATTTACCTCTCCTACCCAGCATAGTGTATCCCAAGGTTCTCTTCACCACACCACAGTTGCAGAGCTCCAAGGAAAGGCACCCTGGGTTCATCTCTCCAGTTTAAAGAAAATGAAAGCTCCGTCTCCATATGTGCTGCAAAGGGGTTTTTGCAGTCTACCTGAATCATTGCCAGCTAAAAACAGTGATCATTGGGACTTAGGCTCTAGCTGCAAAGTGTGGAAGTGTGACCACAGCTCCAGTGCCTTGTGGACTTTTCTGTAATGTGTGTGACTCCTGCTCCTTAGGACAGTTCTCAAACTGAAGTGGGGTTAGGTTACATTTACATATAATATGAAGCAATAATGGTATCAACATGGACTTAGTGAAATTACATTAACATGTTAAGGACATTTAAGAATGTAAGAATTTTATTTTAAATCCTGTTGTATTAATTAAGACTTTGTTTAATAATCTAATTGGTTTAATCACTTCATTGTATTAGAACACTTATTATAGTATTTGTTAACATTAGCTGTTTTAAAATTTCTTTTTATTTATTCATTTTTTAGAGAGGAGACGAGAGAGAGAGAGAGAGAGAGAGAGAGAGAGAGAAAGAGAAAGAGAGAAAGGGGGGAGGAGCTGGAAGCATCAACTCCGTATGTGCCTTGACCAGACCAGTGCAGGGTTTTGAACTGGCGACCTCAGTGTTCCCAGGTCAACGCTTTTTCCACTGCGCCACCACAGGTCAGGCCACATTAGCTGTTTTAATTTTGTTATTTATTTTATATTTTTTCAGTCTGCTTCAAAATCGAAACATGGGAATTCAAATGAATATCAAAATGCTGCCTAAAACCAGTGTGGATTTTAGAAAATTTTAATTACTTTACTAAAACTCTTGTTACTAAAGGTTTATTAGCAACCAATTGAAAAAAAATTTGCCAACAGAAAAGAAATAATTAGAAAAGCCAAACTTAGAATCTATTACAAAAGGCATAATATCTGAATGTTTATGTCCAAATGAATACTAAGCAAAGTAAAAAATTGTTATAAAAGCCAATTAGTTTTTGTTTGTTTGTTTGTTTGTTTTTATTTTTTTTTATTTATTTTACAGGGACAGAGAGAGGGATAGATAGAGACAGACAGACCGGAATGGAGAGAGGTGAGAAGCATCAACCATTAGTTTTTCGTTGCCGTTGCAACACCTTAGTTGTTCATTGATTGCTTTCTCACATGTGCCTTGACCGCAGGCCTTCAGCGGACCAAAGCAACCCCTTGCTGGAGCCAGTGACCTTGGGTCCAAGCTGGCAAGCCTTTGCTCAAGCCAGATGGGCCCGCGCTCAAGCTGGCGAGCTTGGGGTCTCGAACCGGGGTCCTCCGCATCCCAGTCCAAAGCTCTATCCACTGCACCACCGCCTGGTCAGGCAAGCCAATTAGTTTTATGTAAGTTGCAGGTTTGTACAGTTTATAATAAATTAATCAATAACATTTGTTTCTTTAATAAGTTATATTGCTATTAATGCTGTCTATTAAATATCTGTTTCTTATTATACACCTCATTAAATTAAGTCAAGGATTTGACTTAAAAAATAAAACCAGTGGGGAATGTAATAAGATACCAAAAAGCTGCAAAATTAATATTAATAGTTTAGAAGGAAACGTCAGGCTTTCTCTCCCGTCCTTTCTTTGGGGAAGAGAAGAAGAAAAATGTGGAAGCTTCCAGACTTACAAAGACAATGGATCAGTTAGTTTTAACTATAGAATAAAGGGTATCTGAAAAACTTCCTTTCTTTTTCAATAAGAGACAGAATTTACAAACCACCCTACACTGATTTTGACTTGTCTTCCTTTTCTGGAATCCTAAGAGTAACATATCTCTAGACCAGTGGTTCTTAACCTGGGTTCTATCGAACCCTAGGGGTTTGATGAGTTGATCTCAGGGGTTTGGAGAAGCTTCTGCCACGGAGGTAAAGACACACTTGTGTAAAGTCATGATGACACGCCCCGCTTGGCCATCACTTGCTACAGAGGATCACGTTACATTGCTTGGCCAACCAGTGCTGCGGGGAATTTAGTGCGTGCAGTAGTCAACAGCTGTCATAGTTGTACGTCGTGTGGTTTCTTTCTTAATATTTTAATCCATACTAAATATGTCGAGCAAAAAAAGAAAGTGGTCCGACGAATATGTACAACATGGATTCACATATATCACGGAATGGGATGGGAGTCAGCGTCCTATCTGCATAATATGCAATGCCAAGTTGAGCAACTCTAGTCTTGTACTGGCAAAACTAAAGGAACACTTCTTGAAGCTGCATGGAGATGGTGAATACAAGAACACAACGCCTGCTGAATTCAAGGTGAAACGAGCCAGATTCAATGAAAGGGCCACTCTGCCTGCTCTTGGATTTGTACCTGTTAACAAACTGATCCTCACAGCATCGTACAAAGTTGCTTTCTTGATTGCAAAGCAGGGTAAGCCACACACCATCGGTGAAACACTCATAAAACCAGCTGTGTTAAAGATGGTGAATCTGATACTCAGAACAGCGGCCGAAGGGAAATTATCCCAAATTTCTCTTTCAAATGACACCATCAGCGACAGAATAGAGAACATAAGTAAAGACATCTTGGCTCAAATAGTTGCAAATCTAATTTCAAGTCTGGCAAAATTCAGTCTTCAACTTGACGAGACGGCAGATGTTTCTAATCTAAGCCAGCTTGCTGTTTTTGTGCGCTATGTGAAAGAAGACATGATAAAAGATGTTTTATTTTGTAAGCCTCTTACAACAACAACTAAGGCAGCCGATGTGAAGAAGCTTGTGGATGACTTCTTTAGAGACAACAATCTTTCATGGGATATGGTTTCTGCAGTTTGTACGGACGGAGCTCCAGTCATGCTGGGAAGAAAGTCTGGTTTTGGTGCGCTAGTAAAAGCCGGTGCACCACACATCATTGTTACGCATTGTATTCTGCACAGGCATGTGTTAGCAACTAAAACCTTGCCTTCAAAAATGGCAGATGTATTAAAAACTGTGGTGGAATGTGTGAACTATGTGCAAAATAGTGCTCTGAGGCACCGCATCTTCAGTGAGCTGTGTAAAGAAATGGGTTCTGAATTCAAGGTACTCCTGTACCATTCAAATGTTCGGTGGTTATCCTGGGGACAGGTGCTGAATTGTGTTTTTGCCATGCATGTGGAATTAGCCATGTTTTTGCAAGAGCGGCAACATTGTCATGCAGATTGCTTCAAAAGTCCTGAATTCATTGTGATTTTAGCGTACATGGCTGATATATTCGCAGCTCTCAATCATCTCAATCAGCAGATGCAGGGTGGTGGAGTCAACATCATGGAAGCGGAAGAAAACCTGAAGGCTTTTCAAAAAAATCTACCGTTATGGAAACGACGCATAGAGAACAATAACTTCACAAACTTTCCCCTTCTGGACGACTCTGTAAGTAAAATCAAAGATGTGTCTGGAATCGGAGACAGTTCTGTACCCATTAAACTGAAGCAAACAATTGCCACACACTTAGATGAGCTTGCAAAGTCTCTCGACGGATATTTCCCTACAGGAGAGTCATATCCAGCATGGGTGAGACAGCGATTTACGTTTACTGTTGAGACAGCGGATGTCAGTGATGAATACCTTGATGAAATCATTGAAATTCAGCAGAGCGAGATTCAACTGCAGCTCTTCAGAACAACACTCTCAACTTTTTGGTGTCGACAAATAGAAAAGTACCCAGTTATTGCTAAGAATTTTTTATACCATTTATTACAACATATCTTTGTGAGCAATCCTTTTCGAGGATGCTGGACAAAAAAATGAAGAAAAGGAACAGACTTTGCTGTGAAGATGACATGAGAGTAGCACTTGCCAAGGGGAAACCATGCATATCTGAACTGGTTTCCCAAAAACAACAGTAGAAGTCACACTGATTTGCAGGTATGTAATTTGGGCAATGCTTTATTCTGGCCCCAAAAAAGTATTTTGTGGATTCAAAATGACCAAAAAAAAAATTTAATTTAAAATTAAAAAAATTAAGTTATTAAAAAATGTTAAATTCTTAAAAATATCCGAATTTATTTTTAATTAGTAAAAAAATATTTTGGGGGGCTAAAATTCTTTTATGGGGCCGAAATATTTTGGGGGGCCAGAATAAAGTAATACCGTAATTTGTTGTGAGTTCATGCACTTTGTTGTTTTTGTTCTTTGAGCAAGGTGATGTTCATGCTTGGCTCATTTTGTGCACCAGTAAAAAAACATATACCTATGTCTTGAATTTGGGGGAAAAAATCATATTTTATTTATCACTAAAGAAGGGTTTGGTGAATGCGCATATGAAACTGGTGGATTCGGTACCTCAAAAATGGTTAAGAACCACTGCTCTAGACAAAGGAGGGGAAATAAACACTAAAAGATTTGTAGATGTCCTCAGTTGTATTACCTTAAAAGTTTTAATGTTTTTGTGAATCCGCTAAACAAATGTTGTGAGCTTATTAATAATTTTGTCATAATATCATGCTCCCCCAGCCTGTATGTAATCAAGAATATATAACCAGCCTCTGAAATGTATTTTACACACAAAATTGGGGTCTGCAATGCCCCATGTTAGTCATAGGCAGCCAGCATATTAAATAAATCTCCTTGTTGGGCAGATAAAATATACTATGCACACTCTTTTAAAGATGGCGCTGCCCACATGGAAGCCCATCACCCAGGTGATAATATTAGTTGCCCTTCTTGCTTGTGATGGGCATGATTATATTAATGTGTGTTGGGGGTAGGCTGTGGGCAGGCAGGATCCTTGTAGCCTGGGGCTTGGTTTTAGGACTAAGCCTCTTCCACCCTTTTTAATGTGAGGTGGTACACTCTCAAGAGAAATCCCATTATGCCTCAGATGGGTGACTTTGTATCAGAGACTTTCTTGTTTGTATATTGAATTAAAGGTTTTTGAATCTACATTATAAAGTGGGGCAGACCAGGAGGGAGCTTGCTCTCTCTGTTCCTGAGATTAGCATTAGAGAGGAGAGCAGAGAAAGGCCATTTGGAGGAGGCCAAGAGAAGCAGCCAAGATGGTGGAGTGCTGAGGAAGAAGCCAGTTTGTGCAGAGAGAAGGAGATGGGGAACAGAGGTGAATAAGTCTGGTGAGCTAGAAACCTTTGATTCTAGGAAACTCGGATAAGTCAGTGGCTTTGTGAGCATTGAATAAGTGGGTTTTGGAGCCCAGTGTGCATTTTTACTTGCCAGCCGGGTGTAAGCTAGGATTAAAGCTAATGGCCCGCCAGTTCTTTGCTCTGTTGTTTCATTACCATCTGTTCAAATCAAATGCAAACCTGCCCTGGCCAGGTGGCTGTGATGGTTGCCATGGCTGATGGCCATGGCTACTGGCTTTACAGGGTGTCAGTGATTTTCTCTGGTCCTGACACCACCTTGTAGTATCTGGGATCCTGGTGCTTCTGTTGCAGTGATCAAAAGAGGATGAAAACACCCAACAACTTGATGAAGTAAGTAGGATTTATTTAGCAGGCGCAGCTGTATGACCCCAAAATAGACAAAAAGAAACACGTGCTCCCTGAAGTTAGATTTCTTACATATTATAAACCTTTGCAGCTTTAGCTTTCACATGACAAAGGCAAGATTTCTATGACTTTTTTGTTTGCAGGCCTACATGACATTCATGTCTTAGGAAGGGGAAGGAAAGAGGAGGCTGGAGGATCTATCCTTGATAATCCTTTCATTCATTCTTCTAATAGGAGCTGCAAGTTCATTTCCAGGAATTGATAACAAGCAAATGCCACACCCGTGGTTTGTTATTTTCTAGATTTTTCTGTCTGGCCTTGTTCCCTCAGTCAAGAACACTGAGGTCACAGGCTGGAGTGTAAGACCCCAGACATTGCAGGCCCCACCATTCTTCTGCTTTGTTCTGGTTTCTTCTTCCTCACCTCCAGACTGTTTTCTTGGTATTTTCTCAGTTCTTGGATGCAGAAATCCATGCAATACCCCCAAGCCCTGTGTCCTGAGTACAGGCTACAGGTGAAATGACGGTTCCCCAACATTTGGTGATAAATGTAAATAGATATGGAAGGTTAACCCAGGGAGAGTTGCCAGCATGTCAAAATGCTTGTAGATGCCACTGAGTTGAGAACAGGAAACACATTTCCATTCTTTGTTCAAAACAAATAGCAGGGAACTCTAGATTAAGACCTGTAAAATGGCAGAGTGACGGTGTTGGCATCTACAATATTATGGAGATAATGGAGCATTTGCATAGAATAAAGGAGTGGGTCTCTGATAGATTTAACAGGCTCTATGTGGCTGCAGAGTGAAGAACAGATAATGATGTTAAGAGATGTCAGGGAGCTCAGAAGAAGGCATGTGCTATAACCATAGTAATGCTGATGGACCAGAGTTGTCATGGTTCATTTTTTTGTTTTGTTTTGTGACAGAGGGAGAGATGGGTACAGACTGAAAGGAGGAGAGATGAGAAGCATCAATTCTTTGTTGTGGTACCTTAGTTTTTCATTAATTGCTTTTAAATATATGCCTGGACCCAGGCTATGGGAGGGGGCTACAGCACAGCGAGTGACTCCTTGCTCATGCCAGTGAACTTGGAGTCAAGCCAGCAACCCAGATTTCCTCTGGGTTTAGCATGGATTGATGAGAGGAGGGAGGGAGATGAGAGATAGGGGAACCAGGTAAGAAGTTGAGTGATTGGTCAGGTGGGAGTCTGAAGGACAGCCAGGAAGGCCGAGAGCCATCAGACACCCAGATGCCCAGGGCTTCCGCCAGGGGCACTAGCGGTATGTCTATAGCAGTGGAGGACTAACCTCAGGCCGTAGGTTTCTGCCTTGATCATTTAGGATGGTCTCTGTCTCTTCTTGTCTCTAGGTCTAACACAATGTGGTAGATTGCAGAAATGACCACAAACGTTCTTCCCGACACTTTAGCCAGCCTGCTTTGCAATGTAGCCCTGTGCTTCCTCCCACCCAGCAGTAGGGGCTTTCCCATCACTCCTTTGATTCTGGATTAAGTTTGGTCAACGGGACATAAGAAAATGTGATGTAAACAGAAACTTGAGAAGTGCCTGCACGTTGGCCTGCGTGCGGTTATGTTTCTGATCCCACAATCAATCCAGCAACCCTGCGCTCAAGCCAGCGACCTCAGTGTTTCAAACCTGAGTCCCCTGCATCCAAGTTCAGCGCTCTGTCTATTTGAGCACCGCCTGGTTATTTCCATGATTCCTTTTGTTAAAAGTAGGGCAGAGTAGAGTTTTAGACACTGAAACTGAGGGAGAGAAAGGGAAGAGTTGGGAACACCAGAGATTTTTGTTTTAGCAGCTAAAGCAATGGATGCTTCATCAACTGCTGATTAAGATGGTAATAGGTTAATTTTCCTTGGAAATATCAGAAGTGTTTTTTTGGCAGTTGTAAGTCTTGAGAAGGTGTCAAATGGGGAACTGGACACACAGGTTTAGAAATCTGGTGAGGGATACAGGATGGAGATGTGCAAAAGCTGTGGTGTTTTGTGTAACAGGGTGGAGATGAGGTAAACATTCAGGAGGGAGTGCATATTTTGCTGGAAATGATTAAAAAAACTTAGTGCTTTGTTTCCTTGTCACCTGACTGGCGTTGCTCATCCTCGCAAACAGAGGTGAGGAAGAGAAGTGATAGTGGCATCAGAGCGGAGAGAGTGTGATTCCCACAGGTGGTCAAGGCTGGGTAGGATAAGTGACCTTGGTGGCTGTAGAGATCAAGGAGCATATGAGATGAAATGATATTGAGGGCAGGATCGTGCTTCACAGAAATTTTGCCTTGTGCTTTCCTGGGCTCTGGCTTGTTTTATGCCTTGCTTATCACTAAGGTCATAAGCAAGTATGGTCATTTTTAAGTGGCATTGTACCAGTTAATGGAGACCATGCCCTTGATTTTGTTAAGCAAAGTTTGAGTGGTGAGAAGAGGGTTGTGGATTGTGAAGGAACAGCACAAAAAATGCAGAGTGGAAAGGAGTTATTTCTTTGTGAAATTTCCATTGGAATCCAGGTGACAAATATTTTACCAGTGATCAGAAGTAGACAAGGAGGACATCGAGCCTCATTTAGGGCTTTTCCTGGATTTGGGATCCCTCAGACCGGTTCGGTGTTTTAGAATTTTGCTTGAGTATATTAAGCTCTCTCTGGATACCATGTACAAAATTTATGGGTGAGTGCACAGAGATCCCTGAGGTGTAAAGCAGGAAGGCGGCAGAGCTGAAAGAGATTTTAGTTTCAAATGTGTAAAGGAGGTAGAGATTACAAAATGGTTTGTATAGCTAGAGCATGTCTGAGAACCTGGTGTAAGAATTTAAGGATGAAGCATAACCCACGTTTGGCAGTGGAATGGCAGCATAATGTGGGATTCTCAGTGGAATTCCTTGGCAGGAAAGAAGAGGCCCTGCAGGCATGGCCCTGATATTAGATCAGTGGTTTTCAACTTTTATACTTGGGAAATGGTAAAAATAGAATTATTGCTAATGCAGAAATCATCCTGATCATAAGCTAATTTGACTAACATCATCGTATCTGTAATATTTTTATAACATTATGTTGATTAACTTTCTTGTGGACCAACATGAAATTCCTAGTCAATCAATTCAAGGACGAGTTGTTGAAAAACACTGGTTTGGATCTTATTTACCTGCCGTCCCTCTTAGCCCAGCTATTGTTGCTGAGGTCAATAAGAGTGATTAACCAGACTCGGGTGTCTCTGAACTGGAGAGTCCTGGAGGGAGTTGTGTATGAAGATGTGTAAGGAATAGGATTTTGGGTTCTCAGAAATACTGTTATAATTTTATTTGTATTAATTCCTACAGGTTGATGTGACTTTCAGATATATTGCCCTCTACTTCTCCAGGAAGGTATGGTGCTTTCTTTTTTTTTCTTTTTTCTTTTTTTTTTTACAGGGACAGAGAGAGAGTCAGAGAGAGGGATAGATAGGGACAGACAGACAGGAATGGAAAGAGGTGAGAAGCATCAATCATTAGTTTCTCGTTGCCCTTGAGACACCATAGTTGTTCATTGATTGCTTTCTCACATGTGCCTAGACCGCGGGCCTTCAGCAGACCGAGCAACCCCTTGCTGGAGCCAGCGACCTTGGGTCCAAGCTGGCGAGCTTTTTGCTCAAGCCAGATGGGACCGCGCTCAAGCTGGCGAGCTCAGGGTCTCCAACCTGGGTCTTCCGCCATCCCAGTCCGACGCTCTATCCATTGAGCCACCGCCTGGTCAGGCAAGGAATGGTGCTTTCTTAATGAGGCTCAGAGATGCCTGTACCTGGATGTGATGCTGGAGAACTTTGAGCTTATATCCTCACTGGGTAAAAACCTCACTATCCCCAGTGCAGTGAACTACGATTTGCATTTCCCTGTGCCTTCTAGTCCCTGGAGGATTCATGTTTTCACATGTGGACTATGGGCACTACTTGCTTTTGCAGTTTTCTGGGTACTTGCTGTCCTTGGCAGGGCTTGTTTGTTTGCACTTCCCTCTTTTCTTCCTGCAGCCCCAACATCTAAGATACTGAACTCTTATATTGGTGTTTACATCCTGTGGCATAATATAATTGATTTTTATGGGTTTGAGCACATTCAGATTACTCCAGCAGAAAAAGTCCTCCAAAATGCCTTTAGTGGAAGAAAAAGTGGAGGATCTAGCCTTTCTTTTTGTGTCTTATTATATGCTTGCATCTTTCCTTGATGAGGTCTCCACTACTGATTGACTTTTGGGGCCGAGTAATAAGCAACTATTATTTCTTCAGAGTTTAACTTACATTTCTTGGAAATCATCCCATAGAACAGTGGTTCTTAACATTTTTTGAGGTACCGTACCCACCAGTTTCATATGCGCATTCACAGAACCCTTCTTTAGTGATAAATAAAATATGATTTTTTTTCCAAATTTAAGACATAAGTATATGGGTTTTTTTTACTGGTGCACAAAATGAGCTGTGCATGAACATCACCTTGCTCAAAGAAGAAAACCAACATAGTGCATGAGCTCACAACAAATTACAATATTACTTTATTCTGGCCTCCCCAGCAGAGGCTTCTCCGAACCCCTGAGACCGACTCATTGAACCCCTAGGGTTTGATAGCACCCAGGTTAAGAACCACTGCCATAGAATAATGCCTAACTGACAGGTGTTCATCTATGTTGAGAAACCTCCTTTCCTATAAGGTCAACATGTAATTCACCAGCATTTCCTTTTGTTCAGGTTGCTGCTGTGGAGCAGAGGGTGTGGAGGCTCCCAGTGAACAGAATGCTTCTGAAAGGGGGTCACAGGCAAAGGATCCAAATCTGACTTTGTGTTCCCAGAAGAGCCACCCTTCTGAGAGTTGTGGCCTTGTCTTGAGAGATATTTTCAATTTGGTTGAGCATCACAAATCACAGCTGTTAAAATGTGGCACATGTGAAGAATTATTTTATTTCAGTACAAAGTGTCAGCACCATGAGGATAGGTACATGAAAAGGAAGCATTTTGAAAGACATGTGGACAGGGTTTCAGTTGCAAAAGGTCACAATTTAATGTGTCTCAGATGCTTTTTACCTTCCAGGAGGTAGGGCTAGACATCCTTACTGAATCCAGACATGTCCAACAACAGGCTACACATACCAGGGAAAGGCCACATGAAACCTCAGAGTCTCGGATTACTTTGCATACCAGAAAATATTATCATAAGAAAGTTTAGCCTGACCAAGCAGTGGCACAGTGGATAGAGTGTCGGACTGTGATGCGGAAGACTCGAGTTCGAGACCCCGAGGTTGCCAGATTGAGCGAGGGCCCCTCTGGCTTGAGCAAAAGCTCACCAGCTTGGACCCAAGGTTGCTGGCTCCAGCAAGGGGTTGCTTGGTCTGCTGAAAGCCCGCGGTCAAGGCACATGTGAGAAAGCAATCAATGAACAACTACGGTGTCGCAAGGGCAACAAGAAACTAATGATTGATGCTTCTCACCTCTCTCCGTTCCTGTCTGTCTGCCCCTATCTATCCCTCTCTCTGACTCTCTCTCTGTCCTTGGAAAAGAATAGAAAGTTTAAACAGGAGAAAGGCCTTATGAGTGAAGTGAATGTAGAAAATCTTTTTCCAGTAGTAGTGGTCTTCGATATCATCAGAGTACTCACACAGGAGAAGGACTCTAAAGTGCAGTGAATGTAGGAAAACCTTTATCTCAAAAACTTATTTAGATCGTTATCAGAGAATTCACAGTGGAGAAAGGCCATGTAAGTGCAGTGAATGTGGGAAATCATTTTTCCAATAGTCCTGCCTTTCATTATCATCAGAAAGTTCACACTGGATAAAGGCCTTATCAGTGCAGTGTATGTGGAAAACCTTTCTCTATCAATTCTCACCTATGTAAACACATGAAAGTTTACATTAGCGGATGTACTGGAATAATCCACTGCATGACCTCGGATGGGAACACAGCCAACAGAAGAAGACTGTTTTTCCAAAAGAATTGTTTTGTGACTTGACGGTGGGTCGCTGAAACAAGTCTATGTGACTGAAGGCTGTTGCTAGACTCTCTTCTCAGTAAAACATTCTTATAAGATTTTACTGTTCCCTTCAAGGCTATCCTTTGAGATAAAAGAAAAGAACGTTGTGGGAACCATAGAAGCAATAAAAGTTAATGCCTTTTGATATTGTATTGTTATTAAGCTATCATGCAGATGTGTTCTGTGTATTTTTTTTTTTGAGACAGAGAGAGTCAGAGAGAGGGATAAATAGGGACAGACAGGAGCGGAGAGAGATGAGAAGCATCAATCATCAGTTTTTCGTTGCAACACGTAGTTGTTCATTGATTGCTTTCTCATATGTGCCTTGACCGTGGGCCTTCAGCAGACCGAGTAACCCCTTGCTCGAGCCAGCAACCTTGGGTCCAAGTGGTGAGCTTTGCTCAATCCAGATGAGCCTGCACTCAAGCTGGCGACCTCGGAGTCTAAAACCTGGGTCTTCCGCATTCCAGTCCGACGCTCTATCCACTGCGCCACTGCCTCGTCAGGCTATTCTGTGTATTTTTAATTAAAGGTTATGCTTGATGATATGCCAATTTCTAAGTAAATAAGCTTTTTGAAATCTTGTGAATAAAAATAGGACACAGCACGAACTCAGCGCCATTTGCCTGAGTGAGTGGTGTTCCTTCGCTAGTTCACGAATATTTCATCTGCTGATCTCTCTCTCTGTGCCCCTGACTCACAACAACAGTGGACAATCTTAGAAGTATGAGAAATGTACAGTTTTTTGTTGTATTTTATTTTACAGGGACAGAGAGAGAGTCAGCGAGAGGGATAGATAGGGACAGACAGATAGGAACGGAGAGAGAGAAGAAGCATCAATCATCAGTTTTTTGTTGTGACACCTTAGTTGTTCATTGATTGCTTTCTCATATGTGCCTTGACCACAGGCCTACAACAGACCGAGCAACCCCTTGCTGGAGCCAGCGACCTTGGGTCCAAGCTGGTGAGCTTTTACTCAAGCCAGATGGGCCTGCGCTCAAGCTGGTGAGCTCGGGGTCTTGAACCTGGGTCCTCTGCATCCCAGTTTGATGCTCTATCCACTGCGCCACCGCCTGGTCAGGCGAACTGTACAGTTTTTTTTTAAAGTGCTAACTGTGTAAGTAACTCTAAGGCTCTATTTTTTTAATTTTAATTTTATTCACACAAATAAGTTTTACTTAGGTGGGAAGCATGTGTTTCTATATTGTACTTTTTAAGGTGTCCAGGACTCTTCAGATTTATGTCTTTTCAAATTTCTGTGGCCAAAGTTATTTCACCTGTACCATCTAGCTGGTGCCCACTGTTTACATCAGCCACCATCCTAATGCCCTTAGAGAAGCTAATTCTTTTCTGTGATTTGTTGGAAGAAATGATGAGTAGTGTGAGCTGTTATGGGATCATGATTTATTTAACTCTGATAAGTTGTGATGGGACCTTACTCAGAGTTGACCTCAGAGATTATCATCTGCATTCCACTGGCAGTTTGTAGATGGACTGCCTTTTCAGGGACCTGGTTTCCCCAAATACCTGGTTTCCCGAAATACTGTGATGAGTATTTTCAATGTTCATGTTACCAATGCAAGAAATGCCAGAACCATGTATCATTGGTTTGTAAAATAATGAAGGTCCTTTTCTTTGACTCCTTTTTAATTTTGGATGTTTTATCTACTGTGTTGTTTAGGTTATAAGTAGGTTTTGGCTCTAAATGCGTGAAGAGGTCAGCAACTTTTACATGGGTTTTAACCTTTCTCTGCCTTTGAAGGCACAGTGTGGTGCTGAAATCAGCTTTTGCCAAATTTTCATTGTTGCCCATATCCTTCTAGAATAGACTGCCATATTTTGTGACCCTCATGTGCAGTTTGGAGGCCATGAGTTTTAGGAGACTCAGAGATCACTTTGAAGTATTGGTAGGTGTCACAACCTCAGTTGCTTCTGGGAACAAATGACATTTTTTCTTGTTTAGAAGGACTGCCAGTATGGTGAAAGAAATCATTTTTATAAGTGTTCTAAAGAGCCATATGTCTTTTTTATTTTTATTCAGTGAGAGAAGGGGAGGCAGAGAGATTCCTGCATGCACTGCAACCAAGCTCCACCTGGCAAACCCACTGAGGGATGATGCTCTGACCATTTGGAGCATTGCTCCATTGCTCAGGAACTGAGCTCTTCTCAGTGCCTGATGCAGATGTAATGGAGGCTTCATCACGAGCCGGGGCCAACTCACTCCAATTGAGCCATGGCTGCTGGAGCAGGAGACAGAGAGAAGTAAGAGAGAGAGGGTGGAGAAGTAGATGGTTGTTTCTCATATGTGCCCTGACCAGGGATCAACCTCAGGACGTTTGTACACCAGGTTGAAGCTCTGGCCTCTGAACCGTCCAGCCACGGTTATTTCTTGTCTTCTTGAGAGAAAGAATTCAATCAAGAGGCAAAGTGCAGCAAGCAAAGTAAGGATTCATTGGCTATTTAGGAATAAACTCAGAAGGGGCTGCATGGGCAACTCACTGGTGAGAATGAGTGCCTTGGTCAATTATAGAAATTAGGTATTTATGGGCTTTTACTTCTTGTACTTTCCTTGTTTTGTCCCCCAACCCATAACCATCTTCTGGTTCTTCCTCTTCTTTATTTGTCGTCATTGTACTGCTCTGTGCCTAACACCCTATCAGGGAATTCATGACCAGCAGCCTGGGTGTGGTGAGGCCTATTCTGGCCTAAAAATTCATCTAGACCCTGTAGGCATGCATGAATACAAGGAGACAACTTATTCCTTTTCCCCTTTGCCTGTCTTGTCTCATGTTTAACTAGCCACCTAAAGTAATATCAGGACTATTCTCTAACCAAATGAGCAACCTGCCCAGGGCAATTCTCCCACTACATTCAAAAATTTATCTTAATTGATGTTCAAATGATAAAGCAGCAATAGATTTCCATTTCATGTTTATACTATACATCTTAGTTCTTTATTTCAAAGGTTTGTCTTACATTCTTTGCTATACATATGATAATGCAAGTTGATCGTTTGCTTAATAAAATTCTCCAGATGCTGCCTGAACTGTGGTGGCGCAGTGGATAAAGCATCGGCCTGGGAACACTGAGGTCGCCAGTTCAAAACCCTGCACTGGTCTGGTCAAGGCACATATGGGAGTTGATGCTTCCAGCTCCTCCCCCCCCCTCTCTCTGTCTCCTCTCTAAAATGAATAAAAATAAAATTCTCAGATGCTGTAATACAGGCATACCTCATTTATTAATGTATCAGAATAGCGAGAAACAGACATCTTGCCACACAATTAAGTAGCCAAATGAAGCTGTCTTTATATTAAAGCCGGCTACCTCATGGAACCCTAAGTCATCCAAACCATGCGGCTCCAACCACAATTTAACTTTCTTTTCTATATTTCATTATGACTCAGTGTATTGGGCTTACAGATAAACACTCATTAACAAGGACTCAAGATCCCTCAGCAAGAAAAGATGACAACTTTTTTCAGCCATTTTCAGGATGTCTCTTGCATGAGCACGGTATTTCTCAGAGTCTCTTGCATCTGGTCTGTTTTCCTGGAGTAATGCGAGAAAAGCCCAGTTGACCGCCTGGGATCCTGTGGTGTAGATTTCCCATCAGAGGATGTGTGGTATTCCGCCCTGGGTAGCCAATCAGGACTCAGGAAAGGCGTTTTTGTCGAAGAGGGGCGGGATTTCTGGGATCCTCACAGTAAGTGTTTTGCTTTCATCCCTTATTCCCACAAGGAGTGGATGGAGTTTCCACAATGCCGGGTGTTTGGGAAAATGTCGCAAGAGAAGGTGTAAGCGTCGTGGTCCCCTCCTCATTACACGCGAGTGTGGAGCTCGGCGAGGCCACTTGTGTCGAGCCCAGGACCGCTATCCTCGGGGCAGCCTCTAGCCCGCCGCTCCCGCCTAGCCCCGCCGGCAGAGTCCGAAGGCAGCGGCCGCACTGAGGCGCCCGGCTGAGGTGAGCGCGTCCTCCGGGCCCTCACCGCCTCACCCTTCCGAACCGAACCCGGAGCCCCGACGTGGGGCCGGTCACGTCCTGCAGCCCAGGCCCCGGCGTCCCAGACCATGAGGCGCTCGTGGGTGACACCCGGTGTGACGGGGCTGGGAGAGGTGAAAGGCTGAGGGGCCGCGGACCCGGGAGGACCCGGAAGACCGCGATTCCTTTTCTGTCTGCATGAAACAGTCTGAGGTGCAGTGTGGCCTTGATTAGGAGGCTGGGGGATTGTGCCTTAATTGGGGGGGTGAGGGGGTGGCAGAGGGATTGTGCCTTTATTTGGGGATTGTCCTTGGAGTTATGAAAGGTTTGGAACAGAGAGGAACACAAGCTGTTTTATGTTTTTATGAAGTTTTAAAATCCTGTTGAGAGTCTGACCTGTGGTGGTGAAGGAAATAAAGTGACAACCTGGAACACTGAGGTTAACGATTCGAAACCCTGGTCCTGCCCGGTCAAAGAACATATGGGAGTAACACTTCCTGTTCTTCCTCCCTTCTTTCTCTCTCTCTCTCTCTCTCTCTCTCTCTCTCTCTCAAATGCTTTCTCACTCTGTCTGTCTGTAAAATGAATAAATAAAGTCTTAAAAAAAATTTTTAATCCTTTTGAGAAAACAGACTGGAATAGGATGATGAGGACGGTGAGGCCCAGGGAGTTGAGTCCTGCTTCCAGTTCACAGAGCTGGTAAAAGAAAGCACAGAGGAGAGACTGCAGGGCATGGACAGTTTGCTGGAGGTCACCAGACATCATTGCTAGGCATTCCTACCTAGGAGACCTGCTTACCTGGAGGTGAATGGTGGTTGTCTGTGTCTTCTGAAAAGTTTTGAAGTTGACAAACCACTTTAACTTCTGTACATTAGACAAGGAAGGAAAGGGTGCTTCAGTTCCTCACTGCTGACACTATCATATAGTGTCTGCAGACCTTTACTTTGGTATTTGCCCAGCTCTTGGACGTGGGGACTCTGAAAATACTCCAACCTGTGTTCTGAGTGCAGGGCAAGGTACCATCAAGGCGCTCCCCTTTCTGGTGTGAACATAAAAAAAGTTCAGATTTGTAGAGAATTATTTTATTATTTAAAGAAAAAAATATTAATTTATTGATTTCAGCGAGAGAGGCAGGGAGAGAGAGAGAGAGAGAGAGAGAGAGGAACATCAGTCTCTCCTGTATACACCCTGACCACGGATTGAAACAGCAACCTCTGCCCTTTTGGACGACACTCTAACCAACCAAGCTATCATTCCAATCTGGGGTCATAGAGAAATATATATTTTTTTAATTTTCTGAATTAAGAAACGGTGAGGCAGTCAGACTCCCGTATGAGCTGCACAGGGATCCACCCAGCATACTCACCAGGGGTGATGCTCTGCTTATCTGGGGCATTGTTCTGCTGCAATTGGAGTCATTCTAGCACCTGAGGTGAGGCCATGGAGGCATCCTCAGCACCCGGGCCAACTTTGCTCCAACGGATCCTCGGTTGCAAGAGGGGACGAGAGAGATAGAGAGGAAGGATAGGTGGAAGGGTGGAGAACCAGATGGGCACTTCTCCTGTGTGCCCTGAAAGGGAATTGACACCAGGACTTCCACACGCCAGGCTGATGGTCTACCGTTAAGCCAACTGGCAAGGGCCAAGAATTTTCTTAATGAGTTTATTGGAGCCAAGCAGATGATGAATGCCAGGAAGGAAAACCTCAATAAATTGAGATGTTCTGGAATATGGAAGTTATACCATTTACTTTACACTTCAGAAACAAAGGGTGTCAGCCCAGATGATGATGCCGTGGATAGAGCATCAGACTGATATGGAGGACCCAGGTTTGAGACCTGAGATTGCCACCTTGAGCGTGGGCTCATCTGTTTTGAGCAAGGCTTACCCAGGTTGAGCCCAATCACTGGTTTGAGCAAGGTTCACTCAGTCTGCTTAGACCCCCAGTCAAGGCAATTGAGAAAGCATTCAGTGAACAACTAAGGTGCCGCAACAAAGAATTATTGCTTCTCATTACTCTCCCTTCCAGTCTGTTTGTCCCTATCTGTTCCTCTCTCTATCAAAAAAAGAAGAATCAAAGGGGAAGACATAAGGGGGGTTAAATAAAATACTCTGCTGATAGAGTAAGGAGGTAGGGAAAGCAATGTGGGAAAATCTCTAGAGTTGAATAAAAAGTGAAAATGAATAGAGATATAATTCTTTTACATGGACAGTGTTTGAGGATAGAGACATGTAAAAGTGGTGGCTTTATTGTGCGTCAGTGTGGGGCTGTGGAGAAAGTGCAGGTTTTGGTGGCAGTTGTTAAAAATAGCCCATGTCGAAGAGCATTTCCTTTTTTGTCACTTACTAGGGGTTGCTGGTCCTCACAAGCACATTTGAGGGAGGGGAGTGATAGTGATATCAAAATGGGAGAGATGGTAATCTCTGAAATGGCCAAAGTTTCCATGGGTTGATTATGATGGCTGTCGAGGCAGACAAGGAGTAGAGATAGGATGATACCGAGGACAGGGCTTTGCTTCACCATCAGAATTTTGTGTTGTGCTTCTGTGGGGTTTGTCTGGTTTCCGTCTTCCCTGTGGATAAGATTGTGTGCAAATGTGGTCATTTGTGAGTGTCATTCTGCCTAAAATAGAGACCTATGACAGTGGATTCTTTAAAAAGTTTGAGTAGAGGCAAGAATGTTTTGGCTTCTGAAGGGACAGCAGTACAGTGCAGAGTGGAAAGGAGTATTTGTATTTGAATTTCCCATGTGGCCTGAACAGGCGGTGGCGCAGTGGATAGAACACCGGACTAGGATGCGGAGGACCCAAGTTCGAGACCCCGAGGCCGCCACCTTGAGCGCAGGCTCATCTGGTTTGAGCAAAGCTCACCAGCTTGGACCCAAGGTCGCTGGCTTGAGCAAGGGGTTACTCGGTCAGCTGTAGCTCCACTGTCAAGGCAAATATGAGAAAGCAATCAATGAACAACTAAAGTGCCACAACAAAAATGTGATGCTTCTCATGTCTCTCCATTCCTGTCTGTCCCTATCTATCCCTCTCTCTGACTCTCTCTCTGTCTCTGTCAAAAAAAAAAAAAAATTCCCATGTGGATCTGGGTGGCAAATATTGAAGCAAAGATCAGAAGCAGGTAGGGAAGATTTAGAACCTCATTTGGGGCTTTTCCTAGCTCTGGGTGTCCTCAGAGGATTGGTGTTGTGACCCTGTATGCGTATGTCATACACTCTCTGGGTGCCATGTGACAAGTATATGGGTGCATTCAGAGAGACCCCTGTGGTGTGGAAAAGGAAGGTAGCTGAGCTGAGAAGTGAATCAAGGGTCTGAAGATCTGAAGGATGTAGGGATACTCAGTGTTGTGCACAACTAGAGGAGGTTTGAGCTGATGGTCCTGAGTACCTGATGTGGGGGACTTAAGGGTGAAGGGTAAGCTCATGATTTGCTGTCTTAGAGGCATGATCTCGGAGGTAGCAGTAGCTTTTTTTGGCAAGGAGGATGGAGCCCAGGAAGCATGGCGCAAAACTAAAGTGTCATTTGTCTGTGTCCTCTCCCCACCCCCATTTCCATTTCCCAGCGTGCTTTCGCTGAGGGGGATAGAAGTGATGAACAGGACTGTGATGACCAGGGAGGCAGCGCTGCACCAAGGCGTGGTGTCGTCTCTGAAGTGTGGAGCCCTGGAAGAAGTGCAGCGTGGGGAAGGTTCTTATGGAGTTGGCCTGTAGGTCCTCAGACAGACTGTTTCGAATTCACTTGTATTAATTGTGACAGTTTGATGTGACCTTTGAGGATGGTGCCTCCTCGATGAGGCTCAGAGATGCCTATACCTCGAAGTGATAGTGGAGAACTTCACACTTATATTCTTTCGGGGTAAGATTTTCCCCAGTGACCTGGATTAGACTTTGCATTTTTCCATGCCTCCAGTTCTCTCAGGGATGCTTCGTAGTCAGCAGGTGGACTGTGAGCACTGCTTGTTTGCCCAGTTTTCTGGGTACTTGCCGTCTTGGTAAGGCTTGTTTGCACTTCCCTCTCTTCTCCCTGCAGCCCCAGTAACTGCTGTACTGAGCTTTCATTGGGCAGAGTATGTAGTTGGTAGTCTTGCAGTGGCCCTAATAGGTTTCGTCTTGATTCATGAGAAAACAGACTTTTATATTCCTGTTGTTAGTGTTCAGGGTCTCATAAAGTGGAGCTGCAAAGGAATGAAGCAGCAACAATACTACAAGTGGAGGACCCCAATATCTTCAGGATTGAGGTGCCTTAAATCAATTATCCAATTTATTCAGGAGAAACATGACATCATAAATAAGAAACTAACAAGCAGAATACAGTGTACAATTTTATTATTTAGTTTTGCAAAACTAATTCGATTTCTCTTGCCCTTTCAGAGATATAACACTACACTATCTGCTGTCTGATTCCTGACCTGCAGAAAGCTCCAGGAGGGCCAAGCATCACGTCCTTGGACCTTTCCTGGACACAACTGCCTTCAGTCATGTGTGCTTGGTCTTGACCTTCACTTTCTCAGGATGGGAACAGAAAGTCACTTGGTTCTTTGCCTTTCCTCCAACAGGTTTCATCTTGATTAATGAGAAAACACAATTTTTATATTAGTTGCTCATTTGTACATAGTATTTGGGGAAATGTCTCTACATCATCAACCCCATTTTTAACTACTTTTGAGCTAATGAGTTTTGAATACCTTTTATTTTTTATATATTAATGTTCAGGAAAAGTATCAAATCTTTTTTGAATGTTTGGTAGAATTCACTAGTGAAACTATTGGTCCTGAGTTTTATTTTTACAGATACTTCTGTGATTTCTAACAGCAAACTTTCCCCTGGGTTTTCACAGAACCAACCACTAGGGTCAAAGCTTACACAAGTACAGTGGCTGCTAGAGGTAACTCTGGCCCTTGTTTTTGAACCTAGCCATCTTGACATATGTTTGCTAATTTGGCCACCCAATTTACCTTTTTGTGCAGGTCTACATTTTTGGCTCTTCTGTGTTGATGTGTGTCTCAATTTGGCTCTTATTCCTTTGGCTGTCTTTCTCGTGGACAGGTGTCTACTTTATTTGAATAGGGGGATGAGTTTTCCTTTCTCCTGTTCTGCCATCCTACCTATGTCACTCACATACATCTTTTTTCTGTGGTCAGTTTTGTCCTCTCTGACCATCACACTCAAGTTTTTTTTATTCTTAATAAAATTTTATGATTCGTATCCCATTATTGGCTCAACTAGGGTTAAGGAGAAGAGTCCACCTATAGCCAAGTGGGCTCAGTGGAGGTCTTTGCTTGGTGAATGGCAGTTGCTGAGGGTTTCATTTCAGGCTTTAAGCTTGTAACTTTGGAAGTAATTTGGCTTAATAGAGTTTTGTTAACCTTGGCATTGCCATACCTTAATCTATTTGTCTTTGCTTATCACTTAATCTATTTGTCAGCTTATTGCTGACAGTTTGCTAATTACTCAGATCTAACAGTTGTCTTATCTACTCATATTTCAAACCCATGAGTAATCTTTACCTCTTTAAACTTCACATCCCAACCTTTTCTCTCACAGGTCTCTCATTACTACTTTACAACTTTGATCCATGCCAGCAAAACCTTGAAGTTTACACATGCTCTTGCATTGGTGTTAACATCGTGTGGTTTTAATGTAATTGATTTTTATGGGTTTGAGCACATTCAGATTGCTCCAGCAAGAAAAGTCCTCCAGAAAGGCTTTTGCACAGGAAATAGTAGTGGACTTGTTCTTTATTTTTGTGTACCATTGTATGCTGGCATCTTTCCTTAGTGGAGTCTGCACCACTCACTGACTTTTGGGGCCGAGTAATGGGTAAATACCATTATTTCGGAGTTTAACATACTTTTCTTAAAAATTATCTCACAGAATCATGCCTAACTGTGACTGATATTCATTTATGTTGAGAAATCTCATTTCCTATGCAGTCAGCACGTAATTCACCAGCATTTCCTTTTGTTCAGGTTGCGGCTGTGAAGCAGAGGATGTGGAGGCTCCCACTGAACAGAATACATCTGAAAGGGTGTCACAGGCAAAGTATCATAATGTGGCTTTGTCTTCCCAGAGGAGCCATCCCTGTGAGAGTTGTGGCCTTGTCTTGAGAGACGTTTTCAACCTGCTTGGGCAGCAGGGATCACAGCTTTTGAAATGTGGTGCATGTGGAAAACTATTTTATTTCAGTGCCAAGTGTCACCAGTATGGGGATCAGTACATGAAAAAGAAGCATTTTGAAAAACATGTGGACTGGGTCTCACTTGCAA
Source organism: Rhynchonycteris naso (assembly GCA_037038555.1). Taxonomy (NCBI): domain Eukaryota; kingdom Metazoa; phylum Chordata; class Mammalia; order Chiroptera; family Emballonuridae; genus Rhynchonycteris; species Rhynchonycteris naso. The sequence goes on from CM072997.1 coordinate 238,043,865, forward strand.
AGGGCCACAATTTCAGTGTGTCACACATGCTTTTTACCTACCAGGAGATAGGGTTGGACAACCTTACTGAATCCGGACATCTCCAACAACAGGCTACTCATACCAGAAACAGTTCAGATGAAACCTCAGTGTCTGGGGTAACTTTGGAAATGAGGAAAAGTTATCATCAAAAAGTTCACACAGGGCAAAGACCATATGAGTGCAGTGAATGTGGTAAATCCTTTTTTAGTAGCCCTGGCCTTCGATATCATCAGAAAGTTTACACTGGAGAAAGGCCTTTTGAGTGCAGTGAATGTAGGAAATCCTTCATCACAAAAAACTTTTTAAATCGTCATCATAGAGTTCATACACAAGAAGGCCTGATGGGTGCAGTGAATGTGAGAAAACTTTTACCTCTAAAGCTGATGTTCGTTGTCATCAGAGAGATCACACTGGAGAAAGGCCTTACAACTGCCGTGAATGTGGGAAATCTTATTTTTTTAGCTCTAAGCTTCATTTTCATCACAGAGTTCAAACTGGAAAAAGGCCGTTTGAATGCAGTGAATGTAGGAAATCTTTTTCTAGTAGCAGTGGCCTTTGATTTCATCAGAGAGTTCACACTGGAGAAAGGACATATGAGTGCAGTGAATGTGGATAATTCTTTTTCAGGAATTGGGTCCTTCATATTTATCACAGAATTCACACAGGAGAAAGGTCTTATGGGCGAAATGAATGTGGGAAATCTTTTACTGTAAACTCTAAACTTCTTTATCATCAGAAAGTTCATACTGGAGAAAGGCTTGTAGAAATGTTGATTCCATCCATAGGTGAAAAAAAAATTGCAAGTGCAGATGCCAATTAAGAAGCAATATGGAGGCTGACCAGGCAAAGGCAGAGTGGAGTGAGCATCAGACTGTGACAGAGAGGACCGAGGTCAGTGGCTTGAGCATGGGCTCACCAGCTTGAACAATGTGGGATCATAAACATGACCCCATGGTCACTGGCTTGAAACACAAGGTTGCTGGCCTGAGTCCAAGGTTGCTGGATTGAGCAAGGGTTCATTAGTTCTGCTGGAGGCCATTGGTCAAAGCACATATGAGAAAGCAATGAATGGACAATAAGGTACCACAATAAAATTTGATGCTTCTCATCTCTCTTTCTTCCTGTCTTTCTGTACCTATCTTTCCCAGTCTCTGTTTCTCTCTGTCTCAGAATAAAAAAGAAGAGGAAGCAATATGGAAATATCTTAACAGTTTTATTGACAGGTATTATTTAATATTTTTTCATTAATATTTTAAAACAACAATCTAGTTTTGTGTACCTCTTTTTTATCCTTTAAGTATGAAATAATAAACTACCTTTTGTTGTATCGTTTTTAATACTGAAAATGGTCATTAGAGCAGAAAATCTGTTGTTAAATTAGTTGAATCCCACCACTGGGACTATGCCCCTAAATATACTCTTCTAGCAAGCTAAAAAATAAGAGAATCCCCCGTTTGGAATGTAGGAACTACATTATCCAGAATGCTCATTTCCCGTTTGGCACTATTTTAGGGCGGGACTTCTATTGCCTTACCTTCAGCATTTCCTCTTATCCAGGGAGTCTCGCTGCGTGAGGAGATACCAGTGTCAGTGGGATTGGAAGCAAAAGGCGAAAAAGTAGAATTCCCGAGGCAACTGTGAGGCTCCGTGACAACACCCGGGTGACCCGCGCCAGGGCCGAATAGCGATCGCGGGGCCGGGGCCACTTCCTCGCCCGCCGCCTCCGCCCCACCCTACCCCCTACCTTACGCCCGCAGAGTCCGATGGCGGCGGCCGCGCGGATGTGCCCGGCTGAGGTGAGCGCGTTCCCTGAGCCCTCACTGCTTCACCTCCCCGAACCCGGAGCCCCAGTTCCTGGGACGGTCATGTCCTGCAGCCCAGGCCGCGGATCCCGGACCGTGAGGCGCTCGTGAGTGACACTCGGTGTGACGGAGTTGGGAGAGGTGATAGGCGGAGGGGCCGCGGACCCGGGAGAGACCCGGAAGACTGCGGTTCCTCTTCTGTCTGCATGAAACAGTCTGAGGTGCAGTCACGTCTTGATTTGGAGGAAGAGGGATTGTGCCTTTATTTGGGGGAGGTGGGCTCCTTGGAGTTATAAAAGGTGTTGAACAGGGGCGGACACAGGCTGATTTATGCTTTTATAAAGTTTTAAAATCCTGCTGACAGTCTGACCTGTGGTGGTGAAGTGTTTAAAGCATCAACCTGGAACACTGAGTTTCAAGAGTTTGAAACCCTGGGCTTGCTTGGTCAAGACACATGTAGGAGTAACGCTTCCTGTACTTCCTTCCTTTTCTCTCTCTCTCTCTCTCTCTCTCTCTCTCTCTCTCTCAAATGAATAAAATCTTAAAAATTTTTTTTGAAATCCTGCTGAGAAAAGAGACTGGAATAGAGTGATTAGGACACTGAGGTCCAGTGAACTGAGTCCTGGTCCCAGTTCACAAAGCTGGTAAGAGGCATCACTGAGGAGAGACTGCTGGGCATGGACAGTGTGTTGGAGGTCACCAGGCATCATTGCTGGACAGGGCTACTGAGGAGACCTGCTTAGCTGGAGGTGAATGGTGGCAGTTTGTGTCTCTCACAAGTTTTGAAATTGAAAAACCACTTTTACTTCTGTAAATTAGACAAGGAAGGAAAGGGTGCTGCAGCTCCTCCCTGGAGACACTACCTTTTAGAGTCTGCAGACCCCTTAATTGGTATTTTCCCAGCTCTCGGATTTGGGTACTTTGAGGCTATCCCACCCTGTGTTCCTAGTGCAGTGCACAGGTAACATCAAGGTCCCTCCATTTCTGATGTCAATGTAAAAAGATTCATATTTGTAGAGAATTACTTTATTATTTAAAGAAAAATTTTTTAATTTATTGACTTCAGCCTGACCAGGCAGTGGCACAGCAGATAGAACATCGGACTGGGATGCGGAAGACCCAGGTTCGAGACCCCGAGGTCGCCAGCTTGAGCGCGGGCCCATCTGGCTTGAGCAAAAGCTCGCCAGCTTGAACCCAAGGTCGCTGGCTCCAGCAAGGGGTTGCTCGGTCTGCTGAAGGCCCGCAGTCAAGGCACATGTGAAAAAGCAATCAATGAACAACTATGATGTCACAATGGCAAAGAAAAACTAATGATTGATGCTACTCACCTCTCTCCATTCCTGTCTGTCTGTCCCTATCTATCCCTCTCTCTGACTCTCTCTCTCTGTCCCTGGAAAAGAAAAATAAATAAAAAATAAAAATAAAAAAAATTATTGACTTCAGCGAAAGAGCCAGGGAGAGAGAGTGACAGAGAGACAGAAACATCAGTCTATCCTGTATGTGCCCTGACTGGGGATTGAACCAGCAACCTCTGTGCTTCTAGATGACACTGTAGCCAACCAAGCTAACCCTCCAGGGCTATAGAAAATTTTTTTAGTTTCTTGAAGTCAGGCTGACAATGATCACCAGGAAGCAAAAATCTCAACAGATTGACAAGATGTTCTGGAAAATGGAAGTTTTACCATTTGTTTTACACTTCAGAATCGAAGGGGGCGTGACCAGGTGGTGGCACAGTATATAGAGCATCAGACTGAGATGCAAAGGACCCAGGTTCGACATCCCAATGTGACCACCTTGAGCATTGGCTCATCTGGTTTGAGCAAGGCTCACCAGCTTGAGCCCACAGTTGCTAGCTTGAACAAGGGGACACTCATTCTGCTGTACCCTCCTGCCGCCCCCCAGTCAAAGGACACATGAGAAAGCAATCAGTAAACAACTAAGGTGCAGCAATGAAGAATTGATGCTTCTCAAATCTCTCCCTTTCTGTCTGTCTCTATCTATCCCTCTCTCTGTCTCTGTCTTAATCAAAACAAAAACAAATCAAAAAGAAAGACATAAGGGGGTTACATGAAATCCATTGGTGATAGAGTAGGGAGGGAGAAAGCAATGTGGGGATATCTCGGGGGTTGCATAAAAAGTGAAAATGAATAGACATAATTTTTTTACTTTGACAGTGTTTGAGGATGGAGACATGTTAAAATGGTGGCTCTTTTGTGCATCAGTGTGGAGCTGTGGAGGAAATGCAGGTTTTGGTGGCAATGGTTAAAAATAGCCCATATTGAAGAGGGTTTCCTTTTTTGTCACCTAATAGGGGTTGCTGGTCCTCACAAGCACATGTGAGGGAGAGGAGAGATGGTGACATCACAATGGGAGAGATAGTGATCTCTGAAATGGCCAAGGATTCCATGGTTTGATTATGATGGCTATTCAGGCAGACAAGAAGTACAGATAGGATGATACTAAGGGTTGGGCTTTGTTTTCCCTTGAGAATTTTGTGTTGTGCTTCTGTGGAGTTGGGCTGATTTCAGTTTTGTTTTGTTTTTTTTTGGTGGGAGGAGGGCGAGACAGAGTCAGAGAGAGGGACAGATAGGGACAGACAGGAAGGGAGAGAGATGAGAAACATCAATTCTTTGTTGCAGTTCCTTAGTTGTTCATTGATTGATTTCTTATATGTGCTTTGACCGGGGGTGGGGGGGCTATAGCAGACCGAGTGACCCCTTGCTCAAGCCAGCGACCTTGGGCTCAAGCTGGTGATCCTTGGTTAAACCAGATGAGCCTGCGCTCAAGCTGGCGACTTTGTGGTCTCGAACCTGGGTTCTCCACATTCGACACTCTATCTACTGCACAACCACCTGGTCAGGCAGGTTTCAGTCTTCCCTGTGCATAAGGTCGTGGGCAAATATTGCCATTTGTGATTGTCTCTCTGCCTGAAATAGAAACTAATGGTAGCGGATATTTTAAAAAGTTTGAGTAGAGGGAAGAATGTTGTAGCTTCTGAGGGGACAGCAACAGTGCAGAGTGGAAAGGAGTTATTCATGTCTCAAATTCCCATGTGGATGTGAGTGGTAAATATTGAAGCAAAGATCAGAACAAGTCAGGGAACATTTTAGAGCCTCATCTGGTACTTTACCTAGCTGGGTTTCCTCAGAGGTTGGGGTTGTGCTGCACCCTGTATGCATATGTTGTGCACTCTCTGGGTGCCATGTGCCAGGTATATGGGTGCGTTCAGAGAGATTCCCATGATGTGGAATAGGAAGGTAGCTGAGCTCAGGAAGTGAGCCTGGGGTCTGAACATATGAAGGAAGTAAGGTTACTCAGTGGTGTGCACAACTAGAGAAAGTTTAAGGTGATGGTACCTCGTCTGGCGACTCAAGGGTGAAGTATAAGCTCATGATTTACTATGTCTTAGAGGCATGATCAAGGAGTTTGTAGTGGATTTTCTTGGCAAGGATAATGGAGCCCAGGTAGCATGGCCCAGAACTAAGGTGGCATTTGTCTGCTCCCTCTTCCCACCCCCAACTCCCCCCCATCTTCATTTCCATTTCTCCTACATGCTTTCGCTGAGAGGGATAGAAATGATGAATGGGACTGTGATGACCAGGCAGGCAGCGCTGCACCAAGGTGTGGTGTCTTCTCTAAAGTGTGGAGCCCTGGAAGAAGTGGAGCACGGGGAAGGTTCTTATGGAGTTGGAATGTGTGTGCTCAGACTGTTTCGGATTCACTTGTATTAATTCTGACAGGTTGATGTGACCTTTGAGGATGTTGCCCTGAACTTCTCCAGTAAAGAATGGTGCCTCCTTGATGAGGCTCAGAGACGCCTGTACCTCGAAGTGATGGTGGAAAACTTCACACTTATATCCTCTCTGGGTAAGACTTTCCCCAGTGACCTGGACTAGACTTTGCATTTTTCCATGCCCCCAGTTCCCTCGGGGATGCTTCGTAGTCAGCAGGTGGACTGTGAGCACTGCTTGCTTCCCCAGTTATCTGGGTACTTGCCATCTTGGTAAGGCTTGTTTGTTTGCACTTCCCTCCCTTCTCCCTGCAGCCCCAGTAACTGCTGTACTGAGCTTTCATTGGGCAGGGTTTGTAGTTGGTAGTCTTGCAATGGCCCTAATAGGTTTTGTCTTGATTAATGAGAAAACACATTGTTTATATTCCTGTTGGTCATTTGTACATAGTTTTGAGAAAATGTCTCTACATCATGTCTCTACATCTTTAATCCCATAATTAACTACTTTTGGGCTCATGAGTTTTTAATGACTTTAACTTTTTATATATTAATTTCCATGAAAAGTACCAAATCCTCTTTGAGTGGTTGGTAGAATTCACTAGTGAAGTCATTGGTCCTGAGTTTCATTTTTGCAAATACTTCTGTGATTCCTAACAGCAAAGTTTCCTTGGGGTTTTCACAGAATCAACCACTAGGACTAGGCTCAAAGCTAACACAAGCACAGTGGCTGCTAGAGGTAACTCTGGCCCTTGATTTTGAATCTAGGCATGTTGACATATGTTTGCCAATTTGTTCTCCCAATTAACCTTTCTGTGCAGGTTTCCCTTTTAGGCTTTTCTGTGTTGATGTTTGTCTCAACTGGGCTCTTACTCTTTCTCCTCTGTCTTTTTTCATTGACAGGTGTCTACTTTATCTGAAGAGGAGGATGAGTTCTATCTCCTTTTCTACCATCCTACTGATGTCACTCTCATGAATCTTTTTTCTATGGTTAGTTTAGTGCTTTCTGACCATCACTCTCATAAGTTTATTTTTTTATGAATTTATATTATGAATTTATATGATCTGAATCCCATTAGTTGCTCAATTAGGGTTAAGGAGAAGAGTCATTTGTGGGTCACAGGAGGCACATGACTCCCCCATAGCCAAGTGGGCTCAGATGGGGTTTTGGCTTGGTGAATGGCAATTGCTGAGGGTTTCATGCAAGGGCTTTAAGGTTGTAACTTTGGCACTAATTTGGCTTAATAGTGTTTTGTAGACATTGTCATTGTCATATCTTTTTTTATAGGGACAGAGAGAGAGAGTCAGAGACAGGGATAGATAGGGACAGACAGACAGGAACAGAGAGAGATGAGAAGCATCAGTCATTAGTTTTCATTGCCGTAGCGACACCATAGTTGTTCATTGATTGCTTTCTCACATGTGCCTTGACCGCGGGCCTTCAGCAGACCGAGCCACCCCTTGCTGGAGTCAGCGACCTTGGGTCCAAGCTGGCGAGCTTTTGCTCAAGCCAGCTGGGCCGCGCTCAAGCTGGCGAGCTCGGGGTCTTGAACCTGGGTTTTCCGCATCCCAGTCCAATACTCTATCCACTGTGCCATTGCCTGATCAGGATGTCATTGCCATATCTATATTTCCTTTTTTTTTTTTTTTTCCATTTGGAATATTTTTTTATTAATTTTAATGGGGTGACAAAATAAATCAGGGTACATATGTTCAAAGAAAACATCTCCAGGTTATCTTATCATTCAATTATGTTGCATACCCATCACCCGAAGTCAAATTGTCCTCTGTCACCTTCTATCTGGTTTTCTTTGTGCCCCTCCCCTCCCCCCTCTCCCAGCCTCTCCTACCTCCCCCCACCCCGTAACCTCCACACACTTGTCCATGTCTCATAGTCTCACTTTTATGTCCCACCTATGTATGAAATCATGCTGTTCTCAGTTTTTTTCTGTTTTACTTATTTCACTCGGTATAATGTTATCAAGGTCCATCAATTTTGTTGTAAATGTTCCGAAGTCATCATTTCTTATGGCTGAGTAGTATTCCATAGTATATATGTACCAAAGCTTTTTAATCCACTCGTCCTCTGATGGACACTTGGGCTGTTTCCAGATCTTCGCTATTGTGAACAATGCTGCCAGGAACATGGGGGCACATTTCTTCTTTTCGAACAGTGCTATGGTGTTCTTAGGGTATATTCCTAAAAGTGGGATAGCTGGGTCAAAAGGCAGTTCGATTTTTAATTTTCTGAGGAATCTCCATACTGTTTTCCACAGTGGCTGCACCAGTCTGCATTCCCACCAGCAGTGCAGGAGGGTTCCCTTTTCTCCACATCCTCGCCAGCACTTACTTGTTCTGTGTTGATTTGCTGATGAGCGCCATTCTGACTGGTGTGAGGTGATATCTCATTGTGGTTTTAATTTGCATTTCTCTAATGATTAGTGATGTTGAGCATTTTTTCATATGCCTATTGTCCATCTGTATGTCCTCTTTGGATAAATTTCTATTCATTTCTTTTGCCCATTTTTTGATTGGATTGTTTGTCTTCCTGGTGTTGAGTTTTATAAGTTCTTTTTAAATTTTGTTTATTAACCCCTAAACAGACGTGTTGTCGAATATGTTCTCCCATTGTATGGTTTGTCTTTTTATTCTGTTCTTATTGTCTTTAGCTGTGCAAAAACTTTTTAGTTTGATATAGTCCCATTTGTTCATCCTGCCTTTTATTTCATTTGCCCGTGGAGATAAATCGGCAAATATATTGCTGCAACAGATGTCAGAGAGCTTGCTGCCTATGTTTTCTTCTAAGATGCTTATGGTTTCACAGCTTACATTTAAGTCTTTTATCCATTTTGAGTTTGATTTGTGAATGGTGTAAGTTGATGGTCTAGTTTCATTTTTTTGCAGGTAGATGTCCAATTTTCCCAACACCATTTGTTAAAGAGGCTGTCTTTACTCCATTGTATGTTCTTTCCTCCTTTGTCAAATATCAGTTGTCCATAAAAGTGTGGGTTTATTTCTGGGTTCTCTGTTCTGTTCCATTGATCTATGTGCCTGTTCTTATGCCAGTACCAGGCTGTCTTGAGTACATTGGCCTTGTAGTAAACCTTGATATCCGGAAAAGTGATACCTCCTGTTTTATATATTTTTTTTAAGATTGCTGAGGCTATTCGTGTTCTTTTTTGGTTCAATATAAATTTTTGGAATATGTGTTCTATATCTTTGAAGTATGTCATTGGCATTTTAATTGGTATTGCATTGAATTTATAAATTGCTTTGGGTAATATAGACATTTTAGTGATGTTTATTCTTCCTAACCATGAGCACGGTATATGCTTCCACTTGTCTGTATCTTCCTTGATTTCTTTTTTTTTTCTTTTCTTTTTTTTTTTACAGGGACAGAGAGAGAGTCAGAGAGAGGGACAGACAGGGACAGACAGACAGAAATGGAAAGAGGTGAGAAGCATCAATCATTAGTTTCTCGTTGCCGTTGCGACACCATAGTTGTTCATTGATTGCTTTCTCACATGTGCCTTGACCGCGGGCCTTCAGCAGACCGAGCAACCCTTTGCTGGAGCCAGCGACCTTCGGTCCAAGCTGGTGAGCTTTTGCTCAAGCCAGATGGGCCTGCGCTCTAGCTGGTGAGCTCGGGGTCTTGAACCTCTGTCTTCCACATCCCAGTCCAACACTCTATCCACTGCACCACCGCCTGGTCAGGCTTCCTTGATTTCTTTTATCAATGTTTTATAATTTTCCGAGTACAAGTCCTTAACCTCCTTGGTTAAATTTACTCCTAGGTACTTTATTTTTTTGGTTGCAATAGTGAAGGGGATTGTTTTCTTAGTTTCTTTTGCTGACAGTTCATTGTTGGTATATAAAAATGCCTCTGATTTCTGAGTATTAATTTTATATCCTGCCACCTTGCTGAATTCATTTATCAGGTCCAGTAGTTTTTTGACTGAGACTTTAGGGTTTTCTATATACAATATCATATCATCTGCAAATAATGACAGTTTTACTTCTTTTTTTTCCAATTTGGATGCCTTTTATTTCTTCTTCTTGTCTGATTGCTATAGCTAGGACTTCCAGAACTATGTTGAATAAGAGTGATGAAAGAGGGCACCCCTGCCTGTTTCTTGATCTTAAGGGGATTGCTTTTAATTTTTGCCCATTTAGTATGATGTTTGCTGTGGGTTTGTCATAGATGGATTTTATCATGTTAAGGAATGTTCCGTGTTTCCCACTTTACTGAGAGTTTTGAGCATGAATGGGTGCTGGATTTTATCAAATGCTTTTTCTGCATCTATTGAAATTATCATGTGATTTTTGTCCTTGCTTTTGTTTATGTGATGAATCACATTGATTGATTTGCGAATATTGAACTAGCCTTGCCTCTCCAGAATAAATCCCACTTGATCATGGTGTATGATTTTTTCTCATATATTGTTGGATCCGGTTGGCTAATATTTTGTTGAGAATTTTAGCATCTAAATTCATCAGGGATATTGGCCTATAATTTTCTTTCTTTGTGTTGTCTTTGCCCAGTTTCGGGATCAGAATTAGGCTCACCTCATAAAAAGGAGTTTGAAAGTCTTCCTTCCTCTTGAATTTTTTGAAATAGCTTGAGGAGAATAGGGGTTAGTTCTTCTTTGAATTTTTGATAGAATTCACTTGTGAAGCCATCAGGCCCAGGACTTTCCTTTTTTGGGAGTTTTTTGATAACTGTTTCAATCTCATTTGTTGTAATTGGTCTGTTTAGGTGTTCTGATTCTTCCAGATTGATTTTTGGAAGATTATATGATTCAAGAAATTTGTCCATTTCACCTAGGTTGTCTAATCTTTTGGCATAGAGTTATTCATAATATTTTCTTATAATACTTTGTATTTCTGTTGTGTCAGTTGTTATTTCTCCACTGTCATTTCTCATTTTATTTATTTGAGTCCTCTCTCTTTTTTTCTTGGTGAGTCTAGTTAAAGGTTCATCGATCTTGTTTATCTTTTCAAAGAACCAGCTCCTGGTTTTATTGATCCTCTGTATTGTTTCCTTAGCCTTCTTTGATCTCATTGTTAATCCATTCATTATTTAAAAACATGCTATTTAGTTTCCAATGTTTGAGTATTTTTCAGTTTTTCTTTTGTGGTTAATTTCTAGTTTCATGGCATTGTGATCAGAGAAAATGTTTGATATGATTTCAATCTTCTTAAATTTGTTGAGAACACTTTTGTGTCCTAACATGTGGTCTATTCTATAAAATGTATCATGAGCGCTTGAGAAGAATGTATATTCTACTGCTTTAGGGTGAAAAGTTCTGAAGATATGTATTAAATCGAGTTGATCTAGTGTATCCTTTAAGTCTGCTGTTTCTTTATTAATTTTCTTTCTTGAGGATCTATCCAGTGATGTTAGTGGGGTATTGAAATTTCCTACTATTATTGTATTGCTGTTAATCTTGCCCTTTATATCCATTAAAGTCTGCTTTATGTATGTCGGGGCTCCTATATTTGGTGTGTAGATATTTATAATGGTTATATCTTCCTGTTGAATTGTTCCCTTTATCATTATGTAGTGTCCTTCTTTATCTCTTACTACAGCCTTTGTTTTAAAGTCCATTTTGTCAGATTAAAGTATTGCTACCCCGGCTTTTTTTTTTTCATTTCCATTTGCATGAAATATTTTTTCCATCCTTTTACCTTCAGTCTATGTGCATCTTTTGTTTTAAGGTGTGTCTCTTGTAGACAGCATATGTATGGGTCCTGTTTCTTTATCCACTCAGCTACCCTATGTCTTTTGATTGGATCATTTAATCCATTTACATTTAAGGTTATTATTGATATGTAGTTGTTTATAGCCATTTTATTCTTTAAAGCTGTATTCTTCCTTTGCTATATTCTTTTCCCCCTTTGAACTGTTCACAACAGGCCCCTTAGCATCTCTTGTAGAATTGATTTGGTTTGTTTTTTTTTTTTATTCATTTTAGAGAGGAGACAGAGAGAGAGAGAGAGAGAGAGAGAGGAGCTGGAAGCGTCAAGTCCCATATGTGCCTTGACCAGACCAGTGCAGGGTTTTCAATTGGCGACCTCAGTGTTCCCAGGTCGACGCTTTATCCACTGCACCACCACAGGTCAGGCGAATTTGTTTGGTTTTAATGAATTCCTTGAGGCTTTTTTTGTCTGGGGAGCTCTTTATTTCTCCTTCAATTTTAAATGGTAGCCTTGCTGTATACAGTAGTCTTGGTTGTAGGTTCTTGTTCTGCATTACTTTGAATATATCTTGCCATTCCCTTCTGGTCTAAGTGTTTCTATTGAGAAGTCGGATGTCATCCTTATGGGGACTCCTTTGTAGGTGATATCCTTTTTTCTCTAGCAGCTTTTAAAATTTTCTCTTTATCCCTTAGCTTTTGTATTTTAACTATGATGTGTCTTGGTGTAGATTTTTTTGGGTTTTTCTTTAATGGAGTTCTCTGTGCTTCTTGAACATGTGGAATGTTTTCCAGCCTTAATTTAGGGAAGTTTTCTGCTATGATTTGATTGAACAAAGTTTCTATTTCTTGTTCTCTCTCCTCTTCTTCAGGAACCCCTATGATGCGGATGTTATTTCTCTTCATGTTGTCACAGAGCTCCCTTAGAGTTTCCTCATATTTTTTGAGTCTCTTTTCTTTTTTCTGCTCTGCTTCTGTGCCTTTGTTTATTGTGTCCTCTAACTCACTGATTTGATCCTCAGCGTCATCCATCCTGCTTTTAATTTCTTCCATTGTGGTCTTCAGTTCTGATACTGTATTTGTCATTTCTGTCTGATTCTTTTTTATTATTTCAATTTTGTTTTTTATACTTGTTTTCCCTTTATTTAGGTGTTTGTTATGACTATCCTTTGTTGCTTTAATCTCTTTAAACATCCTATCATTATTTTAAATTCGGGATCTGGTAATTTGGTTATATCTGGTTCATTCAGGTCCTTCTCTGGCGATTTCTCTTGATTCATTTGGGTTGCATTCCTCTGCTTGCCCATTTTGTCTGTGTATAAGATGGGTGTGGCTACTGGAGTCCAATGGGTGTTGCCTTTGTGTTTTCTAGGTGTGGTCTGTTTGCAGGCCCGCCACCCCCTCTGCTGCTGCCTAGGGCAGTTGGGTATGGGCGTTGCCAGCGCCGGCCCACTACGGCTGTTGTTTTAATTTCCGATTCTCTTCTGCGGGAGGGGCTGTGTTCTCATGCCTGGCTCTACAAGCCTCAGCCTGCCTGAGCCTTCGCTCACCCCACAGGTTAGGTTGCGCTCTGCACTCAAGCCACAAGCCTCAGCACCAAGGGTAGAGGTGAGCCCCTTTGCTCAGCTGCGGACCCAGCCTGTTCCCGGGCTTCTGCCCAGCCCCTGCGGTCAGAGCCTGCTCGCCAGTTTCTCAGGTTGGACAGGGCTGCTGACGTGCACTCAGCTGTGAGCCTCCGCCAGTCTGGCGCTTTAGCCCCGCCCCCAAGGCCAGGGCCTGCCTGCGCAGGATCGCAAACCGTGGTTTCTTGGGCCTGCAGGGCTGCTGGTGTGCACTCAGCTGCGAGCCTCCGGTCTTCCCCTCTTCCCCGGCTCCAGCCCTGCCCCCGTGGTCAGGGCCAGCTTGCGCAGGATCACAGAGCAGATCTCTGCCCGTTCCTGGCCTCCCATTTTTCCCCCCACATTTGGGGCTGCAGGTGGGCCCACAGCTGCTTTCGCGTGTCCCTTCCACCCCTGCTGGGCTAAACCAAGCTCACACCGGCTGGGCCTCCGCCCCCGCCAACAGAACCGCATTTCAGCGTCCCGCAACCACCGTCCCTCCAGCCAGTTCTCAGCAGTGTGGGTGGGTGCACTGCAGCTCAGACCCTAACACTCCATACTGTAGTCCTGGAAGCTCCCTCCATCTAAGCAGCTCTGCTCTAAGTGCCGTGGGAGAGCTTGTTTGGCTGGTGTCTTGTCTCCCTTTGCTGCCTTTGCTAGTTCTAGGGGAAATATTCGTTTTTGATTAGGGAAGTGACTCGGCCCAGGGGTTAGGGTGGCTGTCCCTCAGAGTGTTTCTCCCTATGCCTTCCAGTGTACACTCTCTTCCCACTGCTCTGGTCCTCTCCTCTGTCCCTGTTTTCTGGAGCCCCGGGTGACTGGTTGTGAGAGAGGTTTTCTGTGTTGTCCCTTTAAGAAGAATCCTGGGTCTGAGAAAACTATCTCTTTCTCACAAGCAGTATCCTCACTTGTTTCACAGCTCAATACTGTCCAAACGCCTCTTCTAGGCTCTGGGGCTGCAGGCTGGGGCTTTGTTCCTGGAACCCAGGTCGCTCCCTCTCCACCAAACTCTCTTCCCGCCACGCGGGTCTCTCTGGGCTGCCATTTGTTTTGGGAAGCTGCGCAGCCCTCTTCATGTTTTCACTTTTCCTACCAGTCTCAATGTGACTTCTTCAGTGTTCCTTGGTTGAAGAGTCCACTTAGTTTAGTTCAAAGTTGGTTTATCCAGATGATGGTTCTTAAAATTAAGTTATAATCCACTTTGGTTCTGGGAGTTGGAAGTTGGTACGTCTGCCTACTCCGTCGCCATCATGCTGTCTTCCTCATTGCCATATCTTAATCTGTTTGTCCTTGCTTATTAGTTAGTCTATTTTTCAGTTTTTTCGGATACTTTGCCAATTACTCAGATCTAACAGTTGTCATTTCTACTCATATTTCAAACCCATGAGTAATCTTCACCTCTAAATTTCACATGCCCACCTTTTCATTCACAGGTCTTCCTTTACTACTTTGCAGCCTTGATCCATGCCAGCAGAACCTTGAAGTTTGTACACGCTCTTGTATTGATGTTTACATCATGTGGTTTAATATAATTGATTTTTATGAGTTTGAGCACATTCAGGTTACTCCAGCAAGAATAGTCCTCCAGGAAGCCTCTTGCAGAGGAAAAAGTAGTGGATCTGGCCTTCATTTTTGTGTTTGATTGTATGCTTGCATCTTTCCTTGGTGAGGTCTCCACCACTGACTGATTTGTGGGGCTAAGCTATAAGTAATTACCATATCTTTAGAGTTTAACATATTTTTCTTAAAAATCATCCCATAGAGGTGGCGCAGTGGATAAAGCGTCGACCTGGGAACACTGAGGTCACCAGTTCAAAACCCTGCACTGGTCTGGTCAAGGCACATATGGGAGTTGATGCTTCCAGCTCCTCCCCCCTTTCTCTCTTTCTTTCTCTCTCTCTCTCTCACTCTGTGTCTCCTATCTAAAATGAATAAAATAAAAGGAAATTAATATTAAAATGTATTTTAAAAAAATCATCCCATAGAATCATGCCTAACTGTGACAGATGTTCATTTATATTGAGAAACCTTCTTTTCTATAAGATTAACATGTAATTCAGCAGTATTTTCTTTTGTTCAGGTTGCTGCTGTGGAGCAAAGGGTGTGGAGGCTCCCAATGAACAGAAAGCTTCTGAAAGAGGGTCACAGGCAAAGGATCCTAATGTGGCTTTGTCTTCCCAAAAGAGCCAGTAAGAGTTGTGGCCTCGTCTTAAGAGACATTTTCAACTTGGTTGAGCAGCAGGGATCACAGCTGTTGAAATCTGGCACATGGGGAGAAGGATTTTATTTCACTACAAAGTTTCAGCGCCATGAGGATCACTACCTGAAAAAGAAACATTTTGAAAGACTTGTGGAGTGGGTCTCACTTGCAACGGGCCACAATTTCAATGTGTCCCAGATGCTTCTTACTGGCCAAGTGGTAGGGCTGAACACCCTTACTCATTCAGGACATGTCCATCAACAGACTACTCATACCAGGGACAGGCCAGATGAAACCTCAGTGTCTGGGGTGACTTTGCAAATAAGAGAAACTTATCATCAGAAAGTTCACACAGGAGAAAGACCCTTTGAGTGCAGTGAATGTGGTAAATCCTATTTTAGTAGCAGTGGCCTTCGTTATCATCAGAGAGTTCACATAGGAGAAAGGCCTTATGAGTGCAGTGATTGTGGGAAATCTTATTTTTGTAGCTCTGTGTTTCATTATCATCAGAGAGTTCACAGCGAAGAAAGGCCTTATAAATGCAATGAGTGTGGGAAATCTTTTATCAGCAACTCTAACCTTCGTTATCATGAGAGAGTTCACACTGGAGAAAGGCCTTATGAGTGCTTTGAATGTGGAAAATCTTTTATCAGGAACTCTAACCTTCGTTATCATCAGAGAATTCATACTGGAAAAAGGCCTTATGAGTGCAGTGAGTGTGGGAAATCTTATTTTACTAACTCTAAACTTCGTTATCATCAGAGAGTTCATACTGGTGAAAGACCTTACAAGTGTTGTGAATGTGGGAAATCTTTTATCAGGGAGTCCATTCTTCATTTTCATCAGAGAGTTCACACTGGAGAAAGGCCTTATGAGTGCCATGAATATGGAAAATCTTTTATCAGGAAGTCTAACCTTCATTATCATCAGAGAGTTCACACTGGAGAAAGGCCTTTTGAGTGCAGTGAGTGTGGGAAATCATTTTCCAGTAGCAATGGCCTTCGATATCATCAGAGAATTCACACTGGAGAAAGGTCTTATGAGTGCAGTGAGTGTGGAAAATCTTTTCCCTTTAATTTTCAGCTGTCTAAGCACATGAGAGTTCACATTAGAGGACAATCTTAGATGTATTGGAAATGTAGTTTTTTAATAAGTGTTAACAACAGTGTAGGTAACTTGAAGGCTCCATTTGTCTAATTTTAATTATATGCACCCAAATGTCAATGCTATGGAGATTTTCCATAAGTTTTACTTAGGTGGGAAGCATGAATGTCTGTCTTGTACTTTCTAAGGTGTTCAGGACTCTTTCTAGATTTATGTCTTTGCAAATCTCTGTGGCCAAAGTTATTTTACCTGTACCATCTAGCAGGTGTCCACTGTTTACATCAGCGACCATCCTAATGTCCTCAGGGAAGCTGATTTTTTCCTCTGATTTGTTGGAGGAAATGACAAGTAGCAATGAAGTGTTAGGGGATCAGCATTTATTTAACTCTGATAAGTTGTGACAGGACCTGATCAGTGTTGACCTCAGAGAACATCACCTGCATTCAGCTGGCAGCTTGCAGATGGATGGCCTTTTCAGCGACCTGGTTTCCCTAAATACCTGTGATGAATATTTTCAATGCTGAAGTCACCAATGCAAGAAATGCCACAGCCATGTTTCATGGTTTTGTAATATAATTAAGGCCCTTTTGCTCCAGTACTCTTTACTTTTGGATGTTTTATTTACTGTGTTGTTTAGGTTATAAGTAGATTTTGTCTCTAGAGCAGTGGTTCTTAACCTTTTCTGAGGTACTGAACCCACCAGTTTCATATGTGCATTCACCGAACCCTTCTTTAATGATAAATAAAATATGATTTTTTTTTCCAAATTCAAGACATAGGTATATGTTTTTTTACTGGTGCACAAAATGAGCCGTGCATGAACATCACCTTGCTCAAAGAACAAAACCAACAAAGTGCATGAACTCACAACAAATTACAGTATTACTTTATTCTGGCCTCCGTGGCAGAGGCTTCTCCGAACCTCTGAGACCGACTTATCGAACCCCTAGGGTTCAATAAAACCCAGGTTAAGAACCACTGCTCTAGAGGCATGAAGATGTCAAGAACTTTTACATGGGTCTCAAACTTTCTCTGCCTTCAAAGGCTCAGTGTGGTGCTGAAATCAAGTTTTGCCAAATTTTTATTGTTGTCCATATCCTCCTAGAAAAGTGCCTGATATGTGGCCCTCCTGTAGAGCCTGTATGCCATGACTTTTTGGAGATTCAAATATCATTTTGAGTGTGAGTTGGTGTCACATCATCAGTTTCTTCTGGGAACACATGACATTTATTATGTTTACAAGGACTGCCAGTATTGGTGAAAGAAAACATTTTTGGAAGAGTTTCACAGAGCTGTGTTATTTTGTTTTTTTGTTTTTTAATTCAATGAGAGAAGGGGAGACAGAGAGACAGGCTCCTGCATGCTTCTGACTGGGATCCACCTGGCAATTTCACTGAGGTGCTATACTCTGCCCATTTGGGGCATTGCTCCATCATTGCTCAGCAACCTAACTCTTCTTTGCACCTGAGGCAGATGCAGTGGAGCATTGCTCAGGAGCCCAGGCCAACTCACCCTAATCGAACCATGGCTGCAGGAGTGGGAGAGAGAGAGAAGCAAGAGGGGGACTGGTGGAGAAGCAGATGGGCGCTTCTGTGTGCCCTGACTAGGAATCAAACCTGGGACATCCAAATGCCGGGTAGATGCACTACCACTGAGCCAAACAGCCGGGGCTAATGTGTGTTCCTCTTAACTTAGCATGTGGCAACAGTCCAGTCTGCAATCTTTGTCAGCTGATATCCTTTGCTGAAAGACTGGTAGGCTACACTCTGAAAGTGCTCCATAACCTCACAAGCACCCTGACCTGAGGGGTTGTCCTGAATCAAGGTGTCATGAACTTTGCTGTCTTTTAAAACCTGAAAGAATTTCCACCAGTCTGAATGGGGAAAGATGGTTTAAGATGGAGGTCTGCTGTATTTGAAAAGTGGAAGAAAGCATTTTTGATTTTTAAATAAGAGAAACCTTCTTAGAGGATTACTATTGATTTTTAATATTTATTGCATGGATACATACCCATAATTTTTAGTTAGGTATATAATATTTCATGTGATGTCAAAAAGATTCTGTGCTATTACATAAGTCATTTTTCAGTATGACTATACTTTTTCATTCTAAATATAATTTGTGAATATATTACTAATCTTATTGCATTGACAATGCCATCTATTTCATCATCTTACATATATATATATATATATATATATATATATATTTTTTTTTTTTTTTTTTTTTTTTTTTTTTTTTACAGGGACAGAGAGTCAGAGAGAGGGATAGATAGGGATGGAAAGACAGGAATGGAGAGAGGTGAGAAGCATCAATCATTAGTTTTTTTTGGGTTTTTTTTTTGTTTTTTTTTATAAATAACACTTTTTTTAAATTTTATTTTATTCATTTTAGAGAGGAGACACTCACACAGAGAGAGAGAGAGAGAGAGAAAGGGGGGAGGAGCTGGAAGCATCAACTCCCATATGTGCCTTGACCAGACCAGTGCAGGGTTTTGAACTGGTGACCTCAGTGTTCCCAGGTCAACGCTTTATTCGCTGCGCCACCACAGGTCAGGCTCAATCATTAGTTTTTCGTTGCCGTCGCAACACCTTAGTTTACTGATTGCTTTCTCACATGTGCCTTGACCGCGGGCCTTCACCAGACCAAGCCACCCCTTGCTGGAGCCAGCGACCTTGGGTCCAAGCTGACGAGCTTTCGCTCAAGCCAGATGGGCCTGCGCTCAAGCTGATGAGCTCGGGGTCTCAAACCTGGGTCTTCCGCATCCCAGTTCGACGCTCTATCCACTGAGCCACTGCCTGGTCGGGCCCTATATATTTTTATTTATGTTGATTTTAGAGAAAAGAAAAACTTTGATTTGTTACTCCACTTATTTATGCATTCAATTGTTGATTCTTTTATGATAAAACTTGCAAACTTGGCCAGGGCTTCACATATAAATCTTTAAATATGTTTAACTCAGAAATTATGTTTTTATTCATTGACTTTAGAGATGGAGGAAGGGAAATAGAGAAAGAAACATTAATCTATTTCTCTATGTGCCCTGCTTTGGGATCGAACTGGTGACCTCTGCAAATCGAAATGATGTACTAATCAACCAAGCTAACCGGACAAAACTGAAGTTCTCTTTCTTTATAATAATTACAACATTTTCTTTCTTTTTTTTATTAAGCAATAGGCAGGGGGGAAGAGACAGACTCCTGCATGCTCCCAGATTAGGGTCCATCCAGCAAGTGTCCTACTGGGATATGCCTGGCCTGCTGGGGCTGGCGCTCCATTGCTCAGCAACCAAGCTATTTTAGCTCCTGAGGCAAAGCTACTGAACATCCTCAGTGCCTGGGGCCAACTCCCTCAAACCATTTAAGCCATGGCTGTGGGAAGGAAAGAGGGAAAAAGAGAAGAGAGGAGATGTAGAAGCAGATGGTTGCTTCTCCTATGTACCCTGACCAGGAATTGAACCTGGTATTTCCACACACCAGGATGATGCTCTCCTGCTGAGCCAACCAGCCAGGGCTAACATATTCACACTATCAAAGATACCAGTAATTATGCTTCAAAATAGAATTTTCTATATTTTCAAAAATTTATTTTTCTCAATTGATATGATAAACTCCCATTTTATGTTTACATTATGCATCTTAGCTTTTTTATTTCAAATGTTTGTCCTACATTATTGTGTTATATTTGTCATATGTAAGATGGTATAACTACATCAATTGTTTAGTAAAATTTTCCAGATTCTCCAATGTGGCATGCATTGCTTGATTGAGATGTGCTCAGTGGACCTTCACAGGTAACACGTTTTCATAAACATGAAGGCAAAACCCTCCACCTGCAACATGAGTGTAATTCAGTGAAGGCTCAGATGATGGTTTGCATTTTTTAGAAATAAATACTTTAATCAAAGTACATACATTATTATGTTTGACATAATGCTTAGGCACACTTAGTAGGCTATAATACTGTATAGTGTGAACATAAATTTTATATGCATTGAGGAACCAACAAATTAGTATGACTAGCTTTATTGCCATTATTCACTTGGTTACTCTGGAACAAAACCTGCATCGTCTCAGGAATGCTCATAATTTTATTTCTTTGATGTCCTCAACATGTTTTTCACTTTTTGTAATAAACTAGTGATAGAGGCCTCAGATCAAATATAGGCTGACTCTAGCCACACTGGTGAATATGCAGAGCTGAGACTTCTGATAGCATCAAGAGCAGATGTTTAAGTATTAGTGTGTGTTTTGTGACATTAAGTTTCCATAGTGGGCCCAACTGAGGCAGTGCACATAATGTTGGGTTTTTTATCTACTTCCCTCAATGACATTCTGGTTGAAGGAGCCAGATGCCACATGGCCTGATAAACAAGAAACAGGACAGGGTGCCTGATGTCTTCAGAGCAGGTCCTGAAGAAAGATATGCAAAAGCCCCAGCTAAAGGAAGTCACACATGCATGCCATACACAACTGTGCCCTAATACTAGACCCTGGGCAGTTAGCTCAGTGGATAGAGCATCAGCCTGCAGTACAAATGTCCCTGGTTCGATTCCTAGTCACGGCACATTAGAAATGATCATCTGCTTCTCCTCTCCTCTCTTCCCTCTCTTCCCCTCTTGCAGCCAATGGCTTAAATGGTTCAAGTGTCAGCCCCAGGCACTGAGGATAGCTTCATTGATTGCAGCAACAGCCCCAGATGGAGGTTGGTGGGTGGATCCCTGTAGCGGCGCATGTAAGAATCTGTCTCACTCTCTTCTCAGTTAAAAAAAATTAACTTTACTGGGTTGCATCAGAAAGCTCGATACTTTTGGTGTATTTTCAGGATGTATGCCCCTATATCCACACTGAGAAAGCCAGAAACTGAGAACAAGGCCCATGCACCAGGCTGGAAACCAGACTTGTTCTTAACCTTCTATATCAATCTGTCTCTTAACTTCCGTTATC
This sequence comes from Rhynchonycteris naso, assembly GCA_037038555.1. NCBI lineage: Eukaryota > Metazoa > Chordata > Mammalia > Chiroptera > Emballonuridae > Rhynchonycteris > Rhynchonycteris naso. The sequence continues at coordinate 238,064,959 of CM072997.1, forward strand.
TGCAAACAAAGCAGGATAAATATCCCAACCCCTTACTCCATCTGACCCCTCATTCTTGGGAGAAACCAAACCACCTTTGTTCAATATGTGCTGTATTTCTAATAAACATTCACTATGCTTGCTTCTGCAGTTGCCTTGTCTGTGAATTCTTTCTCCCAAAGAACACAAGACTGGAGGCTGAGGATTGAGATCCACTTTTGGAACCACCCTGGCCTGAGTGAACAGACAGTACAACTCCTTTTAGGGTTTTTCATCCAATGTCATGTTTATCCACTGAACTTTTATCTATTGTGCCAGCTGTCATTGAGGGTATTTGGTTGATAGTCGATGGTTAAATTCATGACTTTGTACTATGTAGACATGTCTGTATCTTACCTAATTTTATCAAGACATCTGCGTTTATTACATAAAAGTATCTGTAGAGAAGAAAATTTTCTGATTTACATTTGTTTACCCTAAATCGCAGTCTGTGCATCCAAGAGAGAAAAGAGCTTAAAACACCGCTTTTTCTGGCCATTTTCAAAACGTCATTTGGACAGGGACTCTTAAATTTCCCAGCAATACACCTGGGGGAGTCCTGGGGTCAGCTACACAAAAACAGAAAACACTCCTTGAACTGTAGGAACTACATTACCCAGAAAGCGTTGTGACGCCCACCGCAGATTACGCCAGAGAAGGTTCCCAAACTGTTTCCGCTCAGGTACAACGCTCAGGGACGGGACTTCCGTGGTTCTTTGGCTCCTGGTTGGTCTCTTAAGATCTGTCAGCACTTCCGGAGCACTGAGTCGGTGGAGATCGTGGAGAGGGAAGGCGCGAGATTCGAGAATCGTGGTTCCCGGTGCACAGACAGGAGTGTGAGTCTCAGCACCCCCCACCCCGGGCGACCTGCGCCTGAGCCACCTCCTCGCCCGCCGCTTCCGTCCGGCTCCTGACTCCCCAGAGTCCAAAGTCGATGGCGGCCGCAGTGAGGCGCCCGGCTGAGGTGAGTGCACTGCTGGGCAAATGAGTTTGTAAAATTTCTGATTTTTGAATTTGCTTCACTTTTATTGTTAAAAATGATTACCCTGGCCGGTTAGCTAAGCGGTCGCGATTCGGCCAGGCGTGTGGAACTCCCAGGTTCGATTCCCGGGCAGTCCACACAGAAACGCCCATCTTCTTTCTCTCTGTCTCTCTCTTCTCCTCCCGTAGCCAAGGCTTCATTGGGGTAAAGTTGGCCCGAGCACGAAGATGGCGCAATGGCCTCCTCCTCAGGCGCTAGAATGGCTCCGATTGCAACGGGGGAACACCCCAGATGGGCATGCCAGGTGGATTCTGGTCGGGCACATGAGGGAGTCTGTTTGCCCCCACCTTCTCACTTAGAAAATAATGCCAAAAATAATAATAATAATAAAATAAAATTGCGCTGGGCAGTTCAGCGTGTGCTCCCCGTCAGAGCTAGGCAGCTGATTGCAAATTGCGAGTTGCATTCCTGCTTGAGAAGCACCATTGTTTGCTAATGTTTGCTGGGGGAGGGGGTTTCTCGCTGGAAAGTTTTCAAAGGAAAGAACAGAAGTGGAAAAGAGATTCTTCCCTCACAACTGGGAGGTGCAGCAGGTATTCTTTTTTCTCCCTGTGAGGAGTGAAGACCAGGCCCCCTCTTCCCTGAGAAGGAAGAAATGAAAAAGAATACAAGAGAAAGGAGCCAACAGGTGTGATTCAGCTAGTGATAAATCAACTGCATCCCATAGTTGTTATAACGGTGCTTAAGAGTTACCTACAATACAATGCAAGAATAGCAGGATATGTATTTAACTATGGCCAGTGATCTGGAAACCCCTTCCCCTTGCTGACCCCACCGAAACTTTTTCTCCCTTCTCCTTGAGTCCTGGGAATTCTTAAGAAAAGAAATCAGCCTGACCAGGCAGTGGCGCAGTGGATAGAGCGTCGGACTGGGATGCTGAAGACCCAGGTTCGAGACCCCGAGGTCGCGGGCTTGAGCGCAGGCGCATCTGGCTTGAGCAAAAGCTCGCCAGCTTGGACCCAGGGTCTCTGGCTCCAGCAAGGGTCTGCTGAGGGCCCGCGGTTGGGGCACGTGTGGGAGAGCAGTCAATGAACAACTATGGTGTCGCAACGGCAATGAAAAACCAATGATTGATGCTTCTCATCTCTCTCTGTTCCTGTCTGTCTGTCCCTATCTATCCCTCTCTCTGACTCTCTCTCTGTCCCTGTAAAAAAATTAATAAAAACATTTAAAAAAAAGAAAAGAAATCACATGTCCATGGCTTAGATACTGTAAAGGTATATAACCTGTAAGAAAATCAAATTTAGGTAGCTCATATTTTAGAGCTACAAGCTCCATGTGCTCTGCTGGCTTTAATAAATTCTCCTTCCTTTATTTAAAGTTATCTGAGCCTGACCAGGCAGTGGCGCAGTGGATAGTGCGTCGGACTGGGATGCAGAGGACTCAGGTTTGAGACCCCAAGGTCGTCAGCTTGAGCACAGGCCCATCTGGCTTTAGCAAAAGCTCACCAGCTTGGACCCAAGGTTGCTGGCTCTAGCAAAGGGTTACTTGGTCTGCTGAAGACCTGCGGTCAAGGCACATATGAGAAAGCAATCAATGAACAACTAAGATGTCGCAACGAAAAACTGATGATTAATGCTTCTCATCTCTCTCCATTCCTGTCTGTCTGTCCCTATCTATCCCTCTCTCTGACTCTGTCCCTGTAAAAAAAAATAATAATAATAAATAAAATTATCTGAGCCTGACCTGGCAGTGGCACAGTTGATAGAGCATCAGAGTAGGATGGAGAGGACCCAGGTTTTAGACCCCGAGCTTGCAAGCTTGAACCCAAGGTCTCTGGCTTGAACAGAGGGGCACTAGGTCTGCTGTAGCCCCCTTGCCAAGACACATGACAAAGCAATCAATAACCACCTAAGGTGCCACAACAAAGAATTGGTGCTTCTCATTTCTCTTTCTTCCTGTCTGGCTGTCCCTCTCTGTCTTTCTCACGGAGAAAAAAAAAAGAATGTTAACTATCCTCCCTTGGGTTGCTTCCAGATATACCTGGTTTCTTGCCCTCCAGGGGAAAAGCGGGTTTCTGCTTTTTTTTTTTTTTTAACAGGGACAGACAGAGGGATAGATAGGGACAGACAGGAACGGAGAGAGGTGAGAAGCATCAATCATTAGTTTTTCATTGCCATTGTGACACCTTAGTTGCTCATTGATTGCTTTCTCACATGTGCCTTGACCGCGGGCCTTCAGCGGACCGAGTAACCCCTTGCTGGAGCCAGCAACCTTGGGTCCAAGCTGGCCAGCTTGGGGTCTCGAACCTGGGTCTTCCGCATCCCAGTCCGATGCTCTATCCACTGCACCACCGCCTGGTCAGGCTAGCAGGTTTCTGCTTTGACCTTGGCTTTCTTGTGCCTTTCTTATCTTGGGAGACACCAATAAACAGAATGGCCTGGCCCACCATCCTCAGGCTCCACTGATTCTTTACCTTCTGCCTGAATTCCGTGAGAGACTTGAATGTGAATGGAACGAAGCTGGGCGCCCTTGGCAGAGGTGCTATTTTATAGTGCTTGAGGTGAGGCCATGGGGCCACACAGCTCCCGGGGCCAACTTGCTCCAGGTGAGCCATGGCTGCAGGAGAGGAACAGGTCATTGGATCTGTAATATTTATATAACAGGGTGGTTAACTTTCTCGTGGGCCAACATAAAATTTCTAGTAGATCGGTTCACGAACCAGTCATTGAAAACCACTGGCTTGGATCTCATTTTCTGCCATCCTTCTTAGCCCAGCTATTGCTGCTGAGGGCAATAAGAGTGATTAACCGAACTGGGCTGTCTCTGAACTGGAGAGTCCTGGAGGGAGCTGTGTGTGGGGAAGATGTGTAAGGAGTAGGATTGTGGGTTCTCAGAAATACTGTTACAGTTTCATTTGTATTAATTCCTACAGGTCGGTGTAACTTTGGGAGATATTGCCCTCTACTTCTCCAGGAAGGAATGGTGCCTTCTTAATGAGGCTCAGAGATGCCTGTACCTGGATGTGATGCTGGAGAACTTTCAGCTTATATCCTCGCTGGGTAAGAGCCTCACTATCCCCAATGAGGTGAACTAGGATTTGCATTTCCCTGTGCCTTCTAGTCCCTGGAGGATGCATGTGTTCACATGTGGACTGTGGGCACTACTTGCTTTTGCAGTTTTCTGGGTACTTGCTGTCCTTAGAAGGGCGTGTTTGTTTGCACTTCCTTCTTCCTGCAGCCCCAACAGCTGATGTACTGAACCCTCATAGGGAAGGATTTGAAGTCAGTAGTCTTTCAGGGAGCCTGATTGTTCTACCTTGACTAATGAAGAAACACATTTTTTTATATTATTGTTGATTCTTTTTTTCTTTCTTTCTTTTTTAAGTGAGAAGCAGGGAGGCAGAGAAACATACTCCTGCGTGCGCCTGGACCGGGATCCACCAGGCAAGCTTTTTTCCATGCAAAGCTCTGCTCATCTGGGGGCCTTTGCTCCATTACTTGGCATCTGAGCTATTTTAGCGCTTGAGGTGAGGCCATGTGACTACACTCAGCTCCTGGGGCCTACTTGCTCCAGCTGAGCCATGACTGCAGGACAGGAACAAAGAGACAAAGAAATGAGAGGGCAAAGGTAGAGAAGCAGAGGGGTGCTTCTCCTGTGTTCCCTGACCAGAAATCTATCCCGGGACTTCCACAAGCCAGGCTGATGCTTTACCTCTCAGCCAACTGGCCAGGGCTTTTGTTGATTTAGTGTACATAATTTTTGGAAAATTCTCTCTACATTCTTAGCACCGTTTTGTTTTTTAAAGAGAGAGAGACAGAGAGAGATGAGTAGCATCAACTTTCAGTTGTGGCACTTTAGTTGTTCATTGATTGTTTCTCATACGTACCTTACTGCAGAGAGGCAGCCGGGGGGACACCAGCTGAGATAGTGACCCCTTGCTCAAGCAGGTCACCTTGGGCTTCAAGCCAGTGGCCTTTGGGCTCAAGCCAGTGACTATTGAATCATGTTGATGATCCCACACTCGAGTCGCAACCTCTGGGTTTCAAACCTGGCATCTCAGTGTACCAGGTCAATGCTCTATCCACTGCGCCACCACTGGTCAGGTTCTAAGAACCTTTTTCAAATGTATGTTTTGGCTGTTGAGACCTTTAAATACCTTGTGTATGTTATATATTAATTCCTAATTAAATACAGGTTCACATCTTTTTGCACTTTGCTGTATTGTGCTTTGTGAATAATTACAATTTTTATCAAATTGAATGTTTTCAGCAAGTCTGTGTTCAGCAAGTCTACTGCCACCATTTTCCCAGCAGGCTCAGATACTGGTTACCAGTGTCAAAAGTAAAGTATTTTTAATTATGTAGAATTTTTTTATACAGAGCTATCACATTGTTAATACTGCAGTGTCGTGTTAACGTAACTTTATTATTCACTGGGAAATCAAATCTTTGTGTTACTTTCTACCACAATATTCACTTTGTTGTGTTGATCTGAACCAAACCCACAATTTATCCAACGGATATCTTTTTTTTTTTTCCTAAATTTTTTTTTTAATTTCTTTTTATTTATTTATTTTAGAAAGGAGACACAGAGTGAGAGAGAGAGAGAAAGAAAGGGGGGAGGAGCTGGAAGCATCAACTCCCATATGTGCCTTGACCAGACCAGTGCAGGGTTTTGAACTGGCGACCTCAGTGTTTCCAGGTCGACGCTTTATCCACTGTGCCACCACAGGTCAGGCTCTCAATGAATAGCTTTTTATGGTTGGTAATATGTTCTCTGATTCTGTAGATGCTCTTTTTATTTAATTTTGTTAATTTCTGTTGTGCTCTGCAAAAGCTTGTTCATTTGCTGTAGTCAGAACTTTATTTTTGAAATGATTTCTGAAACAAATCTCTGAGGCTTTACTTTTACATTGTATTGAAGGAATTCTAAGTTTGAAAGACTGACATTTAATTCTTTTATCCATTTGGAAATAATTTCCACACCATTCATATAAGAAACTATCCTTTCTCTATTGTATGCCTTTAGGCTTTTGTCAAAGGTTAGTTGAACATGTGTGCCTGGGTTCATTTCTGTGTTCTTCATTCTGTCCTATTGGACTATGTCTCTGTGTTTTTGTTGATAACACAGCTAGTTTTATAGCTTTGGTTTTGTAATAGACTGACATTGGAAGTGGTATTTCTTCTGATTTGTTCTTGCTCAAGATTCCTCTTGCTATTTGAAGTCATTTTAGGTTCCATACCTTTTAGGATACTTTTTTCCCCCTTTTGTACAATACCATTGGAATTGTGATCGGGATTGTATTCACTCTGTCTGTTGCTTTGGGTATTGTTTTTTAACATGACATTTATTTCAATTTATTGTATTTACATAGATTCTAGTGTCCCCCCGAATACACCCTTTCCTCCCCTATATTCCCAAGGATGTCCACATCTCAGGCTGACGGTCTAACACTGAGCCAGTTGGCCAAAGGCAAAAAAAAAAATTCTTTTTAATATTTTTAGATATTGATTTTAGGGACAGGAAGAGGGAGGGAGAGACAGACATTGATTTGTTGCTCCACTTATTTATGCATTCATTGGTTGCTTTATGTATGTGCCCTGACCAAAGATCAAATGCACAACCTTGGCATATCAGGATGACACTCTAACCACCTGACTTACCTGGAGAGGGCTGGTCAGTTATCATTATTTAAACTTTTCTTTTTTAATCACTTTGTTTTGTGCTATCTCATTGTAACTAGGTTGCATTTTCCAAAATATTGCTGGTGAGCCTTTTTTCAGATGTGTGTTTGGCAGCTCCATATGTTTGATAAAATGTTTGATCATGGGTTCTGCCATATCTGCTGTGACCTTTGGTAATTTTTAAATTTTATTTATTTATTAAAATTTTTTATTTTTCTGCCTGACCAGTCAGTGGCATAGTGGATAGAGCATTGGACTGGGACGCAGAGGACCCAGGTTTGAGACGCCGAGGTCGCCAGCTTGAGCGCGGGTCATCGGGTTTGAGCAAGGCTCACCAGCTTCAGCCCAAGGTCGCTGGCTCAAGCAAGGGGTCACTCGGTCTGCTGTAGCCCTCCAGTCAATGCACATGTGAGAAATCAATCAATGAACAACTAAGGAACCTCAACAAAGAATTGATGTTTCTCATCTCTCTCCCTTCCTGTCTGTCTGTCCCTATCTGTTCCTCTCTCTGACTCACTGCCACAAAAAAAAATTTTTTTTTTAATTTTTAGGTTTTTTTCCCTTTTCCAAGTGAGAGGAGGGGAGATAGTGAGACAGACTCCTGCGTACACGTAGACCGGGATCCACTTGGCAGCCCCATTTTGGGCTAATGCTTGAATCAACCGAGCTATATTTAGTCCCTGCGGTGCTCAGAGAAACCGAGTAATCCTCAGTGCATAGAGGCCAATGCTCACACAATCGAGCTACTGGTGCAAGAGTGGAAAAGGGAGGGCTAGGGAGAAGAAAGAGCAAGAGATGGTTGCTTCTCTTGTATGCCCTGAATGAAAATCAAACTCAGTATGTCCGTATGCCGACACTATCCACCAGCCACCAGAGCCCCCTTTCTTCCTTCCTTTCCTTCCTTTTCTTTCTTTCTTTCTTTCTTTCTTTCTTTCTTTCTTTCTTTCTTTCTTTCTTTCTTTCTTTTCTTTCTGACAAAAATATCGAGTTGCCCCTCTGTGTGCCCTTACTGAAGAATTGAACCGGCAACCTTCGTGCTCCAGACCACTGCTCCAACCAACTGGGTTATCCAGCAAGGGCAAAAAAAAGTTTGTTGATTGATTTTTGAGGGAGAGGAAGGAGCAGAGAGACAGAAACATCCATCTATTCCTGTATGTGACCTAACTAGGGATCAAACCCACAACCTTTTGTGTATAGGGATGATGCTCTAACCAGCCAAGCTGTCCGGCCAGAGCCTTATTTTTATTTTCATTTTGTTTTTATTTTGCAACAGACGGACAAAGAGGGAGGGAGATGAGAAACATTACCTCATAATTGCAGCACTTTAGTTCTTCATTGATTGATTCTCATATGTGCTTTGATGGGGAGTGGAGAGAGATCCATCTGAGCCAGTGACCCCTGGCTCATGCCAGGAACCATGAAGTCATGTCTATGATCTGGCACTCAAGCTGGTGAGCCTGCACTCCAGCTGGATGAGTCCGTGCTCAGGCTAGTGACTTCGAGGATTTGAACCTGGGTCTTCTGTGTCCAGGCCAGTACTCAATCCACTGTGCTACTGCCTGGTCAGGCAATATCATGCTGTTTTGATTATTGTGGATCTTTTTTTTTTTTTTAATAGAGACAGAGTCAGAAAGAGGGATAGATAGGGATAGACAGACAGGAACGGAGAGAGGTGAGAAGCATCAATCATCAGTTTTTTGTTGTGACACCTTAATTATTCATTAATTGCTTTCTCATATGTACCTTGACCACGGGCCTTCAGCAGACCGAGTAACCCCTTTCTTGAGCCAGGGACCTTGGGTCCAAGCTGGTGAGCTTTGCTCAAACCAGATGAGCCTGCGCTCAAGCTGGCAACCTCAGGGTCTCAAACCTGGGTCCTCTGCATCCCACTCCGATGCTCTATCCACTAAACCACCACCTGGTCAGGCTATCGTGGATCTTTACATAATATAATATAAAGTCAAATAGTGAGATACCTTTGGCTTTGTTCTTTTTTCTTAAGATTCCTTTGGCTATTTGTAGTCTTTTAGGGTTTCCTACAAATCTGGTGATTTTTTTTGTTGTTTTATTTTTTTTTAATGACATTGGGATTTTAATGGGGTTTGTATTAAATTTGTATCTTGCTCTGAATTTTTAAATAGGAAAACTTACAGAATTATTAAATTTTAACCTTTATTGCACATATGCATTTCAGTAATTGCTTGTTATTTACATTTCACGTCATCTAAACTTTTTTGATTTATATTGTACATATCTAAAATTTCCTTATGAGTATGCACTTTATTTACTTTAAATATAATTTAACATGTTTGTAATGTTACCACTTTGAGAATGCCTGACACATTCTCGTTTACGATGATAATTATAATAGAATGTTTTAACTGAAAGGAAAGATAGTGAGACAGACTTCTGCAAGCGCCTCAACCAGGATTGTTCCAGCAACCTCCTTATAGGGCTATTTTTAGCTCCTGAGAATGGAACTCAACTGAGCTATCTTCAGCACCCATCATAAACCAATTCAGTACAGCCAGTGGCTGTGGGAGGGCAAGTGTTTTGTTAACATTGCCATAGCCATCCCTTTTATCTATTTGTCCTGGCTTACCGCTTAATCTATTTGTCAGCTTATTGCTGACATTTGCCAATTACTCAGATCTAACAGTGGTCATTTCTACTCATATTTCAAACCCATGAGTAATCCTTATATCTTTTTAAACTTCAAATGCCAACTTTTTCTCTCACAGGTCTCTCTTTACTAATTTACAACATTGATCCATGCCAGCAGAACCTTGAAGTTCGTACATGTTCTTTTATTGGTGTTTAACGTCATGTGGTGTAATATAATTGATTTTTATGAGTTTGAGCACATTCAGATTACTCCAGTAAGAAAATTCCTTCAGGAAGTGGTTTGCGAGGAAAAAACAGTGGACCTGGCCTTAATTTTTGTGTCCCACTGTGTGCTGGCATCTTGGTGAGGTCTCCACCACTACCTGACTTTTGTGGCTGAGTAATGGGTAACTACCATTTCTTCAGAGTTTAACTTACTTGACTTAAAAATGATCCCATAGAATCATGCCGACTTGTGATAGATGTTCATTTATGTTAAGAAATTGTGTTTCCTATATGTTCAGTATGTAATTCACCAGCATTTCCTTTTGTTCAGGTTGCTGCTGTGGAGCAGAGGATGTGGAGGCTCCCACTGAACATAAAGCTTCTGAAAGAGGGTCAGAGGCAAAGGATCCTAATGTGGCTTTGTCTTCGCAGAAGAACCATCCCTGTGAGAGTTGTGGCCTCGTCTTGAGAGACATTTTCAACTTGGTTGAGCAGCAGGGATCACAGCTTTTGAAATGTGGTGCATGTGGAGAACTATTTTATTTCAGTGCAAAGTGTCAGCACCATGAGGATCAGTACATGAAAAAGAAGCTTTTTGAAAGACATGTGGACAGGGACTCACTTGTAATGGGGCACAATTTTAATGTGTCCCAGATGCTTTTTACTTGCCAGGAGGTAGGGTTGGACATCCTTACTGAATCCAGACATCTCCAAGAACAGGCTACACATACCAGGGACAGACCATGTGAAACATCAGGATCTGGGGTGACTTTTCATATGAGAAAAAATTATCAAAAAGTTCACACTGGAGAAAGACTCTATGAGTGCAGTGACTGTGGTAAATTCTTTTTTACAAGCAGTGGCCTTCGATATCATCAGAGAGTTCACAGTGGAGAAAGGCCTTATGCGTGCAGTGAGTGTGGGAAATCTTTTTCCAGTAGCAGTAGCCTTCGATATCATCAGAGCATTCACACAGGAGAAAGGCCCTATCAGTGCACTGAATGTAGGAAATCCTTTATCTCAAAAACTGCTTTCCATCGTCATCAGAGAGTTCACACAGGAGAAAGGCCTTATAAGTGCAGTGAATGTGGGAAATCCTTTTCCAGTAGCACTAACCTTCATTGTCATCAGAGAGTTCACAATGGAGAAAGGCCTTTTGAGTGCAATGAGTGTGGGAAATCATTTTCCATTAGCTCTAACCTTCATCGTCATCAGAGAGTTCACACCGGAGGAAGGCCGTTTAAATGCTGTGAATGTGGGAAATCTTTTTCCAGTAGCAATAGCCTTCATTATCATGAGAGAATTCACACTGGAGAAAGGCCTTATAAGTGCAGTGAGTGTGGGAAATCTTTTTCCAGTAGCAGTGGCCTTCGATATCATCAGAGCTATCACACAGGAGAAAAGCCCTATAGGTGCAGTGAATGTGGGAAAGCCTTTATCACTAAAACTTTTTTACATAATCATCAGAGAATTCACACTGGAGAAAGGCCATATAAGTGCAGTGAATGTGGGAAATCTTTTTCCAGTAGCTCTTACCTTTATTGTCATCGGAGAGTTCACAGTGGAGAAAGGCCTTTTGAGTGTGGTGAGTGTGGGAAATCTTTTTCGAGTAGCAGTGGCTTTTATTACCATCAGAGTGTTCACAGTGGAAGAAGGCCTTTTGAGTGCAGTAAATGTGGGAAATCTTTTTCTAGTAGTACTGGCTTTCGTTATCATCAGGGAATTCACACTGGAGAACGGCCTTATGAGTGCAGAGTATGTGGAAAATCTTTTACCCTCAATTCTCACCTGTCTAAGCACATGAGAGTTCACGTTAAAGGACAATCAGATCTAAAGTAAATGTACAGTTTTTAAATAAGTGTTAGTAGTATAGGTAATTCTGAGGATCCATTTTTCTAAAATAATTTTATGAACACAAATGTCAATGGTATGGAAATTTCCCATGAGTTTTTCTTAGGTGGGAAGTGTGTGTGTGTCTATGTTGTACTTTCTAAGTTGTCTTAGACTCTTGCTAGGTCAATCTGTTTGTAAATTTCTGTGGCAAAAGTTATTTTACCTGTACCATCTTGCAGTTTCCTACTGTCTACATCAGGCACCATTCTAATGTCCTTAGAGAAGCTGGTTTTTTCCTCTGATTTGTTGGAGGAAATGAGTAGGTGGAGCTGCTATAGGATCACCTTTTATTTAACTCTGATAAGTTGTGACAGGACCTGACTCAGTGTTGACCTGAGAGAACATCATCCGCGTTCAGCTGACAGCTTACAGATGGACTGACTTTTCTGGGACCTGGTTTCCCTAACGTTCTGTAATAAAAATTTCCAATGTTGAAGTCAACCAATGCAAGAAATGCCAGAGCTATGTCACATTGATAATTAAAATAATGAAGGTCATTTTGTTTGAGTCCCCTTTAATTTTGGGTGTTTTATTTACTGTGTCCTTTAGGATTACAAGTAGATTTTGACTTTGGAAACATGAAGAGGTCAACAACTTTTACATGGGTCTCAAACTTTCTCTGCCTTCAAAGGCAAAGTGGTAGTGAAATCAACTTTTGCCAAATTTTCATTGTTGCCCGTATCCTTCTAGAATAGACTGTCAGATTATAGGGCCCTAATGTAGAGTCTGTATGTCATGAGTTTTAGGAGACTCAGATATCATTTTGAAGTGTTAGTAGGTGTCACAACATCAGTTGCTTCTGGGAACACATGACATTTTTTCTTGTTTACAAGGACTGCCGGTATTGGTGAAAGAAATCACTTTTAAAACTGTTGTCATGAGCTGTGTATATATATTTTTTAATTTAGTGAGAGAAGGGGAGACAGAAAGACAGTCTCCTGCATGCCTCCTGACCGACATCCACCTTACAATTTTACTAAGGGGCTATACTCTGCCCATTTGGGGCACTGCTCCATTGCTCAGCAACTGAGCTCTTCTTAGTGCCTGAGACAGATGCGATGGAGCATTCCTCAGGACCCAGGACCAACTCACTGTATTCGATCCATGGCTGCGGGAGTGGAAGAAAGAGAAGCAAGGAGAGGGAGGAGTGGGTGGCTTCTCCTGTGTGCCTTGACTGGGAATTGAACCAGGGACATCAAAGGCCGGGCTGATGCTCTACTACTTATTCAACCAAACGGCGGTATGTGTCCTAATGTCTACAATTTCTTGGCTAACATTTTCACACTAACAAAAATAGCAGTAATTATGCTTCAAATTTGAATATACCCTATTTTCAAATTTTTATTTTTCTCAAGTGACATGATAAACCATTTTGTTTACATTATGTATCTTAGCTTTTTTATTTCAAATGTTTGTCTTAGATTATTGTGTTATATTTGTCATATGTTTGATGGTGTAACTAGGTCAAATGTTTAGTAAAATGTTCCAGATTCTCCAATATGAACATGCATAGCTTGATTGTGATGTGCTCAGTTGACCTTCACAAATAACAGTTTTCATAAACTTGAAGGCAAGACCCTTCACCTGCAACATGAATGTACCACAGTGAAGGCTCAGATGATGGTTTGCTTTCTTTAGAAATAAGTATTTTAATCAAAACACTACTATGTTTGACATAATGCTTAGGCACGCTTAGTAGACTATAACACTGTATTGTGTGGCCATAAATTTTATATGCACTAGGAAAACAACAAATTAACATAACGCTTTACTGCCATTATTTACTTGGTTACTCTGGAACAAAACTCACATTGTCTCAGGAATGCTTGTAATTGCATTTCTTTGATGTCTTCAACATGTTCCTCATTGTTTGTAATAAACTAGATGCAGAGGCCTTAGATAAAATATAGGCTGACTCTAGCCACACTGCTGAATATGCAGAGCTGAGACTTCTGATAGCATCAGGATCAGATGCTTAAGTATTAGTGTGTGTTTTGTGGCATTAAGTTTGCATAGTTGGCACAACTAAGGCAGTGCACATAATGTTAGGTTTTTTTATCCACTTCCCTCAATGACATTCTGCTTGAAGGAGCCAGATCCAGATGGCCTGATTAACAAGAAACATGAAAGGTGCTTGACATCGGCAAGAGCAGATCCTAAAGAAAGATGTGCAAGTGCATCCGCTAAAGGAAGTCACACATGAATGCCATACAGAACCATGCCCTAGAAATAGGACCTGGCCATTTGGCTCAGTGCATAGAGCATCAGCCTGGAGTACTAATGTCCCTGGTTTGATTCATGGTCACAACACACATTAGAAATGACCATTTGCTCCCTTCCCCTCCATATTCCTCTTACGCAGCCAATGGCTCAGTTGGTTCAAGTGTAGGCCCCAGGACCTGTGGATAGCTCAATTGATTGGAACAACAGCCCCAGATGGAGGTTGCTGAGTGGATCCCAGTAGGGGTGCATGTAGGAATCTGTCTCACTCTTTCCCCTTCTCACTTAAAAAAATTACCTCTACTGAGGGGCATCAGAGACTACTTAATATTTTTGTTGTATTTTCTGGGTGTATGCCCCAATATCCACACAGGGCAGGCCAGAAACTGGGAGCAAGGCCCATGCACAAGGCTGGTTGCTCTTTGGTTTCATTTCTTTAACCCTGCCTGCATGAGTTTCATTTCAGGGCTTGCGACAGATGACCAACCACAAAGGAATGTCTGGTGTCACAATCCGAGAAGTCCTGGATGATTGAAAACCCACTAGAAGTTAAACTTCCATAAAAGACAATCCTTTGTCCAGCAGCCAATCGTCAAATGCCACACAACCCTTCCCACTCCCCCTCCCCTAAACCCTTAAAGCCCAGTCCTAGGCTGTGCCTGGTGCAACTCTCTCTTATGAGACAGCCTGGCAGGTTTCCTTTCTTTAAAGCCTGCTACTCTGATCTTTTCGGACTCTGATGCATTCTAACATTTGGTGCCAAAACCTGGGACAGGGTACCAGACACCTGGACGATCCCCTCCACCAGCCAAACTTCCTACCAGGGAAGCAGTGGGCAGCGGCAGCTTGTCCTGGGCTTACTCCCTGATTCTGTTTAGCTGTGTGGACGTAGATTTATTGGCTGGCTACCCAACCCTGTCTTGAACCCCTGCCAGATCAGAGGTAAGGAATTTCTGCTCTTTCCCAACTCCGGTAGACTCCTATTCGTCCCTCACCCTTACTTTCTCCTCTTGGGGTCACTAATTGGGAGGTCTCTATTTCAGGGAGCCTGTTAAGACTTCCTTGAAAGTCTAGATGCCTAGTCTGTTTGCAACACTCTCCTTTGAAAGCGAGGTTCCCGGTGACGATCGGCCTTGTTTTCCACGTACAGTATAAATAATAGTTGAGTCAGAGGACGCTCTTCTCTGTTCTCAGCCCACAATGGACTCCTCCCAGTTCCGACCCTCAGTGGTTACTCCCTTGGGATGCCTCTTAAAAAACCTCACCATGCCTGACCTGTGGTGGTGCAGTGGATAAAGCGTCGACCTGGGAACACTGAGGTCACCAGTTCAAAACCCTGCACTGGTCTGGTCAAGGCACATATGGGAGTTGATGCTTCCAGCTCCTCCCCCTTTCTCTCTTTCTCTCTCTCTCTCTCTCTCTCTCTCTCTCTCTCTTTCTCTCTCACTCTGTGTCTCCTCTCTATAATGAATAAAAGGGAAAAAAAACCTCACCAAACTCGGTCTCTCAGATCTCAAAATGAAAAAAATTAATCTTCTGTAACACAGTACAGACTAGATTATGGCTCCCACTGGCCCGAAAATGGAACTTTTGATATTAACATCCTCTGGGATCTAGATAATTTCTGCCACTGGACTGGGAAGGCCTCAGAGAGTCCTTATGTGCAGGTTTCCTTCTACCTTCACTCCCGTCCTTAATCTCTGTGCCGCCTTTCTACACGCAGGCCGTTTTAGGCCAAAAGAACCTCACCTAAAACCTCTACTCCTAATCTTTCCTTCTCCGCGGACTCCCAATTCTATCCCCCTCCTGCCTGACCCCAGGGGGTGCCCCTCTCTTCGAACCCCTCTCTGGACCCTCTGCAGATCTCTTCCACTCAGGTCTCTTCCCTCCAGAAAGCCCCCTCCCTTCGCGAATTCTGTTTCTCATTCACTTGCAAATGCCTTTCTCTTCGACCCCTCCTCCCTCACAGGCTGTGGTGGGGGTGCCTTTGTCCGCCTCATCCCCTCGCTACTCCCCACTGGCTGCAACTAGACCTTTCTCCCCCTCATCCCCTCCCTTCCCCTCACAGTCTCTAATCTTTTTGACTCCTCTGATCACATGGCGCCACCACCAGCACTTCAACCTCCTCTTCCTGCAGATTCTGACCCTCCTTTCCATCCAGCTGTTCACGCTATCCATCCATTTGCTTCCTCTGTGCTGACAACTCCCTGCCATCTCAAAAAGCTTAAAAAGGCAGAGTTGTCTATTAAGCTGTGTGAGTAATCTGTTTTGTCTCTTAGTCAGAAAATATCTCTAATATAATTTTAATTGAAACAAGTAAAGCACGTTTATTTAAATTTCTTCATTTATAATTTGTATGTAAAATCTTTGTTTAATGTGTAACTGTCTGTTTCTAAGGCCTTAAACCAATAATTACCCGCTTCTTAAATCAAGGCTTACTCATCCCCATGGACTCTCTTTGCAATAACCCCATCCTTCCTGTTCAAAAACCTTTAGGGGCTTATGACCTCGTACAAGACTTATGCCTAATCAATGAGGCAGTAATTGTCCTCCATCCAGTAGTCCCTAATCTCTACATGTTACTGTCACACATTTCCTCAAATACCACTCACTTCACGGTGAATTCCTTCTTTACCATTCCTGTACACCCTCTTACCTTCTGTTTGCCTTTACTTGGACTGACCTGGACACTAATGCAGCCCAGCAACTTGCATGGACTGTCTTACCCCAGGGGTTCAGAAACAGCCCACACCTGTTTGGACAGGCACTAGCTCAGGATTTAGCAGCATGTAATCTTGAAATTAGTACTCTCATACAATATGTAAATAACCTACTCCTCTGCAGCCCCTCCCTGCCTGCCTCAAGGAGACACACCACCACCCTTCTTAACTTCCTCACCATGAAGTGATATTCTATCTTCTCCTCTAAGGCTCAACTTCACTCTTAGTTCGTAGTCTATCTGAGCATCGCCTTAACCCCCACCACCTGAGGTCTCACCCTAGGTCGAACTCAGACCCTCCACAGTCTCCAACCACCTACCACCACAGATCAAATCTTTTTCTTCCTCGGTCTAATAGACCTCTTTAAACACTGAATTATCAATTTTGCTCTCTTAGCCAAACCCCTCAATGAGATCTCCTAGGCATGGCTTTTAAGGTGTATAATCGAGAGAAACAGGAAAAGGCAGACAGCTCAAAAGAGATAAGGCAAAATACTAGCTCTTAGCAGGTGCTCTTAAAGTCTCCAACGCCCCTAAGGGGCCTCGTAAGACTCCACCAGAGTCCTGCTTCAGTGTGGGAAAAAAGGTCATTGGGCAAAAAGCTTGTCCGGCTCCTCAGCCCCGCCAGGGCCTTGTCCTCGCTGTGGGAAAAAGGTACACTGGAAGGTAGACTGCCCCCTTGCTCCTCTAAGGGAGGGTTCAGTCTCTTCTAGCCCTATCCCAGCCACCTGTTACCTATCATCATCAAAGAATATAGGGTAACCATCCAAGTAGCAGGTAAGCCAATCTCATTTCTTATAGACACAGGGGCCACTTACTCTACCTTGCCCAAATATTCGGGTCATGCTTATTCCTTAAAGATCTCTATTGTGGGTGTTGATGGTCTTATTTCCTCCCTTTTGGCCACATATTCACTGCCTTGTCTAATACATGGTGTCTCCTTTGCACACTCTTTTCTCCTCCTGCCTCAATGCCCTATACCTATTTTAGGCCAGAACCTACTCTCCAAATTCAGAGCCTCTCTCTCCTTTCACCTTCTGTCCTCAGCATCGGCCCTGTTACTGCTTCTCAGCCAGCCAGATTTGCCCAATTCTGTTATAAATTTACCTCTACCACCCAGCATAGTGAATCCCAAGGTTCACCTCACCACCCCCACAGCGGCAAAACTTCAGGGAAAGGCCCCCTAGTTTCATGTCTCCAGGTTAAAGAAAATGGGAGCTCCATATTCACACCTGCCTACCATTTCAGTCAACCTGAATCATCATCACCTAGATATGCTTGCTCCCCCTTAGGGCCCACCAAGGTCAGTCTGACCAAAATCCCAGAAGAAGAACATCCTGAGCTGTGAGTAAGTGATTACCCTTTAATAACAGACAGGATGGAGATTCCAGCTTGTTCTATTTATTCTTCTCTCCTTACTCTTAAAGGCATACTCTGCCCCCATACCCTCCCTCTTAGAACCCTCTCTTCTAAATAAACTCTTAATTAAAATCTCGTAATTAAGACTAACAGCCAACTGCTAAATATGTCTGTCCATGTCATCTTCAGCTTACTCAGCTATCCCTATTCCTCTTAATAATACTCATCTCCTTCACACCACTCTTATATACAACATTCAGAAAGGGGCCACCTGCTGTGAGAGAGCCAGCACTCACAGGAGATTACTAACTAAGCAAACAAGCTATACTAAACCTACTATTCCCAGTTTGACGAGCTCCTTCCATAGTCCTTTCCAACCAAGGACTCACACCTATCAATCCTCCCAGGTGACCAGGTCTACAGGAGGACACAGGGAAAAACCCCTCTCCAGCCTACCTGGACAGGGCCCCATACTGTTATCCTGTGCACCCCTACCGCCGTCAAAGTGAAAGGGGACTCACACTGGACTCACCTCTCCCACATTAAGCCTTATATCACCAATACCCCTAAAACCTACATCTCCACCCCCACAGGTCCTCTGTCTCTTAAAATCTCCATATGTTCCGCCTGACCTGTGGTGGCGCAGTGGATAAAGCGTTGACTTGGAAACACTGAGGTCACCAGTTCAAAACCCTGCACTGGTCTGGTCAAGGCACATATGGGAGTTGCTGCTTCTAGCTCCTCCCCCCTTTCTCTCTCTCTCTCTCTCTCTCTCTCTCTCTCTCTCTGTCTCCTCTCTAAAATAAATAAATAAAAAGAAATTAAAAAAAAAATCTCCATATGTTCCCCTATTCAAGAAGAACCACACAACTACCAATTACCATCTTACCAAATTATACTTTCTTCAGACCTCTTAGGACTTCTCCTGGTTTAGGTCTCACTCCAGTAAAATTAACAAACTCAATTAAATACGGAACTTGGCCTGACAAGGTTCTCTACTTAAATATTCTCCAAAAACTAGAGGCTTTTCAATTTCTTCTCCATCTTAATCACCCCTAAGCCTAACCACATACCCCCAATTCTTGATCTCCTAACACCAGTTCTACTCTTACTGGGTGCCACATATGCCGCCCCCATTTCCTCTCTCCTAGAGGCAACCTCACTCAAAGACTTTTTTTTTTTTACAGGGACAGAGAGAGAGTCAGATAGAGGGATAGATAGGGACAGACAGACAGGAACGGAGAGAGGTGAGAAGCATCAATCAGTTTTTCATTGCCGTTGCGACACCTTAGTTCATTGATTGCTTTCTCACATGTGCCTTGACCACGGGCCTTCAGCAGACTGAGCAACCCCTTGCTGGAGCCAGTGACCTTGGGTCCAAGCTGGAGAGCTCTTTGCTCAAGCCAGATGGGCCTGCGCTCAAGCTGGCGAGCTTGGGGTCTCGAACTTGGGTCTTCCGCATCCCAGTCCGACGCTCTATCCACTTCGCCACCGCCTGGTCAGGCTCAAAGACTTTTAATTAAAGTTAATTCTTCCCATGCAGTTAATTGTTGGACATGTATGTCTATGTTCTCAGCCTACTCTGCCCTCCCTATCCCAAACAACAACACCCACCTTCTACGGACAGTTCTCGTATACCAAATCCAAAAAGGGGCTTTTTTCTTTGAAAGAGCCGACACTCTTATAGGGAATTGTACAATTCAGTCACCATCCGAGCAAATAAGCTATATCAAACCTATTATTCCCAGCTGAAAAAACTAAAACCCCAAATTCCCCCTGCTCAGGGACCAGTCACCCTGAATACCCCCCTGCTTTCACCTGCCCCTTTATGCTTTACCGCTCAAGGTTCTGTCCCAATGGGTCACCTCCCTTCTAACCTCTTCAATACCACAATAACTATCCAATTTCCCAAAGACCATCAGAACCATCGAGTTAAGTAGCAAGTCTCTTCAAAAGCAAACAAATTATTTTCTAACCACGTTTGATTTACAGAACCCTCTACCCTTATGGCTCAATCTCATAAATACTTCTATCCCACGAACCAACTCCATTTCTGGCTTTCCTCAACAGTTTTGAGTACCTTAAAATCCTCAAAACAATACTCATATCTCCCCACTTATTGGGGCTGCTCTTTCCTCCACTCTTTCATCTGGGGATCAGAAACAGAGAAACGAAACCGACCCCTTGTCCTTCTATTCTCTATTCACCTTTCAGCCTTCCTCACCCAATCAGGGGCTTTCTTGTGTGGGACCAACACCTATATGTGTCTCCCTACTAACTGGACAGAAACCTGTACCCTAATCTATCTCATCCCAAATATCAACCTAATCCCATCCCGTAAACCTCTTCCAATTCCTAGTACGCTACCTGTCCATCTAAGGAACAAACGAGTTATACAGGTAATTCCTCTTGTTGCTTTAAGAATTGCTATGAAAATAGGTCTAAGATCAGGGGCACTGGCCACTGTCCTGTCTTATTCACACACACACACACTCTCTCTCTGAAGCCCAGCAAATTCATGTAAAAAAAAAAAAGAAAAGAAAATCAAGTCATGGAATCAGTGGTTTTGCACAAACTGGGTGTCTTGACTATTGCCTTTCATTGGTCCACCCACTCTTATATTTAGTTTTCTAACTTTTGAACTCTGCCTCTTACGTTTGTTCACTAGTTTCTTACAGAACCATGTGCAGACCTTCGCCAATCAGAAAATTGGAAAAATCTACCTAACCCTACACACCAACCCTAAAACCTGCCCTCGCGAAACAGAAAAATCTGGAGCCCTATAAATACACCCCTAGTCGACAAGAAGCCATCACTGCATCTCTCTACCTCTCACTGAGAGTAATCCTTAGAGAGGCCATAACCCCTCACCGCCCCTACTCAGCAGGAAGAAGTTACAGAAGATAATGACCTTCGTCCCTTTTCCCTTGAGGCCTCTCTAGGAACCACTCTCTTCTCTTTTTAGTTTTTTTGTTTTTGTTTTTTTTTACAAGGACAGAGAGAGAGTCAGAGAGAGGAATAGATAGGGACAGACAGAAACAGAGAGAGGTGAGAGAAACATCAATCATTAGTTTTTCATTGCCGTTGTGACACCATAGTTGTTCATTGATTGCTTTCTCACATGTGCCTTGACCATGGGCCTTCAGCAGACTGAGCAACCCCTTGCTGGAGCCAGTGACCTTGGGTCCAAGCTGGTGAGCTTTTGCTCAAGCCAGATGGGCCCGCGCTCAAGCTGGCGAGCTTGGGGTCTCGAACCTGGGTCTTCCGCATCCCAGTCCGATGCTTTATCCACTGCACCACCACCTGGTCAGGCTTTCCTTTTTACATATCAAATAGTCGGGAATCTTAGGAATCATTTCTTTAACTCTGCTTGCATGAGTTTTGTTTCAGGGCTTGCAGCAGATGACCAACCACAAAGGAATGTCTGATGTCACAATCCGATTATTGAAAACCGCTAGAAGTTAAACAGACTCAAACTTTCATAAAAGACAATCCTTTGTCCAGCAGCCAATCGTCAAATGCCACACAACCCTTCCCACTACCTCTCCGCTAAACTCTTAAAGCCCAGTCCTAGGCTGTGCCTGGTGCAACTCTCCCTTATGAGACAGCCTGGCAGGTTTCCTTTCATTAAAACCTATTACTCTGATCTTTCCGAACTCCGATGGATTCTAACAGATGCCAGACCTGTTTTTAACCTATATCAAACTGTCTCTTAACTTTAGTTATCTAATAAAGCAGGATTAATATCCAAACCCTTAATCTGGCCACTCATTCTTGGGTGAGCATCTGTGAGTACTATGTTACCCAGAAGACAATGCACCGGGGCGCCAATGACGTTCAAGTGTTGAAGCAATGAAAGCTCAGGAGATGGTCGATTCTGTACTTGTCCCATTACGTTGGGGTGGGACTTCTGGTGTCCTCCATTTGGCAGTCCTTTTGGCTTCCCTGGGTTAGGTCTGAGGTAAGGTGACCAGATTTTAAAATTGGTAAAGTGGGACACCATTGACTGGGGGGAAATTGATTAAAAATTTGGTCTATATGAAACAAAAAATTTTTTCATAGAATGAAAAAATAGTATTGTAACATGTTTTTTTAATTTCAGCACAAGTACAATTTACAAATATAATACATTAAAAATTATGTATAGTATTATTTTATTCTTTGGCATAGTTCTCATTTGATAAAATTTCTTTTCGTAGATTGCTGTCATTGTTTAAAAGATCATTAAATTTTTCACAAGAATTTGTTAAATTATATTTCACACATAAAATGGCTTTCAAAGTCTCAACACTTAATTGTGATTTTTCTGATGTCCACACTTTATTTACCATAGAAAAAAATGCGTTCAGTCACAGCATTAGTTCCTGGTAAAGACAGCAAAATGATGAAATATTTCTAAGCATTTGTTCTCTATTGTGATTTTTGCTGATGCCCAAGATTTAACTTTTTCCTTATCAATATATTATTTTAATTATGATACCTCATTAAAAAGATCATTTTCAGAAATATTACTATATGGGAAATTTTGAGTGAGTCAGAGGGATCGGGTTACACGGTCCCGAAACCGATGCTGGAGCTGCGGGAGCGGGCGGGAGCAGGCAGGGCAATGCCGCCAGCGTGCTTGCACACAGCAGTCGTGCACACTCCCTGCCTGGACTCGTCCTTGCTGTGGCCGCGCTCGCCACGTCCAGCCCTGGCCCGCTGGAGACCAAGCGGCTTGCGCCTCGCGGAGCCCAGACGCAGGCCTATGGGTAGTTAGGGGACTTGACAGCTGCCGCCCCAGCAGGTACTCCCACCCGAAGTTGTTTGTTTTGAGGCCCTGCACGGGACAGTCAGCTCTTGCGGCAGTGCGGGCGCTTCCAGGTCGAGGGAGGGTCTCCCCTCCGAAAACCGTATATTCCCTTCCCATTCTTCCATTGTTCCCTAGCTTTTCATGCATTCTTTCCAAAAATCGGGACTTTTTAAAATGCCACAGGATGTGGGACAAATTGTTAAAAATCAGGACAGTCCCTCCAAAAGCGGGATGTCTGGTCACCTTAGTCTAAGGTGACTGAACAAGAAGTTGCAGGAGGAGTTGTCCCCATTGCACAGAGATGGGTTGAAGGCTGTGCTGCGACTGTATCCTATCACCAGCCCATTTCCTCCTGGAGTCTGATGGCGCAGCCAGGCTGAGGCGCCCTGACGCGGTGAGTGAGTCCCAAGTGAGGGTCACCTGTCAGGTTCTGTGGCCCAGTTTTGGCATCCCGGCCTGTGGGATGCACGTGGGTGACACATGGTGTGAAGGGGTGGAAGAAGGTGACCATGGAAACATGGAGGGGCGGCCTGGCTGGGAGGATCCGGGAACCCGGAGATCAGCCCTGTGTGTTCAGGGAACTCAGAATGTGAGGCAGAGTGTTCAGCATGCTGGGGGTCCACTGAAAGTTGGAAACAGAAAAGGCCACGCCTTCTTTAGACTTCTTTTTTCTCTTAATCTATTTATTTTAGAGAGGCGAAGGATAGAGAGCAAGAGAGAGAGAGAAGGGGGAGGAGCAGGAAGCCTCAACTCCCATAGGTGCCTTAACCAGACAAGGCCATGATTTCAAACCAGTGACCTCAGAATTCCAGGGCAATGCTTTATGCACTGCACCACCACAGGTCAAGTCCCTTAATTAGACTTTTAAATAACTAGAAAGTGGTTATTAGAAGGCAGACAGGTATTGAGGCTTTGTAGGATCACTCAGCTGATAAGAGTCAGCTCCTAGGGCTGAGACCAAGTGAAAATGCAGTTATTTTACGTCACGCAGTTCCAATACTGATGACCTGGGGAGCCAAGAGCTCTTTGAAACCTGCCATGGTCACCCACTTTTCAGGACCTCCTTTTTGTTTTGTTTTGTTTTTGTTTTTGTTTTTTTGACAGAGAGGGACAGACAGACAGAAAGGGAGAGAGATGAGAAGCATAAGTTCTTTGTTGCGGCACCTTAGTTGTTCATTGATTGCTTTCTCATATGTGCCTTGACTGGGGGGCTACAGCAGAGTGAGTGACCCCTTGCTGGAGCCAGCGACCTTAGGTCCAAGCTGGTGTGCCTTGCTCAAACCAGATGGGCCTGCGCTCAAGCTGGCAACCTTGGGGTCTTGAACCTGGGTCTTCCTTGTCCCAGTCCAACACTCTATCCACTGCGCCACCGCCTGGTCAGGCAGGACCTCTTTCTTCACACCGATTGTTACTATCAGTACAGAAGCACATATGGACCCTGCAAAGGTGCGTTGAGTGGAGGTTGTTTCAGAACCTTTTTGATCTTGATCCCACTCATGATCGCTGTGATTGCGGAGTCCTGTGAGTCTCTACCTATCTGTCTTCTAGCCCTTTGGAACTCGGGACCTTAAATAAATCCTAAGCCCAGGGTCCTCAGACCAGGCTGGGGGTTATTTGGAGTGGTTACTATTGCTAGCAACAAATAACATAAGGTATAAAGGCAGGTTGCCCCAGATATAAGGCACAACTATGTTTAGACTTGGAGGTGTGGGCAAGGGAACCTCAAGTCTCCTTTATCATGAGAACAGGGAGTGAGAGATCAGGAGTCAGGCCTAGGATGAAGATGTGTGTCTTATTTTGGAGGTGATGGGAACAATGAGAGGTTTGGAGCAGAAGAGGAAGTTGATCTGACCAAACTGTCCTCTGCCTCCCTGTGGCTGCAGCATGGAGAACAGATGGGTTGTGTAGAAGGTGGTAGGAAGACCACGGAGGAAATGAGATGACTAATAGTCCAGGTGAGTGTTGGTGATGTGAACCAATGTGGTCGTCTTGGAGGTGATAGAAGTACATGAATTCTGGATCAGGTTTTTTTTTCCCCCCAGTAGATCTACTCTGGTTTTCTGATTTTAAGGGAAAGGAGAAAAAGAAATTCAGGGTTTTTGGGTTTAGCAGCTAAAAGGAAATTTTCATCAACTAGGCTGTGGAAGTCGGTAGTAGGATTAACTTTCATTTAGTTAACTAGGTGTTTTGTTTGGGTTATCGAGGTATTAAGTGAGCAGGTGGACATGCAGGTCTAGGACTCTTAGGAGGCACTCAGGATGGGAAAAATGGCAAAAGGTGGTGGATAGTATGTGGACCAGGGTAAAGCTGGGTATCTTAGCTTGGGCGGCTGAAACAAAATACCTTTGTATCTCACAGTTCTGGAGTCTGGAAAATCCAAGATCAAACAGCTGGCCGATTCTGTTTCTGGTGAAGAACTCTTCCTGTTTTGCAACTAAATTGTACCCTCACATGGCCTTTCCTGGTGGAAACAGAGGAGAGAGCACAGGATCATTACCTTTCTCTTCAAAATCTTGCTAATCCCCCATCATGTGGGTCTCACCCTCATGACCTAATATGAAACTAATTTCCCAAATTCCCACCTTTAAATACCATCACATTGGAGGTTAGTTCTTTTTTTTTTAATGTTTATTGTATTGATTTTAGATAGAGGAAGGGAGAGACAGGAACGTGAATCTCCCTCTGTATGTGCCCTGACTGGGGATTGAACCAGCAACCCCTGTGCTTTGGGGCGACGCTCTAACCAACTGAGCTATCTGGCCAGGGCAGCAGTTAGGTCTTAACAGGAATTTTTGAAGGACATATATATTGTCTGGGACACTGTCGGTCATGTTTAGTCGGGTAGTGCTGGTCATGATGACATTAACAGCACCACAGGAAGAGGAGATTGGAATCTGAGGACTGGGTCTCATGCATGGGTTCCTAGGTGAGGCATCGTAAACATCACAAACACAGGTGAAGGAGAGAAGTGGCCATGAGAACAGTGTGTGAAAGGATAACGGGCAGGTGAGCAAGGTGGCTGATTCACTGCTCTGGGTACTCACCAGGGTTTTGTTGTGACCTTGGGTATGTCTGGGGAGTTTCACTCAGGTGGGTGGACTCATTTAGGGCACAAATGATCATGAGGGAGGGTCATGAAAAGTGTCTGAAGGGGTTTTTTGTTTGTTTGGTATTTTTCTGAAGTGAGAAGCAGGTAGGCATAGAGACAGACTCCCGCATGCACCTGACCAGGATCCACCCAGCATGCCCACCAGGGGGCGATGCTCTGCCCATCGGTGGCATTGCTCCGTTGCGACCAGAGCCATTCTAGCACCTGAGGTAGAGCCCATGAAGCCATCCTCAACACCCAGGTCAACTTTGCTCCAATGGAGCCTTGGCTGTGGGAGGGGAAGAGAGAGAGAGAAAGGAGAGGGGGAAGGGTGGAGAAGCAGATGGGCACCTCTCCTCTTTGCCCTGGCCGGGAATCATATCTGGGACTTTCAAACGCTGGGCCGACGCTCTACCACTGAGCCAACCAGCCAGGACATGTAAGGGTTTTGAATGAGAGTTAGGAAGAGGGAGGCATCAAGTGCAGCCCCAGTAAAAAAAGAGTTATGGGTGTATGAAATCTACAGTGATTCTGGGTGGCTGAGGTTAAAGCAAGGAGCAGAGTCAGGCAAGGAGACCTGTAGAGCACGATTGTGGGTTGCCGATGGAGGTCTGTGGCAATACTTGATTCTGTTTGAATTTGGCAAGCACTCTATATGCCATGTGTGGAATAACATGTAGGAAGGACAGAGAGATGCCTGAGTTGGAGGGCAAGGAAGAGTTAGTGACTGAGAGACAGGTGTGGTAGAAAGTGATGTCCACTGGAGAGGGAGTGAGAACTGATGGCCCAGGGGTCCCACCATTGAGGACATACAGTGAAATGTGAGCCAACACCCTTGTTTGTGTCTGGGAGGCATGATCTGGGATTCTAACAGAAGGACTGCCTGACAAGGGCGAGTGCTTTCCTGTTTGCAGGCCCAGAGCTCAGATATTTATTGCTCACATGCCTGTTGTTACCATGGATGGACACAGTGATCAAAAGAATCATGAAAGCCCTGGCTGGCTAGCTGAGCAGTAGAGCATCTGCCCAGCGTGTGGAAGTTCTAGGTTCGATTCCTGACCAGGGCACACAGGAGAAGCGCCCATCTGCTTCTCCACCCTTCTCCCTCTCCTTTCTTTCTATCTCTTTCTTCCCCTCCCTCAGCCAAGGCTCCATCGAAGCAGAGTTGGCCCAGGCACTGAGGATGACTCCATGGCCTCCACCTCAGGTGTTACAATGGCTCGGTTGCTGAGCAATGGAGCAGCACCTCAGATGGGCAGAGCATCAGCCCCAAATGGGGCTTGCCAGATGGATCCCGGTTGGGGCACATGTGGGACTCTGTCTCTGCCTCCTTGCATCTCGCTTAAATAAATAAATAAATAAATAAATAAATAAATAAATAAATAAATTTTAAAGAGGCATGTACATTTAGGATTCACAGAACTTTCATAGGGTTAATTCACCTTGTTATATTTGAACCTTTTGGTGTCTTTCATCTTACAGAAATTGTTCACTTAAAAATACTCTCATTTGCTTATTTTTAACTTTTATTTTTTGCATTGCTTTTTAAGTATTTGCCATAACTTTTGTTATAAGAAATATAATTCTATATGATTTTATTTTGTGAGCAATTAACATTTGTTAGAGCAGTGAATAAACATGACACCTCAAAATCCCTTTTTTATTTTTACTCTTTTGGCTAGTTTGAATGCCCTCTTTAACTTTTCCCCAAGCTAGTATTGTTCAATGTACTCCTGAATAAAAAAGAAACAAGTTTTCTGGCCTGTGGTGGCACAGTGGATAAAGCGTTGACCTGGAATGCAGAGGTCACTGGTTTGAAACCCTGGGCTTCCCTAGTCAAGGTACATTTGGGAGTCGATGCTTCCTGCTCCTCCCCCTTCTCTCTCTCTCTCTCTCTCTCTCTCTCTCTCTCTCTCCTCTCTCTTTAAAATAAATAAATAAAGTCTAATAAAAAAGAAAGAGAAAAAAAGAAACAGGTTTTGGAGATGGTGTCCTCAGGGTGACCAAGGTTCCAGTAGAGTCACATGTTCAACTGGATTCTAGCTCTTCTCAGACTTCCATAGTTATCAAATTTCACCCAGTTTTACACTTTTCACCCTTCACTGGTATTTCTCCAGAGCTTTCCACCTCTATCTTTAAAGAACTAATTGAATGTTATTTTTGAATTCTGTGCAATTTCTACTTTATAACTGTATTTAGAGAGATAATCTGAAATCCTCGTGCAGTACTGTCCATTCAAAAATAGGAGACAAGATCAGGCACTTTCAGGGTGGTATGGCCATAGACCAAAAATAGGAGAAATGCTTTTCTCTTAATGACTAGTGTGACTCTGGCCTGAGCAGTGGGTAGAGCATTGGCCTGGTGTGCAGATGTCCCAGATTTGATCCCTGGTCAGGGCACACATAAGAAGCAACCATCTGCTTCTCTTCCCCTCTCCTCTTCCCCTTCTCTCTCTCTTTCCCTCTTGCAGCAAATGGCTTGATTGGTTCCAGTGTTGGCCTGGGTGCTGAGGATAGCTCAGTTGATTTGAACATTGGCTCCAGACGAAGTTTGCTAGGTGGATCCTGGTCTGAGCGCATGCAGGAGTCTGTCTCTGTATCTCCCCTCTTCTCACTTAAAATATTACTACCACTTCCTTCATGTTACCTGCATGTGAAGAACAACAAAGTGATTAGCTTCCATCTGAAAGTACATGTTTTATGTGTGAATGACTTAATGCCCTTTTGGGGCACCATCTAAAATATTTTCAGTCATGAAGTGTGCTGACCTTCATGGGATCTGAAATAAAGTTTCTAAAAATGTGGTAATCACTTGCAGACATTTCCCATAGATCTGCGTGCAACCCCTTTAAGAAGTAGCAAAGCCATCAGTGAACCTTATGAGAGCCCTCGTTGGTGCCTGTGGGCCATTGGGATAGCTCTGGTGAGGGGAGAGGGTAGTGCGAGTGTGGAGGGATTTGGAGAAGAGGGAGGCGGCACCCTCTGCCCTGGCTTCTAGAGTGCTGGAAACTACATTATCCAGAGGACACTGAACTAGGCGACAGGCAGTAGGGTTGAACCAATGAAGGCCAAATATGAAAGTGTCTCCATGCGTGTGCATCGTGTCGGGGCAGGATTTCCATCCTTTTTCACTTGGTGGTCGTGTTCTGGCTCTGGAGCGCAAGGTCATAGCGAGGTGCCTGAGAGAGAAAGTGTGAGAGTTGTGGTCCTGTCGCAGGAAGCAACAGCAGAGGGAGGACAGGACACTCAGACAACTTAATAGAGAAAGAAGAATTTGTTAGTATCCAGCAGAGCACATGGGGTTAGTAGCACCAAAGTAGGAGCTCCCCAAATTAGATCTTCTTATAGGTTATGTACCTTTACAGCAGGGGTCCCCAAACTTTTTACACAGGGGGCCTGTTCACTGTCCCTCAGACCATTGGAGGGCGAGACTATAAAAAAAACTATGAACAAATCCCTATGCACACTGCACATATCTTATTTTAAAGTAAAAAAACAAAACAGGAACAAATACAATATTTAAAATAAAGAACAAGTAAATTTAAATCAACAAACTGACCAGTATTTCAATGGGAACTATGGGTGCGGATGCATCCTGTGCTCCTCTCTCTGACCACCAATGAAAGAGGTGCCCCTTCCAAGTGCGGCGGGGGCGGATAAATGGCCTCAGGGGGCCACATGCGGCCCTCGGGCTGTAGTTTGGGGACCCCTGCTTTACAGTATCCAAGCAATGAACACATGATTCCTTTAAGGTTTCCCAGGACTCAAGGAGAGGGGAGGAGGGAAAGTTTTGGTGGGGTCAGCAAAGGGGAAGTGGCTTCCAGATCAGGGGTCATAACTACATACAGATCCTACTTCTCTTGCTTTGTGTTGCAAGCAGCTCTAAGCTACCATTTAGAGAACTATGGGAAGTAGTTAATTCATCACTGGCCAACTCAGTTATCCCTGCTGGCTCCTTTCCCCTGTGTTCTTCTGGTTTTTCCTCTCTCAAGAGAGAAGGGAGGCTTGCTCCCTCTTCAATCCTTGCTGCCCAGACACGGGTCTTGGGGCTGCCTCCTCTCCAGTGGTGGGATTCAAATAATTTAACAACTGGTTCTCTGCCTTAATGACCATTTTAAGTATAAAAGAAGTGACATACCAAATGGCAGTTTATTATTTTATGCACTTAATACTTAAATAAAAACAATAGGAGGTATACAAGACAAGATTGTTATGAGTTTTTAAATAGTAATGAAAAAATATTAAATAATGCCTAACAGAAAACAATAACTGTTATTTGAGATATTCCTATATTGATTCTTGATTGTCGTCCTCACTAGCAATTTCTTTTCACCTGTGGACTGAATGAACATGACTGTGGGTGCTTAGAATACACTGTTGCTCAGATGGACGTTAAAAAAGAGTAAGGAATGTCACTTTGTGATTTCCACATGGGGCGGCTGTCCAGGCACCCACCCTAGAAAGAACTCTGATGAAAAGTGCCATTTTAACCACCAGTTCCCCGAACTCAACAAAAAATTAGGCGTCGGTTCTGCCGAACCAGTAGGAACTGACTGAATCCCACCACTGCCTCTCTGGAGATAATTCTCTTACCCCTGACCCAGATGAATCTCACAAAAGTGACTTAAAGCTTCTCTCTAACATATTTTTTTTATTTTTTTATTTTATTCATTTTAGAGAGGAGACACTGAGTGTGAGAGAGAGAGAGAGAAAGAGAGAAAGCGGGGAGGAGCTGGAAGCATCAACTCCCATATGTGCCTTGACCAGACCAGTGCAGGGTTTTGAACTGGCGACCTCAGTGTTCCCAGGTCGACGCTTTATCCACTGCGCCACCACACGTCAGGCTACACATATTTTTAAAAAAAACAAAACAAAAAAACAGGCCTGACCAGGCGGTGGTGCAGTGGATAGAGCGTCAGACTGGGATGCGGAAGACCCAGGTTTGAGACCCCGAGCTCGCCAGCTTGAGCTCCGGCCCATCTGGCTTGAGCAAAAAGCTTGTCAGCTTGGACCCAAGGTCGCTGGCTCCAGCAAGGGGTGGCTTGGTCTGCTGAAGGCCCCCAGTCAAGGCACATATAAGAAAGCAATCAATGAACAACTAAGGTGTTGCAATGAAAAACTGATGATTGATGCTTCTCATCTCTCCCCGTTCCTGTCTGTCTGTCCCTATCTATCCCTCTCTCTCTCTCTCCCTGTCCCTGTAAAAAGAAAATACAAAAAAAGAAAAACAGAAGAGGACTCAGAGTGACATTTCATATGATACTTTGATTTTGTTCTGGAGCCTTGGGGCATATCTGAGAGAATACTCTCCAAACATTTCTTTTATCCCTGGAGACTTCCACTGAGAGATGCGAATCCCGCCGCCTAACTGGAGCCTGGAGATTTCCCAGCGCTAGGGGTAGCAGAAGGCCTTAGTTCCAGGCTGCAGCCCCGGGTGAACTACATGACCCAGAAGCCTCTGCGTCGCGCGGTAGCGGCGCTGTATTGGGCATTTTCCTACGTGCACGGAAAAAGTATGGGTGGAACTTCCAGAAACTGCCCGGAACTTCCGGCGTCCTCCTCGCCGCGGACATCTTGTTTGCTCTTGCTATGCGAGACCGTGCAGAGGTTTGCAGTCTCTGCTTCTGATCTGACGGAAGGGGAGCGGGTGCCCCGGGAGGAGAACCCGGGTCCCCATGAGGAAGAGGCTCCGTGATGGCGGCGGTGGCCGCGCAGATGGGCCTGGCCTAGGTAGGTGCTTTGTCCACAGACCTTGACGCGGCCCCAGTCCTCCGCTGAGAATCCCAAGTCCCCGGATGCGCGGTGATCGTTGAAATCGCCGCAGTAGGCCAGGCTCCAGAACGTTTGGGATGGGTCCCCCCCGCCCCCATTTTCCAAAAACCAGTGGGAGGAGCGACTTGGGTCGTGGCTTCTGCAAGGAGCAACGTGTGAGCTGCGGCGTGACTGGGGAGGCGAGGGCTTTCATTGCTAGGACGCCAGTCTGTATCCCATTGTTCGCTCGGCGGCGGTGGTGGGTGAAGAGGACAGAGGCAGGAAGGCCGTTGTGGAGTCCACAGGCTTTCAGGAGGAGGAAGTGGTGGTGGTAACGGAGCAGGTGCAGCGTGGATGGAGGGAGAAGTAATTCATTTTTCTGGGGAGATTTCCCAGAAGCCACAGGGTTTGATGGTGGGGTCAGATATTGGCTGTGAGTGGAAGTAGGGAACGGGGGTGGGGGAGTGTCTCCCGAGTTTTTATTGTTTTCCGTCCAGTGGAAGTTGGAGCAGAAGAGCACCTTTCAGGGCGACCAGGAGTGGAATTTGGAAATATGGTAAATCTGAGGTGTCTCACAGTTGGAGGTGTCACACGGGCATCTGGACGCGCAGGGCTGCAGTTCTGCAGAGGGAGCGGTGCTGGAGACCCCAGGTGGATGAGGCCTGAAGTCAAACCGTGGGGAGATCAGATTTAAGAGAAGATTTGTTTTTTTTAATATGTTTTTTAAATTGTTATTGACTTATTTTTAGAAGAGTGGGGAAGTGGGCAAGAAAGAGAGGAACAGAAACATTGATTTGTTCTACTTACTTATGTATTCATTGGTTAATTTTTGTATGTGTCCTGACTGGGAATTGAATCCTTAACCTTGGCGTATGGGGACAACATTCTCACCAACTGAGCTACCTGGCCAAGATTAGGGGAAGAATTTTAAGGATATTTTTTTTTGTTTTTGTGACATATAGGGACAGACAGAAAGGGGGAAAGATGAGAAGCATCAGTTCTTTGCGGCACCTCAGTTGTTCATTGATGGCTTTCTTGTGTGCCTTGAGTGGGGGGCTACAGCAGAGTGACCCCTTGCTCAAGCCAGAGACCTTGTGCTTCAAGCCAGCAACCCCGTGGTCAAGCTGGTGACCTTGACGTTTCTAACCTGGGTACTCTGCATAGCAGTCCGAGGCTCTATCCACTGTGCCACTACCTGGTCAGGGTTAAAGATGTTATTTTATGTGGCCCCTGAGGTGAGAGAATGGAGGGCAGGGGAGAAAGGGTGGAACATCCCTGAGATTCCCTCCATAAAGGAGGGCTCCTGGCATATGAAAGAGATATGGCTGATGTTAGCAGGAGGAGAAGGCTGTACAGTATTAGGAGTGTGACATGGGTGGAGAGCAAGGTGTGAAGTGTTACTGATTTGTCATGGTGTGTACTCAGTGTGACCCATAGCTACTGTCAGTGGAGCAGAAGAATAGTCAGCCAGACAAGTGGAGCTTCCCCCAGCCCAGGCCAGGGCCCTGGTACATTATTAGTTCCCCAGTATCTCAGGTTAGAAGAGATAATGAACATTTCTAATGAACGGCCACTAGCAGGCTTACCTTCAGATGAGTATATGCCAGGCAGGCTGGTTTAGTGAAAGAACTAGTGTATACCTGGCAAATATATACAGAAACAGGCAGTTAAAAATGAAAGCATGTAATCTGACCAGGTGGTGGCGCAGTGGATAGAGAGTAAACCTGGGACATTGAAGTCCCAGATTTGAAACCCTGAGGTTGCCAACTTGAGCATGGGATCATACAGGTGACCCATGGTCGCTGGCTTGAGTCCAGGGTCAGTACTTGAGCAAGGGATCACTAACTTGGTTAGAGCCCCCCAGTCAAGGCACATATGAGAAGCAATCAATGAACAAGTAAAGTGCTGCAAATACAAGTTGATGCTTCTCATTTCTCACTCTTCTGTCTCTGACTAAAAAATAAAAATAAGAATATGTAGATAAGATAAACAGATTTGTATCCATGCTTAATAATTGAAGTTTTTGCCTCTAAGTACTGTATATTATTACAATGGCAAGACTCAAATTTCCCATTTTCTTGAAAGGTTAAAAACCCAGAATTTAAAATAACCTGTTACTTCATTTGCACCAGAACCATCTGCAAAGTGTTAAAGCTCACGGACAGTAAAAGTAAATTCAAAGGTTTTTGATCTGTACTGACATGTCTGATATAAATAGCAGCTCTGTTAGATGGGTACCCCCGTTATCACTGCTTTACAGATGAGGACACTAGACATATTTTTGCTCGTGGTCATGCAAGTGGTAGGGGGCTACACTTAAGGTCAGAGTATCTGAAATCATCCTCACAAGACAGGGCAGGAGTCTGGTTAACAGCCCAGGAGAAACTACTGTCCTAACCTCCCAGATCCCTCTTCCTCCAAGTTGCTGTGGTGGTGGAAGGGCTTACAGTCTCTTTATCCGTGACTGCAGAGTGTTCAGACCCTCATTTAACCCACGCTCACTCCGTAAATTTAACATCTCAGTAGATGAATGGTGTCTTGGGACTGTCTACCATTGAGTTTAGCATGGTCTGACCTCTATTCTCAAATGATATGAAAGCATTTCTGTTACCAGCAAGCAGTGGGATGGATTTTGGAACAGTTTCACAGTAACAGGGACCAGCATGTGCAAATGCATCTCCTGAGATTTCACTGGGAGTGTTCAAAAAACCGTGGTCCCCGTTATGTCTGGTGCGATCAGAGAGCAGGGAACAAGATTCAACTTTGGAATGATGGCCCGTGGAGCTAGACTTCTATTCAGAGAGTGGCTGGAGTCATGGAAGGTTTGGAGCAGAGGAGGGAGTAGTTTTCTGAGTTGGTGGGGGGTGAGAGAAAGAAGGGAGGAATTAGAGATGATACCACAGTTTTTGGTTTGACAAAGTGTAGGAATAGAAGGATTATCAGTTGAGATGGTGAAGTTGGTGGAAATAATAAGAGTTAGATTTTGACTTTTTTTCTAGGGCCGATGCTCGGACCAACTCGAGCCACTGGCTGCAAGAGGGGAAGAGAGAGGGAGAAGGGGTAGAGAAAAGGAAAGAAAAGCAGACAGTTGCTTCTCATGTGTGTCCTGACCAGGTATTGAACCCGGGACATTTGCACACTGGGCCAATACTCTTATCCACTGAGCCAACCATGTAGGGCTTAGATTTTTTTTTTTTTTTAATTGATTTTAGCGAGAGAGGATGAGGGAAAGAGATAAACAGACAGGAACATTGAGCTGTTCCTGTATGTGCCCTGACCAGGGATCGAACTAGCACCCTCTGCTGCTTTGGGACGGTGCTCTAACCGAGTGAGCTGTCTGGCCAGGGCTAGGGCTTAGATTTTGATCATATTGAATCCATGATGTTCCATACATCTGAATGGAGTTGTCAGATGGACAGCTAGACACACAGGTTTGGAATTCAGAGCGATTCAAGTCGGAGACGCCCACAAGGTGGCAGCCAGTGTGTGGATTAGGGTAGAGTTGTGTTACCAGATTTGAAGAGTGAACTTTTATATAATGATGGCAGTGCTGTTCGGGTTCTAGAAGGGGTGAGCACAGCAGAGTGGGAGTTGAGTCCCCTGAGAGACAAGAAACGGAGAGTTAGTGTTAGTGGCGTTAAGGGGGGGGAGGGGAAGAATAGGACCTGACAGGTGGTGAAGTCTTCCAGAGAAAGAGTAGATATGAGTTGGAAGGTGGGGTTTAGCAGTAAAAAAGATGGGGTGAAAGTAAAGCTGGAGCTCATGTTTAGATATCTCTCACTTCCCAGACTTTTGTGGTGATGTTTGGAGGGACATGGGGAGTCTCAATCATGCTGGTAAATAAGCTTAAGGTAAACTGAGTCCGTTGACAGAGTCATTATACTTAGGGTGGAAGGCCAGTGGGTGTGGCCTTACATGAGATTTTCGTGTTAAGCCTTTGACAAGGGAATAAGATCTTCAGTGTGCAACAGCCAATTGAAAAGGGGCTGGGTATGTCTTTTATGTGGTTTTGGACTGAAGTTCAGTTCAGGAAGGGAAGATTTAAAAGCTGGATTTTCAGGTACCAATGGCAGTGGGGCCCATCAACAGGGGCCAGCTGTACTTCCGGATTCATTAACCAAGTAGTCTCTGGATGCTGTGTGCAGGTTTGGGTGGTGCCTATATTGTGTGTGTCCATAGATAAGAGGAAGATGTAGTCTAAAGAGAGACATTTACATGGAGATGGAATCTTTTTTTTTTTTTTTTTTTTTTTTTGGTGACAGAGACAGAGGGGGACAGACAGGAAGGGAGAGAGATGAGAAGCATCAGTTCTTCATTTCAGCTCCTTAGTTGTTCATTGATTGCTTTTTAATATGTGCCTTGACCGGAGGTCTACAGCAGAGCGAGTGATCCATTGCTCAAGCCGGCAACCTCAGGGTTTTGAACCTGGGTCCTCCGCCTCCCAGTCTGACGCTCTTTATCCAGCCACTGCCTGGTCATGTGAGATGGAAACTTAATATATGGTCTGAGGGCTTCAGGGAGAATGTTGAGCTCAAATTTGTGTAGGAGACAATCTCTGGACTCTAGGAATGGGTTGGGCCATGCATGCCAGGCCCATACTGTATAGTTCTGTCTGCCTGCCTGTTTTAGGCTGGACAGAATGACTCACAGGAAATGAAGAAAGAGCAGGCACCCGTCAGAGGGGCCTGGTGTCTTGTCTGACTTAGGCAGCTGGGGGAAAGCATGTGGTGGGTAGACCAGGAGTCCTGGGGAAACAGGTTGCCCCTCCCTTGCTTAGTTGTCTTCTTCACGTGGGGTCATGTGACTTGAGGATTTATTTGTCTTCTTCTGGGAAGAGTGAGTAAGGGTCTGCCTTTGCCAATTTCTGGCTCTGTGCTCTGCTCTCCTTCCCCCCACCCCCAAGGTTGCTGTTTCCTTCCTATAGTCAGTGGTTCTTAACCTTTTTTGAGGTACCGAACCCGCCAGTTTCATATGCGCATTCACTGAACCCTTCTTTAGTGATAAGTGAAATATGATTTTTTTTCCAAATTCAAGACATAGGTATATGTTTTTTTACTGGTGCACAAAATGAGCCATGCATGAACATCACCTTGCTCAAAGAACAAAACCAACAAAGTGCATGAACTCACAACAAATTACGGTATTACTTTATTCTGGCCTCCGCGGCAGAGGCTTCTCCAAACCCCTGAGACCGACTCATCGAACCCCTAGGGTTCGATAGAACCCAGGGTAAGAACCACTGCTATAGCTGAATTGTGGGTACTGCTTTTTCTCCAATCCTTCACATAGGTCCTCAGAGCGTGACTGTGTGTACTGTCTTCTCCACTCCCTGTGTTCCCCCAGCTCCAACTTCCCCAAACCCTTGCCAGGAAGGGTGTCAAGGTCAGGAGTTTTGTGATCAGTCCAGTGGACACTACCCTCCTTGGCTTCTCTAGACTGGATTGCTCTGTCCACACTCATGACATCTCTGCGCTCTAGATTCGGCCTCTGCCTTTTGATATCCCCTTGGGACTACTCATGTCATGAATTACAGTCACTGCCTGTGGGACCGATTGGGTTGTTTCTGCAAGACATTCATCTCCCCCATGAGTGGGCTGCCCTGGGGCAGTGCTCTCTCTCACTCAGTGGCCCGCCTTCCTCTGTCACTTGTATCTTCCAGAGCCTCTATGGTGACTTCATTGTAGCAGGGGGAAGAACTCGGTGCCTGGCTGAGAGGTCATGACTCTAGCCACAGCAGGAGGGACTTGGACAGGCCCTGGTGAGAACCTGGGGAGTGTTTGACTTTAGGGTTGGTCTCAAGTAGTGCTAGGAACGTGTCCTGTGCCCACTACAGTTTGGTGCCTAGGTATAGGTCATACCTTATTCCTGTTGTCCCTCCCCAATTTGGACACTTCACATACTTGTCATTTCTGTTTTAAGTCACATTCTCCTGGGCCTGGATGTATATACATTTCTGTATAGCACTTACCTGTTACCAATGGCCAAGGCCCTTTCAAAAGTTATTTGCAAAGAGGCCAGACCAGGCACTGGCGCAGAGGATAGAGCATCAGACTGGGATGCAGAGGACCCAGGTTTGAAACCCTGTGGTTGCCAGCTTGAGCCCAAGGTGCTGGCTTGTGCAAGGGGTCCCTGGCTCTGCTGTAGACCTCCCGTCAAGGCACATATGAGAAAGCAATCAGAGAACTAAGGTGCCACAAGGAAGAATTGATCCTTCCCACCTCTCTCCCTTCTTGTCTGTCCCTATGTGTCCCTCTCTCTGTCGCTGTCTTTCACACACAAAATAGTTATTTCTCCCTAAGCTACACCCCAGTATTCTATCTTGTTCTTTGTGAGGCCTTCCCCATTCTGACCCTTAGAGCATAGTAATACACATCAACTCTTCCTTTAACCTGACCCAGAATCTGTTATCCTGCCAAACACCTTATAGACTCAGACCTGAGTATGCTGGACACACTTTTGTGATGGCATTGTCCCCTTACCAGAGTCAGTATGCACTTTTTTTTGTTGTTGTTTTGTTTTTTACAGGGACAGAGAGTGAGTCAGAGAAAGGAATAGATAGGGACATAAAGACAGGAACGGAG
This sequence comes from Rhynchonycteris naso, assembly GCA_037038555.1. NCBI lineage: Eukaryota > Metazoa > Chordata > Mammalia > Chiroptera > Emballonuridae > Rhynchonycteris > Rhynchonycteris naso. The sequence continues at coordinate 238,102,877 of CM072997.1, forward strand.
AGAGGTGAGAAGCATCAATCATTAGTTTTTCATTGCCGTTGCGACACCTTAGTTGTTCATTGATTGCTTTCTCACATGTGCCCTGACCACGGGCCTTCTGCAGAACGAGTAACCCCTTGCTGGAGCCAGCGACCTTGGGTCCAAGCTGGCAAGCTCCCCGCTCAAGCCAGATGGGCCTGCACTCAAGCTGGCGAGCTCGAGGTCTTGAACCTGGGTTTTCCGCATCCCAGTCCGACGCTCTATCCACTGCGCCACCGCCTGGTCAGGCAGTATGCACTTTTTAAAAATTTTTTATTTTATTTTTTTACAGGGACAGAGAGAGGGATAGATAGGGACAGACAGACAGGAACAGAGAGAGGTGAGAAGCATCAATCATTAGTTTTTCGTTGCCATCGCAACACCTTAGTTGTTCATTGATTGCTCTCTCACATGTGCCTTGACCGCGGGCCTTCAGCAAACAGAGCAACCCCTTGTTGGAGCCAGCGATCTTGGGTCCAAGCTGGCGAGCTCGGGGTCTCGAACCTGGGTCTTCTGCATCCCAGTCCGACGCTCTATCCACTGCGCCACCGCCTGGTCAGGCAGTCAGTATCTACTTTTAACAGCATTTTTCTGTCTTCAGGTTGTTGGCCTCGAGTGAAGGATGAAGAGACAGCTTCTGAGCAGAGCGTTTCTGTGGAAGCGTTATATGTTTATCCTCCCAAGGCAGGTTCACCGACCCAGGAGGCTCACCCTTGTGACATATGTGGCCCCGCCTTGAAAGATATTTTGGATCCAGGTGAACACAAGGAAACACACCATGGACGGAAACCCTACACATGTGAAGCATGTGGAAGACAGTTCTCATTTGGTACAAACTTCTGCCAGTACCAGAAGCAGTACAATGTAGAGAAACCCTTAAGGAGAAACAAAGGCAAGACCTTGTTTGTGAAGAACTGTCGAGTTTGTGAAGAACTTCACCTGTCAGAAAAGCCCTCTACATGTGAGGAAGAGGGAAAGAACCTCCAGGCATGTCTGGAAAGTCGTCAGCAGAAGACCGCCCACAGCAAGAGGAAAACAAGGAGCACTGAGAGTGGGGAGGCCTGTCACATGGGACAGATGCATTACAACTGCAGCGAGTGTGGGAAGGCCTTCAGCCGCAAAGACACACTTGTTCAGCACCAGAGAATCCACACAGGGGAGAAACCTTATGAATGTCGTGAATGTGGAAAAGCCTTCAGCCGCAAAGCTACACTTGTGCAGCATCAGAGAATCCACACAGGAGAGAGACCTTATGAGTGCAGTGACTGTGGGAAATCCTTTAGCCGCAAAGACAACCTTACGCAGCACAAAAGAATTCACACTGGGGAAATGCCTTATAAGTGTGGTGAGTGTGGGAAATACTTCAGCCATCACTCCAACCTAATTGTACACCAGAGAGTTCACAATGGAGCAAGGCCTTATAAGTGCAGTGATTGTGGAAAAGTCTTCAGACACAAATCAACTCTTGTTCAGCATGAGAGCATCCACACTGGGGAAAATCCTTATGTTTGCAGTGATTGTGGGAAATCCTTTGGCCACAAATACACCCTCATTAAACACCAGAGAATTCACAATGAGACAAGGCCCTTTGAGTGCATTGAATGTGGAAAGTTCTTTAGCCGAAGCTCAGACTTTATTGCGCACCAGAGAGTTCACACAGGGGAAAGGCCATTTGTGTGCAGCAAATGCGGTAAAGATTTCATCAGAACTTCCCACCTCGTTCGGCACCAAAAGGTTCACACTGGAGAAAGGCCGTATGAGTGCCACGAGTGTGGGAAAGCCTACAGCTTAAGCTCCCACCTTATTCGGCACCAGAAGGTTCACAGTGCAGGAAGGCTTTAGTGCTGTCAGCACAACAGGACTCTGGAGAGGAGCTCTGTGATTTCCTCTTGAGGGGAAGGAATCAAACAGATATTAAATTTCATATATCTGAACATTAACATTGGGGAGATACCTTATGACTGAGACATGGGAAGCTTTCAGGGGCTACATTGCACTTTCAGACCTACTCAGGCCCCCTCGCCAGATATCTGTGGCTGAAACATTTCAATTCTCCCAGTTTAGTTACCGATCAGATAATGCAGAACTTTGTACTCTTTCCAAGCCCTAGGGGAATTACACTAAACCTGAGGTAAATTGGGGAGGGGGCCCATTCCCTCCCCACTGACTGGTAAGGGTGTGGACATAACCCATTTTAGCCAAGAGGACCTCACTTGTGTGGCAGCAGGAAGTTTCCTTTCCTTGTGGACGTTACTGGTCTCATGCAACCGTCTTTATAGGTTTTTCCAGCCTCCCATGTTACTGAACCTGGAGAACTTCTTGCTTCATGTTGCTCTGTTTTGTGTGATAGTAAAGACATCATTTAAGCCACCTTTAATTCTGGAGGCCATTTTTACTGTTTGGAGTGGTTTGAAAACAGTTAAGCTCTGCCAGACTGAAGAGGGGAATGTACAGTGTTTGTGGGGTCCTCCAGCTGTGTGTGCAGGTTAGGAGAGAACAGTTCTCAATCCAGCTTTGGTGTTAATTCTTTGCTGACAAAAGGGGTTTTTGTTTGCATGTTTGATTTCAAGCAAATTCTTGAAATCAAATACAAAATTTAAAAGCAACATAGGGCCACTGGTGATATGCTCAGGGGTAGAGCATTCACCCAATGTATGGAGGTCCCAGGTTCGATTCCTGGTCAAGGCACACAGAAAAAGATAAAAATAGCTTAGTTGTGAGCACTAGCCCCAAATGGGTCTGCTGTGACCAGTTCAGCCGTGGGTATGCACAAAAGGAAGGTGCTGCAGGACTTAAGAAAAGCACATAAGACACAGCATACAGAAAAGATGGGTACAGGGGACTCCAAGCCTATAGGACTGAGAGCCCAGATCTCTACAGCCTTATATTTATTGGTCTCATTTCTCACCAAGCAGATTAGCAGAGCCTGGCTCAAATTAGTCTACAGTGGATTCAGGTGCAGAGAAAGGGGGCTGACCAGGCACGAAGGGAAATGGCTATAGCAGTGGTTCTTAACCTGGGTTCTATCGAACCCTAGGGGTTGGATGAGTCAGTCTCGGGGGTTCAGAGAAGCCTCTGCCGCAGAGGCCAGAATAAAGTAATACCGTAATTTGTTGTGAGTTCATGCACTTTGTTGGTTTTGTTCTTTGAGCAAGGTGATGTTCATGCACGGCTCATTTTGTGCACCAGTAAAAAAACATATACCTATGTCTTGAATTTGGAAAAAAAAAAATATCACTGAAGAAGGGTTCGGTGAATGCGCATATGAAACTGGTGGGTTTGGTACCTCAAAAAAGGTTAAGAACCACTGGGCTATAGGGATCAGCTGCTTCCTATAAACAACCCTAGCAGTGCTTGCTGGAGCAGCATTCTGTCCCTGCAGGACCTGGCATTCCAAAGTCCACACCCAAGACTTGTCTCAAGGATGCAGTTTAATCTCTCAATCATTTTCCTACATACCCCCTTTTTTGTTTTTGCATAGCCATGTAAGCAGTTTTTACTAGTCTCCTTCTGCACCCATTGTCAGAGGGTTTGTTACAACATCTGAGGGCTTTAGAAAAACATACAGGTCTCATTCTCCTTGCTACAGCCTCAAACCGCATACCCCCTAGGGGCCCAACTGATCCCAGTTCCATAGGAACCAGTAAGTAGCAAGATACTATTAGGCCTGTGACAATCTTCCCAGTGCATTTTTTCAATGAATAGAGTTCAATGGGCTGCTGTAGCATTGCTTGCAACTAAAGGTCCTGGAAGATTAGTAAGTGAAGGAATGAGTGATGTAGAAAGGGAAGCGGTGTTGGACAGTTTGCTGTAATTGCGAAAAATGGCTACTAAGGGGTTGTAAAGAACATTTTAACAAAGCTGTTTCAATCATACTAGGGTTTCCACGCAAAAGAGAAAATAAAGGAAAGCTCGTGTCATAATTCCCACTTTTGGGCTAAGCCAATTAATATCTCCTAATAATTTCTTTAAGTCATTTAAGGTCTTAATGCTATTTCTGTGTATTTGTACTTTTGGGGGTAGTATTGTACTGTGGGCTACGACAGTGAGACTGGAACAGTCTGTCGAATCTTTTCAGGTGCTGTTTTTTGGGGTTTTTTTCTTTTTTTACAGGGACAGAGAGAGAGAGATAGGGACAGACAGGAACGGAGAGAGGTGAGAAGCATCAATCATTAGTTTTTCGTTGCCGTCGCAACACCTTAGTTGTTCATTGATTGCTTTCTCACATGTGCCTTGACCCCGGGCCTTCAGCAGACCGAGCAACCCCTTGCTGGAGCCAGCGACCTTGGGTCCAAGCTGGCGAGCCCGGGGTCTCGAACCTGGGTCTTCCGCATGCCAGTCCGATGCTCTATCCACTGCGCCACCGCCTGGTCAGGTTCAGGTGCTGTTTTTAAGCCAACAGTTTGCACCTGTTTCTCTAAAGCAGAATAGAGTTTAGTTAATTCTTCTTGGTTTCTTACTGCTACAAGAATATCATCCATATAATGGATGATGTAGCACTGAGGGAATTGTGACCAAACAGGGCTTTCGCTACAAAGTTTTGACAAATAGTAGAGCTGCTAAGCATGCCTTGTGGCAATACCTTCCACTGAAATCTTCTCATTGGCTCTTTAGCATTCAGGGAAGGTTCAGAAAAGGCAAATTTTTCTCAATCTTCCTGTGCCAAAGATATAGTGAAAAAACAATCTTTTCAATCACTATTAAACAGTCACTATTAATGGCCATTCCTTAGGTATTAAAGGTGGGTTTGGTAACCCTCGTTGTAAAGCTCCCATAGGTTGAATTACTAAATTTACTGCACGTAAATCTGTCCAAAATCTCCACTTTCCCGATTTTTTCTTAATCACAAACACTGGAGAATTCCATGGGCTAAATGATTCCTAACTGCTCTAATACTAATTCTTGAAGGGCGTCCAATTTTTTAGTTAATGGTCACTGTTCAATCCAGATTGGCTTATCTGTTGTCCCTTTTAAAGACACTGCTTGGGGTTTAGAGAGACGGCTTTTATGAACAGCAGCCACTAGAGAAAAATGCAACGTATACTCTATTCTTTGTCTATGGCTCTTATTTTAGGCTAAAAGTTTCACTTCACTGGCTTTAGCCCCCTCCCCCCCCAGCCTTCAACAATCGTTTTAAGAGACAGATATAGGGACGGTATGTCATAACACTGTCCCCATTCCCCATGGTTACCCTGTATTTTCCCGAGGATTTCCTTACCACTTTCCTGTGATGGACTGAACTGAGGCCTCTACTTCCCCTAGGGGTCCAGCAGTTATTTTCTTACTTTATTTTATTTATCGCTCTGGTGATCCTTCCAATCAGATCCCTGTTCGAGCGCCACTTGCCGCGACCAGCTCAGCAATTGGTGTGCACGAAATGAAGGCATCGCAGGACTTAAGAAAAAACACACATGAGACACAAATACAAAAACGATGGGCGCAAGGGACTCCCAGCCTCGAGGACTGAGAGCCCAGATCTCGGCAGACTCATTGTATTTACTGGTCTATTTGTTCACCAAGCAGATTAGCAGAGCCTGGGTCAAATTAGTCTACAGTGGATCCAGGTGCAGAGAAGGATGACCGTCCAATGTCCCCCAGGCATGTAGGGAAATGGCTACAGGGATCAGCTGCTCCCTATAAACAATCGTAGTAGTGCTTACCGTGTTGTCCCCGCAGGACTTGGGGTTCCGAAGTCCACACCCAAGACTTGTCTCAAGGCTGCAGTTTAATCTCTGCCATTTTCCTACAGGAGTCAATGGGTGGATCCCAGTTGGGGCACAGGCAGTACTCTATCTCCCCTCCTCTCACTTAAAAAAAAGGGGGGGGGGACACTGGCTGGTTGCTCAGTGGTAGAGTGCTGGCCCGGCGTGTGGAGGTCCTGGGTTCAATTCCCAATCAGGGCACCCAGGAAAGGCAACCATCTGCTCCTCCACCCCTCATTCGCCTCTCTCTTCCTCTCCTGCAGCCATGGCTTAGTTGGTTCAAGTACATTAGACCTGGGTGCTGAGGATGGCTCCAAGGAGCCTCTATTTCAAACAATAAAAATAGCTCAGTTGTGAGTACGGCCTGAGAATGGCCCTTGATGGGGTCGCCAGGTGGATTCTGGTCAGGCGCATGGGGGAATTTATCTCCCCTCCTCTCACTTGGAAAAGAAAAAAAAATTCATAAATTTTAGGACACAGATAAAGCAGCTATATATAACAAAAGGAATTACCAATTAAATATCTAATTCCTAAAACTAATGAACCAAGCAAAAGTGGAATAAAAAATTCATAACATTTAAAAAATTAAGAAAATAGTGTAAAAGATCTTTGAAAGAAATCAATCAATAAAAAAATATATACTAATCAAAGAAAATGAGCACAAATACAGGTAGGTAGAATTAGCAATTAATAACCAACGCCTGACCTGTGGTGGCGCAGTGAGATAAAGTGTAGACCTGGAACACAGGTTGCTGTTTCAAAACCCTGGGCTTGCCTGCTCTGGCACATGGGAGTTGATGCTTCCTGCTCCTCCCCCTTCTGTCTCCCTCTTTCCCTCTCCCTCCCTCCCTCCCTCTCTCTCTCTCTCTCTCTTGTCTCTGGAAAAAAAAATTTTTTTTTGAATAGTCTATAAAAAAAAAAACACATCAGCCTGACCTGTGGTGGCGCAGTGGATAAAGCGTCAACCTGGGAACACTGAGGTCGCCAGTTCAAAACCCTGCACTGGTCTGGTCAAGGCACATATGGGAATTGAGCTTCTAGCTCCTCCCCCCTTTCTCTCTTTCTTTCTCCCTCTCTCTCTCACTCTGTGTCTCCTCTCTAAAATGAATAAATAAAAAGAATTTAAAAAAAAATTTAAAAACATCAAAATACAAGAAAAGCATTGCATGGGAATTTCTACCTAATTCTTTTTAATAAAATATTTTTAAAATTAAACATTAGGCTATTCAAAATTTAGATTGAGCCCTAGCCAGTCAGCTTAGTTAAGAGTTCTGTCCCAAAACAACAAGGTTGCAGGTTCAATCCTTTGTCAGGGCACAGGGAAGTAACCAATGAATGCATTTCTTCCCCCCTCCTATACCTTTCCCATCTTCTCTCTTTCTGAAACAAGTCAAACTAGGCCCTGGACAGATAGCTCAGTTGGTGTAGCATTGTCCCACAGCACCAAGGTTGCTGGTCCTGATCACGGCACTTACAGGAGCAGTTTGATGTTTCTCTCTCTCCCTGCCTTTTTAGATCTACAACTTTAATATTTTTATTTTTCAGAGACAGAGAAAGGGACAGATAGGTATAGACAAGAAGACAGAGAGATGAGAAGCATCAATTCTTTGTTGCAGCTCTTTAGTTGTTCATTGACTGCTTTCTCATATGTGCCTTGACCGGGGGGCTCGAGCTAAGTCAGTGACGTGACCCCTTGCTGCAATGAAGAACTGATGCTTCTCAATATTTATCCCTTCCTGTCTGTCTGTCCCCATCTGTCCCTCTCTCTGTCTCTCACTAAAAAAGAAAAAGCCTGACCAGGTGGTGGTACAGTAGTAGATAGAGCATCGAACTTAGATGCAGAGGACCCAGGTTTGAAACCCCAAGGTTGCTGGCTTGAGCAAAGGCTCATCTGGCTTGAGTGCGGGCTCATTAGCTTGAGCATGAGGTGGCTGGCTAGAGTGTGGGATCAAAGACATGACCCCATGGTCGCTAGATTGAGCCCAAAGGTCGCTGGCTTGAGCAAGGGGTCACTTGCTCTGCTGTACCCCCCTGGTCAAGGCACATATGAGAAAGCAATCATTGAACAACTAAGGTGCAACAAAGATTTGATGCTTCTCACCTGTCTCTTCCTGTCTGTCCCTATCTCTCCCTCTGTCTGTTGCACACACAGAAAAAGAAAATATATAGATTAAAATACTTAATTTTAGAAATAAAATGGAGATAATTTAATATCCACATCAAATCACCAAACTCCAAAAATGTCCTTTGACTAGATCAACTTATAATTGATAAATCTCTAGGTAAATTGATCAGAAAAAAAAAAATTACCAATATGAGCAATGAAAGATACCATGGCACTAGGTATATTATAGATATTAAAAAGGATTATACATAACATTTTAAACAATTCTTTACAATTCTATGAAAACTAAAAATTGACCCCCAAAATTCCTGGAGATACTCCCAATTACTTAGTTTCACTGATGAAATGAGTAATCTGAAATGCTCTCTCTTATAGACACTGAATTGGTAATTTAAACATTTCCCACTAGCCTGAGCTGTGGTGGCGCAGTGGATACAAGAGTCAACCTGGAATTCTGCGGTTGCTGGTTCAAAACCTGGGCTTATGTGGTCAAGGCAAATAGAAGAATTAACTATGAATTAATGCTTCCTGTTTCTCCTTTCACGACCGGCCTTTCTCTTTCTCCTTTTTAAAAATCTAAAGAACAATCTATAAATTTCCCACTATAATATTATGCCAAGATGGCTTTACTAGTGAATTCTTCTAAATATTTAGGGAGAAATAATTCCAATTCCACTCAAATTATACTTTTTTAAAAAAACAATGGAACTCTTTCCAACTAGTTTATGAGATTAGCTGTAACTTGATAACAAACCTAACCAATACTATTAATAGAAAACTGCCCATGAAATAGATGCAACAAAATTTTACAAAACAGAATGATAGATTAATTCCTCACCACAGTGAGGTGAGATATAATAAAAATATAACTATTTTTGCAAATACACACATTAAAACAAATATATATTCTTACATATAAAATACATGCCCTAAATACATGGACACTACCTCATACAAAATCAATACAATGATCAAAATTATAAAATTTAATATTGATGTAATAGTATTATATAATTCAAAACTTATATCCAAAGATCAATTGTCTTCCTTCAAGTCCAGAATAAAAGTCAATGTAATTAAATTATATATTTCATCTAATTTTAGATTTTTTCCCTGAGAAATAAAAATAGAACAAGAAATTTAGGCATTAATGATATCATGATCAAAGTTTGTATAGGTGGTGAAAAATTAAATGCTCATTTATGAAAGCAAAATGATTCTAGGCCCTGGCCGGTTGGCTCAGTGGTAGAGCACTGTGTCCGGTGTGTGGAGGTCTTGGGTTCAATTCCCAGTCAGGGCACAAAAGAGAAGCGCCCATCTGCTTCTCCACCCTTCACCCTCTCCTTCCTCTCTCTCTCTTCCCCTCCAGCAGCCAAAGCTCCACTGGAGCAAAGTTGGCCCAGGTGCTGAGGACAGCTCCATGGCCTCCGCCTCAGGCACTAGAATGGCTCAGGTTACAATGGAGCAACGCCCTAGATGCGCAGAGCATCGGCCCCTGGTGGGCATGCTGGGTGGATCCTCATTGGGCGCATGTGGGAGTCTCTCTGTCTCCCTGCTGGAAGATATACCCTTATCATGTTGCACCCTAGTGAAGACAAAAGGAAGATCTTGCTGAATAGGCAAGGAGAAATGACAGGTTACCTAAGAAGAAATGTCCTTAAACTGAGAGTGAAATTAAAAAAAAATAATGGAAAACAGAAGAGAATCACAGTGTTTTATTTTTTTTTTAATTTATTTATTTTGTGGCAGAGACAGAGAGAGGGACAGATAGGGATAGACAGGCAGGGAGAGAGAGAGATGAGAAACATCAATTCTTCATTGAGGCTCTTTAGTTGTTGTTCATTGATTAATTTCTCTTACGTACCTTGACTGGGGGCTACAGCAGACTGAGTGACCCCTTGCTCAAGCCAGCGACCTTGGGCTCAAGCTGGTGAGCCTTGCTCAAACCAGATGAGCCTGCGCTCAAGCTGGTGACCTCTGGGTCTCAAACCTGGGTCTTCCACATCCCAGTCTGATGCTCTATCCACTGTGCCACCGCCTGGTCAGGCAAATCACAATGTTTTAAAGATGTAGGAATAAAATTACTCTCTACTCAGAGTTGCCTATAATTCTAAACGCTTCTATGAAAATATATGCAAATTGACTGGCTTGTGCTGGCACAGTGGGTAGAGCACCAACCTGAAACACTGAGGTTGCTGGTTTGAATCCCTGGTCTTGCCCAGTCAAGGCACATAAACAACCAATGAACAGCTAGAGTAAAGCAACTACTTCTTGTCCACACAATCCTCTCTGTGTAAAATCATTTAATTTAAAAAATAATTTTGTTATGTGGGAGGGGAAGAAACAGAGAAACAGATGCCTGCTAGCACCCCAACTGGGATCCACTCAGCGAGCTCTCTATGGGACAATGCTCTGCCCATCAGGGGCTTGCTATTGTTGCTCAGCAACCAAGCTGTTTTATTTTAGCACCAGAGGTGAGGCTGTGGATTCATCCTCAGCACCCAAGGCCAACTTACTTGAGCCATTCAAGCCATGATTGCAGCAGGAGGGAGAGGGAGACAGAGAGGGAGTAGAGGGAGGGGTAGAGAAGCAGATAGGTGCTTCTCCTGTGTGCCCTGACCAGGAATCAAACCAGGGACTTCCACAAGCTGGGCCTACGCTCTACTGCTGAGCCAACTGGCCAAAGCTAATAAAAATCTTTTAAAAAATATTTTTAAATCAGTCTTGTCTTTATATTCCACTTGAGAGACTTGGTTAAAACTCTTAGGTTTTCAAGTAATTTTATAAACGATTTCTTTCTGTACAGTTATATCACCAACTCTCTACACAATCTTTTTTTTTTTTTTTTTTAGGGACAGAGAGAGGGATAGATAGGGACAGACAGACAGGAACGGAGAGAGAGATAAGAAGCATCAATTATTAGTTTTTTGTTGCCGTTGCGACACCATAGTTGTTCACTGATTGCTTTCTCAATCAATGAACAACTATGGTGCCTTGACCCCGAGCCTTCAGCAGACTGAGCAACCCCTTGCTGGAACCAGCAACCTTGGGTCCAAGCTAGTGAGCTTTTGCTCAAGCCATATGGGCCCATGCTCAAGCTGTTGACCTCGGGGTCTTGAACCTGGGTCTTCTGCACCCCAGTCAACGCTCTATCCACTGCGCCACCGCCTGGTCAGGCCACAATCTTCTTTTTTTTATTTTTTTTTATTTTATTCATTTTAGAGAGGAGACACAGAGTGAGAGAGAGATAGAGAAAGAGAGAGAGAAAGGGGGGAGGAGCTGGAAGCATCAACTCCCATATGTGCCTTGACCAGACCAGTGCAGGGTTTGAACTGGCGACCTCAGTGTTCCCAGGTCGACGCTTTATCCACTGCGCCACCACAGGTCAGGCACTAAATTTTTTTTTATTACAATTAGTTGATATTCAATATTATATGGACTTCAGGTGTACAGCATAGTGGTTAGACATTTATATAACTTAGAAAGGGATCTCCCCAATAAGTCTAAAAATGCCCACCTGGCATCATACAGTTACTACATTATTGACTATATCCCCTATGCTGTGTAGTCACTTTACATCCCCATGACTATTTTGTAATGACACTATGTTCTTAAACTCTTCCCCTTTTTTACCCATGCTCCAACAGCTTCCATATGGCAACTACCAGTTTCCTGTATCTATGAGTGTTTCTGTTTTGTTTGCTCGATTCCTCATATATATGACTGAAATCCTATGGTATTTGTCTTTCCCTAGCTGACTTATTTCACTTAGCATAATACCCTCTAGGTCCATCTATACTGTTGCAAATGGTAAGATTTCGTTCTTTTTTTTTTTTTTTTTTTTTTGGTATTTTTCTGAAGTGAGAAGTGGGGAGAGACAGATTCCCACATGTGCCCAACCGGGATTCACCCGGCATGCCCCCAGGGGATGATGCTCTGCCCATCTGGGGTGTTGCTCTGTTGCAATTAGAGCCATTCTAGTGCCTGAGGCAGAGACCATGGAGCCATCCTCAGTGCCTGGGCCAACTTTGCTCCAATTGAGCCTTGGCTGCAGGAAGGAAAAAGAGAGAGAGAGAGAGTAGATGGGGAAGGGTGAAGCAGATGGGTGCTTCTGTGTGCCCTGGCTGGGAATTGAACCCGGGTCTTCCACATGCCGGGCCAATGCTCTACCACTGAGCCAACCAGCCAGGGCCTCCTGGTCCTTATAATCTTAAAACCTATGATGTCACCCTACAGAATTCAGGACAGAAAGGCCCAAGGCTCCACTGCATGATCTGCAGGGAAGATGTTTCCCCACCGGTGCTGAGCACAACCAGAATACAAAAGAACTCAATGCTGCTCTTAGAAGCACTGAAGGTTGTCACAAAGACCCTTTCCTCAGGTTGAACTCTGAACCTACAAAAGTCCTGGCATCCAGTCCCAGCCAGGTAACTCAGCTGGTTAGAGCACTATCCCAATACACCAATGTTGTGGGTTCAATCCCCAGTTAGAGCAAATCGAAGAATCCACCAATGAATGCATAAATAAGTGGAACAACAAATCAATGGGTCTCTCTCCCCCTTCCTCTAAAATCCAAAAAGTTTTGGCATCCAAGCTTCAAACTAGGACCAAAAAGCTCTGCAGTCTCTCCTTAAAGGTTTTGAACAGCGATGCAAACTAGGCCAAAATTTAAGGGATATATTTTGCACACAAACTTTGGGATCCCAACAAAAACTGTTCATGCCTTCATGATAGCAAACCCAGTTAACTTCAAAGCACCCCAAACAGTGACTAGAACCCCCAAGATTAAGGGTAGCTTGAACAATAAGACCTTTATTATCATACAAACAAGAGCAATGGTAGGCACAGTGCCTGGGTTGGTGACGTGGAGGCTGGAAAATGCCATCACAGAAGTCACGTAAGACCAACAATATCCCTGAAAAAATGTAGGCTATCTTCTCAAATGCCCAACAGAGTCCTTTAGGCCAAAACTGGGAAAGGCCCATGTCCTAACACATCAGAGTAGAAAAAAGTTAAGAGTTAAGTGCTCAGGCTGCTCATGAATCATTCCGCAAATGACAGAATACAGGGGTTTACTTCCCTGAACATTTTGGCATGAATAAATGTTGCCCATTGTGGGCTCCAGCCAGGAGGTAGAGTTAAAATGGCTTCTGCTACACAACTTCCAGTGACATAAATCCAGCTATGCCCCTAGGCAGGTTAAAAATTGCAACGTACATCCCACATACCTAGAATTTATGTGGGTATTCAGATGTATTGAGGCTCAATACAGGAAAATGGTCCTTCAGAAAGATCTCCTCCAGTGTTGGTGCACTGAACAAAGAACAGTGTATACCTGTCCAGTTAAGACAGTTCTTCCATTTGAAATCTGTGGTATCCAATAAGGTAAGTCTTTTGATGGAAGTCCTTCTCACACTCACTGCACTTATAAAACCTTTCTCTACTGTGAATTCCCTAGCTGTAATGAATGAGGTTAGACTTTGGTAAACGATTCCCCACATTTGACACACTCGTAAAGGCCTTCATCCAATGTGATAATGGTGTTTTAGAAGCCTGGAGTTGAAGGTAAATAATTTCCCACATTCCAACACTCATAAAGCCTTTATCCAGTGTGAACTCTTTGGTGTTTAACGAGGCTTGAGCTATGGCTAAAAGATTTCCCACATTCGCTACATTCATAAGGCCTTTCTCCAGTGTGAATTCTCCTGTGTTTGATGAGACTTGAGTTTTGAGTAAAAGATTTCCCACATTCACTGCACTCATAAGGCCTTGATCCAGTGTGAACTCTCTGGTGTTTTAAGAGACTGGAGCTGTAAGTGAAGAATTTCCCACATTCGTTGCACTCATAAGGCCTTTCTCCAGTGTGAACTCTCCTATGCTGAAGAAGTGCAGAGCTTTGACTAAAAGATTTCCCACATTCGCTGCACTTATATGGCCTTTCTCCGCTATGAACTCTGCGATGTTCAATGAGGCTGGAGTTCTGAGTAAAGGATTTTTCACATTCGCTGCATGCATAGGGCCTTGATCCAGAATGAACTCTCTGGTGTTTTATGAGACTCGAGTGGTAGGTAAAGAACTTCCCACATTCACTGCACTCGTAAGGCCTTTCTCCAGTGTGAACACTCCGGTGCTGAAGGAGTGCAGAGCTTTCGCTAAAGGATTTCCCACATTCACTACACCCATAAGGCCTCTCTCCAGTGTGAATTCTTTGATGTTTAATAAGGTTAGACTTGTTGCTAAATAATTTTCCACATAAGTCACATTCATGAGGCCTTGCTCCAGTATGAACTCTCCGGTGTTGAATAAGGCTAGAGCTTTGCCTAAAGGACTTCCCACATTCCCCGCATTTGTAAGGCTTTTCTCCAGTATGGACTCTCCAATGGTCATTGAGGCTATAGCTTTTGCTATAAGATTTTCCACATTCACTGCACACGTAGCATCTTTCTCTAGTGAGGACTCTCTGTGGCGAAGTAAGTGTGCATTTGAGATCAAAGGCTTTTGTGTATTCTCCAGAAATGTATAGGGTTTTTCCTCTGTGAGAGGTGGCCCCACATTCCGTTTTCCTGTTTGACTTCTCCTTGGTGTGTGAGGCCTGGTGCTGAAAAAATCTTAAGCTGGCCAGAAAGTCCCTCACAACTTCCCCACAGGAGAAGGGCTTCCCTAACATGCAGAATTTGCAGTTCTTAGCAAACAAGTCTCTTCCCCTGCTGCTTCGGAAGCACATCCCTCCTACGTGCTGCTTTTGATACTGAGCTTCTATACTGACACACAACTGTTTCTCACATGCCCCCGTCTTGTCCAGTTTCTGTCCATGACTTCTTCCCTGGTGCTCAGTCAAGTGCAAAATCTCTCTCAAGTCCACACCGCAGATCTCACAAGGATGAGCCTTCTGAGGAGACACACCTGCCTTGGGAATCCTGACCTGCGACAATCCTGGTAAAAAATTGCTGTGCTCAGAAAGTGCCTCTTCATTCTGGGCTCCATGCCAACAACCTGAAAGCAAGAAGTGGTAAAGAAGTGAAGTGGATGTTGCCTTTGTGGGAGGGGGAAGTCCACACACATGTCTGTCTGACAAACCCAGGAACAAATCTGCAACAGTGTGTCCTGGTCCAGGGAGTTAGTTGGCACAGGCTGAGGATGGCACAGATTAGCAGTACTGGGATATAGAGAGCACAGAACAGGAAGAGGCCTCATGAGGCAAAGGGCACGACCGACCATGCAGAGTGACACAGAGAGAGGAGACAGGGTATACGATTCATTTCTCAAATAATAACTTTCCAAAGGAACTTCTCTACTGGTGACATCTGAATGCTGTGTAGTAGGAGGTATCAAGAACCAAGAAAACACAACTATAACAGGGCAGCAGGTATCCAAAGACTGTTTAAGAATAAGCACACACCTCAGGACACAATGCACAGGGGCCAATGCAGAAGGCACTACATATGGAGTGGTGAGAAAAATGAGTTAGACACAGAGTACAGAGATGTAGATGTAATGTTAACTCCAGGCTGGAAGCAAGAGTAGAAGTGACAAGTGACAGACTTGACAAATCAGCAAAGGGTCAAGAGAGGGGACCCTGCCCAGGTAGTTCAGCTGGTTAGAGCATCGTCCTGATACATCAAGGTTGCAGGTTCGATCCCTGGTCAGGGCACATATAAGAATCAATCAATGAAGGTATAAATAAATAGAATAACAAACTGATTTTTTTTATCTCTCTCTCAGATCAACCAATAAAAATCACAAAATAAAAGAAAGACAGAAATGAAATGTAGCTGCTGGCATGGGCATCAAAATACTAGTCCAAGGAAAAAGTGTCTGGTACGATCTGAACACAGCACTGACAGCTCAGTCCTCTCATCCATGCTCTCCTCCAGGTACCACTCCTCTAGGCCATTTTGCTCAGCCTAGACTCCTGCACATCCTGTGAACCACTGCTCTCCAACCCAACCCAGTAACTCCATCAATGAGCAAATGCATGGCACCTTATACCAGTACTAAGGGACTGACAGCACCAATGAGTAGCCAGCACTGGACCAGAGCAAACACAGCACATGACAGCCAACATAAAACAAAATACTACAAAGAAAACACCAGATGAGGGTCTTACAAGAACAGCCCGCGGTCCGTGTAACGAATAACCATGTCAGAGATGGAAATTTTTGGCTGAGGCAGGTCTGAGCAAATGCCAGGTAGAAGACCTGAACCTGGGTGGGCACACAGGTGCCTTGGATCTGGACAATGTCATCCCGTGACGTAGAAGGCAAGTACTGTGGTATCCATTACATTCACTGGAAGACTCCTGACGATTCCTTCCCTGCAAGTCTGCAGGGAAGCAGGAATTGGAGCTGCTCAAGGAAGGGGAAGGCAGGGTACAAACCTCAGCCCCTACCAAGGGAAATGGGAAAGAAAGCAGAATTCATGGCTCTGGTGGGAGAACAGACCTCCCACTGGGGGAAAAGGGAAGGGTGGAACTACTAGCTCACAGCACAGGGGTGAGTTTGAAAACCTTACCCAAGGAGGTTATAAGTGCCAAGTTCTCCAGCATCACATCGTGGTACAGACGTCTCTGAGCCTCATCAAGGAGCTCCCATTCCTCCAAGGAGAAGTACACGGCCACATCCTCAAAGGTCACCCTGCCCTGGCATGATGGGGACAGATGAAACCACAAAACGCTCCTCTGCTGAGAACCCACAATCCCTTCTTCCCCGCATCTACCATATGCCTGTCCTCTTCCCAATCTCCCCATCTCAAAGGACAAATCAAGCCCTGGTGCCATTGCCACTGTTGTCTCTTTGTGGGCTCACTGATGAAAAGATCCAGCCATCAGCAAGAGGAGACAAGTGGATAAGCAGATATCCAAGCTGTAGAGCTGGAATAGAGGGCTCACGCCAGGCTATTCCATTGGTGTGGCTAATGTCACATTAAATCTCGATACCAGGGCCCTGGAGGCATCAGACATACCCCCTCTCCAACTACACACAGTGTTTGAGACTGGATCCCAGAGCCACATGCCTCTGGGAATCACCATCTCACTGTTCCACAACAGAGGCATCTCCCTGGCCTCCCCATGTATTTCTTGTACATTAACGACTTCCTCTTCACCTCACTGGTGAGGGCGGGATATCCATCTTAGGGTCATGAGGACGGCCAAACACATGGCACCTAACCCTGTACAGAGGAGGACACTACACACCACA
The DNA here is from genome assembly GCA_037038555.1 of Rhynchonycteris naso. Lineage (NCBI taxonomy): Eukaryota > Metazoa > Chordata > Mammalia > Chiroptera > Emballonuridae > Rhynchonycteris > Rhynchonycteris naso. The sequence goes on from CM072997.1 coordinate 238,119,919, forward strand.
CTGGGCCACACCTGGGGGTTGTACTCCGAAAAGGAGTGGACAAGCAATAGCTGTACGATGCAAGCTTTATAAAACCAAGAGGGTGGGATACCTCCTCGTTCCTGCAAAAGGATGTGATTGCCTTCTTTGAATAACGATAGGCTGGTAGAGAACAGAAACCCGTACAGAGTGAGAAGCAGAAACTACCGAGTCCCTCTGATGAGAAAGTTATTTGAATCAGAGAACTTATTAATGGCAGGAGAGCAGGGAGGAGACCTTGCAGTTGGGTCACTGGAGTCCCTCTCCAGCTTCTACCATATGGCAAGGCCTTAATTTCAGGCCTCATACCACAGCTGGGCAACAGCTTCCAATATTACCCTACACCTGCCATAGTCCCCAATAGCAACACCAGCCCAAAATCATTCTTTGAAGACCTCCATGCCAGCTCCATTCTTTGCCTCAGACGTAGCCACACAGAACAACAGGTAGAGCTCAGAAACCCATGGTTCTCTTCTGCTTGTGCTACACCTGATGTCCCCTCAGTAGCCACAAACTTCCCATGTCTCTCAAAGACAAGCCTCACTGGGGGTCCACCAGAGAGGCCTAGTGATTCTCACAGGTGGCCACATCTGCAGGTCCCAGACCTTATTTTCCAAGCTGAAAAGAAAACCTTGGTGAAGTTTAGAGTGATGAATAAGCACCCACTCAAGCTGGGGTCTCATTTTGCCTTAATTACTCCTAAGCTGCTGCACCCATCTCATGTTTACTCTTCTACCTTGGCCACCAGACAGACTATCCTATACCTGACACACTCTCCTTCCATGGCCACTTACCTCCCTCATCTATGTTTCAATGCCATCACCTAGGTATCTAAGCAAGAGGGCCAGTCCTAAGCCCCTAATGTGCCTCCATTTCCTGGCACCTTAACAGCTTTACCACCATTATCAGAAAAATGCTCCTCCCAAAGGTGACCCACTCATTCCCGCGGGCCCACACAGCAGCCCTAACATTTTTGATGTCTCCATCCTGAACCGTTCCCCAGAATTCCAGAACTGGGTGTTGAGCTGCTCACTTCATACCTCCACATAGTGCTCCCTGAAAAATCTCAGAACACCCCGATATCTCCCATGAATATTACTCCTACTACCAATTTCCTCAGCTAAGTTGATAGAGTTTCCATTCTTACAGTTGCTAAGAACAAGTGTAGGATTATCCAAGTCTTCTGTTTCATACCCTCACAGTCCATAGTAGAAAAGAGTTCTTGTCGTCTTAAAAAAATACACGTCCAGCCTGACCAGGCAGTGACGCATTGGACAGAGTGTCGGACTAGGATGCAGAGGAACCAGGTTCGAAACCCCAATGTCACCTGCTTGAGTGTGGGCTCATCCAGCTTGAACACGGGGTCACTGGTTTGAGTGTCGGATCATAGACATGACCCCATGGTTGCTCGCTTGAGCCCAAAGGTCACTGACTTTAGCAATGGGTCGTTGACTCTGCTGTAGCGCCACCCCCCACACATACATCAAGGCACATATGAAAAAGCAATCAATGAACTAAGGTGCTGCAACAAACAACTGATACTTCTCATCTCTCCCCCTTCCTGTCTGTCTGTCCGTATCTGTCCCTCTGTACGTGTCACACACACACAAACCCGTCCAGAATGCAATGTCATCTCCTAAATCACGGCTCTGTTCTTTTAACCCTCAGCTGAATTATGGCAGTAGCCCTGCCTGTCCCATCTTCCTTTTTCTTCCCTCAACCCCAATCTATAATGACACTATAGCCAAGCAAAACTTTGGTAATATCACCACCTCCCTTCTCTTATCCAAACACTCTGTTAGCACCAGAACAGACACCCAACTTCTCAGGCAGCCATTCCAGTCCTTACTCCTGCCCCCTTCCTTGCTCTGCCACCACAACAAAAAAGATCCGTAGCTTCCTGAACACTCTCAGCTCAGTTTGACCTCAAGCATGTGCACAGGTTTCTACCACCAGTCCTTGCAATTACTTTCTACATTGGTTTTTTACTAAGTTGACAAAAATGTAAACACCTTCAGGACCTGGCCAGCTGGCCCAGTGGTACAGCATCAGCCCAGTGTGTGGATGTCCTGGGTTTGATTCCCGACTAGGGCACACAGGAGAAGCGCCCATCTGCTTCTTCCCCTTCCCCCTCACCTTTCTATCTCTCTCTTCCCCTCCTGCAGCCAAGGCTCCATAGGAGCAAAGTTGACCAGGTTGCTGAGGATGGTTCTATGGCCTTGGCCTCAGGCACTAAGAGCTAGGTTGCTGAGCAACAGAGCTACGCCCCAGATGGGCAGAGCATCACCCTCTAGTGGGCATGCCGGGTGGAACCCAGTCAGGCGCACGCAGGAGTCTGTCTCTCTGCCTCCTCGCTTCTCACTTCAGAAACACACACACACACACACACCCACCCACCCACCCACCCACCCACAGTAAACACCTCCATACAACCCTTGATATAGCCTTACAACCCTGTGCTTGGGGTTTCCCTCCTGGTCCTCCAAACCCCAAAACTGAGGGGGGAAAGCATTTAAGAGTCCGAGGACACACATTCCGGACAAGATGTGGGCGGGGGACGGGGCCAGTGAGGGGCTGGGAAACCCTCCACTTCCCTGTGGTTCCATACCGCTCCTGCGGCCGCGGAACACGTGGAGAGGGGGCCGGCCTCAGACGAGCGATTTCAGGGCTCAATTCGACCTTTACCGGGTGCCCCTCAGCCTGTCAGCTCTCCCAGCCCCGTCACAACAGGTGTCACCCACGAGCGCCTCAGGTCCGGGACGCCGGGGCCTGGGCTGCAGGACGTGACCGGCCCCCGCACCCGGGGCTCCGGGTTCGGAGGGGTGAGGCGGTGAGGGCCCGGGGGACGCGCTCACCTCAGCCGGGAGCCTCAGTGCGGCCGCCGCCATCGGACTCTGCGGGCGAGGAGGCGGCCCCGGACAAGACGGTACCTATCTCGGCTCCGGCGCGGGTCACCGACGAGGCTCACAGGCGGGTCTCGGCGGCAGGGACGACGAGTGCCGTGTGTTTTCAACCGGGCACCGCGACCCTGACTCAGAACACTGGAGCCTTAGAGAACGAACAAAAAAACCACGGACAGCTAATATGGCCGCCACGAGGGAGCCGGAAGTCCCGCCCCTCAGGAACACCACCACTGCTCTGAGCATTCTGGATAATGTAACTCCCACAGGCTAGGCTGGAAGGAGCATTGGGGAAATGGCATAGCCAGATAGGCTTTGCCTACTTTTTAAAGAGAATGTCATCATATTTATATGAAGTGCTCTCTGCAACTAATTGCCCAAGTTTTGGAGACATATTATTTCTGACTCTAAAGCTGAGCATTTTCCTGGAGGTTAAAAAACAAACAAAATACATAGGACTGACAGGGACAGCCAGGAGGGGAGAGGGATGAGACACATCAATTCTTTGTTTCAGCACCTAAGTTGTTCACTGATTGCTTTCTCATGGGCTGGGGGGGGGGGGGGGCTCCAGCATAGCAAGTGACCCCTTGCTCAAGCCAATGACCGTGGGCTTAAGCTAGTGAGCCTTGCTCAAACCAGATGAACTCACGCTCAAGCTGGCGACCTAGGGATCTTGAACCTGGGTCCTATGCGTCCCAGTCCAACTCTCTATCCACTGTGCCACCACCTGGTCAGGCAAAAAATAGTATTTCTGATGCTCCCAAAGGCTACAAATCCAAATAAACATATTCCATAGACTGATTCAGATACAAATTTATGTTCACTGTGAGTAGAAGCTCATAAACAGCTTTGGTCATGTCAAATGCATGCACCGCACATCATAATGTGAGTTTTTTGTGTTTTTTTTTTTGTGGTACAGACAGAGAGAGTCAGAGAGGGACGGACAGACAGGAAGGAAGAGAGAAGCATCAATTCTTCGTTTCGGCACCTTAGTTGTTCATTGACTGCTTTCTCATACGTGCCTTGACCAGGGGGGCTACAGCAGACTGAATGACCCCTTGCTCTAGCCAGCCGTCTTGGGCTCAAGCTAGTGAGCATTGCTCACATCAGATGAGCCCGTGCTCAAGGTGGTGACCTCGAGGTTTCGAACCTGGGTTCTCCATGTCCCAGCCCGACGCTCTACCTACTGCACCACCGCCTGGCCAGGATCCAGGGTTTTCGTTTTGTTTCTTCAATTTGTAGTTGAATCCAATCTCCCTTACTGAAAAAACCCACTGCTCCAACACCTATCACAATGATCTGGAAGACAGCCTGCATAACCATTTTAACAAGTCTCATTAGTTTTTTTTTCAGATGTTTGTGATTCTCAAAACATCTCACCTGCCTGTATACTCAATTATTCTGTCCAAATCAGTGAGCAATATTTTTATTCATTTAATATACTGAATTTTTAAGTGACACAGCAGGTACAAAAGGACACTGAGCATTTAGGCACAGGACTTAGACAATCAGTGAGGTCACCTAACTCCAGGGCCAGGGAAAGAACCAACGAGGTAAGAGCTCACTGAACCCCCATTTAGACCCATTCTTCAATTACTAGTCATTTCATAGTTTCCCATGACACTAGAAGCACTTATGGAATCTACATAGGCCAGCCCCTCCCTTGCCCTAACATCCACCCACATATTCCCTGGATTTTGGTGTCCTGGGATTCTTGTGTCATTCTCCCAGACTCTGGGCCCAGAGGAACCCCAAGCAGAGGGTGCCTAGTCCACCACAGGCTTTATGAAGAGGTGTTCCTGCGTCTGGCAACCAATGTAGACAGGTTGGAGGGTTCTTCCAGGAAGTGGTTACCATGATGCGCAGATGCTCAGAGGTATAACTGAGGTAGTAGTGTTCAGGAAACCACAGCCTGACCTGGTGGTGGTGCAGTGGATAAAGCATTGGCCTGGGATGCTGAGGACCCGGGTTGGAAACCCCAGGTCGCCAGCTTGATGTGGTTTCATCAGGTTGATTGTGGGATCACAGACATAACCCTCTGGTCGCTGGCTTGAGTCCAAGGTTGCTGGTTTCAGCAAGGCATCACTCACTGTGCTGGAGCCCCCTGGTCAAGGCTCATATGAGAAAGCAATCAATGAACAACTTAAAGTGACACAACAAAAAATTGACGCTTCTCCATCTCTGATCCTTCCTGTCTGTCTGTCTGTCTGTCTCTCTCTCTCCCTTAAAAAAACAAAAAGGAAACCACAGGTCTCCTTTATTTCTGGTGAAAACAAAGAGCAGGGAGGCAGGAGTCAGGACTGGAATAACAGAGAAGTTGGGTGTCTCTTCTGGAGGTTTGGATCAAAGGAGGAAAGTGGTATTAACAAGGTTTTACAAGACTCCTCTGGCTGCAGAGTAGAGGACAGAGAGTGTGGGACTGAAGCTACTACCAATGCCAGGTCAGGGAAAAATGCATCAGAATGGTGGCTTAAGAACGGTGGTTGTAGGCCCTGGCCGGTTTGCTCAGTGAATAGAGCGTTGGCTCAGCATGCAGACATACCACATTCAATTCCCAATCAGGGCACACATGAGAAAAGAACATCTGCTTCTCCTCCCCTCTTTCTCTCTCTTCTCACTCTTTTCTGCTTTCACAGCCAAGGGCTTGATTGGTTTGAGCACTGGCCCAGGTGCTGAGGATAGCTCAGTTGATTCTAGGCATTGGCCCCACCTGGGGTTGCCGGGTAGATCCCAGTCACGGCACATGCAGGAGTCTATCTCCCTTCCTCTCACTTAAAAAAAAAAGTGGTTTTACTCTGAATGTACATTTCAAATTGGGGCACCTAGATTTTCTCTAGTGGAGGGAGAGGGGGTGAAATGCAGGATTCAGGGATGACCCCAGGATTTTTTATTTTAGCAGCTGTTGTAATTAAATTCCATTATCTAAGATGGATAAAGTGTAGTAGGAGTAATATTCAGTAGGAGCTTTCTTTTGGCCACGTTAAAAGTCTAAGGTGTGCCTGACCTATGGTGGCGCAGTGGATAAAGCGTCGACCTGGGAACACTGAGGTCGCCAGTTCAAAACCTTGCACTGGTCCGGTCAAGGCACATGTGGGAGTTGATGCTTCCAGCTCCTCCCGCTTTCTCTCTCTCTCTCTCTCACTCTGTGTCTCCTCTCTAAAATGAATAAAATAAAAAAAATTTTTTTTTTTAAAGTCTAAGGTGTTTCAGAGATCACTGAGTATAAGGAAGCATGAGGTGGGCAGTTGGACACAGAGTTCTGAAAATCTGGGGAAGTGTTCAGGATGGAGGCATCTAAAATGAGGTAGGTTCCATATGGACCCAGATGAGTGAGCTGTGGTCACTCTTAGGAGGACTAATCTTTTTTTAATTATAACTTATTTTATATTTTATTTATTAATTTTTAGAGAAGGGGGGAGGAGTAGGAAGCATCAACTCCTTCATGTGCCTTTACCAGGCAAGCCCGGGGTTTTGAACTGGTGACCTCAGTGTTCCAGGTCAATGCTTTATCCACTGCGCCACCACAGGCCAGGCTAGGAGGGCTAATCTTAAAGTTATGGTGATAAAGCTATTAGAGGGCCAGGTAGGGGAGGCTGGCGGTGCCTATTTCCTATGAAATATTCAACACTACAATAAATAAGCCATGATATGTGGTATTGCATATTTCCCTGGTGTATATACATTTACTGTGGCCAATTTTAAAATGCCAATTTGATGTCACTGAACATGGATTTGGAAAGTTACCAGTAGCCCGCCAATGTACTCTATCTGCACCATACTACTTCAGAAGCCACGTATAATCTGAAGAACATACAAAATAATACAAAGCAAAAAAATGATTATGAAGCGAGTTTTATATTTCCATTTTAAACAGTTTGAGGTATAACTTGATGGTTTGATGCATTCTTTTTTTTTTTTAATTTTATTCATTTTAGAGAGGAGAGAGAGAGAGAAAGAGAAAGGGGGGAGGAGCTGGAAGCATCAACTCCCATATGTGCCTTGACCAGACCAGTGCAGGGTTTTGAACTGGCGACCTCAGTATTCCCAGGTCGACGCTTTATCCACTGCGCCACCACAGGTCAGGCTGATGCATTCTTGCTTTTCGTATATATCAAGTAAGAGGCAGGGAGGCAGAGAGACAGACTCCCACATGTGCCCCAACCGAGATCGACCCCACAACTCCCATGTGGGGCTGATGGTCTGCCTATCTGGGAACACTGCTCCGTTGCTCAGCAACCAACCTATTTTAGCACCTGAGGTGAGGCCATGGAGCTATCTTCAGCACCTGGAGCCAACTTGCTCATTTGAGCCTTGGCTGCAGGAGGACAAGAAAGAGAGCAGGGGAAAGGGAGAACTGGAGAAGCTGATGATCACATCTCTTGTGTTCCCTGTCCAGGAATCAAACCTGAGAGTTGAACATGGCAGGCTGATGCTCTACCACTAACCCAACCAGCCAGAGCCACATTCCTGCATCATGAAACAAAGAGTTTCTTGCTACATTTTTTTTTTTTTTGTATTTTTCTGAAGTGAGAAGCAGGGAGGCATTCAGACAGACTCCCACACGTGCCGAACCTAGACTCACCCGGCATGCCCACCAGGAGATTATGCTCTGCCCATCTAAGGCGTTGCTCCACCATAACCGGAGCCATTCTAGCACCTGAGGCAGAGGCCATAGAGCCATCTTCAGCATACAGGCCAACTTTGCTCCAATGGAGCCTTGGTTGCAGGATTGGAGAGACAGAGAGAGGTGAAGGGAAAGGGTGGAGAAGCAGATGGGCACCTCCTCTGTGTGCTCTGACCAGGAATTGAACCAGTGACATCCACATGCCGGGCTAATGCTCTCTACCACTGAGACAACCGGCCAGGGCCTCCTGCTACCTTTTTTAACTCATCCTCTCAACATATAAAATTACTCATACAATGACATATTCTTTGTCATAGCTATTTTCAAATATATTCAACAATGAAAAAGAGTTTTATAAAGCTGGATAAACCTTTCCCCAATCTTTCATCATTATTTTATTGCTGTATTTTTTGTTTTTTGTACAGAGACAGGATAGACAGGAATGGAGAGAGATGAGAAGCATCAATCATCAGTTTTTCGTTGCAACACTTTAGTTGTTCAATGATTACTTTCTCATACATGCCTTGACCATGGGCTTTCAGCAGACCAAGTAACCCCTTGCTCGAGCCAGTGACCTTGGGTCCAGGCTGGTGAGCTTTGCTCAAACCAGATGAGCCCGCACTCAAGCTGGCAACCTCGGGGTCTCAAATCTCGGTACTCCACATCCCAGTCCAATGCTCTATCCACTGCACCACCGCCTGGCCAGGCTCGTCATTATTTATCATTATATGGCAATTCTGTTTCATCTCTTCTCATATGCACTAGTGTAGTGGGCTATTCTACTTATATTCTCAGATATGATACCAAAAGATGCATAACCTCCTGAAAATTCATTTTTCCAATGTAAGGGCTCTTTCATAATACCAATAATCATCACACAAAATAAAATATTTTTAAAGATTTTATTTATTGGCCCTGGCCAGTTGACTCAGCGGTAGAGCATCAGCCCAGCATGTGGAAGTCCTGGGTTCAATTCCTGTCCAGGGCACACAGGAGAAACGCCCATCTGCTTCTCCACGCTTTCCCCTCTCCTTTCTCTCTCTCTCTTCCCCACCCGCAGCCAAGGCTCCATTGGAGTAGTTTGCCAGGAGCTGGGGACATCTCCATGGCTTCCACCTCAGGCTCTAGAATGGCTCCAGTTGCAATGGAGCACAGCCCAGATAGGGAGAGCATCACCCCCTGGTGGGCATACCAGGTGGATCCCAGCCGGGTACATGCAGGAGTCTGTGTCTCTGCTTCCCCGCTTCTCACTTTGGGGGGGTGGGGGGGTGGTTCCAGATAAAGATCCCCATATTCCTCTTGCCTTAGAAAATAAAGTGGGGAACCCTATATGGACTCGACCATCACTCCCCTCATATCCCCTGAAAGGGGCAGCCTTGCCTCACTGGAAGTAAATATTGGCAAGCAGTGAAGACTATTGCCATTTGGTTTTTTCTGTTTTGTTTTTTTTTTTACAGGGACAGAGAGAGAGTCAGAGAGAGTCAGAGAGAGGGATAGATAGGGACAGACAGACAGGAACAGAGAGAGGTGAGAAGCATCAATCATTAGTTATTCGTTGCCATTGCAACACCATAGTTGTTCATCGATTGCTTTCTCACATGTGCCTTGACCGCGGGTCTTCAGCAGACCGAGCTACCCCTTGCTGGAGCTAGTGACCTTGGGTCCAAGCTGGCGAGCTTTTGCTCAAGCCAGATGGGCCTACACTCAAGCTGGCGACCTCGAGGTCTCGAACCTTGGTCTTCCGCATCCCAGTCCGACGCTCTATCCACTGCGCCACCGCCTGGTCAGGCTAAGGCAGTGAGTTTTGAAGCTAAAAGATTTCCCACATTCACTAAACTCTTAAGGTCTTCTTCCCATGTGCCCTCTCTCGTGCTGAGTGAGGCTTGAGGAATGGCTAAAGGATTTCCCACATTCACCACACTCATAAGGCTTTTCTCCAGAATGAACTCGACGGTGTTGAATAAGATGTGAGCGTTGTCTGAAGGTTTTCCCACATTCACTACACTCATATGGATTTTCTCCAGTATGAATTCTCCGGTGCTGAATCAGGATAGAAGTATCGCTAAAGGATTTTCCACATTCGCCACATTCGTAAGGTTTTTCTCCAGAATGCACTCGAAGGTGGAGAATAAGGTGGGACCGTTGTCTAAAAAGTTTCCCACATTCACAGCATTCATAGGGCTTTTCTCCAGTATGTATTCTATGATGTTTAGTAAGGGCAGAGCGTTGGCTGAAGGACTTCCCACATTCACTACACTCATACGGCTTTTCTCCTGTGTGACCTCTCTGATGTTGAATGAGGATATACTTGCGGCTAAAGCACTTCCCACAAATACTGCACTCGTTCGGCTTTTCTCCAGTGTGACCTCTCTGGTGTTCAATGAGCTTAGAGCTTTGGCTGTAGGACTTCCCACAATCACTGCACTGATATGGCTTTTCTCCAGTGTGAACCCTCTGGTGTTGAATGAGGGCAGAGCTTTGGCTAAAGGACTTCCCACAGTCACTACATTCAAAGGGCTTTTCTCCAGTATGAATCCTTTGATGTTGAATGAGGTTAAATTTGCGGCAAAAGCACTTCCCACACACATTGCACTCATAGAGCTTCACTGCAGCGTGAATTCTCCGGTGTTGAATGAGGTTAGAGCTTTGGCTGAAGGACTTCCCACAATCACAACACTCATAAGGGAATTCTCCAGAGTGAACTCTCCTCTGTTGAATGACGTTAAAGATTTGTTTTAAGGCATTCCCACAATCACTAGACTCATACAGACCTTCACCAGAGCAGACACCCTGATGTTGATCAAGTTTGTGGTTGCGGCTGGCAACTTTTTCATTTTTACCACACTGGCGATGACTTTTTCCACTGTCAAAACCCTGCCAACTCCCACTGTCACTCTGTGGCTCCTCATTGTTAGGAGTAGCCTGGTGCTGAAGGAGTTCTGAGATGGCAGGGAAGTCCTCCCCAAACTTCTTGCGGGTAAAAGGCACCCCTGATACACAGAAGCTGCACCTGGTCACAAACGAGGCCCCATCCATATCTCCCTTCCAGGGCTCCTCTCCTCTGGCCTGCCTCTGTTGCTGGTGAAGGTCTGGACAGAAACTAAAGCCTTTCGCACTTGCGTCACTGAAGAATGCTTTCTGCTCTGGGTATGCTTCTGGGAATTCACTCAAGTGTGAAATATCTTTCAAGACTGAGACACAGCGTGCACAGGGATGCGTGTTCTGAGTTGCTGGACGTGTCTCATAAGCACTGACCTCTGACTCTTCTTCTACAGAAAGACTTTTCTCAGAAGAGGGCTTCTCATCTTCTGTTTTATGCCAACAACCTGGAAGCAGAGAAATGCTGAGAAAATGGATGCTGACTTTGGTGGAAGGAGGAAGTGCCTATACAAAGGTGTGTCAGACATAAGATGGTTCCATGGGTGTGTCTGAAAATAAGGGACCCGGGAGCTGGTTTAATAAGGGGCTACTTGGCATTACTGGGCCTCTGAAGATCACAAAATAGAGAAGATATCACCAGAAAAAGGACACAGAGATGGCATCCACCACATGAAAGCAGGATGTCAAACTTATTCTTCTGCTAACAGCATTTAGCAGGGCTAGTCTGCTGGAGACACGGGCAAGTTGTACTAAAGGTTATGTCCTTGGCCCTGGCTGGCTAGCTCAATGGTAGAGCATCGGCCCAGCATGTGGAAGTCCCGGGTTCAATTCCCGGCCAGGGCACACAGAAGAAGCACCTACCTGCTTCTTCACCCTTTGTCCTCTCCTTCCTCTCTGACTCTCTTCCCCTACTGCAGCCAACGCTCCATTGGAGCAAAGTTGGCTCTGGCGCTGAAGACGGCTCCATGGCCTCCACCTCAGGTGCTAGAATGGCTTAGGTTGAAGCAGAGCAATGCCCCAGATGGGCAGAGCATCACCCCCTAGTGGGCATGCTGGGTGGATCCCAGGTGGGCGCATGTGGGAGTCTGTCTCTGCCTCCCTGCTTCTCACTTCAGAAAAATACAAAAAAAAAAAAAAAGTGGGGGAAATTAGCAGAGCCCATGGTCTAGCTGTGGGAAAAACAAATCTACCTCTGGAGAAAAAAGGGTAGGAAGGATGTCATCTCAGGACACTAGGAGAGATGTGAAGGTCTTACCCACGGATGCTACAAGAGCAAAGATCTCCAGCATCACATCGCAGTACAGAAGTCTCTGAGCCTCATCAAGGAGCCCCCACTCCTCCTGGGAGAAGGCAATGGACACGTCCTCCACGTTCATATCCTGTCACAATGAGGACAGTTCATTCCATGAGCAGCTTCTCTCCAAGGATGCCAAGTCTATCATACCCCCCACCATCTATATCCATTTCCTCACTCACTGTATTTCACACCTCAGAAAAGTTATCAGAGCTTGGTGTCACAGGAATCACTGTCTCTCTCTCTCTTTATATTCCCATGGATACTGTGTGTTCCCCCAACAATACGACAATGGGTAAATAGATGATATCTTAGCTCAAGGCCAGTATGTACCTTATATTGCTTATTGTCAATATGGTAGGGCTCACAAACATAGGTTACAGAGAGGTGGCCATAGAGAGGCTGTGAATGATTTGACACTGGGTCTTGTAAGGCCTATTCTTTTTTGTGTGTGTGTGTGAGAGACAGAGTGAGTCAAAAAAGGGACACACAAGGACAGTCAGACAGAAAGGGAGAGAGATGAGAAGCATCAAGTCTTCAATGTGGCACCTTAGTTGTTCACTGATTGCCTTCTCATATGTGCCTTGATGGGGGGGCTACAGCAGACCGAGTGACCCCTTGCTTGAGCCAGCGACCTTGGGCTCAAGCTGGTGACCTCGGGGTCTTAAACCTGGGTCCTCAGCGTCCCAGTCCAACGCTCTATCTACTGCATCACCCGCTGGTCAGGCAAGGCCTATTCTTGTGGACCCCTGATTGTATCTCCAAGACACAAAACACAGAACATCAGCCTTCAGTCTTATGACCTCAATCCCAGGGCTGTCAGACCATCAGTTGACACTACCCTCTATACCACACCTTTGTCACACAGCTCCATTCCCAGACACACAACTTCAAAGGTAACACAACTGTGCCATGATGAGGACAGTTTGTTCCCTGATCAGCTTCTTTCCCCGGATTTTAATTTCACCACCTCCCTAATCTAGCCCCTCCTTACTGTTTGCCCTTTCCCACGCCAGTGGAGATTTTCAAGCCTGGGATGCACTTATATTCACTTTTTTTTCTGAGAGAGAGAGAGAGAGAGAAAGGGAGAGGAAGGGAGGAAGCATCAACTCCTAATTGCTTTCACATTAACTGTGCATTGATTCCTTCCAAGGGAGAAAAGTGAGAGGCACCCACTTGTAGTGTGCATGTGATTGCCTCTCACACATGCTTTGACCAGAGCCAAGCCAGTGTTCCCTTGCTTAATCAAGCAAGCAAACTCAGGCTTTTATTGCCAGCAACCTTTGGGTTCAAGCTGCCAAGCTTTGGGAACATGTTGATGATCCCCTGCTCAAGCCAGTGACACCATGCTGACGAGCCCAAGCTCAGAACTGGTGACTTCAGCATTCCAGGATGACACTTTTATCCAGTGTGTCACCACCAGTTGGGCAGACATCGACTATCACATCATATTCCTACTGATCAACATATTAGCCCACATGAACAATAGGGAAGAGAGAAGAGAAACGGTATGTATCAGAGCTCTGGACCTGCCATGTACGACCACACCGCAACTTGTTTTCAGGCAATTCTTCCGGTGTCCCCATACTATTTCTTCCAGGGCCCTGGGGCCATAGACTCACACTCGCTGTCTGAGTGCACATCACTCTTTCTACCCTAGCCTCCTCATGCTCTGACCATAGTCATCTTGTTGGCCTCTCTACTCATTACTCAACATGTGTGATTCAGAGAATGTTTTCACAAATTCAAACTGCTTCAGTACCACCCAGACTCTGATGGGTCCCACCTTGAGACCCACCTTGAGAGAGGCAGCCTTGCATTCTGCTGTAAAGACCTCTCTCCCAGACTGGTCCTAGCTTCAACCTCACCTTCAGAGAACCAAATAAGCTCTCAGATATCCACAGCCCTCCTCTAAGGGTGCTCCAGTTGATGTCCCTTTACCGGTCAGTCTTCCTCGCTCCATCTCACTACCACAGGAGGCCCAGCCCAAGTGGCCATCTACATCATACGCAGGTGCTCCCTGATGACCATGTATGCACCTGCTAATCCACTCACCTGCTGGCAATAACCGAGGCCACACACAAGGTCACAACAAAATCCTGGTTGAGTCTTTAAAGAAGTGAATACACACGGATCCCTGTCTCACCTTCTGTGAATTCCTCGTAGGTCATCGATCCATCTTGCTTCCCAATCATCCCTTGAAGGCCTTGGCGATTTGGCAGCCCACACCCTCTCTCCCACCCTCTACATGACCACTTCTGTCCCTAAGCTGTGTTGTGACACCCAGCTCCCAAAACCAGGGGCCCCAACAGAATACCCTGTCGTCAGGCCCACCTGCTTCTTTCTGGGCTGCTACTGCCATTATCCTGAACAGGATTCTCCATATTAATGTGATCTACAGCTCCTCCCTGGTCTATACACTCCTCACTACCCTTTAGAAAAATCTCCATCCTGAAATCCTCTTCAGTTTCAGATTCCTATGAACTGCTCTCTGAAACATCTCATACGCCTAACAGGCCCAACGAAAAACTCCTGATGTCCACAGTGAAAACTTTGACTACAACAGATTTCTGCATCTCACTTGATGGTGCTTCCACACCTCCAGCTCTTAAAAAAAAAAAACACCTTCAAGTCATCCCAGAGTCCTAACTCCCCCCTCTCAACCTCAAAATGAGAAAACCAGGTGACCACATCTAAGACACTGACCCAGAATCAAACTGCTTCTCCCACCTCCACAGCCACCATTCTGGTCCAATCACCATCACATTCAACCACACTACAGCAACAGCCTACACCTTGGTCTTTCTAGCACCTTTCTCACACCCAGTCTTCCCCATGCTGCTGCCCACAGGGAGTCTCTATAGTAAGACACAGGTCAGATCAGCTGTCTCCACAGCTCCAAATCTCCCATTGCTAACTCATGCAGCATAGATACCCACTTGTCACAAAGAAGCTCTAGACCTGACTCCTGTCCCTCTGTTCTCAGTTTTTTTTGTTGTTGTTGTTTTTGTACAGGGACAGAGAGAGGGACAGATAGGGACAGACAGACAGGAACAGAGAGAGATGAGAAGCATCAATCATTAGTTTTTCGTTGCCGTTGTGACATCATAGTTGTTCATTGATTGCTTTCTCACATGTACCTTGACCGCGGGCCTTCAGCAGACCGAGCAATCCCTTGCTGGAGCCAGCGACCTTGGGTCCAAGCTGACGAGCTTTTAAAAGCTCAAGCCAGATGGGCACATGCTCAAGCCAGAGAGCTCGGGGTCTCGAACCTGGGTCTTCCACATCCCAGTTTGACACTCTATCCACTGCGCCACCACCTGGTCAGGCTGTTCTCAATTTTGTTTTTTTACAGGGACAGAGAGAGAGGGATAGATAGGGAGACACAGACAGGAACGGAGAGAGATGAGAAGCATCAATCATTAGTTTTTCGTTGCCGCTGTGACACCTTAGTTGTTCATTGATTGCTTTCTCACATGTGCCTTGACCACGGGCCTTCAGCAGACCGAGCAACCCCTTGCTGGAGCCAGCGACCTTGGGTCCAAGCTGGCGAGCTTTTGCTCAAGCCAGATGGGCCCGTGCTCAAGCTGGCGACCTCAGGGTCTCAAACCTGGGTCCTCCGCATCCCAGTCCTACACTCTATCCACTGCGCCACCGCCTGGTCAGGCTGTTCCCAGTTTTTATAAGAAAGGATACCTACACCTGCAGGTCCCTGAACCAGCTCAGCCTCCCAGACAAGTTTTTTGCACAATCTGGTATCCTTGTATGGGAGGACCTCCCACATCTCACTCTACTAGTTGCCAAAAAACAGGAACCAGTTCTGGGAAGTAGGACCCTGGGTTTGGTGTGTGTTTAAGATCCTGAGGTCCCAGTAATGGGTGACTGGCAAAACAGTCCCAGGCCATACCAGTGGGAGGTCCTGAAATAAGGTCCACAAACCAGCACCCCTAAGCTATTCTACAGTTGCAGGACTCTGTGGAAAGAGAAAGATCTTTTGTGAGCCTGGTAGTCACTCCCAAGATCCATGGGCTCAGGCCACTAAGTGTCCTTGTCCAGGAGAGATAACCGCATTACCTCAGGGCCTCAGACCTCAGGCCGGGCTCTTCTTGCCAGTTACTTACCTTCTTTACAGGATGTCACCTACCAGCCCCAAACTGCCATCATCTCTCTTCCAGTCTGTTCTTCCCCTGAGCAGGTTTTGGAAACCTTTAAAATCCTACCTCAGACAGGCCTGTCCTGTGGTGGTGCAGTGGATAAAGCGTTGACCTGGAACACTGATGTCGCCAGTTCAAAACCATGGGCTCGCCTAGTCAAGGGACATATGTACCTTGACCAATCGCCCTCCTTTAGGGAGGACAGCACTTCTTTTGTAAGTTTCTTCCTCCCTGGAAAAGTATCCTCCTACCTATCCTCCTTTTGATATTGGAAGAGTAATCTATAAATGTCCGTTCGATCGATGCAGAGTTGATACGTTGGGTGTGATGTGATGTATTTGTATCTAAATTAGTACTTTGTTTTTAAAATTACTATTAAAAATTAATAACCGTGTAAGCCTTTATATTACAATATAAAATAGTGTGTCCGTAAAGTCATGGTACACTTTTGACCTGTCAAACGGTCAAAAGTACACCATGACTTTACGGACACATTGTATTACAAATGTTTTTATTATGCATTGATCATATTCTACTCTATTAGTGTTGCAATCAATAAAATGTTCCTTTTATTTACGATATTGTTTTCAATTTATTTTTGTCCTTGCAATTGTAAAATGTTGGTCACCTTAACATATGGGAGTTGGTGCTTCCTGCTCCTCCCTCTTCTCTCTCTCTCTTGCTCTCTCACCTTCGCCTCTCTAAACTGAATAAATAAAAATTTAATATCCTACCTCAGATAAAGTCTCTCCTTTGGTCACACCCTTCCATGGCCCCCAGAGTCCTGAGAATGAAAGTAAAACTACTCAGATCCAACCCTCTGTCACTCCGTCACCCACGAGCACCTCACGGTCCGGGACTCCGCGGCCTGGGTTGCAGGACGTAACCGGCCCCCGCACCGGGGCTCCGGGTTCGGAGGGGTGAGGCGGTGAGGGCCCGGGGACGCGCTCACCTCAGACGGGCGCCTTAGCGTGGCCGCCGCCATCGGACTCGGCCCGGGTACCAGTTATGATCGGTTAAGACTCAGGGTTAAGACCCGACTCTGCACGCAGGACGACGCCCTCCACTCCTCTTCAGCGGCGACCCGCACTGCGTGGACTCTATGACTGGGGAACACTTCCGATGAGTTCCACAGGACCGCCACGAGGACACAAAAGTCCCGCCCAAAGTGGGTGGGTCCGCCGGGAAATAAAGCTGTCCTGACCTTTCATTGGCTCAATCCCGCCATCATAGGGCGCATTCCTCTCTGGGTAATGTAGTTTCCCCAGCAGCAGAGGTTCCCTTAGCATCCTAGTCGCTAAACTTGACAAATAGTTTTTTGTTTGTTTAGATTTTAGTTATTCATTTTTAGAGAGAGAGAGTAAAGGGAAAGAGAAGAGAGTAAAGAGAGAGAATAGGGGGAGGAGCAGGAAGCATCAACTTCCGTATGTGCCTTGCCAAGGCAAACCCAGGGTTTTGAACCAGCAACTTCAGCATTCCAGGTCCACGCTTCATCCATTGCGCCACTGCGCTACCACAGGTCAAGCTGTGGGTTTTTTTACAGGGACAGAGAGTCAGAAAGTGGGCTAGATAGGGACAGACAGACAAGAAGGGAGAGAGGTGAGAAGCATCAATCATTAGTTTTCGTTGCCTCTGCGACTCCATAGTTGTTCATTGATTGCTTTCTCATATGTGCCTTGACTGCGGGCCTTCAGCAGGCCCAGCAACCCCTTGCTGGAGCCAGTGACCTTGGGTCCAAGCTGGCGAGCTTTTGCTCAATCCAGATGGGCCCCACGCTCAAGCTGGCAAGCTCGGGGTCTCGAACCGGGGTCCTCTGCATCCCAGTCCGTCGCTCTATCCACTGCGACACCACCTGGTCAGGCTAAAGGGTTTTTTTTTGTGACACAGCCAGTGGCACTAGGAAGTGACAAGTTTAGATTTCAGGTCCCAGGTTTTATGGGAGCGTTGTCTCCTACGAACCACTTGTATGGAGGCATTATTTCATTTTGAGAAGAGAAACATAGATTTGTTGTTCATTTATTTATGCATTCATTGGTTGATCTTGCATGTGCTCTGGTAGGACATCAAATTGAACCTCAGACTGTGACTGTATTTGCTTTTTTTGATTTTTATTTATTTATTTATTTTAGAGAGGCAGGGTAAGAGAGAGAAAAAGAGAGAAGAGTAGGGGGAGGAGCAGGAAGCACCAACTCCTATATGTGCCTTGACCAGGTGTTCCTAGGGTTTTGAACCCGCGACGTCAGTGTCCCAGGTCAACACTTTATCCACTGCGCCACCACAGGCCAGGCATGACTATATTTGAAAAGAGCATTTGTAGAAAGATAAAATAAAGCCAATGGTGGACCATTGTCCTTAGTAGAGAGTAGGATGCAGACAGACAGAAGAATGCCCATGTGAGGACACAGAAGACAGCCATCCGCAAGCCAAAGAGAGAGGCCTGAGGAGAAACCAACCGAGCTGATACCTTGGTCTTCGAGCCTCCAAATATGGGAGAAAACAAAATTCCTGTTGTTTCAGTTGCCAAGTGTGAAGTGCTTTGTTACCGCCGCCAGGGACCATCATCAGCTGGGAAGGAGAGGATATGCAGGGGACCCTCCGGATGAAGGGGGATCCAGTGTTAGGGTAGGTTGCTAGATATTAATAAAGAAAAGGGGAGCACAAGGAATAGGACATCGAGTCTAAAAACCAAGGCGCTGAATTGGACAGTAAGTCCACTTCCTTCATTAGGATATCACAGGTTCACAAACTCCTCAGGGCAACCTCCACCCTTGAAAAATCCCCAATGAGGACAGGATCATAATTAGTCATTACTGTGGAAGGACACATGCCCAGAAAAAGCCACTTCTACCTTCAGAAAAATACAAGAAAAAAAAATGTGTGTATTGAGGTTATCAGAATCCTTACCTTTTGAAAATGCATTAGTAAAAAGTTACACATTTACATATGTGGGATTTAAAAAATTTATTGAGTTTAGAGACAGAGGAAGAAACAGAAAAAAAAACCCCAACAATTTTTTATTCTACTTTTTAATGCATTTATTGGTTGCTTCTTATATGTACCTGACCAGAAATTCCTAAAATAGCATTCATAGTGGTTAGTCTTTTCTATTTATAGATATATTTTAATTTTTTAATATTATTTTGTGACAGAGACAGAGAAAGTGACAGATAAGGACAGACAGAAAGGGAGAGAGAGATGAGAAGCATCAATTCTTTGTTGTAGCTACTCGATTGTTCATTGATTGCTTTCTCAAATGTGCCTTGACCTTGGGGGGTCTACAGGCGAGCGAGTGACCCCTTGCTCAAGTCAGTGACCTTGGGCTCAAGCCAGCAATCTTAGGCTTCAAGCCAGAGGCCCTGGGTTTCAAACCTGGGACCTCAGTGTCCCAGGTTGAAGCTCTATCCACTGTGCTACCACCGGTAAGGCTATGGATATACAGTGTGTCCGTAAAGTCATGGTGCACTTTTGACCGGTCACCGATCAATGATGAATACATGCATGGAAATACAAAATATGTACATATAAAAAATATGTACCCCCTGGCCAAGTAGATCAGTAAGCTAGAGGATCATCACAATATGACAAGGTTCCAGGCTTGATCCTTCAGTAAGGGCATATTCAAGAATCAACCAACGAATGCATAAATAAGTAGAAAAACAAAACAATGTTTCTATCTCTCAGATCAATTAAATGGCACATTTTAAGAAAATTTTACTTAAGTCAAACTTTTTTTTAAAATGCTTTTAAAACTTGTCATTTCCCAATCATTTTACTGCTTTACTAATGTTCTTCAGGTTCTTTGTTGCTACTAGATCAGTATGTTGGAAATAAAATATAATAAGGTGCTACTGGAATATTTAACCATCTCATGTTCTGTGATATCATATTCATAGTTTGAGATTGACCATGATGAGAATATTTTTATCAGGGAAACTGAAACCTAGAAAAAGATTTGAAACTTAGAATTCAATGTGAATTACTTAATGTTTACACTTAAGGTACTGGAAAGTATGTTAACAATGCAGATGAAAATTTTAAGTGTATGGTACAAGTGGTCTTTAAATTTTATATAGAATAGAAAATTAAGGAAAAAATTTCCTTCCAGTAGTAAAATAAAAAGATAAAGAATTTCTCCATGCCTGACCAGGCGGTGGCACAGTGGATAGAGCGTCGGACTGGGATGCGGAAGACCCAGGTTCAAGACCCCAAGGTAGCCAGCTTAAATGCGGGAACATCTGGCTTGAGCAAAAGCTCACCAGCTTGGACCCAAGGTCGCTGGCTCCAGCAAGGGGTTGCTCAGTCTGCTGAAGGCCCACAGTCAAGGCACATGTGAGAAAGCAATCAATGAACAACTATGGTGTCGCAACGGCAACGAAAAACTAATGATTGATGCTTCTCATCTCTCTCCGTTCCTGTCTGTACCTGTCTATCCCTCTCTCTGACCCTCTCTGTCTGTCCCTGAAGAAAAAAAAAAAAAGAATTGCTCCATATACTCGGGTCATTGAAAAATAAAATTTGAACATGTCTTTGTTCCTGCGCTGTCTTCCTATTGGTTACAATAATCATAAAAATAAAAAAGGTAAGATTCAGCACATTTTACCAAAAAAAGATAAAAGAGAGGGTAAATAAATACTTTAATAAATGCTCATCATTGCCTAACCAGATGGTGATACAGTGGATAGTTTCAGACTGGGAATTGGAGGACCCAAATTCAAAACCCTGAAGTTGCCAGCTTGAGCACAGGCTCATCTGGTCTGAGCAAGGCTCACCAGCTTGAGCCCAAGGTCGCTGGCTTGAGCAAAGGGCCACTCAGTCTGCTGTAGTCCCTTGGTCAAGGCACATATGAGAAAGCAATCAATGAACAACTAAGGTGCTGCAACAAAGAATTGATTATTCTCATCTCTCCCCCTTACTTCCTGTCTGTCTCTGTCTCTCTCGCCAACAAATAAATAAAAAATGCCCATCATCATGAATTGTTAGGAAAATGAAACAAAACCAAAATGAGTTACTTCTACACTGAGTTCTAGGGCTAATATGTGAAAAGATTTACCCTAGCGAGAGTTAGCAGAATGACAGAAGAATAAGAACGTTCATATACTGTGGGAGGGTGCAAAGACAAAGGGAATTACCATTATATACCGTAGTTCTACATTTCTTACAATGAAAAACACTCAAGTACATTGTAACAGTTTGAGAAATAAAACACGTATCCATAGAAAGAACTGAATGCAAAGATTCATAGCAGCTTTATTTGTAATTTCCTAAACCTGGAAATAATCCAAAACATAGACAGATTAATGGATATACAAAGTGGTTACCCATAGAATAGAATGCTATTCAGCAATAAAAAGAATGAATTATTTACATAAGCATTATTTTTGAATCTCAATAACTGCAGCATGAAGAAAATCAGTATTTGTTAGAGTTTACACCTTATGATGCCTATAAAAATTATAAAAAATACAAACTAATCAACTGTAATAGAAAATAAATCAATGATTACCTGGAGTGCTGAGGAAGACATGGACACTATAAATGGGCAGGCAATAAATACATATATGGGTGACAGATGAGCTCATTTCATGTGTGACAATTTCACGGCTTTATCCATGTCAAAGCTCACAAACAATACACAACACATAAGTGCACTTTGTTGCAGATCAAATATACATATTCCTGAATAAAGCTTTAACAAGTGGTTCCAGCCCTGGCCGAGTAGTTCAGTTGGTTAAAACATCATCCTGCTACACTGAGGTGGTAGGTTCAATGCCCGGTCAAGCCACCCACAAGAATTAACCAGTGGGTACTTGGAAGGGTGGAACAAAAAAAACATTCTTTCTTTCTCTCACCCCATTCTTCTTGCCCTCTAAAATCAATACATTTAAAAAAGTTAAAAAATAATAAAATAAAAGTGGTTCCAAATAAAGACCTAGATATACTTTTTTTTCTAAAACTTACATTGGCAACACTATATAGACGCTACCATCTATGTCCTGGAAGAAGTACCCCTGCCTCAGTAGAAGCAAATATTAACACGCAGTGAAGACCACTGCTATCTGAAACAGGAATTCTGAGTAGGTCACAAAAGACACATCCCGAGACTGATCACAAGACCATCCTTCCCTCAAGCTATTTTCATGCTTGTGAAACAATAATCTTGAGATGAACACAGTAGAGTCTAAAGGATTCCACAAAACCATTAGATTATTTTTACTGCCAGTGACCTCAGCTACAAAACATAGTAATGGAGGTCCTAAGAATGTCTGTACACACAGATCACACAAGGCACAGTCCCTGGTAACATCTGTGGATGAGTTTTCAGAAGAGCCACCTTCCATCTCATTTAAGTGCAGTCTCTTCCACTCACTATTAATAGAATGTTTCTATCCCAATTGTAATTCCATCTAATCCTAAAACTCTTACAACAAATGACACTAGCTTATACCATTTTGTACATCATATAACCTGGGGAAAGGTCCCCGAACCATTGCTGTGAAACAGATAATGTTTACTGTGAACATAAAAATAAAATTCCATATTGTTCACTGAAGCATAACAAAGGCAACTCTTTAGACTGGCCTTTTTTCTTTTCTTTTTTTTGTATTTTTCTGAAGTGAGAAGCAGGGAGGCAGAGAGATAGATTCCCAGATGCACCTGACCAGGATCCACCCAGCATGCCCACTGGGGGGCAATGCTCTGCCCATCTGGAACATTGCTCCGTTGTAACCAGAGCCATTCTAGCGCCTGAGGTGGAGGCCATGGAGCCTTGGCTGCGGGAGGAGTAGAGAAACAGACAGAAAGGAGAGGGGGAAGGGTGGAGAAGCAGATGGGTGCTTCTCCTGTGTGCCCTGGCCAGGAATTGAACCAGGGATTTCCACATGCTGGGTTGACTCCCTACCACTGAGCCAACTGGCCAGGGATAGGCTGATCTTTGATCTACCCAATATTCATGGGTAGATTAGGACCACAAAATCATGCAGTTTCTTTAAAGGCCTAGGGCAGCAATGCAAAATATGCCAATATTTAACAAAAAGCTACTTCCTGCCATCAACACTCTTCCTTCCGAAGCACAGCATTTTGGGATACCCAAAAATATCTGTTCACATGTACATGCTGACAGATCACAATTATGTTTTCAAATCATTCTGTGCAACACATAGAACCAACCACATAGGTAAATATACAAAAGCAAAAAGACTCACAAAAAGAGAAAACCAGAGCAGTGTACAGTAAGCAGTTTCCAGGTTGATGAGTGACAACTTAGAAAAAACATTTTATTTTTTTTATGTGAAAGGAGGGGAGACAGTGAGGCAGACTTCCAAAAGTGCTCCAACCGGGATCCACCCAGCAACCCCATCTGGGGCTGATGCTTCTTGAGTACTGAGCTATTTTTAGCTCCTGAAGCTGATGCACTCAGACCAACTGAGCTACCCTCAATACACAGGGCCAGTGCTTGAACCAATCAAGCCACTGGCTGCAGGAGGAGAAGAGGAAGAGGAGGAGAGAAAGGAGAAAAGGGTAAAGGGAGCGGTAGAGAAGCAGATGGGTGCTTCTCCCGTGTCCCCTGACTAGGTATCGAACCCTGGACTTCCATACGTCCAGCCAATGCTCTATCTACTGAGCCACCCGCCAGGGCCACACCTGGAAAAATTAATCACAGCATAATGTGCATAATGTGAAGACAACCATGACAATAAAAAAGTTAATCATTCTTAGCCAAGAATGGGTCTTTTGGACCAACACTGGGAAGGTTCATTCCCTAGCCTAAGCTCACTTCCAAAAGCTCAGTGTATTCTTACCTGCCTCAAGTAAAAGGGAAAGCGCAGAGGTCAGTTTCCCTGAACACAGTGGGGTTGTGACTGGTACACACCACGTAGGTGAGCCAGGTGGGAGAGGTGAAATGGCTTCAGCCACAATTACAACAATCTCGTAATAGCCCTGGGCAGGTTAGAAAGTGTACTGAAGTTCCTTAAAGCCTTGCATGTACCTGAAAATGATGAGGAACTTAGCACAGTGCATGTTCTGCTAAAACAGGTTTAAAATTCAGGTAAATGACTCTCAAAGAGTCTCCTCCAGTGCTGATATACGTACTGAGTAAGAAAATAAAACATGCCCAGCACATTTCAATCTGGTCTTCAATGTAAACAATCTGATGTGTAGAAGTGAGATTTACAGCTAAAAGATTTCCCACATTCACTCCACTCATAAGGTCTTTCTTCAGTGTGAACTCTTGGGTGCCTAAAAAAAGGTGAGATTTGTGACTAAAAGACTTCTGACATTCACTGTATTCATAAAGTCTTTGTCCAGTGTGAATTCTGCTCTTAAGTGAGACTAAAGAAATTACTCAAGAACTTCCCACAAACACTACACTCATAAGGCATTTCTCCAGTGTGAGCTCTGTGGTGTTTAATGAGGGCAGTTTTGGCTTAAGGACTTCCCTCAATCGCTACACTCATAGATAGGGCTTTTCTGCAGTGTGAACTCTCCGGTGTCGAAAGAGGTAAGATTTGCGGCTAAAAGATTTTCCACAATCACTACACTCATAAGGCCTTTCTCCAGTGTGAACCCTCTGGTGTCGAATGAGGTTAAATTTATAGCTAAAGCATTTCTCACAACCATTGCATTCATAAGGCTTTTCTCCAGTGTGAACTTTGTGGTGTCGGAAAAGGCCAGAGCTATTACGAAAGGATTTCCCACACTTGTTACACTCATAAGGTCTTTCTCCAGTGTGAACTCTCTGGTGCTCAATGAGTCGAAAGGAATTGCTAAAGTATTTCCCACATTGGCTACACTCATAAGGCTTTTCTCCAGAATGGACTTGATAGTGTCGAAGAAGGGAGCTGCGTTGGCTAAAGGATTTCCCACATTCACTGCATTCGTACGGCTTTAAACCAGTATGAATTTTCTGGTGTTTAATAAGAGTAGAGGTTTGGCTAAAGGATTTCCCACATTTTTCACACTCATAAGGCTTTTCTCCTGAATGAACTCGACCATGTCGGAGAAGGTAGCTATGTTGGCTAAAGGATTTCCCACATTCACTGCACTCATACGGCTTTTCTCCAGTGTGAATTTTCCGGTGTTTAATGAGAGTAGAGGAATGGCTAAAGGATTTCCCGCATTCACCACACTGGTAAGGCTTTTCTCCAGAATGAACTCGATGATGTTGAATAAGTTGGGAGCGATTCTTAAAGGATTTCCAACACTGATTACATTCATACGGCTTTTCTCCAGTGTGAATTTTCTGGTGTTTCATGAGGATAGATTTGTAGATAAAGCATGTCCCGCAAACACTGCACTCATATGGTTTCTCTCCACTGCAAATTCTATAATGATGAATGAGGCTAGAGCTTTGACTGAAGGACATCCCATAATCACTCAACTCACTAGGCATTTCTTCAGTGTGAACTGTCCTACTTTGAATGAGGTTAAATATGTGTTTAAAGTCTTTTTTGGATTTTCTACACTCATAAGGCTCTTCTTCAACAATGCTGACATCATTACATTGAACCTCTTTGTGGCTGGGACTGGAAGCTTTTTCACAATGACCACACTGGTGATGACTTTTTCCATTGGGAAAGGCCAGCCCACTCCCACTGACACTCTGTGGTTCTTCACAGTCATGAGTGGCCTGGTGTGGGAGAAGGCCTGAGATGGCGGGGGCATCCTCCCCTACCTTCCTAGAGAAGAAAGGAGCCCCTGAAGTGTAGAAGATGCAGCTGGTCACAAACGAGGCCCTGTCTGTATCTCCTTTCCAGGATGTCTCCCCACTGGAATGCCTCTGTTTCTGGTGAAGGTCTGCAGTGAAAGAGAAGCCTCTGATACATGTGTCGATGAAGAATGTTTTCTCCTCAAGGGATCCTGCTTGCAACAGAGCCAGGTGCAAAGTATCTTTCAAGACCGAGCAACGCCTCTCACAAGGATGGGCCTTCAGAGTGGCTGGAAGTGTCTGATAAGCACTGACCTGGGATTCTCCTTCTAGAGTTACACGGTGCTTGGAAGGGGGCTCTTCCTCTTCCACTTTATGGCAACAACCTAAAATGAGAGAAATGCTAGGAAATGGAGTTCAGTTGGGTGGCAGAGGAAAGTCCCTTTACAAAGGTGTGTCACATATACTATGTTCCATGGGAATCTCTGAATAGAAGGGACCTGGAGGCAGGATGATTAGGGGCTGCTGTGCAGTCCTGGGCTTATGAAGATAACAAAATCGGGATGACTGCACCTGAAATGAACACAAAGAGGGCATGCACTACATGGGACAGAAGTAGGGAATCCAATTCATTCTTCTGCTAGTGGCATTCAGCAATGTTTGTCAGCTGGTAACATGGGCAAGTTGTGCAGAAAGTTATTTATGTACTTCTCCCAGTTAAAAAAATAAAAAAAGTAGTTGCCCTTTCAGGGTTACTTAAAAGATATGCAATGGCCCTGGACAGTTGGCTCAGCAGTAGAGCGTAGGCCCAGCATGTGGAAGTTCCGGGTTTGATTCCTGATCAGGGCATACAGGAGAAGCGTCCATCTGCTTCTCCACCCTTCCCCCTCTCCTTTCTCTCTGTCCTTCTCTGCCCCCCCCCCCAAAGCCAAGGCTCCATTGGAGCAAAGTTGGCCCGGGCACTGAGGATGGCTCCATGGCCTCCACCTCAGGTGCTAAAATGGTTCCGGTTGCAATGGAGCAATGGCCCGGATGGGAAGAGCATCTGCCAAGAAACACATGATGTATGAAGGCTAGAAAGTAGCCAGGAGTCAGAAAGTCAGAGATAAAATGACAAGCAACAAACTTTCAAGTATGGGAAAGAAAATGTAGGAATGGCCGTGACCGGATAGCTCAGTTGGTTAGAGCATTGTCCCGAATTGCAGAGGTGGCCAATTTGATCCCAGGTCAGAGCACATACAGGTACAGATCTATGTTCCTGTCTCTCTTTCTCCCTTCCTCTCTAACTAAAATCAATAAATAAGGAAATTAAAAAAATAAAATGTAGAAATGAGGTGTTACCAGTGACACTTGAACCAAAACAATACTGAAAACACTGCAGGTTCCTAGTATGATCTCAACACAGATCGTAGGTCATGCCCCCCTCCAGCTGCTACTCAACAGGGACAGGCTTCCTTGGAGACCATCTTGCACCCTGTACAAACCCAGGGCTCTCCACTCACCTTCTATTGTAAAACTACTCAGAACTTGAATAATCTGAGCTTTCAAAAAGACAACAGAGGTGACCAGCTAGCTGAGGCCAGAGCAACTAGACATACCATAGTATTCAGAAAAGAAACTATTACAAACAACACTGATGGAGTTACCAGAACAATCCACAGTTCATGTAAGTAATGACCATGACCTCACACGGGCAGTCACAGAGAACCATTAACTATATGAAATGAGCAGAACTGGAGGCCACTGTTCTGGACAGAGTCACAAGGAGAGAACACACAAGGTGGGTTCCACTACTCTGCCTGGAAGACTACCTACTCCCAGGTACTTCCCTGCACTTTTTTTTTAAGTAGAGGGGAGATAGAGAGAAATGAACCCCAAACAGGATCCATTCAGCAACCCCCATCTGGAGCCGATGCTTTAATCACCTGAGCTATTCTCAGTGTCTGAGGCCAACACTCAGACCAACTGAGCTGTCCCCAGTGCCCGGTGCTGATGTTTGAATCAACTGAGACACTCACTGGCTGTGAAAGTAGAAAAGAGAAAGAGGGGTGGAGAAGCAGATGGTCGCTTCTCTGCCCTGACCAGAGATCAAACCCAGGACGTCTGCATGCTGGTCTGATGTTCTATCCACTGACCCAATCAGCCAGGGCCACTTCCCTATAATTTTTGAGGCAACAGGTTTTCAGGATGTTCAGGGAGTCCATGGCTCAGGGCATTCCACACAGATCAGCGCTGGTAGCCAAAGAACATATGACAAGAAAGTAGAAGATGTTAGTAAAGCCCATGGTCTGGCTGTTTAAAAGAAAAATTTAACTCTGAAAAAAAGAAAAAGCCTGACCTGTGGTGGTGCAGCAGATAGAACATCGACGTGAAATGCTGAGGTTGCCAGTTTGAAACCCTGGGCTCACCCGGTCAAAACACATACAACAAGCAAGCAATGATCAACTAAAGTGAAACCACTATGAGTTGATACTTCTCTTTCCTCCCCACCCCTCCTCTCTCTGTAAAATCAATAAATAAAACCTTTATTAAAAAAAAGAGCAGGCCTGACCTGTGGTGGCGCAGTGGATAAAGCGTCGACCTGGGAACACTGAGGTCGCCAGTTCAAAACCCTACACTGGTCTGGTCAAGGCACATATGGGAGTTGAGCTTCCAGCTCCTCCCCCCTTTCTCTCTCTTTCTCTCTCACTCTGTGTCTCCTCTCTAAAAAAATGAATAAAATAAAATTAAAAAAAAAAAAAGAGCATAGGACATCACCTCAGGACATTAGGAGAGATATGAACATCTTACCCACGGATGCTACAAGTGCAAAGATCTCCAGCATCACATCGCAGTACAGAAGTCTCTGAGCTTCATCCAGAAGCCCCCACTCCTCCTGGGAGAAGGCAATGGCCACGTCCTCAAATTTCATATCCTGTCATAATAGGGACAGTTCATTCCACAATCAGCTTCTCTTCCAGGATTCCAAGTTAATCATACCCCTACCCTGCACAACCAGGTGCTCACCCAACTCCCCATCTTAGAGAAGAAACTAGGCCTTGGTATCATCAGTCACTCTCTCCTTCTATTCCCATTCATACTGTGTCATCCCACAACAGGCAGATGTGCAAATAAAGGATACCATAGCTCGAGACTTTGGTTGTAGGACAGACTGCCTCGTGTCCTTATGGTGTCACAAACATACCATATTTTTCGCTCCATAAGATGCACTTTTTTCCCCCAAAAGTGAAGGGGGAAATGCCCATGCGTCTTATGGAGCAAATGTTCATTTATTTTTTTAGCTGCTGCAGGTTCCCAAACAACTAGAAGAGTTATTTGAACATTAAAGTTTATTCTCGTTTGTGTTAATAACAGTACTAATGGTTGTTAATACTGCTGTTGAATTTACATGCTTGACATATTATTGTGGTATATTTTATTAAATATTTTCAATAACACACCACTTGGTTCAGAATATATATATATTTTTTCTTATTTTCCTCCTTAAAACCCTAGGTGCGTCTTATGGTTAGGTATGTCTTATGGTCAGGTGCGTCTTATGGAACAACAAAAAAAATGGTAGGTTAGGGAAAGAAGTTGGCCATAGAAAATGTGTGAGTGGTTTCATACTGGTCTTATCAGGCAATACGGGTGATACCCCAGAGTTGACTTCCAAAACATAAAAAAATGTGGCATAGACCTTCATCCATATGACCCCAATCTCAGGCTCCTGATGCCATCAGTTTACACCACCCTTGCTCTGCACGGATCTTTGAATGACACCTCCCTTCTACAGCTAAATTCCCAGAGGTACAATGTCAAAAATAACCCAGCCCAGCCATGACAGGGACAGTTTGTTCCCTGATCCCCTTCCTCCCCAGGATTATAATTCTACCACCTAATATATCCCTTGCTTTCCCCTTTCCCTTCCCCATGCCAGGCATGTAAGACTCCAATAACCCCTTTATGGGGGCACTTCCTCTGGGGTCCCCACATCATTTCTTTATATAAAACGCACCAGGACTTGGCCAGCTGGCTCAGTGGTAGAGCGTCGGCCTGGCATGTGGAAGTCCCAGGATTGATTACCGGCCAGGGCACACAGGAGAAGTGCCCATCTGCTTCTCCACCCTTCACCCTCTCCTTCCTCTCTATCTTTCTCTTCCCCTACTGCAGCCATGACTCCACTGGAGCAAAGCTGGCCTGGGCGCTGAGGATGGCTCCATGGCCTCCACCTCAGGTGCTAGAATGGCTCCAGTTGCAGCAAAGCAATGGCCCAGATGGGCAGAGCATAGCCCCCTGGTGGGTATGCTGGGTGGATCTTGGTCAGGCGCATGCAGCAGTCTCTCTGCCTCCCTGCTTCTAACTTCGGAGAAAAAGAAAATCCTCAGATATTCACAGCTCTTCTCCACAGGTACTGCACTTGACATCCCTTCCTCAGGCACAGCCTATTTCTCTCCACCTCACACTTACTGGATGCCCAGCCCTAGGGGTCCCCTACCACCTCATGATGACAGAGTCTCACAGATCACCACTTAGGCCATAAGGTCATCTGCCAGAATAGCTGCAACACCCAAGACCACACCAAGGTTCACACACACACACGAATCCTGCTATCTACAACACAGTGAACTCACACGAGGCCCCATCTCAACTTGTCTGAATTACTCTTTGGCCACCCATTCATCTAAAGTCCACTCACCCCTTGAAGGCCTTGGACATCTGGCAAACCATACTCTCTCCCCACAATCTATATGACCACTTCTGTCCCTAAGCAGTGTTGTGACTCCTACAACCCAGGACTTCATCAGGAAACCCAGTCCACAGGTCTACCCTCTTCATTCTAGGCTACTACCGTGTTTCTCCAAAAATAAAAGTGTCTTATATTAATTTTTGCTCCTAAAGACGCACTAGGTTTTCTTTTCAGGGGATATCTTATTTTTCCATGAACAAGAATTCATTTATTGTTGAACAAAAAAAATCAGTGTTTATTAATATACTATAGTCATGTCATCACAAACATCAGCATAACCAGCCAAACACTGAATTCCATCAAAAATTTCTTGTGACTATTTCCATGCACAACAATCTACGGTATTACCATTATTATCCTGATCGAGATTCCCCATATGAAAGGAATCTACAGCTCCTCCCTGGTCCATATACTCTCCACTACTTACTGGAAAAGTCTCCATCCTGTACTCCTCAGAATTCCAGATGCTCATGAACTGCTCTCGGAATGTCTCAGACCCTTAACGGACCAAAAAGAAAACACCTGACATCCCCAATGAATAGTATTACTCTTGACTACTACAGCTTTCTCCATCTCACTTCATGGTGCTTCTTTACCTCCACTGATATAGTCAAACCTTCACCAATCCCTCCTACCTCTTCTCTCTTTCTCAAAACTGGAAAATCCTGGTGGCCACACCTAGAACACTTAGGGAGAATGCAACTACCTCCCCCACCTCCACGGTCACCATCCTGATCCAGTCACCATTATTACACCCAGGCAGACTATCAGAACAGTCTCCTCCCTCGTCTTTCTACCACCTCCCTCATACCCACTGATTTCCACGCTGCAGCCACAGGGATTCTAATGAGACCTGGGTAAGATCACCTGCCCCCACGGTACCACATCTCCCAAAGCTCCCATCACCTGCAAAACAGACACCCAACTTGTCACAAAGCAGCTCTAGACCTTGTTCCTATACCTCTGTTCTCAGTTCCTATAAGAAAGAAAGGGGCCCTGGCCGGTTTGCTCAGTGGTAGCACGTCAGCCCAGTGTGTGGAAGTCCCTGGTTCAATTCCCAGCCAGGGCACACAGGAGAAGCACCCATCTGCTTCTCCACCCTTCCCTCTCTCCCTTCTTTTTGTCTCTCTCTTCTCCTCCCGGGGCCAAGGCTCCATTGGAGCAAGTTGGCCCAGGCACTTGGCTCCAGGGGATGGGGATGTGGGGATGGGGGTGGGGGATATGGGGATGGGGGATATGGGGATGGGATGGGAAGGGAAAGGGAAAGGGAAAGGGAAAGGGAAAGGGAAAGGAAAAAGAACGGATGGGAAAGAAAAAAGGAAAGGAAGGAAAGTAAGAAATACTGACTTGCTGGTCCTTGAATCAGCTCCAACTCCACACCAAGGCTTTGCACAAGCTGGTATCTATCTATGCCTGGGAGGACCTCCCACCTTGGATTGCCAAACAGTAACAACTTCATCAAATCCTAGACCTGGACTTAGGACCCTGGGCTTGTTGTTCAAGGTCCCCAGATCCAAAGGCTGGAAGAATGGCCAAACAGTCCCAAGGCCATAGGAATGTCAGGCCCTGAAATAATCTCCATAAAGCAGCCCCCCTAACAGATTCTGCAGTTGGAGGAAATATGTGGAAAAAGGTCTGTTGAGAACTGGCAACCTCCTCCAGTATCCATGAGGTTCAGGATCCAAGAGAATTTAGGCTGCTAAATACCGTTACCCCAGCTGTGGTGCAGTGGATAGAGCATAAGACTGGGAAGCAAGCAGAAGACCCAGGTTCGAAACCCCGAGGTCGCCAGCTTGAGCCCAAGGTCACTGGCTTGAGAAAGGGGTCACTCGGTCTGCGTAGCCTCCCGGTCAAGGCACAGAGCTGCAAGGAAGAATTGATGCTTCTCATCTCTCTCCTTTCCTGTCTGTCTGTCCCTGTCTCTGTCTGTCACACACAAAAGCAAGCAAACAAAAAAACTTTGTCCAGCCGCGGGATGAATGCATTAATTACTTCAGGGCCTCACTGAGGACTCTAACCAGTGACTCATCTTTTCTAAGACGTCACCTTCCATCCCTAACTGCGATCCTCTCTCTTCTACTGTTCTTCCCGGGCACTTTCTGGGAAACTTCAGAACCCTACCTCAGACTGTGCCGCTCTTTTGTTCACAACCCTCCAGTGACCTGAGGACGAAAGAGAAACTTCTCAGGCACCACGTCCGGTCCCCTTCTCCGTCGCCTTTAGACACAAAACGCGGGTTTCCCCGAATCCTCCCGGCTCCGCGGCCCCTCAGCATGTCACCCTCTGTCACCCCGTCACACCGGGTGTCACCCACGATCATCTCACGGTACGGGACGACGGAGCCTGGGCTGCAGGACGTGACCGTCACCCACACCAAGGTTCCGGGTTCGGAGGGGTGAGCAGATGAGGGCCCGGGGGACGCGCTCACCTCAGTCCGGTGCCTCAGCGCTGCCGCCGCCATCGGACTCTGCGGGTGGGGCGGAGGCTGCCAGGAGCGGAGGCGCCGATCCCGGCTTATGGCGGGTTGCCAAGCCTCGGAGCCGCCTTTGCACCGTCCAGACAATCCTCCTGCCGACCCCCCTCCCCCCTCAGTCGTGCACAGAGCTGAGAGGACAAAATGACCGCCACGAGGAGGACGCCAAAAGCCCGCCCTAACCCCGTTTGGCCAAAAGGGAAATGCATCTTTTCTGTATTTTCATTGGTTGGATCGCCGTCAACGTTTCTGCGCGTTGGCCTCTGGGTACTATAGTCCTTTCAACCACAGAGATGGTGTTAGAGATCCAAGATTTTCATTGGTTGGATCGCCGTCAACGTTTGGGCGCATGGCCTCTGGGTAATGTGGTTCCATCCGCCTCCCAGGCGGCGTTAGCGGCCCAGTCACACTGACCTTGAGGAAAAAAATGGGTTGAGACCTCCAAGGAGGGGCGCTTGGAACTGTCAACTTCACGTCGTCGTGGGGGCGGTTTGGAGGTTGTCTGCAACTGACCTTGATGGGAAACATTGCTTGAGACTCCGTGAAGCTCACAATGTTACCTGAGAAAAATTTATTATTTCAATTATTAACAAAGACTGCAAATCTAAATGGACATATATTCTCATTCAGACACAAAGTGCATCCGCTCTTACATTTTTAAAAATATATATTTATTTATTCATTTGACAGAGGAGAGAGACAGGAGGGAGGAGCAGAAGCATCAACTCACATATGCGTCTTGACCGGGCAAGCCCAGGATTTTGAACTGGTGACCTCAGTGTTCCAGGTCTATGCTTTATCCACTGCGCCACCACAGGTCAGGCCTGAAAGTGTTAACCTTTTTGTTGTTTGTTTGTTTTTGTTTCTACAGGGACAGAGAGAGAGAGAGAGAGTCAGAGAGAGGGATAGATAGGGACAGACAGGAACGAAGAGAGATGAGAAGCATCAATCAGAAGCATCAATCATCAGTTTTTCGTTGCAACACCTTAGTTGTTCATTGATTGCTTTCTTATATGTGCTTTGACCGAGGGCCTTCAGCAGACGGAGTAACCCCTTGCTCGAGCCAGCGACCTTGGGTTGAAGCTGGTGAGCTTTTTGCTCAAGACAGATGAGCCAGCGCTCAAACTGGCAACCTCGGGGTCTCGAACCTCGGTCCTCCGCATCCCAGTTGAAAGTGTTAACCTTTTAATGCCAATTGATAAGCACAGAGTCTGTAGTGTTAGTGAATTTTTTAACCCTGTATCTTCAGTGCGGGCTATGACTTGAAAGAGAAGGGAGAGACTTAGATAGCCCTCAAGGGAGAACAAGGAATTATCTCTGCCTGGGTTCCCACAAAGAATATCTCTCCTGCTTGTATCCCTGGTGACGGTCTAATCTATAAAACATTGTTTATCCATTTAGTATTTCCTACTCAATTTTTTTTTATTAATTTAAATGGGGTGATACCAATAAGTCAGGATACATATGTACAACGAAAACCTCTCCAGGTTATCTTATCCTTCAATTATGTTGCATACCCATCACCCAAAGTCAAATTGTCCTCTGAACCTTCTATCTGGATTTCCCTGTGCCCCTCCCCTCCTCCCTATCCCACCACCACCTCCCTCCCCCTACCCCGTAACCACCACTCTCTTGTCCACATCTCATAGTCTCACTTTTATGTCCCATCTATGTATGAAATCATGCTGTTCTCAGTTTTTTTCTGATTTACTTATTTCATTCCGTATAATGTTATCAAGGTCCATCCATTTTGTTTTAAATGATCCGATGTCATCATTTCTTATGGCTGAGTAGTATTCCATAGTATATATATACCAAAGCTTTTTAATCCACTCATCCTCTGACGGACCCTTGGGATGTTTCCAGATCTTCGCTATTGTGAACAATGATGCCAAGAACATGGGGGCGCATTTCTTCTTTTCGAACAGTGCTATGGTGTTCTTAGGGTATATTCCTATAAGTGGGATAGCTGGGTCAAAAGGCAGTTCAATTTTTAATTTTTTGAGGAATCTCCATACTGTTTTCCACAGTGGCTGCACCACTCTGCATTCCCACCAGCAGTGCAGGAGGGTTCCCTTTTCTCCACATCCTCGCCAGCACTTATTCTGTGTTGTTTTGCTGATGAGCGCCATTCTGACTGGTGTGAGGTGATATCTCATTGTGGTTTTAATTTGCATTTCTCTAATGATTAGTGATGTTGAGCATTTTTTCATATGCCTATTGGCCATCTGTATGTCCTCTTTGGAGAAATTTCTATTCATTTATTTCGGCCATTTTTTGATTGGATTGTTTGTATTTCTAGCGTTGAGTTTTATAGGTTCTTTATAAATTTTGGTTATTAACCCCTTATCAGACGTGCTGTCAAATATGTTCTCCCATTGTGTGGTTTGTCTTTTTATTCTGTTCTTATTGTTTTTAGCTGTGCAAAAACTTTTTAGTTTGATATAGTCCCATTTGTTTATCTTGCCTTTTATTTCAGTTGCCCGTGGAGATAAATCGGCAAATATATTGCTGCTACAGATGTCAGACATCTTGCTGCCTATGTCTTCTAAGATGCTTATGGTTTCACGGCTTACATTTAAGTCTTTTATCCATTTTGAGTTTGTTTTTGTGAATGGTGTAAGTTGATGGTCTAGTTTCATTTTTTTGCAGGTAGATGTCCAATTTCCCCAACACCATTTGTTAAAGAGGCTGTCTTTACTCCATTGTATGTTCTTTCCTCCTTTGTCAAATATCAGTTGTCCATAAAGCTGTGGGTTTATTTCTGGGTTCTCTGTTCTGTTCCATTGATCTATGTGCCTGTTCTTATGCCAGTACCAGGCTGTCATGAGTATAATGGCCTTGTAGTAAACCTTGATATCCGGAAGAGTGATACCTCCTGCTTTATTTTTTCTTTTTAAGATTGCTGAGGCTATTCGTGTTCTTTTTTGGTTCCATATAAATTTTTGGAATATGTGTTCTAAATCTTTGAAGTATGTCATTGGTATTTTAATTGGTATTGCATTGAATTTATAAATTGCTTTGGGTAATATAGACATTTTAATGATGTTTATTCTTCCTAGCCATGAACACGGTATATGCTTCCACTTGTTTGTA
Organism: Rhynchonycteris naso; assembly: GCA_037038555.1. Classification (NCBI taxonomy): domain Eukaryota; kingdom Metazoa; phylum Chordata; class Mammalia; order Chiroptera; family Emballonuridae; genus Rhynchonycteris; species Rhynchonycteris naso. The sequence goes on from CM072997.1 coordinate 238,155,733, forward strand.
TCTTTCTTGATTTCTTTTATCAATGTTTTATAATTTTCCGAGTACAAGTCCTTAACCTCCTTGGTTAAATTTACTCCTAGGTACTTTATTTTTTTGACTGCAATAGTGAAGGGGATTGTTTCCTTAATTTCTTTTGCTGACAGTTGTTTGTTGGTATATAGAAATGCCTCTGATTTCTGAGTATTAACTTTATATCCTGCCACCTTGCTGAATTCATTTATAAGGTCCAGTAGTTTTTTGACTGAGACTTTAGGGTTTTCTATATACAATATCATATCATCTGCAAATAATGACAGTTTTACTTCTTCTTTTCCAATTTGGATGCCTTTTATTTCTTCTTCTTGTCTGATTGCTGTAGCTAGGACTTCCAGAACTATGTTGAATAAAAGTGGTGAAAGGGGGCACCCGTGACTGGTTCCTGATCTTAAGGGGATTACTTTTAATTTTTGCCCATTTAGTATGATGTTTGCTGTGGGTTTGTCATAGCTGGCCTTTATCATGTTAAGGAATGTTCCCTGTATTCCCACTTTACTGACAGTTTTGTGCATGAATGGGTGCTGGATTTTATCAAATGCCTTTTCTGCATCTATTGAAATTATCATGTGATTTTTTTAATATATATTTTATTATTAATAATTCTAATGGGGTGACACCAATAAATCAGGGTACATATGTACAATGAAAACATCTCCAGGTTATCTTATCATTCAATTGTGTTGCATACCCATCACCAAAAGTCAAATTGTCCTCTGTCACCTTCAATCTGGTTTTCCCTGTGTCCCTCCCCTCCTCCCTATCCCATCCTCCCCTCCCTCCCCCCACCCATTAACCACCACTCTCTTGTCCATGTCTCATATTCTCACTTTTATGTCCCACCTATGTATGTAATCATGCTGTTCTCAGTTTTTCTTTTTTTTCTGATTTATTTATTTCACTCTGTATAATGTTATCAAGATACATCCATTGTGTTATAAATGATCCAATGTCATCATTTCTTATGGCTGAGTAGTATTCCATAGTATATATGTACCATACCTTTTTAATCCACTCGTCTTCTGATGGACACTTGGGCTGGTTCCAGATTTTCGCTATTGTGAACAATGCTGCCAAGAACATGGGCAGCATTTCTTCTTTTCGAACAGTGCTATGGTGTTCTTAGGGTATATTCCTATAAGTGGGATAGCTGGGTCAAAAGGCAGTTCAATTTTTAATTTTCTGAGGAATCTCCATACTTTTTTCCACAGTGGCTGCACCAGTCTGCATTCCCACCAGCAGTGCAGAAGGGTTCCCTTTTCTCCACATCCTCGCCAGCACTTATTCTGTGTTGTTTTGCTGATGAGTGCCATTCTGACTGGTGTGAGGTGATATCTCATTGTGGTTTTAATTTGCATTTCTCTAATGATTAGTGATGTTGAGCATTTTTTCATATGCCTATTGGCCATCTGTATGTCCTCTTTGGAGAAATTTCTATTCATTTCTTTTGCCCATTTTTTGATTGGGTTGTTTGTCTTCCTGGTGTTGAGTTTTATAATTTCTTTATAAATTTTAGTTAATTAACCCCTTATCAGATGTGCTGTCAAATATGTTCTCCCATTGTCTGGTTTGTCTTTTTATTCTGTTCCTATTGTCTTTAGCTGTGCAAAAACTTTTTAGTTTGATATAGTCCCATTTGTTTATCTTGCCTTTTATTTCAGTTGCCCGTGGAGATAAATCGGCAAATATACTGCTGCTACAGATGTCGGAGAGCTTGCTGCCTATGTTTTCTTCTAAGATGCTTATGGTTTCACGGCTTACGTTTAAGTCTTTTATCCATTTTGAGTTTGTTTTTGTGAATGGTGTAAGTTGATGGTCTAGTTTCATTTTTTTGCAGGTAGATGTCCAATTTTCCCAACACCATTTGTTAAAGAGGCTGTTTTTACTCCATTGTATGTTCTTTCCTCCTTTGTGAAATATCAGTTGTCCATAAAGCTGTGGGTTTATTTCTGGGTTCTCTGTTCTGTTCCATTGATCTATGTGCCTGTTCTTGTGCCAGTACCAGGCTGTCTTGAGTATAATGGCCTTATAGTAAACCTTGATATCCGGAAGAGTGATACCTCCTGCTTTATTTTTTCTTTTTAAGATTGCTGAGGCTATTCGTGTTCTTTTTTGGTTCCATATAAATTTTTGGAATATGTGTTCTATATCTTTGAAGTATGTCATTGGTATTTTAATTGGTATTGCATTGAATTTATAAATTGCTTTGGGTAATATAGACATTTTAATGATGTTTATTCTTCCTGGCCATGAGCACGGTATATGCTTCCACTTATTTGTATCTTCCTTGATTTCTTTTATCAATGTTCTATAATTTTCCGAGTACAAGTCCTTAACCTCCTTGTTTAAATTTACTCCTCGGTACTTTATTTTTTTGGCTGCAATAGTGAAGGGGATTGTTTCCTTAATTACTTTTGCTGATATTTCATTGTTGGTATATAGAAATGCCTCTGATTTCTGAGTATTAATTTTATATCCTGCCACCTTGCTGAATTCATTTATAAGGTCCAGTAGTTTTTTGACTGAGACTTTAGGGTTTTCAATACACAATATCATATCATCGGCAAATAGTGGCAGTTTTACTTCTTCTTTTCCAATTTGGATGCCTTTTATTTCTTCTTCTTGTCTGATTGCTATAGCTAGGACTTCCAGAACTATGTTGAATAAGAGTGGTGAAAGGGGGCATCCCTGCCTGGTTCCTGATCTTAAGGGGATTGCTTTTAATCTTTGTCCATTTAGGATGATGTTTGCTTTCGGTTTGTCGTAGATGGCCTTTATCATGTTAAGGAATGTTCCTTGTATTCCCACTTTACTGAGAGTTTTGAGCATGAATGGGTGCTGGATTTTATCAAATGCCTTTTCTGCATCTATTGAAATGATCATGTGATTTTTGTCCTTCCTTTTGTTTATGTGATGAATCACATTGATTGATTTGCGAATATTGAACCAGCCTAAGGCTGGCCTCTCCAGAATAAATCCCACTTGATCTTGGTGTATGATTTTTTTCATATATTGCTGGATCCGGTTGGCTAATATTTTGTTGAGAATTTTAGCGTCTAAATTCATCAGGGATATAGGCCTATAATTTTCTTTCTTTATGTTGTCTTTGCCCGGTTTCGGGATCAGAATTAGGCTCGCCTCATAAAAGGAGTTTGGAAGTCTTCCTTCCTCTTGAATTTTTTGAAATAGCTTGAGAAGGATAGGAGTTAGTTCTGTTAGTTCTTCTTTGAATTTTTGATAGAATTCACTTGTGAAGCCATCAGGCCCAGGACTTTTCTTTTTTGGGAGTTTTTTGATAACTGTTTCGATCTCATTTGTTGTAATTGGTCTGTTTAGGTGTTCTGATTCTTCCAGATTGATTTTTGGAAGGTTATATGATTCAAGAAATTTGTCCATTTCACCAAGATTGTCTAATTTTTTGGCATATAGTTCTTCATAGTATTTTCTTACAATGCTTTGTATTTCTGTTGTGTCAGTTGTTATTTCTCCACTGTCCTTTCTAATTTTATTTATTTGAGTCCTCTCTCTTTTTTTCTTGGTGAGTCTAGTTAAAGGTTCATCAATCTTGTTTACCTTTTCAAAGAATCAGCTTCTGGTTTCTCTTCATGTTGTCCCAAAGCTCCCTTAGAGTTTCCTCACATTTTTTAAGTCTCTTTTCCATTTTCTTCTCTGCTTCTGTGCCTTTGTTTATTGTGTCCTCTAACTCGCTTATTCGATCCTCAGCGTGATTCATCCTGCTTTTAATTCCTTCCATTGTGGTCTTCAGTTCTGATACTGAACATCCTAACTATCATTATTCTAAATTCTACTTCTGGTAATTTGGTTATATCTGGTTCATTCAGGTCCTTCTCTGGGGATTTCTCTTGATTCATTTGGTTTGCATTCCTCTGCCTGCCCATTTTTTCTGTGTATAAGCAAGTTGTGGCCACTGGAGTCCAGTAGGTGTTGCCTTTGTGTTCTCTTGGTGTGGTCTGTCTGTGGGTCCCCACCCCCTCTGCCGGTGCCTAGGGTGGTTGGGTATGAGCGTTGCCAGCGCCGGCCCACTGTGGCTTTTGCTGTGATTTCTGCCTCTCCTCCGTGGGAGGGGCTGTCACTGAAGCCACAAGCTTTAGCACCAAGGGTAGAGGTGAGCACCTTTGCTCAGCTGCGGACCCAGCCTATTTCCGGACTTCTGCCCAGAACCCTCAGTCAGAGCCTGCTCGCCACAGTTTCGCGTGTTGGGCAGGGCTTTTGACGTGCTCTCAGCTGTGAGCCTTTGCCCTTCGGGAGCTTTAGCCCCGCCCTCGAGGCCAGGGCCCTCCTGCGCAGGATCGAAAACCCAGGTTTATTGGGCCGGGCGTGTTTGCTGGCTTCCGCTCAGCTGCGGACTTCCGCTCGTCCCAGACTCTACCCCGCCCCCGCGTTCGGAGCCCACTCGTGCACGTATGAATGCGTTCCGCGGTTTCTCCAGCCGGGCGGGGATAGTAACGTGAGCTCAGCTGCGAGCTTCCACTTGTCTCGGGGTCTAGCCCGTTCCTGCGCTCGGAGCCCACTCGCGCACGTATACTGGCCAACCGCGGTTTCTCCGGCCCGGGGGGTTGGGGGGACTGGTAGCGTGAGCTCAGCCGTGAGCCCCTGCCCGTCCCTGATCCTAGCCCAGTCCCCGCGGTCAGGGCCGGCTTGCACAGGGTCGCAGAGCAGATTTCTGCCCGTTCCTGGCCTCCCACTTTGTCCCCGTAAGTGGGATTAAAGGCGGGCCCGCAGCTTCCGGACCGCTTTCGCACGTCCCCTCCGACCCTCTGGGCTAGACCGAGCTCCCACCGGCTTGGCCTCTGCACACGCCGACAGAACCGCGTTTCAGCGTCCTGTCACCCCAAACCCTTAAGCAGCCCTCAGCAGAGTAGGAAGGGACCTAATACTCCACACTGTAGGCCTGGGAGCTCCCTCACTTGTTTCACAGCTCAAAACTGTCCAAACGCCTCTTCTAGGCTCTGGGACTGCAGGCTGGGGCTTGGTTCCTGGGACCCAGGTCCCTCCCTCTCCACCAAACTTTCCTCCCGCCCCGCGGGTCTCTCCGGGCTGCCGTTTGCTCCGAGGAGCTGGGCAGCCCTCTTCGCGTTTTCGCTATTCCTACCAGTCTCAATGTGGCTTCTTCTGTGTTCCTTGGTTGAAGAGTCTACTTAGTTTAGTTCATAGTTGGTTTATCCAGATGATGGTTCTTTAAATTGAGTTATAATCCACTTTGCTTCTGGGAGTTGGAAGTTGGTACGTCCGCATACTCCGTTGCCATCTTGCTTCCCCAGGAGCATTTCTCTCGTGCCTCACTCAGCCTCCTCTCAGCCGGAACAGCACCTTGGAGTTCAAGTCCGCACTACACAGTCCGCAACCCGGGTAGCTCACTTAACTGAATGCGCCTAACTCCTAGAAGGTTGCCATTCCGCGCCTGCGCCTATCATGTGATTTTTGTCCTTCCTTTTGTTTATGTGATGAATCACATTGATTGATTTGCGAATATTGAACCAGCCTTGTCTTTCCAGAATAAATCCCACTTGATCATGATGTATGTTTTTTTTCATATATTGCTGGATCCGGTTGGCTAATATTTTGTTGAGAATTTTAGCGTCTAAATTCATCAGGGATATAGGCCTATAATTTTCTTTCTTTATGTTGTCTTTGCCCGGTTTCGGGATCAGAATTAGGCTCGCCTCATAAAAGGAGTTTGGAAGTCTTCCTTCCTCTTGAATTTTTTGCAATAGCTTGAGGAGGATAGGAGTTAGTTCTTCTTTGAATTTTTGGTAGAATTCACTTGTGAAGCCATCAGGCCCAGGACTTTTCTTTTTTGGGAGTTTTTTGATAACTGTTTCGATCTCATTTGTTGTAATTGGTCTGTTTAGGTGTTCTGATTCTTCCAGATTGATTTTTAGAAGATTATATGATTCAAGAAATTTGTCGATTTCACCTAGGTTGTCTAATTTTTTGGCATAGAGTTCTTCATAGTATTTTCTTACAATTCTTTGTATTTCCGTTGTGTCAGTTGCTTTTTCTCCACTGTCATTTCTAATTTTATTTAATTGGGTCCTCTCTCCTTTTTTCTTGGTGAGTCTAGTAAAAGGTTCATCAATCTTGTTTACCTTTTCAACGAACCAGCTTCTGGTTTCATTGATCCTCTGTATTGTTTCCTTAGCCTCTATGTCATTTATTTCTGCTCTGACCTTTATTATTTCCTTCCTTCTTCTGGTCCTGGGCTTTATTTGCTGTTGTTTTTCTAGTTCTTTTAGATGCAGGGTCAGGTTGCTTATTTGAGCTTTTCTAGCTTCTTATGGTATGCCTGTAGTGCAATAAACTTCCCTCTCAGTACTGCTTTTGCTGTGTCCCATAAATTTTGAGTTGATGTATGCTCATTATCATTTGTTTCTAGAAACTTTTTAATTTCTTCTTTGATCTCATTGTTAATCCATTCATTATTTAATAACATGCTATTTAGTTTCCAAGTGTTTGAGTATTTTTCAGTTTTTCTTTTGTGGTTAATTTCTAGTTTCATGGCATTTTGATCAGAGAAAATGCTTGATATGATTTCAATCTTCTTAAATTTATTGAGACCATTTTTATGTCCTAACATGTGGTCTATCCTAGAAAATTTACCATGAGCGCTTTAGAAGAATGTATATTCTACTGCTTTAGGGTGAAAAGTTCTGAAGATATCTATTAAATCGAGTTGATCTAGTGTATCCTTTAAGTCTGCTGTTTCTTTATTAATTTTCTTTCTTGAGGATCTATTCAGTGTTGTTAGTGGGTTATTGAAATCCCCTACTATGATAGTATTGCTGTTAATCTCGCCCTTTATATCTATTAAAGTCTGCTTTATGTATGTCGGGGCTCCTATATTTGGAGTGTAGATATTTATAATAGTTATATCTTCCTGTTGAATTGTTTCCTTTATCATTATGTAGTGTCCTTCTTTTTCTCTTACTACAGCCTTTGTTTTAAAGTCCATTTTGTCAGATATAAGTATTGCTACCCCGGCTTTTCTTTCATTTCCATTTGCATGAAATATTTTTTTCCATCCTTTTACCTTCAGTCTATGTGCATCTTTTGTTTTAAGGTGTGTCTCTTGTAGACAGCATATGTATGGGTCCTGTTTCTTTATCCACACAGCTACCGTATGTCTTTTGATTGGATCATTTAATCCATTTACATTTAAGGTTATTATTGATATGTAGTTGTTTATTGCCATTTTATTTTTTAAAGCTGTATTCTTCTTTTGCTATATTCTTTCCTCCCTTTGAACTGTTCACAACAGGCCCCTTAGTATCTCTTGTAGAATTGGTTTGGTTTTAATGAATTCCTTGAGGTTTCTTTTTCTGGGAAGCTCTTTATTTCTCCTTCAATTTTAAATGTTAGCCTTGCTGAATAGAGTAGTCTTGGTTGTAGGTTCTTGTTCTGCATTACTTTGAATATATCTTGCCATTCCCTTCTGGCCTTAAGTGTTTCTGTTGAGAAGTCAGATGTCATCCTTATTTGGTCTCCTTTGTAGGTGATAGCCTTTTTTACTCTGGCAGCTTTTAAAATTTTCTCTTTATCCCTTAGCTTTGGTATGTTAATTATGATGTGTCTTGGTGTAGATTTTTTTGGGTTTCTCTTTAATGGAGTTCTGTGTGCTTCTTGAACGTGTGGAGTGTTTCCCAGCCTTAATTTAGGGAAGTTTTTTGCTATGATTTGATTGAACAAAGTTTCTATTTCTTGTTCTCTCTCCTCTTCTGCAGGAACCCTTATGATGCGAATGTTGTTTCTCTTCATGTTGTCACAGACCTCCCTTAGAGTTTCCTCACATTTTTTGAGTCTCTTTTCCTTTTTCTTCTCTACTTCTGTGCCTTGGTTTATTGTGTCTTCTAACTCGCTGATTCGATCCTCAGCACCATTCATCCTACTTTTAATTCCTTCCGTTGTGGTCTTCAGTTCTGATACTGTATTTGTCATTTCTGTCTGATTCTTTTTTATTATTTCAATTTCATTTTTTATACTTGTTATCTCTTTTTTTAGGTGTTCATAGTGACTATCCATTGTTGCTCTAATTTCTTTGAACATCCTAACTATCATTATTCTAAATTCTGCTTCTGGTAATTTGGTTATATCTGGTTCATTCAGGTCCTTCTCTGGGGAATTCTCTTGATTCATTTGGTTTGCATTCCTCTGCCTGCCTATATTGTGTGTGTATAAGTAAGTTGTGACCACTGGAGTCCAGTAGGCGTTGCCTTTGTGTTCTCTCGGTGTGGTCTGTCTGCAGGCCCGCCACTCTCTCTGCCGCTGCCTAGGGCGGTTGGTTATGGGCGTTGCCAGCGCTGGCCCACTGCAGCTGTTGCTCTGATTTCCTCCTCTCCTCCGTGGGAAGGGCTGTCACTCAAGCCACAAGCCTCAGCACCAAGGGTAGAGGTGAGCACCTTTGCTCGGCTGCGGACTCAGCCTGTTTCTGGGCTTCCGCCCAGCACTCGCGGTCAGAGCCTGCTCGCCACAGTTTCGCGGGTTGGACGGGGCTTCTGAAGTGTTCTCAGCTGTGAGCCTTTGCCCGTCCGGAGCTTTAGCCCCGCCCTCAAGGTCAGGGCCCTCTTGCGCAGGGTCGCAAACCAAGGTTTATTGGGCCGGGCATGGCTGCTGGCCTGCACTCAGCTGGAACTTCCACTCATCCCAGGCTCTACCTCGCCCTCGCGTTCAGAGCCAACTCGCACACGCAGGATGGCAAACCGCGGTTTCTCCAGCCGGTTGGGCCTGCTGGCGTGAGCTCAGCCGCGAGCCTCCGCCTGTCCCTGGCCCTAGCCCCTTCCCCGGAGTCCAGGCCGGCTTGTGCATGGTTACAGAGCAGATCTCTGCCCGTTCCTGGCCTCCTGCTTTTCCCCCGCAGGTGGGGTTATAGGTGGGCCCGCAGCTGCCAGACCACTTTCGCGCATCCCCCCCGCCCCTGCTGGGCTAGACCGGCTGGGCCTCCGTCCCCACCAACAGAACCGCGTTTCAGCATCCCACCGCCACCATCCTTCTAGCAACCCTCATCAGAGTAGGGGTGCATGGTTGTGAGAGAGGTTTTCTGCGCTGTCCCTCTCAAAAGAATCTTGGGTCTGAGAAAACTGTATCTTTCTCACAAACAGTATCCTCACTTGTTTCACAGCTCAATACTGTCCAAACGCCTCTTCTAGGCTCTGGGACTGCAGGCTGGGGCTTTGTTCCTGGGACCCAGGTCCCTCCGTCTCCGCCAAACTCTCCTCCCGCCACGCGGGTCTCTCCGGGCTGCTGTTCGCTCCGAAGAGCTGGGCAGCCCTCTTCGCGTTTTCGCTATTCCTACCAGTCTCAGTGTGGCTTCTTCTGTGCTCCTTGGTTGAAGAGTCCACTTAGTTTAGTTCAAAGTTGGTTTATCCAGATGATGGTTCTTAAAATTGAGTTATAATCCACTTTGGTTCTGGGAGTTGGAAGTTGGTACGTCCGCCTACTCCATCGCCATCTTGCTTCCCTCCTTTCCTACTCAATTTTAAGATATATTCCATTTCTTTAGGAATCTCACTGATTTCTCATGGGGTATAGGAGTAGTGACCTGAGTTGTCAGGGGGAGCACATGTGCAAAGGGTGCATCTGAACACCATCATCTCATTTCATCTTGCAAGGAACAGATAGATGATTGTTTCTCTGGTGATGGCTGGGACTCTTGTGCATGAGGAATTGATATGTCAGAAAGATAATTGTGAAATGCAATTTACAGAGTTATTATTAATGATTATGTAGTTGCTCCGAGGAAACACCACTGAAGAGTTAAGACCTCAAATAATTTTTATCAACAGACACTGATGTCTGTGTTAGGCTGAACTGAATCTTGGTAATGCGAATCAGGTTCCATTTTAGTGGATTTGTAGTGCTTTCCCATTGAAGTTTTATCTTACAATTTAATTTTAAGTGAGAGGAGGAGAGATAGAGAGGTAGACTCCCACATTTGCCCTAACCAGAATCCACCTGGCGACCCCATCTGGGGCTGATGATTGAATTAACCTAGCTATCCTCAGCACTAGAGGCTGACACTCGGACCAACCGAGCTATCCTCAGCGCCCAGGGCCAACATATGAGCCAATGAAGCCACTGGCTGTGAGAGAACAGAGAGAGAAGGGAGAGAGGGAGGGAAAGAGAAGCAGATGGCCACTTCTCATGTCTGCCCTGACCGGGGATGGAACCCAGGATGTCTGCATGCTGGGCCAACTGGCCAGGGTCCACTTATAATTTTATAATAACTCATGTGAAACAACACTACTAGGCCTAATAATCATATGTTGTTTAACGAAGACTCTGCTTGTTGTCTATTTTATTTTTGTCTTTTTCTTACTGATTTCTATGATTTCTCTTATATTCAAGTTTTTCAGTTAAATATCCACAAGTTTTTCCTAATATTCTGTGTCGTAATTTTTAATCATTTTGAGATAATCAACTGTATTTCCCCATGTATAAGATGCACCCTTTCTGAAAAATTTGGGGTCTAAAAACTGGATGCGTCTTATATAGTGGTTGTAGATTTTCTTACTTGCATTTCCCACGTTTTTGTGCTTGTTTTTGGCCTCATTGTTGAAGACAGTGATTTGTCATCAGACACAGATGAGGACAAGGTAATGGATGGGAGTTTTGACAGTGATGAGGAGTTTTATAAATTTTATGCTGAATAAAACTTGAGTTCAATCACTTTATGGAATACATCTTTTTTTTTTCAAATTTCAAGCCCCCAAATTAAAGTGCATCTTATACAAGGAGAAATATGGTATATGTGATATAATCACAGTGTTTTTGGAGTTGTCTTGACTTAAAATTAGCAATAACTTTATACTCCAATATTCTTATTTATTGATTTTAGCAAGAGGAATGGAGAAAGAGACAGAGACAGGAACATTGATCTGTTCCTGTATGTGCCCTCACGGGGGATCAAACCGGCAACCTCTGTGCTTCAGGATAACACTCCAACCACCTGAGCCATCTGGCCAGGGCTACGTCAATATTTTAGTTAACAATTTATATATGGTATATTAACATTTCCCTATTCAAATAGCTATGGGAATTCTTTCTTCTGATTGAACCCTAACTGAAAATGAATTGGGTCTGGCAGTATTCCTAGGAGATACACACCTACAAGGATGAAATTTGGGGACTGGTTTGGCCATGTCCTAGGGCTTCAATGAAGTGCTGAAAATCTAGTCAGTGGGAAATGAGATACTTGTGACTTGTGGCTCACAACGGCATCATAATTAATGTGTTATCTGGGGCTGATTATGATGAGTCGCAAGTGCGGCACATAAGCCCTGACCACATAGCACGGTTGGTTACAGCAGTGGTTGGCAAACTCATTAGTCAACAGAGCCAAATATCAACAGTACAATGACTGAAATTTCTTTTGAGAGCCAAATTTTTTAAACTTAAACTATATAAATAGGTACATAGTTATTAACTTAATTAGGGTACTCCTAAGCTGGCCAAAGAGCCGCACTCAACGGGACAAAGAGCCACATGTGGCTCGCGAGCCGCAGTTTGCCGACCAAGGTTAGAGCATTATTCTGAAGTGCAGAGGTTGCCAGTTTGATCTCTGGTTGGAGGACGTACAGGAACAAATTGATGTTCCTGTCTCTTTCTTTCTCTCCCCCTTCCATTCTCACTAAAATCAATAAAGATTAAAAAATAATAACAGCACATTAGTGCTTCCAATGGGAAGTAGATGGGCCATCATACATGGGAACTAATTTGTGGTCAGATTATGAAAACTGAAGAGGTGTAGTGTGCCCTCAAACTATATAAGTAAATGTTATACTAGATGCAAAATAGAGAAGTGAAACAGACAGCAAAATTTGAGTCATACCCTGACCAGGAGGTGGCACAGTGGACAGAGTGTCAAGCTGGAACAAGGAGGACCCAGGTTCAAAACCCCGAGGTTGCTAGCTTGAGCGCGGGCTCACCAACTGGAGCACAGGGTCTTTGACTTCAGCGTGGGATCATAGACATGATCCCATGGTTGCTGGCTTGAAACCCAAGGTTGCTGGCTTGAGCAACAGGTCACTCGCTCTGCTGGAGCTCCCTGGTCAAGGCACATATGAGAAAGCAATCAATGAACAACTAAGGTGCCACAATGAAGAATTGATGCTTTTCATCTCTCTCCTTCCTGTCTGTCCCTCTCTATGTCTCAAACACTTGAATCATAATAGCTTATAGATTAGAAATGATTTAAAGGAGTTATTTTTCGTAATTGATTTGTTGATTTTAGAGAGAGAGGAAGGGGGGAAAAAGAGAGAGAGAAACATCAGTCTGTTTCTGTGTGTGCCCTGACTGGGGATTGAAGTGCCAGCCTCTGCATATCTGGATGATAACTCCAGCCATACAGCCAGGGCTAGAGGGTTTCTCTTAATGAAGGTGATGGGACCTGACTGCCTCCCATTCAACTGCCTTTCACTTTTGAGAAAAATTAGGCCGTGACATCCATCCAAGGTTATGGTCCTGCCCCATCCTCAATGGTTCATGGTTCAGCAAGACAAACGCTGACGTGAAAACTTCATAGAAATGGGTCTAAATTGCAGTGTGGGACCATGTTATCTAGCCAAGAGGTTGGTCATCACTGCATTCTTTGCATTGTGAGCAGGAGGGGCAAGTGCAAAAGGAGCCACATACAAAACCCAACAAGCTCAGTGGAGGCCTACATGGCAGACTTACAAGCTCTGAGACCTAAAGTAATCACACAAGATGGTCTGAACCCCAAAGCTTTCTAGTAGGGCAGGCTAACAAGTCATTGTTTACCTTAACTGAGCCTTTTCTATATTTTTTTGCATGAACAATAACATACCCTTTTTATTTAATTTTATTTTTTTAGGTGAGAGGAGGAAAGATAGTGAGGCAGAGTCCAGCATGTGCCTTGACTGGCATCTGCCTGGCAACCCATCTGGGGCCAATGCTTGAATACCAAGCTATTTTTAGCACCTGAGGCTGTCATGCTCCTGTGGAGCTATCCTCAGTGCCAGGGGCCATGCTAAAACCAATTGAGCCACTGACTGCAGGAAGGAAAAAGGGAGAGAGGGGGGAGAGAGAAACAGATGGACACTTCTCCTGTCTTCCCTGGCTGGAAATTGAACTGAAAATGTCCATACGCCAGGCTTATGCTCTATCCACCAAGCCACTGGCCAGGGCATCATGTTAAAATAATGTGCTCTGGAAATGTAAGAACAATCTTCTTTTTATAATGTTTATTTTATTGATTTCCAAAGAAAAAGGAAGGGAGAGAGGGAAAGGGAGACTGGAACATCAACCTGCTCCTGCACATGCTCTGACTAGGGATCAAACCAGCAACCTCCACACTTCAGAACGATGCTCCAACCAACTGAGCTATCTGGCCAGGGCAGAATAATCTTTTCCAGATCCCTTAGGGAACAACCACAACACTAAAGCAGAGACCACAAATCCCCTCCTCGTTATCATCATGTTAATTATTCACTGTTAACTATCCTATAGCTGGCTATATAAAAGAAGTATGTGTCTAGCATGGCCACACAGCTCGATGGATTAGAGCATTGCAGGTCCGATCCCTGGTCAGAGCAGACAGGAACAGATTGATGTTTCTGTCTCTCTCTCTCCCTTCTTTTCTCTCTAAAATCAATCAATAATTTTTTTTTAAAAAGTATGTGTCCAGATATTTTACTTTTTATCCAATCTCAGACTTCCCTGCTTTGCTTTCTCCCGCCTCTCTATCACCAATGGATTTCATGTAACCCCCTTATGTCTTCCCCTTCAATTCCAATGTAGACAATAAAGTTGTGTAACTGTCATTTTGTCAATTCATTTAGATTTTCCTTCCCGGCAATGGTCATCAGTTTGGCTCAAATAAACAATATTCTTGTGGTTGGGTCGCTTCGTATGTTGACATGTACTTGGCATCATTCCGAAGAAGCCTGCCCAGGCTCACATTGCAAGCCAGACCTGGGCTCTGTAGCATAAGGGGCGCATAGGGCTCCACTGCTCCACATTTTGCATCAGGTAATCTTGGGCGAGCTTTGCTTGGAATTTTACCTCCCTGGTTTTTGTTGGGTTTTTTTTTTTTTTGGTAATTTTCTGAAGTGAGAAGCGGGGAGGCAGAGAGACTGACTCCAGCATGCGCCCGACCGGGATCCACCTAGCATGCCCAACAGGGGGCGATGCTCTACCCATCTGGGGTGTTGCTTTGTTGCAACCGGAGCCATTCTAGTGCCTGAGGCGGAGGCCATGGAGCCATCCTCAGCGCTCGGGCCAACTTTGCTCCAATGGAGCCTTGGCTGCAGGAGGGGAAGAGAGAGAGAGAGAGAAAGGAGAAGGGAAAGAGTGAAGCAGATGGGCACTTCTCCTGTGATCCCTGGCTGGGAATCGAATCTGGGACTTCCACACACCGGGCTGATGCTTTACCACTGAGCCAACCGGCCAGGGCATGGGCCTTTCTGTTTTAAGGTAATAAGAAAACTAGGAAACAAGCGTGGGTATGGGTTAAAATATATGAATTGACAGCCTGACCAATGCTCTATACACTGCAGCAACCAGCCAGTGCCGACATATATTTTTATGTATTTAGGTTATCAAAGTCCATACATTTGGAAGTAGATCAAAGAAAGTTTACATATTTACTTGTAGAAATTTTAAAATATTGATCTGAGAGACAGAGAAAACACCAATTTGTTGTTTCAGTTATTTCTACATTCAATGGTTCCTCTTATATGTACCCTGACCAGAAATTGTGAGAATAGGATTCATGGGGATTTGTAACAGTCTTTTCTGTTTATATATATATTTGAAAATAGCTATTACAATGGTAGACCATGTCCTTCCATCAGTAATTTTATAAGTGAGAAGAATCACTGAAAAGGACAGAAGAAACTTAGTTTTAGGGATGAGACCATGTATGAAAATGTCAAAAATGTACTTTAAAAAAAAGTACAATTTGGCTAAGTAGCTCAGTTGTTTAGAGTGTTGTCCCTATACACCAAATTTTCAGATTCAATCCTTGGTAGGGCACAAAATCAACTGATGAATGCGTAAGTGAAACAATATGATGTTTGTGTGTTTTCAAGTGTCCCTTTCTTTCCAAGAGCAATTTTTAAAAGGTACATTTTTTTTGCCTGACCTGTGGTGGTGCAGTGGATAAAGTGTCAACCTGGAATGCTGAGGTTGCCCGTTCAAAACCCTGGGTTTGCCAGGTCGAAGTAACTACTATGAATTGATGCTTCCTGCTTCTCCCGCTTCTTTCTCTAAAAATAAATAAATAAATGAATTTTTAAAAGTACATTTTAAGTCAATGATATTTTAGTGAAAAAACATTTTGTATACTTTTAAAACTTGACAGTTCTCAATTGTTTTACTCAATTGTTTTATTAGCGATGTTCTTGAAGTTTTATGTTGCTACTGCATAAGTATTTTGTGTTACAAATATAATAGTGCCTGACCTTTTGGTGGCGCAGTGGATGAAGCATCGACCTGGAACGCTGAGGCCGCCGGTTCAAAACCCCGGGATTGCCCGGTCAAGGCACATATGAGAGTTGATGCTTCCTGCTCCTCCCCCCTCTCTCTCTGTCTCTCTCTAAAATGAATAAATTTTAAGACACTTTAAAAAAATAAATAAAATAGTGTGCCACTGGAATATCTTCCCATATTTATGTTCACGGACATCATATAGGCAGTATGAAACTGATGACAATGAAAGTATTTCCACTAGGGGAACTGACAAAGATTACAAACCTAGAGTTGACTTAGTGTATTATTGAATGCTTAGACTTGAAAAACATGGTAGAAAATATGTTAACAATAAAAAATAAACTTATAAATGTATGATGAAAGTGGGCTTTAAATAGTACAAAGATTTTAAAAAATGAAAAAAATTCCTTCCAGTATTAAAAAAGCAATTAATATGGCTGAAAAGTTACTCGGGTCCTTGAGACATGAGTCAACTTCCAACATATATCTCTGTTACTGCACTGTTTTCCTATTGGTAAAAATTATAAATGCATTTAAAAAATAGGCAAAAGAAGCCTTGGCCAGTTGGCTCAGAGGTAGAGCGTCAGCCCAGTGTGTGAAAGTCCCGGGTTCAATTTCGGTCAGGGCACACAGGAGAGGTGCCCATCTGCTTCTCCACACTTCCCCCTCTCCTTCCTTTCTATCTCTCTCTTCCAATCCTGCAGCCAAGGCTCCATTGGAGCAAAGTTAACCTGGGCGCTGAGGATGGCACCATGGCCTCCGCCTCAGGCGCTAGAATGACTCTGGTTACAATGGAGCAACGCCCCAGGTGGGCAGAGCATCATCCCCTGGTGGGCATGCTGGGTGGATCCTGGTCAGGTGCATGTAGGAGTCTGTCTCTCTACATCCCCACTTCTAACTTCAGGGGAAAAAAATTAAAAGAGGGAGCAGGATGGAGGAAAATCGCTTTGTCCACTTTGTTTATTTGGCATTCCTGCCCAAGTCCTACAAAGAAGACCTACATAACTTTCAGTTCCTAATTTGCAGTCTGGTGCCATGATTATTGGGGAGGTTAGGGGTCACCATGAAGAGTTGCTGAGCTTCTATGAACAAAATGGAATAAAATTAGGTATATATTACCTAATTATTAGTGATGTTTAGGTGACCTCCTCCTCAGATTTTGCAAAGGAGCCATGTGGCATAAGGTACAAAATTTTATAGGCTGTTATAATTTGTTGTAAGACTGAGCGTTTGTTGGAACCACATTGGGACAGAACACTCTATTAATAGTGAGTAGAAGAGACTGCAATAGATAGGAGCCTGACCAGGCAATGGCACAGTGAATAGAGTGTCGGGATGTGATGTGGAGGACCCAGGTTTGAAAGCCCGAGGTCGCCGGCTTGAGCGCAGGCTCTTCTGGTTTGAGCAAGGCTCACCAGCTTGAGTGCAGGATCATAGACATGACCTCATGTTTGCTGGTTTGAGCCCAAGGTCACAGGCTGGCTTGAAGCCCAAGGTCACAGGCTTGAGGCCACATCACTGGCTTAAGCAAAGGGTCACAGGTTCAGCTGGAACCCCTGGATCAAGGCACCTATGAGAAAGTAATCACTGAACAACTAAGGTGCCACAATGAAGAATTGATGCTTCTCATCTCTCTCCCTTTCTGTCTGTCCCTATCTCTGACTCTCTTTGTCACACACACACACACACAAAAATTAGATGGAAGGCATTTCTCCTGAAAGCCCATCCACAGATTTTCCAGGAACTGTAGCTTTTGTGATCTGTATGTACAGATACTCTCAGGACCTCCATAACTATTTCCTCTAGTTGAGGTCATTGGCAAAAAAAATTAATCTCTGGTTTCATGGGTTCCTCTAGCGGCCTCTCTGGGGTGTTCACTTGAAGTCCATTGTCCTACTGGTAAGAAAACAGCTGTGAGGGAAGGACGGTCTTGTAATCAGTCCCAGGATGTGTCTTTTTTGACCCACTCAGCATTCCTATTTACCCAAGACGGCAAGTAGTCTTCACTCCTTGCCAATACTTAACTTTCACTGAGGCCAGGGTGCTGCCCAGACTTGAGACAAGAGAGTAGAGTCTATTATACAGGATTGCCACACTGATTTTCTAGGAAAGTATATCTAGGTCTTTATTTGGAACCACTTTCTAAAGCTATTTTCAGGTATGTGTGTAATTGACATGCAACAAAGTGATGTACCTAAGATGTCCTAGTTGGTGAGCTTTGAGATTCTGATAGTTAAATCATCACACAGGAAATCAACCTATCACTCATGTATGTGTTTATCTTCTATCCTTTTTAAATCTGCCTTACCCCACCCTCTAAGCAAGCATTGATTTATTTTCCTTTACAATAGGTTAGTCTGTATTTTTTATCATTTTATAGGCATCATAAGTTGAATCCTTTTTAGTAAAGACTGGTTTCCTTTATCCTGCAGTTATTTTGAGATTCAACAACAATGCTTATATGAATAATTGATTCTTTTTGTGGCTTAGTATGTGTTCTATAGATCACCACTTTGTTTATTCATCAATCTGCCTACGGTAAGGTTATTTTCAATTTTGGGGTATTAGAAATAAAGGTGCTATGAATATTTGCATTTGGTTCTTTATATAGATATGTGTCTTATTTCTCAAAAATCTTTCAATGTAAGAATGTTTGACATCATAAGAAATGTGGAACTGTGATTTAAAATGGACATTCCGCCTGACCTGTGGTGGCGCAGTGGATAAAGCGTCAACCTGGGAACACTGAGGTCGCCAGTTCAAAACCCTGCACTGGTCTGGTCAAGGCACATATGGGAGTTGAGCTTCCAGCTCCTCCCCCCTTTCTCTCTTTCTCTCTATCTCTCTCTCACTCTGTGTCTCCTCTCTAAAATAAATAAAATAAAATAAGATTTAAAAAAAAAAAAAAAAAAGAATGTTTGACATCATAAGAAATGTGGAACTGTGATTTAAAATGGACATTCCGCCTGACCTGTGGTGGCGCAGTGGATAAAGCGTCGACCTGGGAACACTGAGGTCGCCAGTTCAAAACCCTGCACTGGTCTGGTCAAGGCACATATGGGAGTTGATGCTTCCAGCTCCTCCCTCCTTTCTCTCTTTCTCTCTCTCTGTCTCACTCTGTGTCTCCTCTTTAAAATGAATAAATAAAAAGAAATTTTTAAATAAAATGGACATTCCCTAGGTCTTCCCACCCTCCTACAGAACATTCCAGTTCTGCCAGCCTGTGAATACTTGCTGTGGTTAATCTGTTTAAATATTTTTTTCCAGAAATCAATGTAATGGTAACTCACTTTGGTTTCAATTCCACTTCACTAAGAATTTATGATGGTGAGCATTTTTTGATGCATTTATTTATCCTCTTCATCTATTTTGATAAAATGTCTGCTCAGAATACTTTGTCTTTTTTTTTTAATTTTTTCTAAAGTGAGAAGCAGGAAGGCAGACAGACAGACTCCTGCATGCACCCAACCAGGATCCACCTGGCATGCCCACCAGGGGGCGATGCTCTGCCCATCTGGGGCATTGCTCCATCATAACCAGAGCCATTCTAGTGCCTGAGGTGGAGCCATGGAGCCGTCACCATGGAGCCATCCTCAGCGTCCGGGTCAAATTTGCTCCAATGGAGCCTTTGCAGCAGGAGGGGAAACGAGAGACAGAGAGGAAGGGGAGAGGAGGAAAGGTGGAGAAGTAGAAGGGCACTTCTCCTGTGTGCCCTGGCCAGGAATCAAACCCGGACTTCCACACACCAGGTCGACGCTCTACCACTGAGCCAACCGGACAGGGCCTGCTGCCTCTTTTAAAAGATAAAGTTTAGCCTGACCAGGTGGTGGCACAGTGGATAGAGCATCGGACTGGGATGCGGAAGACCCAGGTTCAAGACCCCGAGCTCGCCAGCTTGAGCGCGGGCCCATCTGGCTTGAGCTAAAGCTCACCAGCTTGGACCTAAGGTCGCTGGCTCCAGCAAGGGGTGGCTCAGTCTGCTGAAGGCGCACGGTCAAGGCATGTGTGAGAAAGCAATCAATAAACAACTAAGGTGTTGCGACGGCAATGAAAAACTAATGATTGATGCTTCTCACCTCTCTCTGTTCCTGTCTATCTGTCCCTATCTATCCCTCTCTCTGACTCTCTCTCTGTCCCTGTAAAAAAAAAAAAAAAAGATAAAGTTTAGAATCCTCACAAAATGTGTTTACTTCTACATGGTGACAGATCACAATTCTGTTTTGAAATCATCCCAGTGAATAGAACCACCAAAATTAAAAAGTACAAAAGCAAAAAGACATTTACAAAAATATCATAAACCAGTCCTGGCTGGTTGGCTCAGTGTTAGAGTGTTGGCTGGTATGTGGATGTTCCAAGTTCAATTCCCAGTCATGGCACACAGGAGAAGTAACCATCTGTGTCTTCACCCCTCCCCCTCTCACTTCTCTCACTCTCTTCCTCTTTCTCTCTCTCTCTCTCCACCCATCTCCTGCAGCCATGGCTCAACTAGAGTGAATTGGTCCCAGGCACTGAGGATGTCTCTGTGACCTCTGCCTTGGTCGCTAAGAATAGCTCGGTTGCTAAGCAACGGAGCAATGCCCCACATGGGCAGAGCATCACTGGTAGAGAGCTTGCCCAGTGGATGCCAGTTGGGCACATGCGGGAGTCTGTCTCTGCCTCCCTCCTGTCAATTAAAAAAAGAAAAATCAACCTGACCAGTGGTGGCTCAGTGGATAAAGCGTCGACCTGGGAACACTGAGGTCGCCGGTTCAAGACCCAGGACTTGTCTGGTCAAGGCGCATATGGGAGTTGATACTTCCTGCTCCTCCCCCCTTTCTCTCTTTCTCTCTCCTCTCTAAAATGAATAAATAGTAAATAAATAAATTTTTTAAAAAAATCATAAACCAGAGCAGTGTACAGCAAGCAGTTTCCAGGTTGTTGAATTACAACCTGCAAAATTCATCACAGCATGAAGTAAAAACAAAACAAAAAAAATCCCTGAAAGAGGCAGTCCTTCTTAGCTGAAAATGGGTTCCTATGTCAGAGAGAAAATAATAAGAATCCTGCCAAGAAAACAGTATATAGTGCAATGCAGCACCTTAAAGCCTCACTTGTACCTGAAACTAATGAGGAACTTAGCCCAGTGTATGTTCCGTTAAGTTTTAAATGTACGTAAATGGCTTTCAAAGAGTCTTTTCAAGTGTTGTTATAATGAGTGAGGAAATAAAATATTCCCCACATATCTAAGGCTTTTCTCCAGTATGAACTCTCAGGTGTCTAAGAAGGTGATATTTGTAGCCAAAAGATTTCTCACATTCATTACACTCAAGGCTTTTGTCCAGAATGAACCTGAGAGTGTAGAATAAGGGAGTAGTGCTGTCTAAAAGATTTTCTTTTTTTTTTATTTCTTTTTTTTAAATTTTATTCATTTTTTTAGAGAGGAGACAGAGAGAGAGAGAGAGAGAGAGAGAGAGAGAAAGGGGGTAGGAGTTGGAAGCATCAACTCCCATATGTGCCTTGACCAGACCAGTGCAGGGTTTTGAACTAGCGACCTCAGTGTTCCCAGGTCGACGCTTTATCCACTGCGCCACCACAGGTCAGACCTGTCTAAAAGATTTTCCACATTCATTACACGCGTATGGGTTTTCTCCAGTATGAATTCTCTGGTGTTTTTTGAGGACAGATATTCTGCTAAAAGATTTTTCACATCTGACACACTCATAAGGCTTTCCTATAGTATGAATTCTCTGGTGTTGAACAAGGTTAGCATTACTGCTAAAAAGCTTCCCACATTTGCCACACACGTAAGGTTTTTCTCCGGAATGAACTCATTGGTGTACAAGAAAATTGAAGTGTTGGCTGAACAGTTTCCTACATTCACCACCCTCATTTCTCCCGTGTGCATTCTGTGGTATCAAATGAGGATAGACGTATTGGTAAAAAACTTCCTACAGGTGTCACACTCATAAGGCTTCTCTCCAGAATGAACGCAACAATGGGAGATAAGATAGAAGGGCTGTCTGAAGAATTACACAAATTCGCTACATTCGTATGGCTTTTCTCCAGTGTGAACTCTCTGGTGCTGAGTGAGGAAATATTTGTGTCTGAAGCATTTCCCACAAACACCGCATTCATACTGCTTTTCTCACTAGGTGAGTTCTCCGATGTTCAATGAGCCCAGAACTGTTGCTAAAGCACTTTCCACAATCACTACGGTCATAAGGCACTTCCCCACTGTGAACGCTCCTCTGTCGCATGATGTTCAAGGTCTGCTTAAAGGCATTCCCGGACTCGCTACATTCATAATGTCCCTCTCCAAAGCAGACACCCTGATGTTGAACAAGTCTGTGGTTATGGCTGGCAGCTTTGTTGTATTTACCCCACTGGTTACGATGGCATTTTTTACCATGAAAGGCCTGCCAGTCTTAATCTCACTGTGTGGCTCCTCAGCGTTAGGAGTCTGGTGCTGAAGAAGGCCTGAGATGGCGGGGAAGTCCTCCCCACCCTCCCTACTGCTGAAAGGTGCTTCTGATACATAGAAGCTGCAGCTGGTCACAAACAAGGTATCTCCGTTCTACACTCTCAGTATATACCCATCGGTATCTCCGTTCCAGGGCTTCTCTGAACTAGTGTGCCTTTGCTGCTGCCGAAGGTTTGCACTGAAAGAGAAGCTTCTCATAAGATGTGTCACAGAGGAGTGCTCTCTGTTCAAAACATGCTGCTTGTAACTCAGTCGGGTGCAAAATATCTTTTAAGACGGAGACACAGTGCTCACAGGGATGTGTCTTCTGGGTCTCTGAACCTGTCTGAAAATCCTTGACCTGTGACTCTCCTTCTACAGATAGACTTTGCTCAGAAGAAGGCTCCTCTTCTGTTTCATGCCAACAACCTGAAATCAAAGAAATACTGAAAAAAATGCACATTGACTTTAGTGGGAGAAGAGCCTAGTCCCATTACAAAGGTATGTCACACATAACACATTGGATCCATGGGAACATCTGAATATAAGGGACCTGGAGGCAGTTTGAGTAAGAGGCTACTGGGTCTTAGAAGATGACAAAATAGAGAAGACCTCACCAGAATAAAAAACATAAAGATGATGGCATGTACGTCATGTAACAGAAGTAAAATCTCCCATTCTTCTGCTAATGGTGTTTAGTAAGGGCTTCTCTGCTGGTAACATGGGAAAACTGTGAAGGTTGGTACTTTTCTCAGTAAAATTCAATCTCTGCTCATCTCATACCACATGGACAGGTTGATGTTGGAGAATACTGCACAGGGAGCTGCGCTGACAAATGAGATTCACGAAGGCTACAACAGTGAACGTAGCCAGGAGCCAGATAGTCAGATAAATTGAAAAGTAAACAGCCTGACCAGGCAGTGGCGCAGTGGATAGTGTTGACCTGGGACCCTGAGGACCCAGGTTCGAAACCCTGAGGTCCCCGACTTGAGCGTGGGCTCATTTGGCTTGAATGCAGGGTCATAGGCATGACCCCATGGTCGCTGGCTTGAACCCAAAGGTCACTGGCTTGAAGCCCAAGGTCACTGCCTTGAGCAAGGGAGTCACTAGTTCAGCTGGAGCGCCCTAGTCAGGGCACACAGGAGAAAGCAATCAATGAACAACTAAGGTGCTGCAACAACAAGCTGATGCCTCTCATCTCTCCCTTCCTGTCTCTCTGTCCCTGTCTCGCTCTTTCTCTCTCTCACTCACTCACTAAAAAAAGAAAAAGAAAACACAAGTAAGCAAAGTGTCAAAATGGTACAGAAAAGGTAGAACTGAGGTTCTTCTACCAGTGGCAATAACATCAAAAAACTATTAAACACAGAGCAGGTTCTAGGTATTAACTGAACACAGGCCATATGCCATGCCATTCCCCAATTGTCACTTCTTAGGGCCAGACCCCTCTGACACCATGCTGCCATGTCAACACTGTGAAAAAAACCAGGCTCTTCCTGCACTTTCTATTGTAAAACTACACAGAACCTAAAAGATCTGTTTTAATGAAGGATAGCAGAGTTGTCTTTCATTTGGGCCAACACTGGCCCAAAGCAACTCGGCACACAATAGTATACAGGGAAGAAAAAATTACAAACAACTGCCCTGGTTGGCTAGCTCAGCGGTAGAGCATCAGCTCGGTGTGTGGAAGTCCTGGGTTCACTTCCCAACCAGGGCACACAGGAGAAGCACCCATCTGCTTCTCCACCCTTCCCCCTCTCCTTTCTATCTGTCTCTCTCTTCCCCTCCAGCAGCCAGGGCTCCATGGAAGCAAAGCTGGCGCGGATGCTGAGGACAGCTCCGTGGCCTCCACCTCAGGTGCTAGAATGGCTCCGGTTGCAACAGAGCAACACCCCAGATGGGCATGATGGGTGTATCCTGGTCGAGCACATTAAGGAGTCTGTCTCTCTGCCTCCCTGCTTCTCACTTCAGAAAAATAAGAAATAAAAAAATTATGAACAACTGAAAGAGGGTCTTATAAAGACAGCCCACGGTTCATGTAAGTAATGACCATGGCCTCGCATGGGCAGTCTCAGAGAACCATTAGCTACAGAAAGGGGCATGTGGTAGGCCATGGATCTAGACATAGTCACACTGTCAGAAAGAGGGCAAGCAAGGTGGGATCCATTCAATTGCCTGAAAAGCTCATCACTCCCAGACAGTTTTTGAGACCAAAGTATTAGAGATGCTCAAAGTGTCTGTGATTTGGGACACAGCACACAAATAAGCACTGACAAGCCACAACACATATGACATGAAAGTGAAATGAGCCTGACCTGTGGTGGCACAGTGGCATAAAGCGTCAACCTGGAACACTGAGGTCGCCAGTTTGAAACCCTGGGCTTGCCTGGTCAAGGTACATATGGGAGTTGATGCTTCCTGCTCCTCCCCTACTTTCTCTGTCTCTTTCTGTCTCTCTCCCCTCTCTAAAAAGGAATAAATAAATAAATAAATAATTTAAAAAAGTAAAATGAGCAGATGCCACGGTTTAGCTGTTAAGAGAGCATATGCTAGTTCTGGAAAAAATAGAAAGGCAGAACATCACCTTAAAACTCAAAATGAGATGAAAAGGTCTTACCTACAGATGGCACAAGTACACAGATCTCCAGCATCACAGCGCAGTACAGAAGTCTCTGAGTCTCCTCAAGGAGCCTCCACTCCTCCTGGGAGAAGGCAATGGACATGTCCTCAAAGTTCATATCCTGTCACAATGGGGACAGTTCATTCCATGAGCAGGTTCTCTCTGAGATTCCAAGTTTACCAAAACCCCCACCCCTTCCACATCTAATAATTCACTTGATTTCCCATGTCAGAGAAGATACCAGGCCTTGGTGTCACTGAATTGACTCTCTCATTATAGTCCCATGGATACTCTTTTCCCACCACAGTAATAGTAGATGGGTAGATACACGATACCTGAGCTCTGGGCCTGGCATGTACCCAATTATTGTCTCTAGTAATGAGATAGGTGTTTCAAACATATATTTAGGGAGAGAAGGTGGTCACAGAGAGGGTATGAGTGATTTGACACTGGTCTTATTGATCACTGTATTATTCCTCAACATAGACAGGTGGACAGGTAAATGGCATATAAATTCTGCACCTGGCATGTAGGACCAGAACACTCCCTTTTCTCAGGCAATTCCCCTGAGGCTTCCGATGTTGTTTCTTTTTTTGTTTGTATTTTTTCCAAAGGGAGAAGCGGGGTAGGCGGGGGAGGGGAGGGCAGACAGACAGGCAGAGTTCCACATGCATCCGACCAGGCATGCCCACCATGGGGCGGTGCTCTGACTATCTGGCATCTGGGCTGTTGCTCTGCTGCAACCGAGCCATTCTAGCGCCTGAGGCAAAGGCCATGGAGCCCTCCACAGTGCCTGAACAACTTTGCTCCCATGGAGCCTAGGATGCAGCAGGGGAAGAGAGAGACAGAAATAAAGGAGAAGGGGAAGGGTGAAGAAGCAGATGGGCGCTTCTCCTGTGTGACCTGACCGGGAATCGAACCTGGGACTTCCACACACCGAACCGACGGTCTACCGCTCAGCCAACCGACCAGGGTCGCCCCTCCATGTATTTTATACAGAAGCTCTGGAGCCTGTCACCCTCTTCCATCCCCGTCACGCCGTGTGTCACCCACGAGCTGACACCTGCTAGGTTGATACAGCGCGACCTGACGGATCCAAGGGGTCAAAATGACCGCGAGAAGAAGAACGCCGGGAGTCCCGAAAAAAGCCGTTAAGCACAACGGGAACTACGCCTGTTCTGGGCTTTCATTGGTCCGACTTTGTCAAGTGGGACGCATTACCCTCTGGGTAATGTAGTTCCTGCAGCCGCTCATTTAGCATTGAGTCTTAGTCACGGACCTTGGAGAAGGAATTGTTGTGGCGTCCCCCAGTGGCAGTGAGAAAGGACAACTTGACGCGCTTGGGGCGGTTCTCAGGTTTCTGGAGAGTGTTATCTGCAACCCATCACAAGTTTGGAGACATTATTTTCTTTTATTTTTGGAGACATTATTTGAGACTTGTGAAGCTCAGATTGTTCCTCCCCGAGGGGGAAAAGTATGATTTCAGTTATTCCCAGAGATTAAAAATCCAAATAGACATATATTCTCATTCGGACACAAAATACATCTATCCTTAGCTGGAATGAATTAAGCATTTCTGCCAGTTCAAATGCATGGAGTCACAAACATTAGTGGACTTTGTAACTTGTCACGTTCAGTCTGTACTACGGCTTAGAAGACAAGATAACGGGGGATCTGTGTTACCTCAAGGAAGGTCAGGAGAGATTATCTCTGCCTCCGGTTCCCACAAAAAACATTACTGCTAACTGTATCATCACGGACGGAGTTCAATCTATAGAAAAAGTTTACCCATTTAGCATTTTCTACTCAATATTCTAAGATACATTCAATAGTTTGAGAATCTGACATATTTCTCAAACGGATGGCAACTTATCAAATTTTGTTTGGGGATGGGATAGTGGATAGTGACTACATCTGAACACCAAAACCTCTGATCTGGGAAGAAAGGAATGATCATTTCTTTGGTAATGGCTGGGGACTCGTAGGCGTGGGCAATTGATATGTCAGAAAACAAGTGGTAAAATACAATTTACAAAGAGCTATTAATAGTGATTATGTACTTATTCAAAGACAGTGGTAGAAGTAGCTCTGAAGAAGCATCAGTGGATGGGGAAAGGACTTAGAGCTCAGATAATTTATATCAGGAAATACTGAGGTCTGATTTAGGCTGAATCTAATCTTGGTATTGTGACTTTTTTTTAGCGAGAAAGAGTGTGGGGGTGGATAAACAGAGACAGACAGGCTGGAAGGGAGAGAGATGAGTAAGAAGCATCCATTCTTCATTGTGACACCTTAGTTGTTCATTGACTGCTTTATCATATGTGCCTTGACGGGAGAGAGGGCACCAGCAGAGCGAATGATCCCTTGCTCAAGCCAGCGACCTTGGGTTCAAGCTAGCAGTGGTGGCCTTCAAGCCAGCGACCATGGATGAGGTCATGTCTATCATTCCACGCGTGAGCTGGCAACCTCGGGGTTTCAAACCCGGGTCTTTTGCATCCCAGTCCAACACTCTATGCACTGCGCCATCACCTGGTCAGGCAAGTTATTTTATATGTACAAAAATCTACCATTCTGAAGTAAAGTAGATGTCTTGAAAGATTCATTCACAAAATTTCACTTAATTCAACCTAATAAAGCCTCTGTCACCTGCGGGCCGAAAAACGGGCGGTACATATCAAGCCTCATTTCCAGATCACACCTTGCCTACTTGAACAGACACAACAAGAAAAGAATCATGCCCAAATTTTCTCAGATGATTCTAGTAGACCTGCTATTACCCCATCTTTCTGTATCTAGAGCAGCAAGGCAAAAGGGAATCTTGTGTGCTTTAATGAGGATTCTGTTCATGCATGTTGCTTATTTTATCTTTTTCTTCATTTCAATAATTTATTTTAAAAATTTTTAAAGATTTTTTTGAATATCTGTTTTGTTTTGTTTTAGATTTTATTTACTCATTTTTATGAGAGAGAGAGAGAGAGAGAGAGAAGAGAGAAAGAGACAGAGAACAGGGGGAGGAGCTGGAAGAATCAACTCCCATATGTGCCTTAACCAGGCAAGCCCAGGATTTCTAACCGGCTATCTCAGTGTTCCAGATCAATGCTTTATCCACTGTGCCACCAGAGGTCAGGCTCTTAATTTTTTTATTTTTTTATTTTTTGCAGAGACAGAGAGAGGGACAGGTAGGAACAGACAGACAGGAAGGGAAAGAGATGAGAAACATCAATTCTTCATTGCGGCTCCTTAGTTGTTGATTGATTGATTTCTCATATGTGCCTTGACCCCGGGGAATACAGCAGACCGAGTGACCCCTTGCTCAAGCCAGCGACCTTGGGTCCAAGCTGGTGAGCCTTGCTCAAACCAGATAAACCCTCACTCAAGCTGGCGACCTCGGGATCTCGAACCTGGGTCCTCTACATCCCAGTCCGATGCTCTATCCACTGCGCAACCTCCTGGTCAGGCTCTTAATTTTTTTTTTTTTTTTTTTTTTTTTACAGGGACAGAGAGAGTCAGAGAGAGGGATAGATAGGGACAGACAGACAGGAATGGAGAGAGGTGAGAAGCATCAATCATTAGTTTCTCATTGCCATTGTGACACTATAGTTGTTCATTGATTGCTTTCTCACATGTGCCTTGACCGTGGGCCTTCAGCAGACCGAGCAACCCCTTGCTGGAGCCAGCGACCTTGGGTCCAAGCTGACGAGCTTTTTGCTCAAGCCAGATGGGCCCGCGCTCAAGCTGGCGAGCTCGGGGTCTCGAACCTGGGTCTTCCACATCCCAGTCTGATGATCTATCCACTGCGCCACCGCCTGGTCAGGTTCTTAATTATTTTTAATTAATTTCAGAGAGAGAGGAAGGGAGAGAGACAGGAACAATAATTTATTCCTGTCTGTGACCCAACCGGGGATCAAACTGGGCAACCTCTGCGCTTCAGAACGATGCTCTATCTAACTCAACTGTCAGCCAGGGCTTTATCATTTCTTTTCTATGCCAGGTCTTCAGTCAGATAATCACAATTTTTTTACACTAATCTGTTACAGTCTTTAATAATTTTTATTATATACATATAGAGGGTATTCCACTGATTTTAGAGTTTTCTTATAACTAGCAATTCCAAGACATTCCAATGTTTTAATTAGTAAATTATATTAAGCTTTCTCTACAAATGGCTATAAAATTTTTTTATTCTGATTGAACCCTAACTGATAATGAATTGGTTCACTTGGTAGTCCAAATAAATAAACCCATAAGGATGACAATTGGAGAATGGTTTGGGTATACCTTGGGGTTGAATGAACTCCTGAACATCTAGCCAATGGGAAATGAATGATAGTGACTCGTGGCACACAACAGTATCATAATTAGTCTGTTATCTGAGTCTGATAATGATGGATTGGCAAGTGTAGCACATACCTTGAGAACAAGGAAGTATTGCACTATTAAGGAATTGAGAGTGACTACAAGACTGTGGTAGGAAAGGAGTTTTTTTTTAAAAAAATTCACGTTATTGCTTACAAAGAGAAAATGGTCATTTCTAGCCCCAGTATGAAAAACAGAAAGTTTCATGGTAGCCCTAAAAGAAGCTTTGATTTCTTTAGTTTACAGTGCTTATAGTGCTGAAAATCAAAACAGTAAGTCAGTGTCTTGTTGGACTATACAGTAAGACTTTAATACAGTACCACAATATATCTTATGACTAACTTAGGTTATTGATTTATAAAGCAAAACTCGGAATCTTTGAATAGGACTGTCCCATTGGATGCAGAAGAAAATGACTATCTGGAACTGTTAAGTGACTCAGTCTCTCCTTCTAGGTGTCTGGGGAGACTAGCCTTCCTATGCTAACATCATGTTATTTTATAGGCAGTCAACCCCCCACACACACAAAAAAGGCCAATTCCCCTCAAGTCTAACCACAATAATCTATAACTATTCTTACTCCCACCATAATCTGGGATAATAATAGACACATCAAAAGGATTGTGGCCTGACCAGGTGGTGGCACAGTGGATAGAGCATCAGCCTGGGATGCTGAGGACCCAAGTTAAAAATCCCAAGGTTGACAGCTTGAATGTGGACTCACCAATTTGAGCACGGGGTTGCTGGCTTGAGCTCAAAAGTTGCTGGCTTGAAGCCCAAGGTTGCTGGTTTGAGCCCAAGGTCACTTGCTTGAGCAAGGGGTCACTGGGTTGGATGGAGCCCCCCGGTCAAGGCACATATGAGAAAGCAATCAGCCTGACCAGGCAGTGGCGCAGTGGGTAGAGCGTCGGACTGGAATGTGGAAGACCCGGGTTCGAGACCCCGAGCTCGCCAGCTTGAGCGCGGGCCCATCTGGTTTGAGCAAAAGCTCGCCAGCTTGGACCCAAGTTCGCTGGCTCCAGGAAGGGGTTGCTCAGTCTGCTGAAGGCCCGCAGTCAAGGCACATGTGAGAAAGCAATCAATGAACAACTATGGTGTCTCAAGGGCAACGAGAAACTAATGATTGATGCTTCTCACCTCTCTCCGTTCCTGTCTGTCCCTATCTATCCCTCTCTCTGACTCTCTCTCTCTGTCCTTGGAAAAAAAAAAAAAAGAAAACAATCAGTGAATAACTAAGGTGCTACACCAAAGAATTGATGCTTCTCATCTCTCTCCATTCCTTCCTCTCCATCCCTGTCTGCCCCTTTCTCTCCGTCTCTCCCTCGCTTTAAAAAAAAATGCATTAGGAAAAGTTTACACACTTACATATCTGGAACTTTTAAAAATTTATTAATTTTAGAGAAAGAGCCTGACTTGCAGTGGCTCTGTGGATAAAACATCAACCTGGAATGCTGACGTCACCAGTTAGCAACCCTGGGCTTGCCCTGTCAAGGCACATACAGGAAGCAACTACTATAAATTGATGCTTCCAGCTTCTACTCCCTTTCTCTTTCTAAAATTCAATAAAAGCTAAAAATAATTCTAGAATAAGAAAAATAAAGAAACAGAGAGAAACATCAATTTATTGTTCCACGTATATATGTATTGATCAGTTATTTGTTTTTTTCTTTGACAGAGAGACAGAGAGGGACAGACAGACAGGAAGGGAGAGAGATGAGAAGCATCAATTAATCATTGCAACTCCTTAGTTGTTTGGTGATTGCTTTTTCTCATGTGCCTTGACTGGGAGGCTCCAGCTGAGCCAGTGACCTTTTGCTTCAAGCCCGCGACCTTTGGGCTCAAGCCAGTGACCCTGGGGTCATGTCTATGATACCACGCTCAAACCAGTGACCCCTCGCTCAAGCTGGTAAACCCGTGCTCAAGCCAGATGATCCTGCGCTCAAGCTGGTGACCTCGGGGTTTCATACTTGGGTCTTCCGTGTCCCAGTCCAATGCTTCATGCCCTGCACCACTGCCGGGTCAGGCTATATGACCTGATCTTAAAACAATCTCTTCACATGGTGTGGTTTCAGGTGACATCAGATTATTCATTGTGTAAATGTCACTGGAATTTGTTGAATCTGCAGGACTAGGTCTGATGCGTGTTCCTGGGGGCTGCCACAGCCAGGAGGGTCCCATGTAGGTACCGGGTCACAAGGAGGAAGTATGAAACTGAGGCAGCACTGTTATGATTGGGCCAGGCTCTGCCCGCTCCCAGGCCCACGTGAATCCCAGACACAGCAGGCTGAGAGATCTGGGTGGTAGTCTTGAGCCAGTGCCATAATTCTATGGGCTGGGATCTCTGGGCCGCCTGCCTCAGAAATGGTTCATTTTCTGCACTGATCCTCCACTGTTGGGTACCCTTATGGTCATGTGAGATCCATGAATTTGGGGAGCAGTGGCTGTGTCCCAGAAACCCCTTTTCCCATTATTATGGGGGCCTGAGGCTGCCTGTCTCATGGTGACAAAAATGGTTGCCTATTGGGTCCCATCTTGTTACCAGGCTTGTGAGTTGTACACTGCATGCTTTGACCCAGGACACTCAAAGAACCCAGCAGGATGGAGCCTCCTGCACATGCATCCCGTTGTTGGGAGGAATGTTGTACTGTCACCACGACAGGCTTCGGCTTTGCTGGAATGTTCACAAGTGCCTTGCTTTTCAGGAGCTGCACAGTCAAGTTCTCAAAATACACACATCCACCACCAAGAGGGCAAACTCGAGTGGTTCTCCCAACCTGACGTGTTTCCCCACTGGATCTCTGACAGTCCGTGGAGATTTCTGTGCTCTTAGATGCCCAAAGCTTAATTTGGCCAACCCCTACCCTTGTGTTTCCCCGCAGCGCTGGCTCTGCGCTCTGTCCAGATGTGACAGCATCAGCCCTGCGGCTGCGCCACCACCCGGAAAGCCCTCCTGCCAGGGCTTAGCCTGCATGGCTCTGTATCTCCGCACCGCCAAGCTGCTGAGAAATTTCTATGGGCATACTGTCCCTCCAGGACCACGCCCACCCCTTCTTTCCTCAGAAATGTATCTCCTAAAATAAGGGTCCCCAGGAGACTTGCAACCAGGGGAGCAGTGGCAGCTCATTCCGGGCTAACCCCCTAAGCCTGTCTTCAAAGCCCCTTTTCTCTGACTTCCTAGTGAGCCATAGCAGCCTTACTGAGGCTCTCCTGTTGGTTCTTGTATCCTAGGCCCTTACTGGTTTCATTGGCCCCAGGTTTAATAAACATCCTCTCAAAGAAAAATGTATCATACAGTGGTTTTTAATTCTGTGAAATGGTTTCATTTCATCTATTTTCCTGCCAATATAAATTATAGATTTGGTTGATAAATTTGCATGCCTGGTAAACCACACTAGGATATTATTTATTAATGTTTATATATGTCCATGGCTGAATTCAATTTGCTAAAACTTTAAGATTTTGTTGTAACTATGTTCACGTGGATATTGGTCTGTAATTTGTTTTAGTATTATCATTGCTTTTGGTGGCCTGTGCTGGGTTTATTTAGTTAACTGGGACATGTTTCAGCCTTGTTTTGGAAGATGTATATAGTGGGAGCTGCTTCATCTCTAAATATCCTGTAAAAGTTCTATCATGTTCCAGGGATGAACCTCAGACACTGAGAAAACAGGCAGATCAGTCCTAAATCCACAAGGATCCAATAACTCAAATGGGCAGGAAGTTCCTTAGACTCTGCCAACTCCTTACATTAGCCCAGTGAGACCCTGCCCAGGTTGGACTGACAACTTACAGAATTGTAATTCATGTTCTTCAATCCGCAGGTTTGTGGTAATTCATTCAGGCAGCAATGGAAAGCTCATACATTATTCTGTGCAAATTTCTTTACTGTCTGATACAAGAATATTTCCTAGATGCATGTACCTTTCCTGCCCCAACCTGGAAATAGCCTCTTTTCTAAAGAGTTCTGGTTCTGGATTATTTATTTTTTGTGACAGATTCAGAGCATCAGTCAGAGAGGGACAAATAGGGGCAGACAGAAAGGGAGAGAGACAAGAAGCATCAATTCTTCATTGCAGCACCCTAGTTGTTCATTGATTGCCTTCTCATATGTGCCTTGACCAGGGGGCTACAGCAGACTGAGTGACCCCTTGCTCGAGCCAGCAACCTTGAGCTCAATCTGGTGAGCTTTGCTCAAACCAGATGAGCCCGCGCTCAAGCTGGCGACCTAGGGGTCTCGAACCTGGGTCCTCGGCATCCCAGTCCAACGCTCTATCCACTGCGCCACTGATGGTCAGGCACTGGGTTCTTTTTCTGAGAGGGAGAGAGAAAACATGTATGTATAAACCAATAACTGGATTATTGAGCATAATAAATATGCTCATGACCACTGGCAATGCCACTGCTTTCGAGGCTACCTCAGAAGAGACAGGATATACACACATGTAAACTTCTCAGCATACTCAAATAAGGCTTTTATTTACAAAGATACAGAACTGTAAGAAAAAGAACACAATGCCAAATGTACAATTAATAAAATAACAAATTAATAAATAGAACTTTATGAAAATTAAGAAATTCTGCCCTGGCCGGGTAGCTCAGTTGGTTAGCGCATCATCCCAATGTGCAACAGTTACCAGTTCAATCCCCAGTCAGGGCATATGCAGAAAAAGATCAATGTTTCTCTGTCTCTGCCCATCCTCTCTCTCTCAAATCAATCAATATATATTTTTTTTAATTAAGAGATTCTGCTCAAAGAAATATTAAGAAAAGACAAAAAGGCCCTGGTGGGCTGGCTCAGTGGTAGAGCATTAACTGGTGTGTGGATGTCCCAGGTTTGATTCCCAGTCAGGGCACACAGAAGTGCCCATTTGCTTCTCTACCCTTCCCCCTCTCCTTCCTCTCTGTCTCTCTCTTCCCCTCCTGCAACCTAGGCTCCACTGGTGCACAGTTGGCCTGGGCACTGAGGGTGGCTCCATGGTCTCCGCCTCAGGCACTAGAATGGCTCCGTTTGCAATGGAGCAACAGCCCGGATGCCAGATGGTCAGAGCATCGCCCCTGGTGGGCATGCCGGGTGGATCCTGGTTGGACGCATGCAGAAGTCTGTCTCTTTGCCTCCCTGCTTCTCACTTTAGAAATAAATAAATAAATAAAATGAAAAGTCAATCCATAGACTGAGAATATTTGTGAAGCACATATCAAACAAGGAACTTGAAGCCAGAATATATTAAGAAACTGCAAAACAATTCTTTTAATAGTAGGCAAAAGATATGAACAGAAGATATATGGATGGCAAATAAACCCAGCGGAAAGTGCTCAACATTGAGTCACTAAGAAAATGCAAATTAAAACAATGAAATATTTACTATACACCTACAGAATGGCTAAAAGGAATGGCCCATGTCTTACATACAAAGGTCAGCAGGATATGAAGAAACTTGGAATCTAATATACTCCAGGAGGAAAAGTGAAACGGCATGACCATGTAGAACACAATTTGGCAAGTTTTTAAAAAAGCTAAATATGTGGGTCAACATCCACTGTACGTATGAGGAGACGTGTGAGGAGTTTTGTGGCCCTGCTTCCCATTAAGACTGTGGAAGTGGTCCTAAAGGCGCACAGCAAATGAAGAAGCATTTCTCTTTTTTTTTTTTTTTTTTTTTACAGGGACAGAGTCAGAGAGAGGGATAGACAGACAGGAACGGAGAGAGATGAGAAGCATCAATCATTAGTTTTTCATTGCTGTTGCGACACCTTAGTTGTTCATTGATTGCTTTCTCACATGTGCCTTGACTGTGGGCCTTCAGCAGACTGAGCAACCCCTTCCTGGAGCCAGCGACCTTGGGTCCAAGCTGGCGAGCTTTTTTGCTCAAGCCAGATGGGCCCGCGCTCAAGCTGGCGACCTCGGGGTCTTGAACCTGGGTCTTCCGCATCCCAGGCCGACACTCTATCCACTGCACCACCGCCTGGTCAGGCTGAAGAAGCATTTCTTGCAGGAAATCTAATATTCTGAAGGAACAGCAAGAGCCAGTCACATCCGAACCAAGACCACTCCCTCTCTCCCCCTTTCAAACTCAGATGAAAACACCACTCCAGACCGATACAGCCAAGAACACAGGGCTCTCTTCCCCAGAGCTCCCCCCAGGCAGAGGGCTGTCTTCTCAGGCGGGACAGGGTGTCAGCAATGTATCAGCCTGCCCTCGGTGTGCCTACTTGGGTGAATGATGTTCAATTGCTGGCTACTTGACAAAGCCTCCTCTCAGAGCTGCTCTCATGTTAGGCTTTTGTTGACCAGAGACAGCACATCCCCTACAGCATTACGGCCTTTGTCCAGTCCGAACTTTCCAGTGTTAAACAAGGTTAATGAAGCCTTTGGCTGAAGCATCTTTTCCTGGTGACTGTATCCATAAGGCCTATCTGGGCTGTGAAGTTTCCTTTGTTGCATCAGAGCAGACTTTTGGTTAAGGGTTTTTCCCTATTAGTTGCCTTCAAGACTTCTCTCCTCTGTGAACTTTCTGGTGTTGAGTGAGGTTGAAACGCTGAGTAAACGATTTCCCACAATCACTGCACTCATAAGGCATTTCTCCAGTGTGAATCCTCCGATGTCTAGCCAGGCTGGGGCTGTGGCGGAAACATTTTCCACATTCCCTGCACTCATAAGGTCTCACTCCAGTGTGAACCCTCTGGTGTTTAACGAGGTTGGAATTCTGACTAAAGAATCTTCCACATTCACTGCATTTAAAAGGCTTTTCTCCAGTGTGTATTTTGCGGTGTTGCACGAGGCTGGAGCTTTGGCTAAAAAATTTCCCACATTCCCTGCACTCATAAGGCCTTGCTCCAGTGTGAACTCTCCAGTGAATAATAAGGCTTGACTTGTAGTTATAGAATTTCCCACATTCAGTGCACTTATAAGGCCTTTCTGCAGTGTGCACTCTCTGATGTTTCCGGAGGCTTGAGGTGAAGCTAAAGAATTTCCCACATTCATTGCACTTGTAAGGTCTTACTCCAGTGTGGATACTGTGGTGCTCAACAAGGGTGGAGTTATGTCTGAAGGATTTCCCACACTCACTGCAAGTAAAAGGCTTTTCTCCAGTATGAACTCTCTGGTGTCGAATGAGCTCAGCATTGCTGCTACAGGATTTTCCACATTCACTACACCCATAAGGCCTTTCACCAGAGTGAACTATTTGGTGTATAAAAAGTTTGGATTCATGGCTAAATAATCTCCCACATTCCCTGCACTCATAAGGACTTCCTCCAGTATGAACTCTCCAGTGATTAATAAGACTTGACTTGTGGCTATAGAATTTCCCACAGTCAGTGCACTTATAAGGTCTTTCTCCATTGTGAATTCTCTGATGTTTCCTGAGGCTTGAGTTGAACCTAAAGAATTTCCCACATTCATTGCACTCGTAAGGCCTTACTCCAGTGTGGATCCTGTGATGCTCAACAAGGGTGGAGTTACGCCTGAAGGATTTCCCACATTCACTGCAGGTAAAAGGCTTTTCTCCAGTGTGAACTCTCTGGTGTTGAATGAGGTCGGCATTGCGGTTAAAGGATTTGCCACATTCACTACACCCGTAAGGCTTTTCACCAGAGTGATCTATTTGGTGTATAAAAAGGTTGGATTTATGGCTAAATAATTTCCCACATTCGCAGCACTTGTAATGCCTTTTTTCAGGGTGACTCTCCGAGTTCCCGTGTGGCTCCCCTGTACTGGGAGTCACCTGATGGTTAAGACCAGAGTCGGTCAGGAAGTCCTTCTCACATGGACCCCAATCTTCTCTTCTCAAGGGTTTCTCTCCACAGGGCAGCTTCTGATGTTGGGGAAGGTTTGCTCTGAGCACTCGTTCTACATGAACACTCTGCTCAACCTCCGCTGCACGCCAACAACCTGAAAGCACGAAAATGCTGGTGACGTGGGTGTAGACTGGTGGGTGGGGGCAGCACTGTCACAAACGACAAACATGCATCCGACACACCCATCCATAAGTTCCTGGGACGGCTGCCAGGATGCGGGGCCGGAGATCAGTGTGAGGAGGGACCGCTGTACAGCGCAGGACCCTGATACGCTCCCAGGTCAGTGTGGGGGTGCAGAGCCTCATGCACAACAGGGACACAAAAATGGGTGCAGCGCCAACACACTCCCCTGCCAACGGCTTTCAGCAGGGCCTTAGTTTCTGGTTCCACAGGAACACAGTGCCGAAGAGTGTCTTCAGACCCAGGAAAACTAAAGCAACCGAATAGCTGGTGTTTAAGGACTATAAGGATGCCCTCCTGACTTGCAAATACACAGTGAAGTCCCCTCGCATCTCTACATGTGAACCCCACCCTGACTCCCAATAAAGGCACTTACCCACAGGTTCCCTCCATATCTTTGCAGCGCTCCCTCCCAGGTAACACCCACTCCCAGGAAGCAGTAACTGTCTTTCTGGGTCCTGTGAGTATAATAAACTTTGTTTATTCCCACACATCTCCTCTGTCTTTTCTTTTTATTTATTTATTTTATTTTTTGTATTTTTCTGAAGTGAGAACTGGGAAGGTAGAGAAACAGACTCCTGCATGCGCCCGACCAGGATCCACCCGGCATACCCACCAGAGGGCAATGCTTTGCCCATCTGGGGCATTGCTCTGTTGCAACCAGAGACATTCTAACACCTGAGGCAGAGGCCATGGAGCCGTCCTCAGGGCCCGGGCCAACTTCTGTTCCAATGTAGCCTTGGCTATGGGCGGAGAAAAGAGAGATAGAGAAAAAGGAGAGGGAGAGGGGTGGAGAAGCAGATGGGCGCTCCTCCTGTGTGCCCTGGCTGGGCATCAAATCTGAGACTTCCACACACTGGGCCGACGTTCTACCACTGAGCTAACCAGCCAGGGCCTCCTGTCTCTTCTTGTGGCCACATCTGACTGACCATCTCATTAAAGAAATTAAAGAATACAAAACAATTGGTATCACAAACAGGAGTCCAGTTACAAGCACAGGAGAACTTAGGAGATGCCCCTTAACTGCTTGGCTTCTTAACTGGCTGTCCCAGCCGGGCTCTACCATCTACCAGTGTCACGCTGATGGCCCCATGTACTGCTTGGCTGCTCCGTGCTTGCTCATCCAGGCACTACCAAGGCTTTGCACCCTAAGTTGTAGATCTCGTTTCCCTAAAATAGCCTGCAGTGGTACCCTGAGTTCATAAGGAGTTAGAAACTAAAATTTGTAATTTCACAAGACTAGAAATCCACACTATCAATATTAAAGATTTCATTCAAAGAGCTGGGGAGCCTGACCAGGCAGTAGCGCAGTGGATAGAGCGTCGGACTGGGATGAGGAAGACCCAGGTTAGAGACCCTGAGGTTGCCAGCTTGAATGCAGGCCCATCTGGCTTGAGCAAAAGCTCACCAGCTTGGACCCAAGGTTGCTTGCTGGCTCCAGCAAGGGGTTGCTCGGTCTACTGAAGGCCCGCGGTCAAGGCACATGTGAGAAAGCAATCAATGAACAACTAAGGTGTTGCAACGACAACGAAAAACTAATGATTGATACTTCTCACCTCTCTCCATTCCTGTCTGTCGGTCACTATCTATACCTCTCTCTGTCCCTATAAAAAATAAAAAAAAATAAAGAGCTGGGGAAAGGGGGAGCTGATTGGTTACTGAGCATTTAATCTCGGCTTGCAGCTCCAGGTCACAGAGAGTCCCAGAAATGAGGCAGCAGCTGGCATTACTAAACAGCCCAAAATACATGATTTACTTAAAGATCCTTTGGCCCTGGCCAGGTAGCTCAGTTGGTTAGAGCCTCATCCTGATATACCAAGGTTGAAGATTATTTCCCCCATCAGGGCACATACAACAATCAACCAATGAATGAATGTATATATTTAAGTGGAACAACAAATCTATATTTCTCTCTCTCCCTTCCTCTCTCTTAAAAAACAAAGTATCTTTGACGCCCCCCCCCCTTCTCACATGGTATTTCAGGACTGAAAGCACCCAAGCACAGAGGACACCCCAAACACCAGAGCAGGTGTGACAGAAACCAGAATGTTTGATACAATTATAAAGGCCTCCGCTGAGGAACCTGAAACCTCTACCACCCTCAGGGATTTAAAAGCCCTGACATTACTGACTTGGATTTTCAGGGCTTGGAGATGCCCAATGAAAAACTATCAAGGAGGACTTCATGCCCCCACAAAATTGCAGTGGTTCAGCCGACCTACCAGTTCTTTGAACATTCAAGTAGGAAAACCTTGAATGTGTTTCTAATTCAGACGAGGCCCCCGTTGTCACAGAGGCCAGGAGTTTGGTGGCATTTCTTCATCTTACTGTCATGTCTACACCAAACTGGAGACGTGGATGGAACTGCTGACAGGCCATGAGAGTTCTGCTCACCTGACTCACAAAACTGACTCATCACTCCCGGTCTCCTGGCACGGAAGTACTGGCCACCCAGCCGTTCTGCCTGCTCCTTCTTTCCCAATGTCCTGTCGCCCCTGTTGCCTCCAGGTGTGCATGTCTCATGAATGTATCGCTAGGAAAGATCTTTCCAAATTACAACTAAAGGAGATATTATTAAAAGACCCTCACCCATTACCCACAGGTCCAGCAGCTCAGGGAACTACTTTCTCAAGTCCACCCTAGGATGCTTTCAGCTCTGAAACAGGCAACTGCCAAGGCAGTCCAGTGGGTATGCAGCCCGTCCCCAGACCCTGTTCCCCCACCGGGGGTCAATCACCCACACACAATTCTGGTGGTTCACTGGAACTCTAAAAATAAACATTTCCTAGCTTTACTGGATATGGGAGCCAAAGTGACCATCATTCCAGGCAACCCATACAAATTTCAAGGAGGTACCCGTCTTTTCAAATACAAGAATATTGCAACAATTTTTATTAAACAGCTACCCATCATGGGGACTGCTACCACTTGGATTTTCCTGTTATAGACAGAGATGGCACTGCCTGCATC
Source organism: Rhynchonycteris naso (assembly GCA_037038555.1). Lineage (NCBI taxonomy): Eukaryota > Metazoa > Chordata > Mammalia > Chiroptera > Emballonuridae > Rhynchonycteris > Rhynchonycteris naso. Next base: position 238,195,590 of record CM072997.1, read on the forward strand.
CTACAATCCTGGAACAAGCCAAAGTGGCCCTGCCAGTCAGAACCACAAAGCGAGGGCCCCACTGGTAAAGGTAGTAAACATCACAATATTGCCTAAAACAAGGAAGTGCTAACCTTCTGCTGGTTGTTCAAGACCCACTTTAAAAAGGGGGCAATTAGGCCCTGGACGGGTGGCTCAGTGGTAGAGCGTCGGCCCAGTGTGTGGATGTCCAGGGTTTGATTCCCAATCAGGGCACACAGAAGTGCCCGTCTGCTTTTCCATCCCACCCCCTCTTGCTTCTCTCTCTCTCTCTCTCTCTCTCTCTCTCTCTCCTTCTGCCCTCCTGCAGCCAAGGCCTGATTGAAGTGAGTTGGTGCCGGGTGCTAAGGATAACTCTGTGGCCTCTGCCTCAGACATTAAAAAATGGCTCTGGTTACAGCAGAGCAACGCCCCAGATGGGCAGAGCATCACCGCCTAGTGGGCATGCTGGGTGGATCCCAGTTGGGCACATGCGGGAGTCTGTCTCTCTGCCTCCCCTCCTCTCACTAGAAAAATAAAAATTAAAAATAAAAAAAGAAGCAAGCAATTGTCACCATTTCTCCTTCAATATTCCAATTTGGCTAGTCTTAAAGGTTTCTACCAACAGTGGCACTGAACTATTGATTATTGTCCTCCAAGCCCCCCATCAAGGCTCCAATATCTAACATAAGCTAAATTAAACAATGACCTCTAAAGGGTGCCCAGTGACTATTGTGACATGGTGTCCCTGGTCAGCATATTTTATTCAGTGCCTGTCTACCAGTCACAGCCTCATTTCACCTTTCCCTTTGAAGTGACCCAACATACATTTTCTGTGCTGTCCCATGAGTTCAACAGCCCAGCCACTGCCAACAATTGGTACGGCCAGGATCCAGTCAGGGTCCATGTTCACTTATACCATCACCTTTGTTCTCATTGTTCTCGCCTGAGGACAGCTGCATGTTATAATAAACCAGCTGCACTTGGCCAGTCTCCCACATACGGACCACCTTCATTCACCCGCATGCTTACGCTCATGATCGCATTATGCTTTGAACAATGGAACTTTGGGATTCTATTATGGTCCTAACTCACAGGCACAACACTCCATATACCTTTTTCCCTTCCTTTCCAAGTGAGAGGGCGGGAGAGATAGAGAGACAGACTCCCACATGCATCCTAATTGGTATCCATCCAGCAACCCCCATCTGGGGCTGAAGTTCTGCCCATCTGGGGCCATGCCTGCAACCGAGCTATTTTTAGCACCATAGGTAGAGGCTCCATGAAGCCATCCTCAGCACACAGGGCTGATGCACTCGAACTAATTGAGTGATGGTTACAGGAGGGAAAGAGAGAGAAAAAGAGAGAGAGAGAAAGAGAAGGCAGAGGGGGAGGAGTGGAGGAAGAAACAGATGGTCTTCTCTCCTGTGTGCCCTGACCGGGAATCAAACCTGGAACATGCACACACCAAGCTGCTGCTCTAGTACTGAGCCAACTGGCCAGGACCCCTATATACTTTTTCCTGCCGATTCCCAATAAATTGTACCCCAGTTTGCAATGATTACACAGGAGATCCCCATAGTTCTTTTTTTTTTAATTTTTTTTTTATTTCTTTATTTTAGAGAGGAGACACAGAGAGAGAGAGAGAGAGAGAGAGACAGAGAAAGAAAGAAAGGGGGGAGGAGCTAGAAGCATCAACTCCCATATGTGCCTTGACCAGACCAGTGCAGGGTTTTGAACTGGCGACCTCAGTGTTCCCAGGTCAACGCTTTATCCACTGCGCCACCACAGGTCAGGCCCCCATAGTTCTTTATCTACCAGGTACCTCTCTGTTTCCATCAACCCAAGGGCGCCAGAAAAATCAGGCAATATCTATTCCCATCTTAACAGCACTTGTCACAGCTACGGGAGACACCAGCACTGGCACCATACAGCAGCCTTCACCAAGACCAGATCATGACTGCCAACCAGCACCTCTCAATGGCCCTCAGATATACAAAGAATGCATGAGACCCTGTCCCTCTGCAACAAGCCCACAAGTCTCTAAGCCCAAATCGTCATGGATAACAGATGGGCTCATGACCAGGCAGGAGCAGGGGCCCCTGTGCCATACAGGGCACCTCCTGCCATATATACAATAATCGCTCCAGACAACTACAGGCCAAACCACTAGGTTTAGGCGATGAGGTAAAAAAAATAAACAACATTGCCTGACCAGGTGGCGGTGCAGTGGATAGAGCGTCAGACTGGGGACGCTGAAGCCCCAGGTTCAAAATCGCAAGGTCGCCGGCTTGAACATGAGATCATAGACATGACTCCATGGTTGCTGGCTTGAGCCCAAGGTCACTAGCTTGAGCCCAAGGTTGCTGGCTTGAGCCCAAGGTCACTAGCTTGAGCCCAAGGTTGCTGGCTTGAGCAAGGGGTCACTGGCTCAGCTGGACATATAAGAAAGCAATCAATGAACAACTAAGGCACCACAAATATGAGTTGATGCTTCTCATCTTTCTCCTTCCCTGTCTGTCACTCCCTCCCTCTCTCTCTCTCTCTCTCTCTCTCTAAACTAATAAATAAATAAAAATACCGAACACCTTCTACCAGATTCCCTTAAACTTCCTGGGTTTTCCCCTCCAAGTACAGTGGCGGCGGCTGCCTAGGGTCACACTCACCATAGGCTTAGGAGGACTTCTCTTGGTTGTCACCTTTGTCAAAAGCTTGCCTTCAGTGGCTAGACCAAGCCGTTCCAGTCACCTCTAAGTCTTCACCACCCCAGTGGTCATCGTTCTCCATCCCTATTAGTGCTATTAATGATGTTGAGATACTGCAGAGTCAACTGTATTAACAGTTTTAAAACTTCCTTTCTTCCTGGTGCCTCAACATTCCCACAAACAGGCCAACTGTCAGCACCCCAACCTGGTGACCAGGGGACCGAAGGGATAAGGCTGCCCTCTGCCTCAAGTGCCCTTTCTGACTCTCCCATGACTGACGTAGGGATAGTCATGTTCCAGTGTCATCCCCTCATCTTTTCTCATCTATTCTACCCGACCACCAGGAAGGGTGCAGGCCCTCAGTCCTGCTCACTTTCTGCTTCCCCTCTGCTTGGTTGTTCCCCCTTAGTGGGCGATCCCTTCCAAACAACCCCAACTCCCTTGGCAGGCAGGGACAGACTCTGGACCTGTGTATCCTCTCGTAGCTGCACCTGGCTGAACATCATAAAAGAACAGAAAACAAGGCGACTGTTAGTGAGCCCTGGAGAGGGGGCTGTGGAGAGCACCCGGTGAGAGACAGAGAAGGGGTGGGCAGCCCTGGGTCAGACGTCAGAGCCAATAAGATAAATGAGCCACTGAGAAAGAAAAGATGGAAACCAGGCATGGCCCCTTGCCTCGGGAACAAAACATCTCACAGCTCTCATGCTTCCCCTCCGAGTACCTCTTGGTGTGTCTGCATCTGTGACTCCCTGGGCGGGGAAACACGGCGCTCCCCACTGCTCCAGCTGGGTAATTTCATGCGCCCTGGAAGATGCAAGTCCTAAGGGAGAGACAAGACAGGGGGGTCAAAGCCACCCAACCCGTGACACACCAAAGGGGGGAAAACCGAGTAGAACAAAGATAACCTCGAAGGAGGGTCTTGCATGAACAACACACTCAAGGTGGTGCCTCAATTCCTGCCACAGGTAATGGCTCCTGTAACAACCAGAGGAGGAGCGCAGAACCTGGGGACAGAACTCCCACAGACCTTCATAGTGTCACCAGACCAGGAAGGGGCCAAGAGTTATGATCCGTTAAGCTGAATGCAAGACTCCTCATCCCCAAACCATTACCCACAAGGCTTTGGGATGGCTCAGGGCAGAAGGGGTTAGTGCACACCATCCCAGCATGGGCTAGAGGCTCACATAACACCCACTCCAGGATGGGAAAGGAAGCAGGGTCCACTATGCAGCTTCGGGAAGGACAGACCTACAGCTGGAGAAACAGGGAACAGCAAGCCCCAGCCAGGATGCTGGACTAGGCTATGCGGACCTTACCCAGAGATGCCATGAGTGCCATGTTCTCCAGCATCACGTTGTGGTACAGACATCTCTGGCCCTCATCGAGGAGCCCCCACTCCTCCCAGGAAAAGTAGACAGCCACGTCTTCGAAGGTCACACAGCCCTGCCAGGACGAAGACAGTTGAGTTCATGGGCAGATGTCTCTCCCAGGACTCGAAGCGTCTCCCCTACCACCCACCCTCCTCCAGGGCTCCCAACGTAAGAGTGGATTCCAGGCTGTAGTGCCAGCGACACCCACCTCCTCCTAATGGTCCCATTCATCCCTGCTCAGCCCTCAGTAACAACAACAAGCAGCCGGGCAGATGAATGTCATGTAAGTTCTAGGGCTGGCCGGTAGATCCTCACCCTTCTCCTGCAGACAGTTTACCTGTGAGCCTCCAAATGTGCTTCCCCACCTGACCAGGCGATGGTGCAGTGGATAGAGCGTTGGACTGGGATGCGGAGGACCCAGGTTCGAGACCCCGAGGTCACCAGCTTGAGCACAGGTTCATCTGGTTTGAGCAAAGCTCACCAGCTTGGACCCAAGGTCTCTGGCTTGAGCAAGGGGTTACTCGGTCTGCTATAGCCCCAGGGTCAAGGCACATATGAGAAAGCAATCAATGAACAACTAAAGTACCACAACAAAACATTGATACTTCTCATCTCTCTCCCTTCCTGTCTATTGTCTATCCCTATCTATCCCTCTCTATGACTCTCTGTCAAATAAATAAAAAACAAATGTGCTTCCCCAACACAACCAAAACTGAGTCACTGTTCTCCCATCAGCCCCCAGGACAAGGCTTGGAACCATCAAATTCTACTCCCTCCCAACATGTACGTCCCTGTGGACCCCTCACATCCCCAACCTTCCCTACCACCACCCCCACACACACACCACATACATGCACCTCCCTGGCTTGACCACATGTCTCTGTGCACACAGCCTCCAGAGCAGTGGTTCTTAACCTTTTTTGAGGTACCGAACCCACCAGTTTCATATGCGCATTCACCGAACCCTTCTTTAGTGATAAATAAAATATAATTTTTTTCCCCAAATTCAAGACATAGGTATATATTTTTTTACTGGTGCACAAAATGAGCCGTGCATGAACATCACCTTGCTCAAAGAACAAAACCAACAAAGTGCATGAACTCACAACAAATTACGGTATTACTTTATTCTGGCCTCCGCGGCAGAGGCTTCTCCGAACCCGAGACTGACTCATCGAACCCCAAGGGTTCGATAGAACCCAGGTTAAGAACCACTGCTCCAGAGGGTACAGGCAAGTGTCATCAGAATCTCATCCTGTCCAGGCTCTCAGTGGCCCTGATGGCCAAGGGGAAACCCCCAATATTGAAGGCCTTCCTAACTGACCTCTTCTCCTCACTTTAATCTCAGTATATGGAACCACACATAGATTTCAGACACCCTCAGTCAGCTCTCTTCTGCTTCACTGTAGGAAAGGTGTCCCCTACACAGTCTCAGCTTTCTCAGACGCTTATCGGAAGCCCAGGGCCACCTGTCTCTCACAGCGTGCCTATGATTCTCTCAAAGAGTTCTTTTGATCTGAGCTAATCCCAGGTCGCACCAAGGGCCAGAGCCTGTGGCCACCAACTTCACTCTCATCTCACTGCCTTGCCTCCATACCCAACTCATGTCCACTCCCCATAAAAACCCTGGCCACCAGTTAGACACCCCTCACTCCTGCAACCCCTCCCCTCATGGCCATTATTCTGCCTCCTGTGTCCCATGAGTGACCAAGTCCTTGGCCTGGCACGACCCCCATTACCTAACAGCATGAGCAGCAGCATGGAAGATGCCCGCTGCCAAACCTGATCGACAGCTTCATCCTGCACCGCATACCATCGGTGTGGTGGGTGTCTCCAATCTGAATCCTTCACCTGAGCTCCAGACTTGTGCATTCCACTAAAGAGTCCACGAAAGCGTCTCGAGCACCTCAGTTCAATAGAACCCAAACCTGACTCCTAACATTTCCACTGAAAATTCGTTTTACAATAAACACTAACATGATGGTAATTCCCTGCTTCTAGCTACTAAGGCCAAACATCTCAGAGACACTCATAACTCTTCCACTTCTCTCTCCCGCCTTCTACATCACACAATCTGCTTGTACCTACTTAACATTCACACAGATTCCAACACATCTTCAACCTCCATGGCTACCCCGGGTTCAGCCACCAACACTCACCTGGACCACTGCAGTAGCCTCCTCCCTTGTCTCCCTGCAAATCAACAATCTGCTCTCTCTTCTGCAGCAAAACAGCCTGTTCGGTCTGAGTCTGATCACTCCCCACCTCCGCTCCAAATATCTTCCGGCTCACACCCCCATCAAACTAGAGGCCCCGCTCTTCAGACTACCATGCCAGGTTTGATTCCTGCTGTTTCCACCAGGTAGAATAAAGATCTAAGGTTGTGCCTGACCAGGCAGTGGCGAAGTGGATAGAGCGTAGGACTGGGATGCAGAAGACCCAGGTTTGAGACCCCGAGGTCACTAGCTTGAGCACAGGGCCCATCGAGCTTGAGCAAAAGCTCGCCAGCTTGGATCCAAGGTCGCTGGCTCCAGCAAGGGGTGGCTCGGTTTGCTGAAGGCCCGCGGTCAAGGCACATGTGAGAAAGCAATCAATGAACAACTAAGGTGCCCCAATGGCAACAAAAAACTAATGATTGATGCTTCTCACCTCTCTCCGTTCCTGTCTGTCTGTCCGTCCCTATCTATCTCTCTCTCTGACTCTCTCTCTCTGTCCCTGTAAAAAAAAAAAAAAGATCTAAGGTTGCATCAGCATTCCCAGATCAACCTCATCCCCAGCATTCCCTGATGGGCTGTGAATATAAAATCTGTGCCACTCGTTGCCAGATGTGTGAACCAATCCATACAATCCCAGGTCAGGACTCATACAGTCTTGGCTGTAGGTGATCGCTTTCCAGGGATCTCAGATGGCAGGACAGGAAGAGTAGCAGGCAGAGTCCCGGTCTATGCAGGTGGGAGTGGACGAAGATGAGGATCTGGGAGACCACCCCTTACTGCAGCAGGTCTGGAAGCAATCCTGCAGGCCAGTGTTGGGCCCCAAAGGCTCATCTAAGGCCCCTCACACCATCTGGGCCCCAGTCCTCAGTAATACTTGATCTAGTTTGCTAGTTACTGAAAGGCAGAAACCACAGGATGAACCGAAAACACAAAGCTAGTGTGTTCTCAAAGGAAAATTTATTTTAGAGGCACTTGGGTGCAAGCGGACTGAGACCAGCAAAGGGTGTCAGCACTGAGCTGCAGGAGGGGGCAGTAGATATAGGGGTTGCCGCAGGCATTTGCTGGCATGGGGTGGCCTGTACCTGGGCATGCCCAGATAAGCATATCGGGGTTTGTGGCCTTGATCACTGTCTCCCTTTCCCAACCCTCAGGTCCCTCATGATGGCCTTGTCTCAAGGACATTTCTCAGAACCTTCGTAGGGTTGGGGGAGTTGCTTAAGGGGAGGGGGAGGTTGGGTGAGGGGAATTTCAGTTTTAAAGGGGCTTTGGGTTTAAGGGAACTAACTTAAACCTAAAAGTTATTTTCTCTCCACAGAAATTGTTCTTGCCCTCCAAAATGACTAATATACTTGGTAAATCACCCCCCGCCCTTTTTCCAGATATTTGTAAGGTAGCTAAAAGGAACTGCATACATCTCTGTACATGGTAATAAGAAATCTCTTGTGCCTGACCAGGTGGTGGTGCAGTAAATAGAGTGTAGACCTGGGACGCTGAGGTTACCGGGTTTGAACTCCTGAGAACCCCAGCTTGAGCATGGACTTATCCAGCTTGAACGTGGGGTTGCTGGCTTCAATGTGGGATCATAGACATGATGCCATGGTCACTGACCTGAGCCCAAGGTCACACACTGTCACTGGCTGGGCTGGAGCCCTGCCCCCATCAAGGCACATATGAGAAAACAATCAATGAACAATTATGGTGCTGCAGCAAAGAATGAAGAAATGATGCTTCTCATCACCCTTCCTGTCTGTCCCTCTCTGTGTCTGTCTCTGTCAAAGAAAAAAAAAAAAGAACAATACTGCAGAGGAAGAGGTGCAGAGGAACAAGAGATGCATGGAAGCCACAAAGGCATCTACTCAACAGTATCTCTTGTCAATGTGCAGGGTGTCAGCAACTTAGGCTAGGGAGAGAAGTTGGATAGAGAGGGTATGAGTGATTTGACACTGGTCTTACTGATCATGTAACAGCCCTCAACAATAGGCAGGTGTGTAAAATAAATGACATCTAAATTCTGCACCTGTATGTAAAACTACAACAACCCCTCTTTTTCAGCAATTCCCCTGTGGTTCCTAATACTGTTTCTTCAACACCACAAGACACGGACTCACCCTTCCTTTATAACCACTGTCCAAGTCTCCTCCTACGTTGCACCATAGTCATCTCCTTAGCTATTCTATTTGTTAGTTAGCATCTCTGGTCCAGAGGTCTAGCAAATTCTAACGAGATCAAGTACTAATTAGACACCTACGGTCCCCCATTGATAAAGGCAGCCTTGCATCCTATTATGAAGACCACCCTCCCTGACTGTTCCTTTCTTCAACCTCACCTACTGAGAAACCACATCAGAGCTCAGATATCCATAGCCCTCTTCCACTGTACATGATGTCTCTCCACTTTGCCCTCACTCCAGGCCAGTCCTCTACCCCGTGACCAGTAAGTTTCACAAGTGACCAATTATGAACTGCTCCCTGAAATATCTAATACCCTTAACAGGCCAAAAATAAAACCACCAATATCCCCAATAAAAATTACTCTTAGGCCCTAATCGGTTGGCTCAGCGGTAGAGCATCTGCCTGGTGTGTGGAAGTCCCTGGTTCGAATCCCAGCCAGGCCACACAGGAGAAGAGCCCATCTGCTTCTCTACCTTCGTCCCTCTCCTTTATCTTTCTCTCTCTCTCTTCCCCTCCTGCAGCCAAGGCTCCATTAGAGCAAAGTTGGCCCGGGCACTGAGGACAGCTCCATGGCCTCTGCCTCAGGCGCTAGAATGGCTCCGGTTGCAGCAGAGCAACGGCCAAATGGGCAGAGCATCACCCCCTAGTGGGTATGCCGGGTGGATCCCAGTAGGACGCATGCAGGAGTCTGTCTGCCTCCTCGCTCACTTCAGAAAAACACACAAAAAAATTACTCTTAAATACAGTGTGTCCGTAAAGTCATGGTGCACTTTTGACTGGTCACAGGAAAGCAACAAAAGATAGAAATGTGAAATCTGCACCAAATAAAAGGAAAAGTTTCCCAGTTTCTGTAGGATGATGTGGCAGCATGTGCGCATGTGCAGATGATGATATAACACCGTGTATACAGCAGAGCAGCCCACGGCCATGCCAGTAGAGATGTGGACAGTACAGAGGAAAGTTCAGTGTGTTCTGTGGCTTGCTAAATTTGAATCCATGACCAAAGTGCAATGTGAATATAGGCGGTTTATAACAAAGCACCACCACATAGGAATAACATTACACGGTGGGATAAGCAGTTGAAGGAAACCGGCAGTTTGGTGGAGAAACCCTGTTCTGGTAGGCCATCAGTCAGTGATGAGTCTGTAGAGGCTATACGGGATAGCTACCTAAGGAGCCCTAAAAAATCTGTGCGTGCGTGTGCTCGACAATTACACCTAAGCAAGACTACAGTTCACAAGGTGTTAAAGAAACGTCTCTGTTTTACAGGGTACAAATTGCAGCTGTTGAATGCTATCAAACCGCGGATAGACCCACACGATGTGTATTTGCTACAGATATGCTTCATGAGATCGACAATGATGCAAGATTTTTGCAGAAGATTGTGTTTAGCGATGAGGTGACCTTCCATATCTGTGCACATGTTCATCGCCATAACGTTGTATGGGCTGCTGAACATCCTCATGCTTACGAAGAGTATGAACGTAACACCCCTAAAGTGAACGTGTGGTGTGGCCTGATGCATAAGGTGATAGGCCCATTTTTTTTCGCGGAGCAGTCTGTGATGGCAAACACCTATCTTGACATGTTAGAATTGTATGCAGCGCCACAATTTCCAGAAGGTGTCATCTTTCAACAGGACGGCGCTCCTCCACACTATGCCACCATTGTTCGTGAGTTTCGGGATAGAACATTCCCGCAGCAGTGGATAGGCAGGGGTTCTGTCAAGCCATGGCCACCACGATCCCCGGATCTGATGCCCTTAGACTTTTACTTTTGGGGTTATGTGAAGCAACATGTGTACATTGAACGTATCAATGACATTAGTCACTTAAAACAGAATCACAGATGTTATTCACTCTGTTACACCAAGACGTCCTTACCCGTGTGTGGCAAGAACTTCACTATCGTTTGGATATGTGTAGGGCAACAAATGGAGCCTACATCGAACTGCACTGAATAGGTATGAAACTGGGAGAATTTTCCTTTTATTTGGTGCAGATTTCACATTTCTGTCGTCTTTTGTTGCTTTCCTGTGATCGGTCAAAAGTGCACCATGACTTTACGGACACATTGTACTATGAATTTCCACATTTCAGTTGATGGTTCATCCATACCTCCAGTAACTTAAACGAAACCTTCTAGTCATCTCTGACTTCTCTCTCAAGCACAAAAGTAGTAAATCCAGGCAACCACACTTAAAACCCTGACCCAGTTTTCAACTACTTTTCCCACCTTCTCAGTCACCATCACATGCACGTAGACTATCGTATCACAGAAGCCACCTCCCTGGTCTTTCTATCATCTCCTCACACTGTTCTGCATGCTGCAGCCACAGGGATTGTAATGAGACCCAAATCAGAACCCCTGCCTCCACTGCTCCAACACTGCCATTGCGTCCATCACCTGTAGGATACCCAACTTGTAACAAAGTGGCTCCAGATCTGAGTCCTGTCACACTGTTCCCAATTTCCATAAGAAATAAAGGATACCTGCATATCTCTGAACCAGCTAAGCCTCCCTTTCAAACATTTGCACATTCTATCTAATACCTGTTCCAGGGAGGGCTTCCCATATATCATTCAACTGGTTTCCAAGTACTGGAACCAATTTTATAACCCCTACATCGGGACTTAGGATGCTGGGCTTAGTAAGTCTGTTCAAGATCCCCATGACCAAGGGCTGGAAGAATGACACAACAGTTCCAGGCCATAGGTGTGAGGTCCTGAAATAAGGTCCACAGACCAGTACCCCTAAGTGATCCCGCAGTTGAGGTTGTCTGTGCAAAGAGAAAAGTCTGTTGAGAGCCTAGCAACCACCGCCAGGATCCATGGGCTCAGGCCGATAAGTACCTTTGCCCAGCTCCAGTACAGGTGACTGAAAGATGAATGCATTACCTCAGGGCCTCAGGCCTCAGTGCAGACTTCTCTGCCAGTTACCTGTTTTACAGGATCTTACCTTCCTGTTCTTAACTGTGATCATGTATTTCCTAGCCTGTTCTTCCTCTGAGCAGGTTTTGAAAACCTGAGAACCCTACCTTAAAGAAGGAAAACCAAGCTTTTCTTCCTGTTGGAAAAAAGCTTCAAGGGCATTTTATGTTTCAGGCAAAGCACTCAGAGAGATTTTGTAAAGGGCAACTTTGTAATTATTGAAATTATATGAATTGTACTGTTACTGTAATGTTTGTATAATGCACCTCATTCCCTGCACTGGAATGCCTGTGGTGTAGATAGCAAAGCGAGCAAAAGGGATAGAATGTTGGCCAAATAAGTTGGTGAAATATGATTTTTATGTTTGCTCGCTTGTGGTTTACAATGGGGGCTGGGCAGCACCAGCTAAAAGTGGTCATGAAATTGCAAGTTACCTTCCTGCTTGGTAAAGGCTATTATATTTTGCTAATGGAGAGGTTTTCTTACTACAAAGTGTTTGGGTTTTTTTTATTATTTTATTTATTGTCTTACTAGAAAGTTTTAAAGAAAGAAAGGAAGGAGCCTGACCAGGTGGTGGCGCAGTGGATAGGGCATCGGACTGGGATGCAGAAGACCCAGGTTCAAGACCCAGAGCTCGCCAGCTTGAGCGCAGGCCCATCCGGTTTGAGCAAAAAAGCTTGTCACCTTGGACCCAAGGTCGCTGGCTCCAGCAAGGGGTGGCTTGGTCTGCTGAAGGCCCGCGGTCAAGGCACGTGTGAGAAAGCAATCAATGAACAACTATGGTGTCGCAACGGCAATGAAAACCTAATTATTGATGCTTCTCATCTCTCTCTGTTACTGTCTGTCTGTCCCTATTTATCCCTCTCTCTGACTCTGTCCCTGTAAAAAATAAAAAAAAATAAAAAAGAAAGGAAGGAGAAGTCAGACCCCTCCTACCCCTTCTCCACTGAGGAGGAAGAAGCTAGGAGGAATGCAGGGGGAAGGGAGACCCGCAGGGGACTATCTGAAAAACCCCTTCCTCTGTGATAAAGTGCCAAGGAACTGCAAAATTGTTAATATTAGTATTTTAAAAGAAAGAGTCAGGCCCCCTTACCCCTCCTTTCTGAGGAAGAAAAAACAAGCTTGCAGGGGCAAAAGTCGGCTAGTCATAGTTAACTATTTCTTATAGTTCTCTGGAAGGACTGATGCCACTTGCTAGACAGAGCAAAGATAGAATCTATCTGAAAACTCCTTCCTTTTCTCCTTTCTTAAGACTTTAGGAAACAATGTTTACAAACCTTAATTAAAAATTCCTACACTAATCCTGACCCACCCTCCCATCCTGGAGTTATGAGTGAAGTATACCTCTAGACAAGGGGATCGCGAGACCCCCCCCCCTTGCATGAAAACCTGTATTCTGTAACATTTTATATGCTTTCTAATAATCATCATTTTGTAATTCTTTGTACCTGCAAAACTTGTAAACTAAGCAAGTGGGGACAAGCTTTAGATTAACTAATAAGCTAGCAGCAAGACTCTAAGCAAACGTAACTTCATTTACCTTCTCTCCTTATCCCAAACTAAACATTTCCCATTATTGTGGTGACAGGTATAGGTTGTAAATCCTAGAATGTCTGGGAATGTCTCTGCCAGATATGTAAAACACTTATCACTACTGTGTTAAGATTAATTACTTTTGTACCATGCTCCCTGTCCTTTTCCCCCTAACCAGTATGACCTTTGTCCATAAAAGCAGCCTCAGAACTGTATTCATTACTGCATGATTTGGGATGATGCCCCGTGCATGTTGCCGGCTTAATAATAAAGCTGCTCTTAAAATTTCCTCTATGACCTAGGTTGGTATCTCTGTGGAACTCGCTGGATTATTTAATAACACCTCTCCTAATCTTAAATGTTTTTAAAACCTTAATGAGCCATTTCCAATGCTTATTCTCTGACCTCACCTAAATCTCCTCCCACCCTGAAGTCAGGTGATTGATGTGGGTACCTCTAGACGGAGGAATCAGGAGCCCCTTGAATGTAAATCTGTGTTCTGTAAAGGGTATATTAGATGTAAGAAATCTAACTTTGGGGAGCATGTGTCCTTAAGCCACTAGCACCACCTGCTTTCCGGGGTGGGGTGGGGGGGGTGTTCTTTCTTTTTTTGTATTTTTCCGAAGTTAGAAGCAGGGAGGTAGAGACTGACTCCGGTATGCACCCAGGGGGATCCACCCAGCATGCCCACCAGGGGGCGATGCTGTGCCCATCTGGGGCGTTGCTCTGTTGCAATCAGAGTCATTCTAGCGCCTGAGGTGGAGGCCATGGAGCCGTCCTCATCGCCTGGGCCAACTCCCTCGGGCCAATGACGCTTTGGCTGCGGGAGGGGAAGAGAGACACAGAGAGAAAGGAGAGGGGAAGGGTGGAGAAGCAGATGGGCGCTTCTCCTGTGTGCCCTGGCCAGGAATCGAACCCAGGACTTCCACACGCCGGGCCAACGCTCTATCACTGAGCTAGCCGGCCAGGGCCTCCACCGGCTTTTTAATAAATTCTCTTCCTCTAATCAATTTCTCTGAGCGTCTATCCTCTGTTGGGTAGCTTTCCTGTCACAACCTCAGACTAGATCTCTCTTGTGTTCACAAACCCTCCATGGCCCCCAGCGTCCTAGAAGAAAAGGAAAACTTCTCAGGTACCACTTCCGTCACCTTCTCCGTCGCCTTTAGACACAAAACAGGATGCGGGCTGTCACCCTCTGTCACCCACCCACGAGCGCCTAACGGTCCGGGATGCCGGGGCCTAGGCTGCAGGACGTACCCGGCCCCCCGCACCGGGGCTCCGGGTTCGGAGTGAGGCGGTGAGGGCCTGGGGACGCGCTCACCTCAGCCGGGAGCCTCAGCGCGGCCGCCGCCATCGCAGCCTCAGGGCCGAGGTCAATGGCGACAGCAGAGCGACCGAAGCGGGAACTCCGGCACCAACGTCAGAGGCCGGCCTCACCGGCAGCGGCGTCCCCGACCTTATAGCAGGTCCTAAGCCGTGGTCACAAAGCCTCCTCCAGCGCTTTGTTTCTCCGTCACCTCAGCACCGACCTGTCGGAGCAGGAGCCCAAGCTTCCGCACCAACCCGAAAGCCGCTAAAACGACCACCAAGAACAGACCAAAAGTCCCGCCCCAATAGGACTCTCCCTCTCGGAAACGCCCCCCCTTCTGGACTTTCATTGGATTGACGCCTCTGCCGCTCAACGCATGGTTTTCAGGGTAATGTAGTTCCTACGGCAGCGTACCGCGGGATGCGGCAAGTCAGACTCTCCCTAAGAAAAGGGTAAGGAGAGCGTCGACGTGGAACGCGGAGATACCCGGTTCGAACCCTGGGCTTGCCTGGTCAAGGCACATATGGGAGTTGATGCTTTCTGCTCCTCCCCCCCTTCTCTCTCCCGGTCTCTTCTCTCTAAAATGAATTTTAATTTCTTTTTATTTATTTATTTTAGAGAGGAGACACAGAGTGAGAGAGGGGGGGGGGGGGGGGGAGGAGCTAGAAGCATCAACTCCCATATGTGCCTTGACCAGACCAGTGCAGGGTTTTGAACTGGCGACCTCAGTGTTCCCAGGTCGACGCTTCATCCACTGCGCCACCACAGGTCAGGCTCTAAAATGAATTTTTAAAAAATCTAAATAAATAAAATAAAAGAAGAAAGAAAAGGTTAAGGAGTGTGGAGGAGCCACTGGGGAAGGGAGCTCACTACTTGTTGGGTAGGAGAGGGGGTTTTCTTCCTTCTCTCAAAAGGGCAGCAGGGCTATTTCTGGGTTGTTTGGGGGGACGGGGACTACCCGTCACTGAAGTGTTTAGACATTATTTCAGATTCCATGAAGCCCACCCAAGTTGATACCAACTGGTAGCCAGAAGCAAATAAACATTATCTTATTTCTCCTCAAATGCACGCTGCATAAAGTGTTAACGTAATTTTTTTTTTGAGAGAGAGAGAGACAGAAAGGAAGACAGATGAGAAGCATCAACTCACAGTTGTTTCATTTTAGTTGTTCATGGATTGCTTCTCATAGGCGTCCTGGAGCAGGGCGTGTTTAAGCCCAGCTGGTGACCCGTTGCTCAAACCAGCGACGCTGGGCTTCAAGCCAGCCACCATGCGATCACGTTTATGATCCTGCACTCAACTATATGAGCTCCCGCTTCAGCTGGCGAACCTCCAGGTTTCCAACCTCGGACAGGTCCCGGGTTCCAAGCCTTAAGATAATTTTTGCGAGCCTCAGTAGGTTTCTGTGTGACATAAAAGAAGACATCATTCGGGCCAAGGCACATATGGGAGTTGATGCTTCCAGCTCCTCCCCCTTTCTCTCTTTCTCTCTCTCTCTCTCTCTCACTCTCTGTCTCCTCTCTAAAATGAATAAAATAAAAAATAAAAAAATACAAAGTGGAAAGTCTGAAAATTATTTATTATTATTATTAGAGAGGGTAGAAAGAAAGGAGGAGGAGCAGGAAGCATCAACTCCCATAGGTGCCTTGACCAGGCAAGCCCAGGTGGGTTTTTTTGTTGTTTTTTTATTGTTATTTTAAATTTATTTTTATTTATTCATTTTAGAGAGGAGACACAGAGTGAGAGAGAGAGAGAGAGAGAGAGAGAGAGAGAAAGGGGGGAGGAGCTGGAAGCATCAACTCCCATATGTGCCTTGACCAGGCCAGTGCAGGGTTTTGAACTGGCGACCTCAGTGTTCCCAGGTCGACGCTTTATCCACTGCGCCACCACAGGTCAGGCAAGCCCAGGGTTTTGAACCATTGACCTCAGCATTCCAGGTCAATGCTTTATCAACTGTGCCATCACAGGTCAGGCCAAAAGTTTGACAAATCTAACTGCTAGAGGAAAACAATGTTGGCAGCCTTGTATCCTTTTAGAATTTTCTCTGCACGAGTTACCACTCTGTGTCTGTGCATTCCTGTATATTCCTATATAAGTTTTATTTTTGGTTAGTACTTCATAAGTTATATAAATGTCTACTCTAGTACAACTGAAACTATATAATACTGTATGTCAACTGCAGTTGAAATTTTTCTTTTAATTTTGAAGTGATATTTTGTATAAAGATGTGTAGCTTGCTTTGTTCACTTAAGAATATATTTTGTGCCTAACCGGATGTTGGTGCAGTGGATAGAACAGGGGTGCTCAATACGTTGATCGCGATCTACTGGTCGATCGCGAAGGAACTGTGGGTAGATTGCATGACATTAAAAAGACATTTGTCGCCTGACCTGTGGTGGTGCAGTGGATAAATCGTCGACCTGGGAACACTGAGGTCGCCAGTTCAAAACCCTGTACTGGTCTGGTCAAGGCACATATGGGAGTTGATGCTTCCAGCTCCTCCCCCCTTTCTCTCTTTCTCTCTCTCTCACACTCTGTGTCTCCTCTCTAAAATGAATAAAATCAAAATAAATTTTAAAAATATTTAAAAAGACATTTGTCTTTTGATTAGCATACAGGGTAGCCAATCTGACATCTGAACTTTTTTTTTTTCCCCCAGGGACAGAGAGAGAGTCAGAGAGAGGGATAGATAGGGACAGACAGACAGGAGCAGAGAGAGGTGAGAAGCATCAATCATTAGTTTTTCATTGCCGTTGTAACACCTTAGTTGTTCATTGATTGCTTTCTCACATGTGCCTTGACCACGGGCCTTCAGCAGACCGAGCCACCCCTTGCTGGAGCCAGCGACCTTGGGTCCAAGCTGGCGAGCTTTTTGCTCAAGCCAGATGGGCCTGCGCTCAAGCTGGCGAGCTCGGGTTCTCGAACCTGGGTCCTCCGCATCCCAGTCCTGCGCTCTATCCACTGCGCCACCGCCTGGTCAGGCTGATGTCTGAACTTTTGACACCCTACGCATGCGCGTTAAACCACACTAACTTGTTCAATTACATTGCTGCGTAGTTAGCCTTCAATTTATTTAAACTAAATACAACAAACGGTATAAAAATGAGTACTGTAGCTGGTCCAAGTAAGAAGCCTAAAACCTACCACTTTCATACAGAATGGGAGGGGTTTTTTTTCACTGTCATATTCTAAGTGCATTTGCCTCATCTGTCTGTGTGCCATTGCTATTCCAAAGAAGGGAAATGTGGAGCGGCTTTTTCAGACTGTTCATAAAAACTATGGCATTGACTTTCCTCCGCAAAGAGAGCTGAGAAGGAGAAAGGTGAAAAAAGAACACACAAAATTAAATAGTAATAATAGTAACTTAAATAATGATAATATAGAAGAAATAAATTTATGTTTTGCATTTTTATTGTAGGTAGATCATTTTGACTTGGTCATCTTATAAGTAGCTCGCAAGCTGAAAAAGTGTGGGCACCCCTGGGATAGAGCATCGGACTGGGATGTAGAGGACCCAGCTTCGAGATCCCGAGGTCGCCAGGTTGAGTGCGGGCTCATCTGGTTTGAGCAAGGCTCACCAGCTTGAGCTCAAGGTCACTGGCTCGAGCAAGGGGCCACTCAGTCTGCTGTAGCCCCCAATCAAGGCACATATGAGAAAGCAATCAATGAACAAGTAAGGTGCCGCAACAAAGAAGTGATGCTTCTCATCTCTCTCCCTTTCTGTCTGTCCCTCTCTCTGTCTTTGTCGCAAAATAAATTAATTAAAATGCTTTAAAATATTTTTTAAAATGTTGCCTGACCAGGCAATGGCACAGTGGATAGAGCGTCGGACTGGGATGCAGAAGACCTGGGTTCAAGACCCCAAGGTCGCCAGCTTGAGCGCGGGCCCATCTGGCTTGAGAAAAAAGCTCGCCAGCTTGGACCCAAGGTCGCTGGCTCCAGCAAGGGGTGGCTCGGTCTGCTGAAGGTCCGCGGTCAAGGCACATGTGAGAAAGCAATCAATGAACAACTAAGGTATTGTAACGGCAATGAAAAACTAATGATTGATGCTTCTCACCTCTTTCCGCTCCTGTCTGTCTGTCCCTATCTATCCCTCTCTCTGACTCTCTCTCTGTCCCTGGAAATAAATAAATAAATATATATATTGCACAACTTGAATCTGCTTGTTCCTGATAGTTCCTTATTTTGACCAGTTGTACACCTAAAGCTGCTGTCTTTTTTTTTAGGTGCTGCAATGTGTCAATGTAAGAAAAGTCCAAAATTGTAGAGAATTTTGATAAGTTTATTTGAACCAACCTGACAATTTGCCTGGAACGAAAAATCTCATTGGGTTGAGAAAATGCTCCAGAAAATGCCATTTGATAGCTTCTTTTATACCAGTGATGGGCAATCTTTTGAGCTTGGTGTGTCAAAATTAGCCAAAAAACTGAGCATAAGTCAGGTGATGTGTCACTTCGAGAAAAAAAACATAATTTTGCGATATTTATAGTTTAAATAACAAAAATGTTTTGGCCTACCGACTTCTGGCACAGAGTGTCTATGCTACAGCAAGTGTTTTATTCTCGGCTACTGCACCTGGTCGTGCAGGAGCAGAGGATGAAACATCCTTCTCGGCATGCAGCCCCATACTTCTCTGGTATGCGGCCATGTGTCATCGAAAATGGCTACCTGTGTCAGAGCTGACACGCGTGTCATAGGTTCACCATCACGGTTTTATACACTAGAATCAAAGGAGATGTAAGAAGAGATTAATTGGTGGTAGACTGGGGAGGCAGTATAAATAAGCAAAGCAGAGATATCTCTGAATTGGATAAAAATTAAAATAGAGAAACATATATTTCTTTTTACATTGGTGGTTGCAGAATAGTTAACATTTATGGCACACAGAGATGGTATGCAGGGAACAGCATACCAGTGAGGAGTTCTGGGGTCTTGTGCTCTGGTACTGTCACTTGTGCCCTGAGGGATCATGAAAAGGTTACTCTGACATTTCTGACAATAGACAGGCTCACTTAAGGCAAAGATGAACCTTTATAAAGGAAGCTACAGACATAGGGTGTGACTACCTGCCAAGGTTCGCTTTTAGTTAGAGATTTTTACCTTCAGACCATCTTGTATGGTTACTTTCTGTTTGGAGGCCAGCAAAGCCTCCCTGGAGCTTGTCAGGTTTAGTTTGTGGCAGATTTTACACCCACAACAGCATTCCACCATGGAGTCTAATTTGGGGCTACAGAGAGCCCCTCCATTCCCTCCAAGACCATGGAAACTCCACGTTGGCTCCTTCCAGGGCCTTTCCAGCAACTGTCTGACCTGAGCAGAGGCAAAGAACCAAGCTGCCAAGGCAACGTGGGTTCCTCAGGTGCTCCCTGGTGGCCGCGTGTGCCTAGACCTGGTGGGGAGGACTTGGCCTGAGAGGGAGGACTCCACCTGGTGGCACTCTCAGCTACCTCCTACTCTCCCCCTGCCCAGCCATAGCTTGACTCTTGGGGCAGGAAAGAGGGTGGAGGGTGGAGAGGTGACAGAGCAGTACTTAGACTTTGGACAACAATTTGGGGTTTAATCTCCAGCCATGCTGAGACCTCATTAGACTACCTTTTATTTATTTTTTAAACGAAGGAGAGAGCAAGAGAGTAAGAGAGAGAGGGTGGGACAGACAAGGAAGGATAGGAAGGGAGACAGAAAGGAAGGCTGCTTCCCTAGCTACAGCTGAAATAAAACTAGCAGAATGGACCAGAGCAGGTTGAGGGAGCAGAGCTGTCCAGCCAGAGAGGAGCCACCTTACCCGCTTACCTCATAGCAATGCTGTCCCTATGGGCACTGAATAGTTTCCCTCTTCACCAAACAGGGGGACTCCTGTTGGCAATGAAGCGGTGCCCATGACCACTTACTGAAATCTCCAAGATGGAGGTACACATGTCTGAGTACAAGCTACTGGAAGAGTGAGACTGCCAGTGGTTCATCGAAGTCTGTTACGAGTCTCTTGGACTTCGATGGTACAATTCCAGTGGTTCTACAGGTCAATGGATGCTGAAGTCCCCCACTGGTGGGGGATGAAATTTTCTAAGATCAAAATTAACCCACTTGGTCTTTCCTTCCACTGGGAACTTCGGAGACTGCTAGAGAATCTGACTGTAGCCCCTCCTGGTGGCAACCCACTGCAATGTCTGCTCTCTTGACTTTCACTGGTCATCATGGAGCAAACCATGGTAACCACAGGTGGGCCTGGAACACAACTTACTCAGTCTGGATCAGAGGGAATCTGTGATGAAAATATCACAAAGCTTTAGTGGCCCTGTCACTGGAATGAACCCATTTTTAAGTCCCCGAAGGACTAGATTCTAAATCTGGTTGCCACCAACTGCAGAAATTCCAGTTCCATGTAATTTGCTGGCGGGGGATGGGGCGTGGAAGGTGAATTTTAAGTTTTGGTGAACAACGTGTGATCTCTGGTGCAGTTATCCTACACCCTTTGGAAATGCTGTATTTGTCATCTACAAAATGAGTCACTATTGGGAAATATTAACTGGGCCACATTACAATTCCAATACTCCCTTTGGTCTAATGGGCCTCCATTGTCTGATTATGTAGTATGTAATATTAAAAGCCAGCCCTGGCCTGACCTGTGGTGGCACAGTGGATAAAGAGTCGACCTGGGAACACTGAGGTCGCCAGTTCAAAACCCTGCACTGGTCTGGTCAAGGCACATATGGGAGTTGATGCTTCTAGCTCCTCCCCCCTTTCTCTCTCTCTCTCTCTCTCTCTCACTCTGTGTCTCCTCTCTAAAATAAATAAATAAAAAGAATAAAAAAGCCAGCCCTGCCTGACCAGGCGGTGGCGCAGTGGATAGAGCGTCGGACTGGGATGCGGAGGACCCAGGTTCGAGACCCCAAGGTCGCCAGCTTGAGCACAGGCCCATCTGGCTTGAGCAAAAGCTCACCAACTTGGACCCAAGGTCGCTGGCTCACCAACTTGGACCCAAGGTCACTGGCTCCAGCAAGGGGTTACTCTGTCTGCTGAAGGTCTGCGGTCAGGGCACATGTGAGAAAGCAATCAATTAACTAAGGTGTCACTTGCAATGAAAAACTGATGATTGATGCTTCTCATGTCTCTCCGTTCCTGTCTGTCCCTATTTATCCCTCTCTCTGAGTCTATGTCCCTGTAAAAAAAAAAAAATGAAAAGAAAAGCCAGCCCTAGCAGGACCTGTGGTGGTGGAGCAGTCAATCTGGAACTCTGAGCTTGCTGTTTTGAAACTCTGGGCTTGCCTGGCCAAGGCACAAATAGGAGTTGATGCTTTCTGCTCTTTCCCTCCTTCTCTCTCCCCTCTAAAATGAATAAATAAAATCTTTTTTTTTTTTTTTTTTTACAGGGAGTCAGAGAGAGGGATAGATAGGGACAAACAGGAACATAGAGAGGTGAGAAGCATCAATCATTAGTTTTTCGTTGCCATCGAACATCTTAGTTGTTCATTGATTGCTTTCTCACATGTGCCTTGACCACGGGCCTTCAGCAGACTGAGCAACCCCTTGCTGGAGCCAGTGACCTTGGATTCAAGCTGACAAGCTTTTGCTCAAGCCAGATGGGCCCGGGGTCTCGAACCTGGGTCCTCCGCATCCCAGTTCAACGCACTATCCACTGCACCACTGCCTGGTCAGGCTGAATAAATGAAATCTTAAAAAAAAAGTCAGCCCTGACCAGGCAGCTCAGTTAGTTCAATTGGTTAAAGTATCCTCTTTCCAAGACTGCAGGTTCTACTGCTGGTCAGAGCACATACAAAACCCAACTGGTTAAAAAAAAAAAAAAAAAAAAAAAAGGCCCTGATTGGCTGGCTTGGTGGATAAAGTATCAGTCTAGTGTATGGACATCCCAGGATGGATTCCCAGTCAAGGCACAAAAGAGAAGCGATCATCTGCTTCTCTCTCCCTCCCTCTCCCACAGCCAGTG
This sequence comes from Rhynchonycteris naso, assembly GCA_037038555.1. Lineage (NCBI taxonomy): Eukaryota > Metazoa > Chordata > Mammalia > Chiroptera > Emballonuridae > Rhynchonycteris > Rhynchonycteris naso. The sequence continues at coordinate 238,217,763 of CM072997.1, forward strand.
GGGCTTGATTGGTTAAACTGTCAGCTTCAGGTGCTAAGGATAGGTCAGGTTGATGCCAGCACCAGCTCCAGATGGGACTGTTGGGTAAACCCTGGTTGAGGCACATGCAGAATTCTCACTATCTCCCCTTTTCTAACTTAAAAAACAAACAAAAACCAGAATTTCTCTCTCCCCCCTTCCTCCCTAAAAATCAATTTTTAAAAAAAGGCATTTTTATCACAAAGTGTATTTATTCAGAAACAGCAAAGAGCTGTAATTTGGGAAGGAGAAGTAGGTTACAGGGGTTGGGAGGGGTTGTTTTGAAGAAAAAAAAGAATTCAGGGTGACATCTGGTGAGTGGCTGGAATAGTTGATTTCTTAGAGGAGATACATTTACAATAGCCAAAGAGTTGGAAACAAGTCAAATGTCTTCCACTGAGAGATTTAAATGTAAACAAACTGTGTACATTCATAGAGTGGAACTGTATTCAATAAAGTATGTCACATAAGTGACATGCATTAACCTCAAAAATAATATGAACATGAATGACATTTTTAAACCTTTGAGGACACTTCATGACTCGAATCATATAAAATCATGTATTACAAAATCTGTGAAAGAAACACCAGTCCCTCGCTGCTGTGAGGGAAAGGGGGGAATTTTAAAAAGGGCACAAAGTGAGAGTAAGAGTTCGTAGTTTTCCGTTACAATTTTTGATCATTTCATGGGCACATGCCAAAACTAAACAATTCAAATAGGTGCAGTTCCAGTACATTGATATAAAAATCATTCAAATGGAAGTCTGGACCCCTTCAATTTTTTTTCGTAACCAGAAATTTAGAAATGTTGACTTTTGCCTTGGGAGGCATAGCCCTGGTCTCTCATCCCTCTTTTTTATTTCCTTCCCTCTTTGACATATGTTCAGTGAAACACTGCATACATTAATAACCAAAGCTGTATTTGCTGACAATGGCCTTAACTATATAGGACACTTATCCCCACACACCCTTTAGTCACTGGAACAATATGCGTGGAGGACACAGGTTTCAGCCCAGCCTCTGCAGTATTAAAACACGGACACCAGACAACCCAACTTGAGACATGAAAGGCACAATTCCTTTTTAATACCCGGGAAACAGCTTCCCAGTAGCACTCAGCATCTGATGTGACATCCCTGGAAAAAGGGAACCAATTTATACTCTCAGAAGCACCGCAAGGTTTTCATGACAAGTCTTTTTTTTTTTTTTTTTGTATTTTTCTGAAGTGAGAAGCGGGGAGGCAGAGAGACAGACTCCGGCATACACCTGACTGGGATCCACCCAGCACACCCACCAAGGGGTAATGCTCTGCCCATCTGGGGCATTGTTCTGCTTCAACTGGAGCCATTCTAGCGCCTGAGGCAGAGGCCATGGAGCCATCCTCAGGGCCTGGGCCAACTTTGCTCCAATGGAGCCTTGGCTGCAGGAGGGGAAGAGAGAGAGAGGAAGGAGAGGGGGAAGGATGGAGAAGCAGATGGGCGCTTCTGTGTGCCCTGGCAGGGAATTGAACCTGGAACTGCTACATGCCAGGCTGACGCTCTACCACTGAGCGAGCTGGCCAGGGCCTTCATGACAAGTCTTACCCCTCTACTCCTCCTCTGGGCTAAACACCCAGAGTAAAAATAAAGGACCACAAAGTGCTGGAAGTCTCTCTTTGGCGGCCTTTGGCAGCAACGCAAGTTAGACCAGAACTGGAAGGTAAGCTTTTTTGAGCTGTTACCCAGCCTGATTTTGCCAACAGAACTGAGTCCAGATTGTGTCCTAACAAGTCCCCCATAATGGTTGGTAGAGCTAAGAGGGCTTGTGGCAGGGGCACGAATTCAGGGAAGGGAACGAAACCAGCAGGGCAGGATATGCAACAGGACTGCTAAAAGCTTCCAATGCAACCAGAACTCCCAAGAAGGAACTGCCCCACTGGAGACATTGAGATGTATAAAGTTCAAGCAGAGGGCTGCCTAACAAAAAAGCAGCAGGTATCCTGAGGTTGGTCTCCAGCTTCTCTCCTGTGTATGGATTTTCTGGGGCCAGCTGATATAAATACCTTCAGATCCAGTCTCTCTAGGTTAAGCTGTCACATTAAATTGAGAGCAGAGCAGGAACTGAGAAGTTTGCCCAGAGCCATTGCACATTCGTGAGGTTATCTGGTATGAAGTTTTCTGTGTTGAATGATGTGAGAGCTTTGGCTAAAGGATTTCCCACATTCCCCACACTCATAAGGCCTTTCTCCTGTGTGAACTCTCTGGTGCTGAATGAGGTTGGACTTTTGGCTGAAGGATTTCTCACACTCATCACACTTATAAGGCCGGGCTCCAGTGTGGATCCTCCGGTGCTGATTGAGAGTGGAGCTGTGGCTGAAAGATCTTCCACAGTCCCCACACTCGTACGGCCTTTCGCCAGTGTGGATGCGCAGATGCTGCACGAGTTTGCACTTGTAACTGAAAGATTTCCCACACTCACTGCATTTGTACGGCCTTGCCCCGTTGTGGATTTTTTGATGCTGGACAAGGTTGGAGCTCTGGCTGAAGGAGTTCCCACACTCACTGCACTTATAAGGCCTGACTCCTGTGTGCACTCTCTGATGTTTAATGAGCGTGGAGCTGTAGCTGAAGGATTTCCTGCACTCCCCACACTCATACGGTTTCACTCTATTGTGAATGTGCAGGTGCTGAACAAGTCTCAGTTTGTATGTGAAGGCTTTTCCACACTCATTGCATTTGTAAGGCCGGGCTCCAGTGTGACTTCTGTGGTGCTGAATGAGGTGGTAACTTTGGCTGAAGGATCTTCCACATTCGTTGCACTGATAAGGCTTTGCTCCGCTGTCAGGTCTCTGGCAATTACTAATGGGGCAGCTTTGGTTCAAGGGTTTCTCATAATCATCACAGTTGTAGTGACCTGGAGTATGAAGCTGCTGAAGATGATAAAGTTTGTCTTCGTCACTGAGCGGTTTCAGGTAGTCACTGCATGGGTCACGACTCCTTCCACTATGAAAGGTCACCCCATTCCTGCACATGAAATTTCTGGGTGACTTGGCCCCTCTGAGAGTGGCCTGATGCTGGAGAAGACTCAACATGGCCAGGAAGTCTTTTCTGATTGCCTCACAAGTGAAGGTGAAGGGTTTCCCTGACCTATGGAATTTGCAGCTTGTCCTAAACAAGGCTGTGTCCATGTCCCTCTGGAGGGGCTTCTCTTCATTTTGTGGGTTTGGAATGAACCAAGTTTGTTTTCCACAGATCTCACAGGTGTGTGATTCCTGGACAGGATATGATCCTGAGTCCTCTGTCAAGTACAAGGCTTCTCTCCCAGTCAATACACACTTCCCACAGGGGTGAGTCTCCTGAATGGCTGAATCTGCATCTATGGTTTGGCCCAGTGCCATTTGTGCTACAGGAACAGTGTGTACAGAAAGGGCTGCTTCCTCCTCCATTCCATACCAGCAACCTGAAAGCACAAAGATGGGTAAGTGCTTGCTGACCTTGGGAGGAGGGAGCAATCCCATCACAGATGTATGTGAGAAACACCAAAAAATCGAATTCAGTACGTTGCTAAAAAGGGCTGCTCTGTACTAAGTACAGGGACTCTAAAAGGCCCAAGAAGCCTGATAAGGCAGTGGCGCAGTGGATAGAGCGTCAGACTGGGATGTGGAGGACCCAGGTTCAAGATCCCAAGGCCGCCAGCTTGAGCGTGGGCTCATCTGGTTTGAGCAAGGCTCACCAGCTTGAGCCCAAGTTCACTGGCTCGAGCGAGGGGTCACTCGGTCTGTTGTACCCCCTTGGTCAAGGCACATATGAGAAATCAATCAACGAACAACTAAGAAACCGCAATGAAGAATTGATGTTTCTCATCTCTCTCCCTTCCTGTCTGTCTGTCGCTATCTATCCTTCTCTGACTCTCCCTGTCTCTGCCACAAAAAAATAAAAATAAAAAAAATTAAAAATATAAAATAAAAGGCCCAAGAATTAGGGAGCTTCCCAAATGAGTCCTCTAACTGTGGCCTTCAATAAGGTCTTGGCTGTGTGGAAGTTGATATCCATGCAAGAAAAACTCAGTGAGAGGTAGCTAGGCTAGACTCGGTATTCTGAAATTGTTTTAAAGATGCAGGCAGCCTGACCAGGTGGATAGAGCGTAGAACTGGGATGCCGAGGACTCAGGTTCTAGACCCCAAGGTCACCAGCTTGAGCGCAGACTCATCTGGCTTGAGCAAAAAAAAGCTCACCAGCTTGGACCCAAGGTCGCTGGCTCGAGCAAGGGGTTACTTGGTCTGCTGAAAGCTCGTGGTCAAGGCACATATGAGAAAGCAATCAATGAACAAAGGTGTCGTAACAAAAAACTGATGATTGATGCTTCTCATCTTTCTCTGTTCCTGTCTGTCTGTCCCCATCTATTCCTCTCTTACTCTCTCTCGATCCCTGTAAAAAAAAAAAAAAAAGATGCAGGCAATCCTGGCCTTGCCTGGGGAGTTCAGTTGGTTAGAGCGTCATCCCCATATACCAAGGTTATGGATTTGATACCTGGTCAGGGAACATACAAGAATCAACCAATGAGCCTGACCAGGCAGAGGCGCGGTGGATAGAATGTCAGTTTGGGATGCAGAGGACTCAGGTTCGGAACCCCAAGGTCACTGGCTTGAGCGTGGGCTCACAAACATCACTCCATGGTCACTGGCTTGTAGCCCAAGGTCCCTGGCTTGAGCAAGGGGTCACTGGGTCAGTTGAAGACCGCAGGTCAAGGCACATGAGAAAGCAATCAATGAATAACTAAGATGCTGCAACAAGTAATTGATGCTTCTCATCTTTTTTCCTTCCTGTCTGTCCCTCCCTCTCTCTCGCTAAAAAAAATAAATTCAACCATAAATGCATAAACAAGTAGAACAACAAATAGATGTGTGTGTCTCTCTCTAAACTGAATTTTAAAAAATGTTTTTAAAGATACATGAAAGCAAAAAAAAAAGAAAAAAAAAACACATACAACCCTTGCAACATTATATATGATAGATGCAACAATGGGGCAACCATGGACCAGGGTAGAAATGAGAACTGGGGGAAATGGTGGCAGACGTTGGTGGGCCCAGGACAGGTTCTGGTGTGATCTGAGCACAACCTCCTGCTAGGCCCTGCCTCAGCTAGCTGCCATTCACCCTCATGTCCATCCTGTGAGGGACCCAGAACTCTTCTTCTTTAACCCCAGGTGAACAGCTATGGTACCTGGGTAACAGAAGCCCTAAGGTCACAGGTGAAGAAAGACCACTGGTCCAGAGCAATCCTGCACATGATAGACAAAATGAAACAACTGAATGATACAAAGAACTTTAAAGGGATCTTTTTTTTTTTTTTGTATTTTTCCTATGTGACAAATGGGGAGGCAGAGAGACAGACTCCTGCATGTGCTCGACCGAGATCCACCAGGCATGCCCAACAGGGGGCGATGCTCTGCCCATCTGGGGCGTTGCTCCGTGGCAACTGTAGCCATCATAGCGCCTGAGGCAGAGGCCATGGAGCCATCTTCAGCACCCGGGCCAACTTTGCTCCAACGGAGCCTTGGCTGTAGGAGGGAAAGAGAGAGACAGAGAGAAAGGAGAGGGGAAGGTTGGAGAAGCAGATGGGCGCTCTCCTGTGTGCCCTGACTGGGAATCGATCCTGGGACTTCCACACGCCCTGTCGACGCTCTACCGGGCCGATGCTCTACCACTGAGCCCACCAGCCAGGGCCAGAGGAATCTTGTGAAAACAGCCCTTGGGATAGACCAATGACAGCACATACTGGCCACAGATGGGGAGAAATGCCAGGTAAAATAACCTGGGTGGAGGTGCCAGGCCTGCACACAGTTACCCAGTGAGGGGAGGGACAAGCAAGGGAGGGACAAACCGGGGCAACATATTTTGGGCTCTAGGTTTGCGATCAGTCTACTTGGCCAGGGACCTAGGAGATAAGGTCCAAATGTGAGAACAGTGCAGCTCTGGGAGGAGAGCAAAGACGGAGCCTCCATCTTTGGCATCTGGTTGGCATCTAGTTGAGTACTGAAAATAGCAGGGGTAACATTTTGTGATATACAGCATATCCATAAAGTCATGGTGCACTTTTGACATTTGACTGGTCAAAATTGCACCATGACTTTACGGACACACTGTATATGATTCTCTGAAATTAAGACAGTAATATGGAATGTCAACCATAATTTAAAGACATGGGAGTCTAGCCTGAGCACTAGCACAGGTGTAAGGGGCTTACCCAGTGAGGTCACAAGGGCAAAGTTCTCCAGCATCACGTCGTGGTAGAGGCATCGCTGGGCCTCATCCAGGAGTCCCCACTCCTCCCAGGAGAAGTACATAACCACGTCGTCGAAGGTCACATGGCCCTGGCAAGAGGTGGAGAGATGAAACTATAAATAACTCTGTTAAGGTCCTAGAATCAAGCTCCCCAACTCAGAAAGAAGATACCAGGCCTTCCCTGTTCTGAGATACTGGAGATAAAATACTTTAACCTATAAAGTTTAGGGGGACACAACTCGACCCCTAAACTTACAGACAAGCTCATCTAACAGCTTAAATTAAACACCTCAGGTTCCATAAAAGAAATCCTCCTAAATTTCTGATGAGTCAAGAATGGTGAATAAGCACCAGGCCCAGGATATAGGTTGGCCATCTTGCCTCAACTACTCCTAGGCTTCTACACCCATTGCCTGTGCGTTCTTTCCTTGGGAGCCTTGGACATTGGCCGTTCGGTCCCTCCAACCAGGTGCCCAAAACAAGAGCAAAACTTAGCACTAACCTCTTCTTCCCAGCCTGTCAATGACATACCACTTGAATTCACCATGCGGTCTACAGACTAACCACTACATCTTAGGTCACTAACGTGAAGCTCATCTCAAATCTTTCAACTTTTATGTCCTGCTGCCTCCGTTTAGTGTTTCCGGAACTATGTCATACTCCTGACCGAAATGACTCCCCAGTACTGACAGCTTGCTGCACCCAGTTAAGGGAGCTTCTGGACCGCTAGCTATTCAGACAAGAACTGTAGGGAAGGTTGGAGGTCATTCGTGACACTCTCCTCTCTCTGTTCTTCACTCTCCACAGTTGACATTTGTCTCAGCTGGACTCTGTAGTAGCTCTCTTCCCAACCATCCCAGATCTGTATTCTGCGACTAGATGGAACACGCTGGCATAGGTAAGACCATCGCCATGTTATTCCTGCCTCTGTTCCCAGAGTTTTGCACATTCTGGTACCTGTGCCTGTTAACAGCCTCCTATTGACTACAAGGACTGTGAATGCTTCCATGTACTCAGTCTGGGTTAGATGCCTCTCCAGGGTTTCAGACACAAGGGCTAAGAAAACGGCAGATGAGGAGGACCAGTAAATTTCCTCTCCTAACTTGTATTGACAGTTATAAAAACAAGTGGGCCGAGCGTTGGAGACAAGAGGTCATCGTGGTGGAGCTCAGCCAGGAGGCTGGTTTCTTCACTCTGGGATTCAATCCTGTGCACCTTTTTTTTTTTTTTGTACTCTTCTAAAGTGAGAAGTGGGGCGGCAGAGAGACAGACTCCTGCATGCAGCCGATCGGGATCCACTTGGCATGCCCACTAGGGGGTGATGCTCTGCCCATCTGGGGCATTGCTCCATTGCAGCCGGAGACATTCCAGTGCCTGAGGCAGAGGCAAGGGAGCCATCCTCAGCGCCCGGGCCAACTTGGCTCTAATGGAGCCTTGGCTGCGGGAGGGGAAGAGAGAGACAGAGAGGAAGGAGAGTGGGAAGGGTGGAGAAGCAGATGGGCGCTGCTTCTGTGTGCCCTGGCCGGGAATCAAACCCGGGACTTCTAATCCTTAGTGCTCTTAATCAACCTCCTCGTGCCACCGCACTGCCATCAACCCTCTCTCTAATCTGTTCTTCCTGTAAATGGCCTCTTGGCAAGCATTTATATCCCCAACTCAGACTGTGTTTCTCCTTCAATGAATTTTCCCCTGCCTCCCATGGCACTCAGCCCAATTTTTCCAGGTGTCACTCCACCTCACACCATCGGTTCCTTGCAGGCAGAAGGCCAGCCCCACGTTCTCGAATCCTCCTGGCTCCCACGTCTTTGCGTGGTCGGCCTTTGTAGGGTATCACCCATGCGCACCTCACTGTCTTGGAAGCTGGGGTGTGGGCGGCAGGTCCCGACAGGTGCAAGGCACCAAGGGTCTTCAGGGTTCACTAAGGGATGTGCACTCACCTCAGCCAGGTCCTTCAGTGCGGCCACTGCCATTGTGTCCTATGCAACAAAGACAATGGCCCCGACTTTTTCTTCTCTGGTTGGTTGTCACATTCAGACTCTCTGAACGAGAAGCAGCCACAAGGAGGGTGCTGGCAGTCCTTGACCTTCATTGGCTTCACACAAGGTTCGCTGGGCAATGTTCTTAGAGCTCTAGAGGACAACAAGTTGGACAGCACACAGTGGAATCTCCTGGAACAGAGAGAAAGCAGAACTGACAGGGATGCCCTGGCTGCAGAGTGGGGGGTTCTGTCTTCTTAAAATGGGCATGCCCAGTGTTCTGGGGAATTGCCTGCAACTGATAAGTTCAGTGTTTAGAGACATTTCAGACTCAACTAAGTAGACAGAAAATACCAGTATTATTTCAGATTCCCCCAACTTTATTATTTTTCTAATTGAGAGCAGGGGAGGCAGGAAAACAGACTCCACATGTGCCCCAACCAGGATCCACCCCGAAAGCCCCCTATAGGGTAATGCTCTGCCCATCTGGGGCACTGCTCAGCTGTTTGGCAAACAATGTGCTTTTAGTGCCTCAGACAGAGGCCCATGGAGCCATCCTCAGCACCAGGGACCAACTTGCTCAAACCAATCAAGCCAGGGCTGTGGGAAAGGGGTGAGGGAGACAGGGAGAGAATGAGGGAGAGAAGGAGAGAAGGAGGGAGGGAGGAAAGAAGAGAGATGAGAGGGGTGGAGAAGCAGATGGGTGCCTCTCCTCTATGCCTTGATCAGGAATTGAACCCAGGACTTCCACATGTTAGGCCGTTCCGCCAACTTTGACATCAGCTTATTTTAGTCATGTCAATGACACCAACTGTGTTCATTAGCTTCTATGGCTTCTGCAGCTGAGCCTTGGTCTATTTATGTATTATTTCTCCTAGGTTATTAGATCAGCCAAAAGAACATGGATGGTAAGGTCGAGTTTCTTCCTCCCCCACAGCTACACAATGAAAATGAATGAACAGAGGAGCCAAATGTGCTCACCCGGATCAAGATGGCACCCATGGCTCTGGTTTCATAGGAAGGTCTAGAATATAGTCTCAGGATCAAGATGGCGCCTGCGGCTCTGGTTTCATAGGAAGGTCCGGAATACAGGTATAGTGTAGGGCCAAGAGTGTACAGCACTCATTGCTTATATCTGTAGAACATAAAGGCAATAGAGTTATGAACAGAGACCATGAGGCAGACTCACATTACATGAAAACCACAGATTCAGACAATATTTCCTAAACCTCTCAATTCTGTCTAGATACACCAAAAGTTTCAGGATCCAACTGATGAAATAGCAGCAGCTGAGGTACTAGGACCAAGCCTCACGACCTGGCACCTACACAGGAGGTAATTCATGCAAGGCGGCAGTCCCAGGCCTGTTCTGTGTCAAACGGGAAGACCGGTAACTTCTAGCAAACCTACCAGTGCTAAATGATCCCTTTAGAAAAATAACTAATTTGTTAAGCAAGTTGTTACCAAGGGTCCGATGTCTTTTTTTTTTTTTTTTTTAATGCTAAGGGAACTTTTTTTAATTTTATTTATTTTATTTATTTATTTTATTCATTTTAGAGAGGAGACACAGAGTGAGAGAGAGAGAGAGAAAGAGAGAAACGGGGGAGGAACTGGAAGCATCAACTCCCATATGTGCCTTGACCGGACCAGTGCAGGGTTTTGAACTGGCGACCTCAGTGTTCCCAGGTTGGCGCTTTATTCACTGCGCCACCACAGGTCAGGCATGGGCCCGATGTCTTGAGTTTCAAAGCATGCCCCCTTTTGTTAACTTTAAAAAAAAAAGTGAGGAATTTCCAAGGGTCCCAACCCTAGCCTGAGTAAGATAATGTCCAAATGTAAGTGTGTTTAAATTTTTTCCATTAATTTGAGAGAAGAAAGGGATTGGGGAGAGGCTTATCAACTCATAGTTACACTTAGTTGTGCACTCACCGGTCGCTTCTTGTATGTGCACGGACCAGGTATCAAAACCGTGACCTTGGCATGCAGGGCTGATTCTCTATCCACTGGGCAACTGGCCATGTCCCAAATTTAAGCATGTATAGAGGCTGATTACATTTGAATTGGAGGAATGGAGTGACCAAGAAAGAACAGTGAATCCCTATCAATCACACCGGGAAATGTCTCAACTCAGGTGACAAATTCATAATTACAAAGCTGTTTTCTGCAGATTAGAATAAATACTTCAGCCTGACCAGGCGGTGGCGCAGTGGATAGAGCGTCAGACTGGGATGCTGAAGACCCAGGTTCGAGACCCCGCGAGGTTGCCAGCCTGAGTGCGGCCCATCTGGCTTGAGCAAAAAGCTCATCAGCTTGGACCCAAGGTCGCTGGCTCCAGCAAGGGGTTGCTCGGTCTGCTGAAGGACCGCAGTCAAGGCACATGTGAGAAAGCAATCAATGAACAACTAAGGTGTTGCGACTGCAGCGAAAAACTAATGATTGATACTTCTCACCTCTCTCCGTTCCTGTCTGTCTGTCCCTATCTATCCCTCTCTCTGACTCTCTCTGTTCCAGGAAAAAAAAAAAAAAAAAAGAATACTTCAGCATTGTAGTGAACATGCTCATGAAGGTTTTCTTATGTGACAAAGACAGAGAGAGGGACAGATAGGGACAGACAGGCCGGAAGGAAGGGAGATGAGAAGCACCAATTCTTCATTACGGCACCTTAGTTGTTCATTGATTGCTTTCTCGTGTGTGCCTTGACCAGGGGGCTCCAGCAGAGCGAGTGACCCCTTGCTCAAGCCAGCAACCTTGGGATCATGTCGATGACCCCATGCTCAAGCTGGTAAGCCTGCACTCAAGCCGGATGAGCCCGCACTCAAGCCAGCAACTTCAGGGTTTCAAACCTGGATCCTCTACATCCCAGTCCAATACTTTACCCACTGTGCAACCACCTGGTCAGGCATAGGGACTTTTTTTTTTACAGGGACAGAGAGAGAGAGAGTCAGAGAGAGGGATAGATAGGGACAGACAGAAACGAAGAGAGATGAGAAGCCTCAATCATTAGTTTTTCATTGCCGTTGCGACACCATAGTAGTTCATTGATTAGTTTGTCACATGTGCCTTGACAGCGGGCCTTCAGCAGACCAAGCCACCCCTTGCTGGAGCCAGTGACCTTGGGTCCAAGCTGGTGAGCTTTTGCTCAAGCCAGATGGGCCCGCACTCAAGCTGGCAACCTCACGGGGTCTCGAACCTGGGTCTTCTGCATCCCAGTCTGACGCTCTATCCACTGCATCACCACCTGGTCAGGCCACAGGGACTTTTTTTTAAAGTGCAGTGGTATTCTGCCTACCACATTGGCAAGCTACTAGAACTCCAATAACCTACAATAAATCTTCCCACCCCCAAATGTTCCCCCGCAGACCATCCTCTTACTAGGGAACCAATTCATTTCAGATTATTTGGTTTTAGGAGTATTTCACACTGGATCCTTCCCTAGCCTTGACAGTATGGCAGAGACACCGGCAAGTCCATCTTCTTTCTGGGTGGCTTTTACTTTATCCTAAACTGCACACTGACATCACTGGGCAAAGTAGGAGAAAAAAAAAACCCAACCCAATTTCTCCTTTTCTTCAGGATTCTATACCGGTAGCTGCAAGTTCTCCCTAATTGCTTTCGCCCCAACCATTCTTCACAGATAAAGTCTTTATGTTACTGGAAACAAAAGTATATTTCATTTATAATAACATCTGAACATATTTAGTTTAGAGCATATAATATGATTGATTTTAGCAGATCCCTGTGAAATGATCACCAGCCAAGAGGGTGACTGTACTCATTATCATCCAAAGTTTTCTCATAACCCTTCTTTCTACTTCTCTCCTCATCCAAATCACCATTCTCAAGAAACCATTGATCTGCTTGTTATGACAGATTAAGATGTACCTCCTAAAATCTTATATAAATAAAATCATGCTGTGTTCTCTTTGTCTCAATGCTTCCATTCAGCATAATTATTTAGCCATTCATACGTGCTTCTGCAGATATCCATATTTCATTTCCGTTAAAAATCAATGTGTGCCTGACCAGGCAGTGGCGCAGTGGATAGAGCTTCGGACTGGGATGCTGAGGACCCAGGTTCAAAACCCCAAGGTCACCAGCTTGGGCGCAGGCTCATCTGGCTTGAGTGCAAGGTCACTGACTTGAGCAAGGGGTCACTTGGCTGGAGCCCATCTATCAAGGCACATATGAGAAAGCAATCAATGAACAACTAAGGTACTGCAACTATGAGTTGATGAAAACAAAGTTGACTCCAGGCGCTAAAGATGGCTCCATGGCCTCGGCCTCAGGCGCTAAAATAGCTCAGGTGTGAACAACGGGAAAGGAGAAGCAGCCTAGATGGGAGGAGCATTGCCCGTTATTGCCTTGCCTGGTAGATCCTGCTAGGGGCACATGGGAGTCTGTCTCTGCTTCCCCCCCTCACTTAATAATAATTAAAACAAACAAAGACACCTGCCAGATTGCTTTTCAAAATGGTTACACCTTTTCCATTCCTACCACCAGTGAATAAGAGCTCCAGTTGCTCCACATGCTTAACAACACTTGGCATGGTCAGATTTTTCATTTTAACAACTCCAATAAGTACATAGTGGTAAGTCATTATGTGTTTTCCATTTTCAGTTGTAAATATTTATATACAAGGTGGGGCAAAAGTCAGCTTACAGTTGTATGTGAAACACAAGTTTATTTTTATACTTTTATTAACTATTGCATTGTTTTCCATATGAACTATATATCTACTTTTGTCTCATCCTGTATATCTGACACTTGTTCTCTGTTGGATGTATCTTGCAAATATGTTCTGCTAGTCTCTGCCTTGACTTTTCATTTTCCTGTCACTAGAAAAACAAAGTTTCTAATTTCAAAAGTCCCTCCCTTCTTTTAGCACCCAGAACTGTGAGACATTCCTGTTTATATAAGTTACCTAGTTTATGGTTCTAACACCAACCAAGTTATCCGGTCAGGGCTCACAATAGATTCTTTACTGTGCTCCAATGGAGCCTAAGCCCTGGGTAAGGTCATCTGCCTCCTATGATCCAAACGTCCCATTACCTCCAGAATAGATAACCAACTTTTCAAACAGCCATTCCAGTCCTGAATCCTGTCCTTCTGCTCTTGATTCCCATCTGGAAATAAGGAGACCTATGGTTTCCAGAATGCTCTTAGCTCAGTTTTACCTCCAAGCAGTTTTACACCCCCATACTAAGATAATCTTGCGACACCTCTTTCCATTAAGATGCCACAAAAGGCCCGACCAGGCGGTGGCACAGTGGGTAGGGCACAGGACTGGGATGCGAAAGACCTGGGTTCGAGACTCCGAGCTCGCCAGCTTGAGCACGGGCCCATCTGGCTTGAGCAAAAGCTCACCAGCTTGGACCCAAGGTCGCTGGCTCCAGCAAGGGGTGGCTCGGTCTGCTGAAGGCCCGCGGTCAAGGCACATGTGAGAAAGCAATCAATGAACAACTAAGATGTCGCAACGGCAATGAAAAACTAATGATTGATGCTTCTCACCTCTCTCCGTTCCTGTCTGTCTGTCCCTATCTATCCCTCTCTCTGACTCTCTCTCTGTCCCTGGATAAATAAATAAATAAATAACGTGCCACAAAAGAAAATACAACCACATCAGGTCTCAATGGTTTCATGCCTGACCCTTGAGCCAGGTCAACTAAACTAGGGCTGGATGTCTAATCTCTGTGCCTCAGTGTCTCATCTGACTAGCTCTGTGCCCTTAAAAAAAAAGAATCACACACTTGTCTGGTCAAAGCACATATGGGAGTTGAGTTGATACTTCCTGCTCCTCCGCCCTTTCTCTCTCTCTCTCTCCCCTCTCTAAAATGAATAAAAAAATTTTTTAAAAGATTCAAACGCCTAGTACCTCAATGTCTTCCCCTCTTTCAATCTGTTCTAGCATTACACATTGGGAAACTTGTAAAACCCTAATATAATTCATGTCCCTCCTTTGTTTAAAATCCCCTATGCCTGACCTGTGGTGGCGCAGTGGATAAAGCGTTGACCTGGGAACACTGAGGTCGCCAGTTCATAACCCTGCACTGGTCTGGTCAAGGCACATATGGGAGTTGATGCTTCCAGCTCCTCCCCCCTTTCTCTCTCTCTCTCTCTCTCTCTGTGTCTCCTCTCTAATATGAATAATAAAAAAAAAAAAATCCCCTATGGCTCCTAGAGTCCTGAGAATGGAAAATACACAGCCTGTTATTACAGGCGTGGTTCTGCCTCAAACACTGTTCTCCTCCTCCTGTAACCCACTCCCACACCTACTTACACCACAATCATACAAGTTGCAGTAATATAGTAATTAAATACATAGAAATATTAAAAAATATGGATGATATATAGAAATAACTAGGATATAATATCAAAAGCAATTAAGGAAATTAAATAAAGTTATGCCGTCTGAATAGGAATTAATCTAGTGTGTACAGATAAGATAAACAGACTGCTTTCTCGCAGGGTTCAGTGTGTGTGTGAAGTTATCTATACATAAGAAGTCGCTTGAGCCTGACCTGTGGTGGCGCAGTGGATAAAAGCGTCGACCTGGGAACACTGAGGTCGCCAGTTCAAAACCCTGCACTGGTCAGGTCAAGGCACATGGGAGTTGATGCTTCCAGCTCCTCCCCTCTTTCTCTCTCTCTCTCTCTCTCTCTCTCTTTCTCTGTCTCACACACACACACTGTGTCTCCTCTCTAAAATGAATAAAATAAGAATAAATTTTAAAAAATAGTTTAAAAAAATAAATAAATAAGAAGTTGCTTGATGTCTGTCATAACTCTGTGGATTGACATAGACAGGAGGCTTCCCTAGGAACATCTTAAAAGTGGCTTGATGTAACATTTCAGTAGGTTAACATAAAAAGGGCTCCCTGCGAGGAACTCGCAAAAAGAAGGTGGTTTGAGGTGATAATCCTGTAGATTGACACCTGTTAGAAGGCGTTGACCAGAAAAGGTACTAAAACTAAGGGACCCGCCCCCTGCTGAGGTAGTCAGTCACCCAGACTCCAAGTGAACGTGGACTGTCTCCACTCCGCCAGGGCGTTAATCCCAGGCACGCCAAATGGATTTGTAAAAAACTACCGGTGTGATTCTTGCAACCAACTTGTGTGTCCATCTCGTGTCTTTCCGCCGGTGGCGATTGGTCTCAGAAGCATCCTCATAGCAGTCTCAAAGGGGCTGCCAACCCTGCTGATTGATAAGCAGGAATGTTTCACTCCACGGGGAAGTCGAATCCGGGACGCCTGATCGACGCAGAGCTCGGGCTCTAATAGGACATCAAACATTGAGGACCAAGACCAGAAACGGGATGCGCACTCACCTCATCCAGCGCCTCAGCGGGCTGCCGCCATTGGAGTCTGAGAGCAGAGCGGGCCAGAGGTTCGCATCCCAGTCCCGACCATCTCGGGCAGGACCACAGCCAAGCCTCTGACGACGCCCCTTTCTGAGGTGGGGACGACCCCGCTGACTTGTTGGTCGCTGTCCCCAGGCCACGACCCCGCGCCAGGAACCAACACCCAGAAGAACACACCCCACCACCCAAAATGACCGCCGGGAGGAGGATGACGGAAGTCCCTCCCGACGCCGGAAGTCCCTCCGGCGCTCCACTCGTGGCCACGCACCGTAATACCTCCCTCCTGAGACTTCATTGGCCTACCCAGGCTGCCGCTCTGCGCAGAACATACCGGGTAATGTAGTTCCCACCAACGGGCGCTGGCGTTCTAGCTCCGACCACCTGCAGAAAATTTTAGATTCTGAATGCAGCTGGAAGATGCAGTTTCTGGATCTAAAGTCTTAGCACCATCTGGTCACTGTGTGAATGGGCAGAAAAGTCCGGTTCTGGCGAGAGCCGTGCGTGCGTTGCCTGCGCTTGTTCACCCCAGTGTTTGGAGAAACCTCAAACTCTGTGAAGTTCAGCAGGGTCCCAGGGGCTCAACATTATTTCAGACGTTCCCCCAGAGGCTATAGATCCAAATGCGTATATCAATGAGTTGTTGTTGTTGTTATTTAGAGAGAGGGAGAGAGAAAGACAGGGAGGGCTAGAGATGCGATGCATCAACTTATTGTTGCCTCACTTTAGTTGTTCATTGATTGTTTCTAATACTGCCTTGACGGGGGTGGGGTGCTCAAGCAGAGCCTGCGTCCTCTTACTCAAGCCAGCAACCTTGGGGCTCAAGCCAGAAAACGGTGGGATCATTTCCATGTTCCCACTCTCAAGCTGGCAACAACCTTCAGGTTTGGAACCTGAGACCTCAGGGTCGACGCTCTATCCACTGAGCTACCACCTGTAAGGCCTGCGGCGGATCAGGACCAGGGCAGCTAGTAATTGTCCAGGTCCTGAGTGGGAACGGTGGGGAATGAAGAAATAAACTCAAGAGAGAAAAAGGATGGGATCAGGAGATCTCTTTGCCCAGCCCATTGCTCTCAAGAGCAAAGCAAAACCACTAGGGTCTACTTTATTATATATTGCAGAGCCCTATGCCAATAAGGAAGTCTCTGATACAAAGTCACATATTTGAGGCATAAACAGGAATTCCCTTAAGGCTTAAATAGGAATCTCTCCACCATGCATAGCTGAAATCAAGAGCAGAACAAACAAGAGGTGAGAGGAAGGGCATGTAAATTACCTCTAGCAACTTAATCAAGAAAGTGCGGTGGGGAGAAGGGACGAATAGAAACACAGCTTCACAGCTAACATGGAGGTGTGGGGAAGAGCTTAGCTCAGGGGTCGGCAAATTTTTTGGCTGAGAGAGCAATGAATGCCACATATTTTAAAATGTAATTCCATGAGCCTGACCAGGCGGTGGCGCAGTGGATAGAGCGTCGGACTGGGATGCGGAAGACTCAGCTTGGAGACTCCGAGCTCACCAGCTTGAGCGCGGGCCCATCTGGCTTGAGCAAAAGCTTGTCAGCTTGGACCCAAGGTCGCTGGCTCCAGCAAGGGGTTGCTCTGTCTGCTGAAGGCCTGCGCTCAAGGCACATGTGAGAAAGCAATCAATGAACAACTAAGGCGTTGCGACAGCAACGAAAAACTAATGATTGATGCTTCTCACCTCTCTGCTCCTATCTGTCTGTCCCTATCTACCACTCTCTCTGACCTCTCTCTGTCCCTGTAAAAAAATGAATAAATAAAAATAAAATCCTTTAAAAAACTAAAATAAATAAATATATACCTTTAAAAAAATGTAATTCCGTGAGAGCCATACAATATGTATAAATACAAGTAAATGTGTGCTTTTTATGTAAGACCAACACTTTAAAAATACAATAAGTCTCGGAATTCTTTTTAATAACATTATTATGCTCTTGCTAACCAATGAAGAATAAAGTACTTCTTACCATTAATGCGACTTCTGGTGCTGCATGCTTTTGCTGATGGCTTTGTAGTCTGGTTGATACATGGTGAGGTTAAGCTTCATGCAGGTGTTGAGACTTCCATCCGTTAAACATGATCGTAGGTTGGTCTTAACGTTCTTTAGATGTGATAAAGACTGCTCACATGAATACATAGAACCAAACATTGTCAGTAAAGCAATACTCACACGCTGCAGTGTGTGGTAGGTATGTGACCGGAAGCACGTTCCAAGTTTTGACAATCAGCTGTTCTGCGGGTTGAAATTTATTCATTTCTCCCCACTTGTTCTTACTTGCCAACTCTGCTTGCTGTGTTCAAGTCTTTCCAAATCTTCATTCAGTGACTTGAACTTATTCAGCAACATGTCTGAGACCTTCAGGTCAGCAGCTTGTAGCTCAAAATCTCTGATGGAGACACCGGGAACGTAACTCAGGCTGGCACTGTGCACTGCACACTCGTGTGGATGGTGATGAACTTAAAAAGATGAGTACGCTCACAAAATTCTCCAAAACACGCTTTGAATGACTGCAGAAGATTAGATGTGAAGCCAGCTAGCTGCTGGAGATTAAGATGTTGAGCAGGGTCACTTGCTGTGCATTCATCTTTAAACTCTCCCAGTTTTTCAAAGTGTAGTAAACGACCTGTTTCAATGTCAGCGATGAAGAGTTCCAGCTTGTTTTCAAATGCAAACACTGCTTGTTGAAGGAATAAGACTGTATTTCCAACACCTTGCATTTTCACATTGAGCCGGTTCAGATGTTCAGTCATGTCCACGAGATAGTAAAACTTCAGGAGCCACTCAGTGTTAGCTAACTCAGAATGCTCGACGTTTCTCATTTCAAGAAAAGTCTGGATTTCGCTCAGACAAGCCACAAAACGGCTGAGCACCTTCCCTCTTGACAACCAACGCACATTGCTGTGCAGAAGCAGACCAGGATAATTATTCCCAACTTTATCCAGCAATGTTTTAAACTGGTGATCATTTAAAGCTCGGGCAACAATAAAGTTGACCACCCGAATGACCAGAGACATCACCTCACCAAGCTGCTCGCCAAACATCTGAGCACAAAAGTGCCTCCTGATGTAGGATGCAGTGAAAACTTAGGATGGGTCTCTTTTCATGTTCACGAAGAAGCACTACGAAGCCTCTGTTTTTCCCCACCATGCACGCGGCACCATTAGTACACACCGAAATAAGTTTATCCATCGGTAGGTTTTTATCTTTAGCAAACTCAGTGAAAGACTTGAATAAATCCTCCCCTCTTGTTGTCTCTTTCATAGGCAAAACAGCAAGACTTTCCTCACATATTGTGTAACCGACAGTATACCTTGCAATCACGCTGAACTGGGATAAATGGCTAATGTCTGTTGACTCATCCAAAGCAAGAGAAAATAATGGTGCTGCATTTATGTCCTTCACTTGTGTTGCCTCAATTTGATTTGCCATCATGACAGTACAATCTTGCCGACAGAGGCATGTCTTTTATTATGTTGTTTGATTATGTTGTCTTTATCCAAAAAGTTGTCAAAAAGTTCATTGGCAATATCAAGCATGAACGCTTTGGCATACTCCCCATCTGTGAATGGCTTTCCGTTTCTCACATTTGCTAAAGCACCAGCAAAGCTAGCTGAATTCCAGCCACATTGTTGGGGACAAACACGGAGTTGCTACTGACTAGTTTGCACTCTGCACAGTAGCTCTTGACATGGTTTTTTCCTGCTGTCTCCCGCTGGATATTTTGAAGCAAATGTAGTATGGTGTGTGTTGAAGTGCTTTATATTTGACCGTTTTATCAATGCAATTTTATCATTGCATATTAGACACACTGCAGAACCTGCTCTCTCCACAAAGGTGAATTCCTCTGTCCATTCCTGCTGAAAAGTATGATACTACTTATCTTTTTTTCTTTTAGCCATCTTCTTCTTCAAAACAGTTTCTGCAATTAGCTAGCTGACAACTTGATTAAAAGGAGGGAATTTTACTTCCTGACCTCACAATAACCTGTGTACGTTATGCATTATCCAATCAAAATTTGGTGTTGTCTTGGAGGACAGCTGTGATTGGCTCCAGCTACCCGCAACTATGAACATGAGCGGTAGGAAATGAATGGATTGTAATACATGAGAATGTTTTATATTTTTAATGTTATTACTTTTTTATTAAAGATTTGTCTGTGAGCCAGATGCAGCCATCAAAAGAGCCACATCTGGCTCGCGAGCCATACGTTCCCGACCGCTGCTTTAGCTGAAGCATTAAACTGCTAGGACTTTGTCAGCTTGCAGTCTCCCAGAAAGGCCCCCCCCAAAATTTTTTTAATGCACATATCATTCCATAATTTTATTATCTGCTGATGTGTCACCAGAACTATTGCTGCTACTACACTGTTTCCCCGAAAATAAGAATTGGTGCAATATTTTTCAAGCTTAGAAATTATAAGGCCTCCCCTGAAAATAAGACCTAGTGCGTCTTTTTTTATTATTATTTTTATTTTTTTACAAGGACAGAGAGTCAGACAGAGGGATAGATAGGGACAGACAGACAGGAATGGAGAGAGGTGAGAAGCATCAATCATTAGTTTCTCGTTGCCCTTGAGACACCATAGTTGTTCATTGATTGCTTTCTCACATGTGCCTTGACCGCGGGCCTTCAGCAGACCGAGCAACCCCTTGCTGGGGCCAGCGACCTTGGGTCCAAGCTGGCGAGCTTTTGCTCAAGCCAGATCGGCCCGCGCTCAAACTGGCAAGTTCGGGGTCTCAAACCTGGGTCTTCTGCATCCCAGTCTGACGCTCTATCCACTGCACCACCGCCTGGTCAGGCAAGACTTAGCGCGTCTTTAGGAGCAAAAATTAATATAAGACACTCTTATTTTCGGGGAAACATGATACCTTTGAATCACTATAGTCATTGTTAATAGCTTTCTGTAATTTGCATTTTACATGCTGGGAGTATATTAAATTGATGATTTCAACTCCTCACTGGAAAGCAATGATCACTTTTCTTGTTATTGTAGGGACTTACCTCCATCTCCATGATGATTAAACTTATCTCAGGGGAAAGAAAAAAAAACAACTTATCTCAGGGGAAAACAAAACGGTTTAAAATGCAAAATGACAGAAAGCTATTAGCAATAACTATGTAGTAATTTGGAAATAGTTCTGGTGAAACATCAGTGGATGTTGAAGACAGTTAAGATCTCAGAAAAGTTTTAGCCATAATGTCTAAATAAAGAAAAATTAAGGTGAGCATGTAACTAGCATGATCACACAAGGTTTTGTATCTAAAATGTGTTTCTTCTTCATTCTTTTTTTATTATTTTTAATTGATTTTAATTTATTGTGTTTACATAGATTCTAGTGCCCCCTCTGAACTCATTCCCCTGTGTTTGATTCTTCTTCATTCTTTCTCTTTTTTTTAACAATTTTTTTTAATTTATTCATTTTAGAGAGGAGACACACACACACACACACACACACACACACACAGAGAGAGAAAGAGAGAAAGGGGGGAGGAGCTGGAAGCATCAACTCCCATATGTGCCTTGACCAGACCAGTGCAGGGTTATGAACTGGTGACCTCAGTGTTCCCAGGTCGACGCTCTATCCACTGCGCCACCACAGGTCAGGCTCTTTTTTTTTTTTTTAAGAGTCAGAGAGAGGGACAGATAAGGACAAACAGACAGGAAGGGAGATGAGAAGCATCAATTCTTCGTTGTGGCACCTTAGTTGTTCATTGATTGCTTTTCATACTTGCCTTGACTGGGGGACTCCAGCTGAGCCAGGGACCCCTTGCTCAAGCTGGCAATCTCAGGGTTTTAAACCTGGGTCCTCAGCATCCCAGGTCGATGTTCTACCCACTATTCCACCACCTGGTCAGCCTAATTGCAATGATGTTTCCAGTTTCATATATATGCCAAAAATTAGCTAATACTACTCTTTAAATATATGAAGTTTATTACATGTAAATTATACCTTCATAAAGCTTTAAAAGATGGCTCAAGATTTTATTTATTTATTTATTTTTAGATTTTATTTATTCATTTTTAGAGAGAGAGAGAGGAGAGGGGGAGGAGCAGGAAGCATCAACTCCCGTATGTGCCTTGACCAAGTAAGCCCAGAGTTTTGAACCAGCAACCTCAGCATTCCAGGTCAATGCTTTATCCACTGCGCCACCACAGGTCAGGCTCAAGATTTTAAAATAATTTTATGTCTTACTCTTTTTGGGAAATAGGATTAGTAACCCTGTTGACCCCACCATCTTTTTCCTACTGTCCTCTGAGGGTTATTCTTGCCGCAGAGACAGCAAATGTTGGCTAGTAATAAAGGACATTTCCCCTTCAGTCAAAAGGAATTCTGGCTGGGTCACAAGAACCACATCCCTGGACTACTTTTCTTTATCTTTGTTTACTTGCATGCAACAATGGTCTTGAGATGATCATCATTAGAGGAATCCACAACACTTTTTATTTTCTCTAACAAATACTTTAGTTATGTAACATAAACACGCCTGGAGATCCCGAGATTTGTGTACACACTGATATGGCAAAGTCACTGTTAAAAAAAACATTTATGGGTTCACTTTTAAAAGCATCGAGTTGCCTAAAGTCTGCTCAATCCCTACAAATCCAGTGTTGTTTCATAGCAGTTATGGTTTTCCCGAACCCCTGCGGTCTTACAAGCAGTGACCGTCACCCATGGAATTGTTAACATGGGGGCACATGATTCTTTGCGGGACCTCTAAAACAGATTCCCCTCAACAGACTCTTCCCTGCAATTACCGCTGTGAATAAGGGAAGAAAAGTCATGCTTATCCAAGAAGCGCTTGAGAATGTTATATCTGGCCCATTCTCAAAAGTGATTTTTTTTTTTTTTACAGAGACAGAAGAGAGAGAGAGCCAGAGACAGGGACAGAAAGAGATGAGAAGCATCAATCATCAGTTTTTTGTTGTGACACCTTAGTTGTTCATTGAATGCTTTCTCACCTGTGCCTTGACCATGAGCCTTCAGCAGACTGAGTAACCCCTTGCTCAAGCCAGCAACCTTGGGTCCAAGATGATGAGCTTTTGCTCAAGCCAGATGGGCCCGCGCTCAAGCTGGCGACCTCGGGGTCTCGAACCTGGGCCCTCCACATTCCAGTCCGATGCTCTATCCACTACGCCACTGCCTGGTCAGGCTCAAAAGTGATTTCTGAACTCCTAAAACTCATAGCATCCAGGCTTAAAATAAAGACCAGAGCCCTGCAGCCTTTCCTAGATTGTTGGCAGGAATGCAAATGTGGTAAAAATCAGTGAGCTATATTTTGCTATTATACTGTCTTCAAGAAGAACAAAAAGTTGGAGATCCTTAAAAATGGTCACTCTTGCCTGACCTGTGGTGGTGCAGTGGATAAAGCGTCGACCTGGGAACACTGAGATCGACAGTTCAAAATCCTGCACTGGTCTGGTCAAGGCACATGGGAGTTGATGCTTCCAGCTCCTCCCCCCTTTCTCTCTTTCTCTCTCTCTCTCTCTCACTCTGTGTCTCCTCTCTAAAATGAATAAAATAAAAATAAAAAACTTAAAAAAATCATTAAAAAAAGGTCACTCTTCACACTTCTGGTGCCAAAATCTGTTTATAAAATACCCCACACAGTAACTGGAACACTCAAATGAAAGAGAACTGGCCCTGGCCTGTTGGCTCAATGATAGAGCATCGGCCCAAGTGTATGGAGGTTCCGGGTTCGATTCCCTACCAGAGCACACAGGAAAGGTGCTCATCTGCTTCTCCACCCTTCCCCCTCTTCTTTCTCTCTCTGTCTTCCCCTTCTGCAACCAAGTCTCCATTGGAGCAAAGTTGGCCCTGGGTGCTGAGGATGGCAACATGGCCTCCGCCTCAGGCACTAGAATGGCTCCGGTTGCAGCCAAGCAACAGTCTCATATGGGCAGAGCATCGCCCCCTAGTGGGCCTGCTGGGTGCATCCCGGTCTGGCACATGAGGGAGTCTGTCTACCCCGCTGTTTCTCACTTAAAAAGAAAAAAGTGAAAGAGAAATTACATAGTAAGGACTTAAATAGTATTGTACAAACCAAAGCAATGTAATGTATATATAGCAGTGATGGGCAATCTTTTGAGCTTGGTGTGTCAAAATTCGCCAAAAACCCAAGCATAACTTGGGTGGTGTGTCACTTCGAGAAAAACAGCCTAACCGGAAGTCCCAGAACTAGATGCTCTGTGCCGGAGTTCTGTTGTTTTGGCCTACAGACCTCCGGTACAGAGTGTCTACACTACAGCAAATGTTTTATCCTCTGCTACTGCACTTGGCTGTGCAGGAGCCGAGCATGAAACATCCTTCTTGGCATGCGGCCCCATACTTCTCTGGTATGCGGCCACATGCGATGCATGTCATCGAAAATGGCTACGCGTGTCAGTGCTGACATGCGTGTCATAGATTCGCCATCACGGGTATATAGCAAAGAGTTCATGTTGGTAACTTGGAAGCTAAAAAAATTCATGGGAGAACATGGCCCTTCAGCCAGACTCATAGGCTATTCTCTGAGCCAACAATGGGTTTGAGTCCTGCCCAATGTGAACTCCAAAGAGCTCAGGTCATTCCTAATTTCCTCCAATACACAGAGAATAGAAGTTAATTTCCTTGAGCACATTAGGATGGTGATGGACACAAACGGTGGGGACCTGCCATGTGGTAGAGTGAAATGGCTTTAACAGTGGAAAATGGCAAAGAACCCTGGACAGGTTTCAAAGTGGAACCTGGAAATACATGCTTCCCACAAATCTGACACTTATGGGGAATGTACTCATTGTGAACAACTGGATATATGAGATCAAATTCAGACAAAGGTGACTTCTCACAGTTTCACCCAGTGTCATTATACTGAACAAGAAAATTGCACATTGCCTTGCACATCTAAGGTCTTTCTCCCGTGTAAATTCTACACTGTATAATACGGTAAGTTTTTTTGGGAAAAAATTTCCCATACTCCATGCAATCATAAGGCCTTTCTTCTGGGTGAGCACTCTGTGATGAAAGACTGTCAAGCTATGGGTAAAAGATTTTTCACATTTGCTACACCGTAAGGACTTCATCCTATGTGAACTCTCAGACAACAAACTCCAGAGATACAGGTAAAATATTTCCTACATTCACTATACTCATAAGACCTTTTTCCAATACATATCAAGTCTCAGGTGTTAATGAAAAATTTATGACTAAAGGATTTCCTATATTTTTGCACTCAGATGCCTTTCTCCTTTCTTTGGTGTTATGTGAACTGAAAACTATCCTTAAAAGATTTCCCACATTTGCTACACTCATAAGGCCTTTATCTTGTGTGAACCTGCCGTTGTACAAGAAGTTGATGTCTCTGGATAAAGGATTTCCCACATTCACTACATTCATAAGGCTTTAACCCAGTATGAACACTGATAACGAAGGCCTGAGCCAGATGGAAAATATTTCCCGCATTCATTACATTGGTGAGGCTTTTCTCCAGTGTGAACTCTCCAGTGTTCAGTGAGGTAAGAATTTGCTCTAAAGAATTTCCCACATTCAGTACACTCATAAAGCCTTTTGCCTGTATGAACTCTCCGATGATCATGTAGCACATAAATAGAGGTAAAAGATTTCCTACATTCAAGGCATTCATAAGGCCCTTCTCCAGTGTGAACTCACCGATGATAACAAAGTTTCCTCCTAGTGTTAAAAGTTATCCCACATACACTGCATTCATAAGGGCTTTCTCCTGTATGAACTTTCAGGTGTACAAGAAAGTAGCATTTTTGGAAAAATGATTTCCCACATTCACTGAATTCATAAGGCCTTTCTCCTGTATGAACTCTGACGATTTTTTTAAAGCATTTTAATTTTATTTATTTATCTATTTGTGACAGAGACAGAGAGAGGAACAGACAGGAAAAGAGAGATGAGAAGCATCAATTCTTCATTGTGGCACCTTAGTTGTTTGCTTTCTCATATGTGCCTTGACCGGGGGGTTACAGTAGACTGAGTGACTCCTTGCTCAAGCCAGCGATCTTGTGCTCAAGCTGGTGAGCCTTGCTAAAACCAGATGAACCCCCACTCAAGCTGGAGAACTTGGGGTCTCAAACCTGGGTCCTTCGCATCCCAGTCTGAAGCTCTATCCATTGCGCCACCTCCTGGTCGGGCTCTGACAATTTTTTTTTTTTTTTTTTTTTACAGGGACAGAGAGTCAGATAGATAGGGTCAGACAGACAGGAATGGATAGAGGTGAGAAGCATCAATCATTAGTTTTTTGTTGCCATTGCGACACCTAGTTGTTCATTGCTTTCTCACATGTGTCTTGACCGCGGGCCTTCAGCAGACCGAGCCACCACTTGCTGGAGCCAGCAACCTTGGGTCCAAGCTGACAAGCTATTTGCTCAAGCCAGATGGGTCCCACGCAGAAGCTGGCGAGCTCGGGGTCTCGAACCTGGGTCTTCTGCTTCCCAGTCCGACGCTCTATCCACTGCGCCACCGTCTGGTCAGACAAGCTCTGATAATTTTTGAAGCTAAAACCAGCTGCAAAAGATTTCCCATATTCATTGTACTGATAAAGCCTCTCATCAGTGCGAACTCTCTGGTGTGTAAGAAGGTGATGTCTTTGAATAAAGGACTTTCCACATTCGCCGCAGTCATAAGGTCTTTCTCCTGAGTGAACTCTGATGATTACTGAGGTTGGAACCAGCTGAAAAAGATTCACTGCACTGGAAAGGCCTTTCTCCTGTGTGAACTCTCTGATGTTGAACAAGGTTGGACCTTTGGCTATAAGATTTCCCACATTCACTGCACTTATAAGACCTTTTGCCAGTGTGAACTCTCAGATGATAATGCAAGGCAGGATGAGAAGTAAAACATTTCCCACATTCACTAAATTCATAAGACTTTTTTCTACTATGAAGTCTCTGGTGTTGAGTGAGGCAAGATTGATGGTTAAAGGATTTCCAACATTCACTGCACTCAAGCGGCCTTTTTCCTGTATGTACTCTCTGGTGTAGAATGAGTACTGAACTACTGGTAAAAGATTTCCCAAACTCACTGCATTCCTAAGGCCTTTTCCCAGTGTGAGCTCTCCAATGTACAAAGAGGTAAAAATTTCGTCTAAAGTTCTTCCCACATTACATGCACTCACAATGCCTTTTTCCAGTGTGAATTGTACACTGTCGAGTACAGATGGCTGGCTAAAAGATTGCACACTCGCACGGCACATGTCATCTTTTTTCCCAATATGACTTATCCAGGGATACATGAGGACAAATTTTTGGTTAAGGGATTTCTCACATTTGTTGCACCTATAGTGCCTTGGCCCAGAATGAATTCTTCAATGCCAATTGAGGGTTGAGCTTCGCCAAAGAGACTTGACACATTTACCATGCACATTAAACCTTTTGCCAGTGTGTACTTTCTGGTGAACAACAAATGAGGACTGGTATCTGAATGCTTTCCCACACTCACGGCACACAAGACACTTCCTGCCAGTGTGGACATCCTGGTTCCGAAAGTGTGTGTGTCTGGGGCTGAGGGCTTTGTTATACTCTCCCTGGGTGAAATGAAGTTTTCTCTTTTGTACAGTTGCCCAGCACGGCCGATTTGGTTGGACACCTCACAGGTGTGCGTGTTCAGCTGCTGAAGATGCTTTGAGTTGGCCAGGAAGTCCTTCTCAACTTCAGCACAGGTAAGAGACTTCTCTGAAATATGGAATCCTAGAGCTCATCCCGAACAAAGCCCTGTCCACACTGCTTCTGATGGGTTTCTTGACATAGTGCTGCTTCTGGTCATTTGAGAGGTGTGCACTAAAATCACATTGTTTCATACACACCCCACACCTTCACACTGTTTGGCTGTGTGGCGTTCCTTGGCGCTCAGTCAACTGGAATATGTCCCTCAAGACGGGACCACAGTTCTCACAGAAGTTGGTCTTCTGGTAAGGCAGAGCTGCCTTGGAGGTGCTGGGCTGTGACACTCCTACAGAAACACTCTGTTCAATGGGTGCTTCTGCATCTTCTGCTCCACAGCAGCGACCTGAATGTAAATAAATGCTGGTGAAGTACATGTTGACTATAGGAAAGGAGCAACACTATCACAAATGTGCCTCTGTCATAACTAGGAAGGAGTCTGTAGGAAGCTTTTCAAAGAAGGAAGTTAAAATCTGGATGTAGAAATGGCTATTGGGCATGACTATAACTCTAAGGCAAAAAAAAAAAATGGTGAAGTCATCACCAGGAAAAAACACAAGAATCAGATATAACACAAAAAAGTTAAGCATATTCTAATACTTGTTCTTCAACAAGATTCCTGTAGGATCTTTTCTGCTGGTGACATTAGGCTATGGAAAAGCATATGTCCAAACTCAGAAAAGAACAATTGTAGGTCTGACCTGTGGTGGCGCAGTGGATAAGGCATCCACCTGGTAACGCTAAGATCGCCAGTTCAAAACCCTGGGCTTGCCTGGTCAAGGCACATATGAGAGTTGATGCTTCCTGCTTTTCCCCCCTTCTCTCTCTTCCTCTCTCTCTATCTCTAAAATAAATAAATAAAAAGCTAAAAACAAAACAAATTGTTAAAAAAAACCAAACCAATTTTAACAGATTAGTTACTATTTGAGGCCCATTTAAAGATACATGCTTATCACATGTCACATGTGGACCAATGTTGCAGAGCAATAGAGGAAGAGATGAGAGAAATGTGAGATATGAAGTCTAGAGACGTGGAGGTTCTCTATGAAATAGAAGTCAGGATAAAAATGACAAACTAGTAGAATGGATTAGTCAGCACAGTACCAATGGTGAGGAAGTGAATAAAGCATCGACCTGGAACGCTGAGGTTGCCTGTTTGAAACCCCAGGCTTGCCTGGCCAAGGTACATATGAGAAGCAAATACTGTGAGTTGATGCTTCCCTCTCCTACTGCCATTGCCCTTCCTTCTCTCTCTCCTCTCTCTAGAATCAATAAATTTAAAAGAAATATTAAAGAAAACGTAGATAATTAAGTTCTGAGGATCTAATGTAAAATATGGTAACTACAGTTAATAATGTTGTATGTTACATTTAAAAGTTATTTGGAGCCTTGCCTGTGGTGGCACAGTGGATAGGGCATCAACCTGGGACACTGAGATCACTGGTTCGAGGCCCTGGGCTTGCCCAGTCAAAGCACGTACGACAAGCAAGCAATGAACAACTAAAGTGAAGCAACAATGGGTCGATATTTCTTGCTCCCTGCTTTCTGTAAAACCATTAAATAAAGTCTTAAAAAAATAAAAGAAGTTATTGGGAGAGTATATCTTATGTACTATTAAGTTAATTATATCAGGTGATGGAAGTGTTCATTAACTAGATTATAGCAATTATTTCACAATATATACATACATCAGATCATCGCATTGTACACTGGAAATATATACCATGTTCTAGACCAGCAATACTGATACAAAAACAAAAAAGAGAAAAAAATCTAAACTAAACTCTACAAACCATGCAAAAGGGTCTTGAGAAATAGCCCACAGTCCAGAAAAGTAGTGACAATGACAATGCCTGCAATTGCTGGCACAGGCAGGCCCTAGGAAATGTCAGCTAAGGGAAGGGACCAAATGAAGTACTATGGACCTGGAAACACTGACCTGGCAGGAAGGGGGCAAGCATGGGGGAATGCACTAGGCTCACTGCAATCCTAAACCACAAGAGTTCAGTGCAGTAGTTATTGGGCCTGCAGCATAGAAGAAGGCAGAGCAAACACCCCCCACCCCAGCCCTGGAAACACAGAAAGCCAGAGAAAAAAGCAGTGCCTAAGCCAGTGATGGACAATCTTTTGAGCTTGGTGTGTCAAAATTTGCCAAAAAACCGAGCATAACTCAGGTGGTGTGTCACTTCGAGAAAAACAGCCTAACCGGAAGTCCCAGATCTAGACCCTCTGTGCCAGAGTTCTGTTGTTTTGGCCTACAGACCTCCGGTACAGAGTGTCTACACTACAGCAAATGTTTTATCCTCGGCTACTGCACCTGGCCGTGCAGGAGCTGAGGATGAAACGTCCTTCTCGGAATGCAGCCCCATACTTCTCTGGTATGCGACCGCATGCGGCTGCGTGTCATCAAAAATGGCTACGCGTGTCAGTGCTGACGCACGTATCATAGGTTCACCATCACGGGCCTAAGCCTTGGCCAGTTGGCTCAGCAGTAGTGTGTTAGCCCGGCATGTGGAGGTCCCAGGTTTGATTCCTGGCCAGGGCACACAGGAGAAGTGCCCATCTGTTTCTCCACCCTTCCACCACTCCTTCCTCTCTGTCTCTCTCTTCCCCTTCTGCAGCCAAAGCTCCATTGAAGTAAAGTTGGCCCCGGGTGCTGAGGATGGCTCCATGGCCTCCACCTCAGGTGCTAGAATGGCTCCAGCCACAATGGAGCAACACCCCAAATGGGCAGACCTTGGCCCCTGGTGGGCTTGCCAGGTGGATCCTGGACAGGCGCATGCAGGAGTCTGTCTGGCTGCTTCCCTGCTTCTAACTTTGGAAAAAAAAGAAAAAAAGAAAGCAGTGCCTATGGACCACATGTGAGGACAAATCACCTTCTCGTGAAAAAAGAATGAGGCAGGACTGAGCCTAATCCAAGTCACTGGTGAGACTGTGAGAATCTTACCCACAGAGGATACAAGTGCAAAAGTTGTCAAGCATCACATCGTGGTAAAGGTGTCTCTGAGCCTCATCAAGGAGACTCTATTCCTCCCGGGAGAAGTACAGGGCAACATCCTCAAAATTCATACTATCCTGTCAAGATGGTGACAGAGGAAATCATAAATTCTCTTTCTGAGAACCCCACAGTCCTTCACCTCACACATCTTCCCATAGCTCACCTTCCTCCAGGGCTCCCCAGCTCAGAGGAAATACCATGCCTAGGAGTGATGTCTGCTTACTCCTCACTGGGTCCCCTGATGACTGTGTTCAGCCCCTCAGCAACAGTTCATGGGGACACATAGATACTTTCCAAGCTGTGGGGCACGCCTGTAGAACCCCATCCTTCCTGTAAAGCAATTCCCTTGAATTCTCCCAGACTGTACCTGTTAGGCTCAGCCAAAGATGGGCTCCTGTTTATCTGGTCCCCACACCAGGGTTTGGGGCCATCAGTTCTCACTACATACATATATATCCACACCATACTGTTCACGCTATCTCTCTAAAATCCTCAGTCCCAAAGTTATATTCCCAGAGACCTGTTAACCTCTCTGCGCCACATTACAAAGATCTCTCTTGACTAACCTATGTCTTTGGCACATAGCATCCTGACAGTGCTTAACAAATTCAGGGAGGATCCAGCACAACATTATTCTCTATGATGGATCCCACAGACAAGGAGAGCTTCGAATGTACTTTTTTAACAACCTCTCTGCCAGCCTCTGATCTTTACTTCAATATTCATCACCTAAAACCACATGTGACTTAAAGATAGTTTTTTTTCTTTTTCTTTTTTTTTGTATTTTTCCGAAGTGAGAAAGGGGGAGGCAGACAGACAGACTCCCACATGTGCCCGACCGGGATCCACCCGGCATGCCCACCAGGGGGCGATACTCGGCCCATTTGGGGCGTTGCTCTGCTGCAAACTGAGTCATTCTAGTGCCTGAGGTGGTCATACAGCCATTCTCAGTGCCTGGGCCAGCTTTGCTCCAATGGAGGCATGGCTGCAGGAGGGAAAGAAAGAGACAAAGAGGAAGGAAAGGGGGAAGGGTAGAGAAGCAGATGGGCACTTCTTTGTGCCCTGACCGGGAATCGAACCTGGGACTTCCACACTCCGGGCTGATGCTCTACAGCTGTTAAAGATACTCTTGATCTTCTATTGCTGCAGTGCACTTGATGTTCTCTTGATAGAGTATGCAGTTATACAGGTATGAAAAGAACAGGAACAATAGGTTAGTATGAAATGTCACCAGGGTGGAAAGTCTACAGTTACCTAGCAACAGGCAAAGCTAAAAAGACTGATTTCACAGGTAGGCTTTCGCCCCCAAGGTGAACGTGCCTCCCCTATCATGTCAGTAGTCATGAGGTTAGAATCCTCTGACCTTTCTTCCCATAGTATGAAGCCAGTTAGACAGTATATAGAACAGGGGTCAGGAACCTATGGCTCACGAGCCAGATGTGGCTCTTTTGATGGCTGCATCTGGTTCGGAGACAAATTTTTAATTAAAAAGATGTTAAAAATATAAAACAGCCTGACCAGGCAGTGGTGCAGTGGATGGAGTGTCGGACTGGGATGCGGAAGACCCAGGTTCGAGTCCCCGAGCTCGCCAGCTTGAGCGTGGGCCCATATGACTTGAGCAAAGGCTCGTCAGCTTGGACCCAAGGTCACTGGCTCCAGCAAGGGGTTGCTCAGTCTGCTGAAGGCCCGTGGTCAAGGCACATGTGAGAGGTCAATCAATAAGCAACTAAGGTGTCTCAATGGCAATGAAAAACTGATCATTGATGCTTCTCACCTCTCTCCATTCCTGTCTGTCTGTCCCTGTCTATCCCTCTCTCTGATTCTCTCTCTGTCCCTGTAAAAAAAAATAAATAAAAATTATATATATATATATATATATATATATATATATATATATGTAAACATTCTCATGTATTACAATCCATTCATTTCGTACCGCTCATGTTCATAGTTGCGGATGGCTGAAGACAACAGCTGTCCTCTGGGACAGCATCAAATTTTTATTGGATAATGCGTAACGTACACAGGTCGTTGTATGGCTCTCATGGAATTACATTTTAAAATATGTGGCGTTCATGGCTCTCTCAGCCAAAGAGGTTCCCGACCCCTGGTATAGAAGTTCCTTTAGAGAAGGAACAAGGGGCTGGAGAAAAACTTCATACAACTCCCATACAAGGGCAGGTGCTGATAAGATAGCTCTAAAAAGGTAGTAGTGTCGGACTGGGATGTGGGGCACCCAGGTTCAAGATGCCGAGGTCACCAGGTTGAGCGCGGGTTCATCTGGTTTGAGCAAGGGGTCATTCGGTCTGCTGTAGCCCCCGCAGTCAAGGAACATATGAGAAATCAATCAATGAACAACTAAGGAGCCGCAACAAAGAACTGATGTTTCTCATCTATCTCCTTTCCTGTCTGTTCCTATCTGTCCCTCTCCCTATCTGTTCCTCTCTCTGACTGTCTCTGTTACAAAAAAAAGTAGTAGTAGTGCCTGAAGAGGTAGTAGTTAGGCCCTGTGGATAGAGTACATGGCTGATAGAATAGGTGGCTCAGTGGCTAAAGCTGGGCCTGGCATATGGCCCTGCCAGGTTCGATTCACATGAGGGCACAGAAGAGAAGCGACCATCTGCTACTCTCTCCCCCACCCTTTCCCATTTCTCTCCATCTTCCCTCTTCATCTTCCTGCAGCCAGTCGCTCCATTGGTTCCAGAGCTGGCTTGGTTGGTCTCAGCATCAAGAATCGGCCCCAGACGGGGGTTGCCGGATGGATTTCCGTTGAGGCACATAGGGGAGTCTATTTTCCGTCCTCTCACTTAAAAAAAAAAAAAAAAAAAAAGATAGCCTCACATCACACAAAAAAAGAGGGCACGCCTACACCCTGGCCCGCCTTTTAAGCCGCTTACTAAATTATTTTCTTCTATTTGCACTTGGCTCGCTGAACAATACACTTTCGCTCGCTTTCGAGTTCTACGGCTCTCATTTCTTCCCTAGCTAAATTCCAGAACCGAGATCACAACCCTCCTCTCTCCACTCCACCAGCCTCAGGGTCCGGGACACCCGGGCCTGGGCTGCAGGACGTGACCCGCCCCACTTCGGGGCTCTGGGTCTGAGGGGTAAGGCGGTGAGGGTCACAGGGACGCGCTCACCTCAGCCAGGCGCCTCAGCACGGTCCCCGCCGTCGGACTCTGCAGGCGGGGCTGGGAGCGCGACAGCAGGAACCCAGAGCATAGGGGTCGCCCCGGCAGCGTGCCCAAGCCTCAGAACCGCACCTGAGCGCCAGAGACCGTGCCTCCTTTGCGCCATCCAAGGACTGCAAACGCCAGAAGTCCCGCCCCCAGGCAATGAAATCCTACAAAAATGCTTTTCTCTTTTATCTATCATTGGCTGAACTTTCTGCACGTTTTTCTGAATAATGTAGTTTCCAGCATTGTAGACACTTACAGGGAAGTTCTTCCCTGTCCTGGCCTCCCAGAATGTTCACTATGGGAATAATCCTGGGAGGTAGTTTCTACTGCCAGAGAAGAGCTTTGCTCATTGTTTTGTGTGTGTGTTACAGAGAAAGACACAGGAGCAGATAGGGACAGACGAGGAGGGAGAAACGAGAAGCATCACCATTGGGGCACCTCTGTGGTTCATTGCTTTCTCACATGAGCTTTGACCTGGGAGGGGGGGTGCTATAGCAGTGAGTGATCCCTTGCTCAAGACAGCAACCTTGAGCCCTAGCTGATAAACCTTGCTCAAACCAGATGAGCCTGCACTCAAGCCAGCAACCTTGGGGTTTCAAACCTGGATCCTCCACCACCCCCCCACCCCCGTTCAACACTATCCACTGTGCCACCGCCACCGCCTGGTCAAGCTCATTGATTTTTACAGAGGGAGAATCAGACTGTTGTCCCATTTACTTAAGCATTTATTTGTTGATTTTTATATGTGTCCTGATTGAAGATTGAATCTGCAACCTTGGAGTAGTGTGACAATGCTCTAACACGTTTATTTGTTCACAAGTTCTCCTACATTGAGAAACTTATACCTTACTAAAGCTTGAAAAATTGTTCAAAATAAAAACTTAGATTCCCCACACTTCTCAGAAAATAAGCTATATTGGTCTACAAGCTCTTCTGTACTAGTGAGGTTGGTCCAGCTTCAGTGGAAACTGGCAAAGGATAGATGTGGTCATTATGAGGAATATGATGATGGTTTCATAGGTTCATACCTACATGAAACTTTATTAAATTGTACACTTGAAATATATGCAGGTAGTATATATAGATGGGTAGTGAAGTTTTAAAAACCTTTAAATCCCAATATGTTTAGAAAAAATAGGTTTGACCACCCTATACTGAATCCACGGTCTCTCTTCTCATGCTTCTTCGTGTATTACCTCAAAGGCAGCAAGTATGCTGAGTAACAAACATTTCCCCCGAGTAAACAGGAATGCTTCCTGAGTCAAGAGCCAAATCCCGGGATTACAGCTCCCCCTCCATTTCCTGTCCTGCTGTAATTAGGGCTTAGAGACGGACATCATTGACAGGTTATGGGAACACACAAAACCTTTCAATTATTTTTATTTTGACAACGATGTGAGCTACACAAGATAAACATGCCTGCAGGTCCTGAGATCTGTGTACACTGATCATGCAGTCACTGCCACAGAAGCATTTCTGGATGCATGTTTAGAAGAAGCACATTCACCTAGATGCCTGCAGTCTTCTCCAATACCTATTAGGCCAGTGTTTCTGAACCATCTATGGTTTGGTTCTCCCTGGTTCCAGCCTTTCAACTAGTGACCATAGCCCAATGAATTGTGGGCACCAGGGCACAGGACTTTTTATAGACCTAAGAACGATAGCCCCTTGACAGTGCTGGTATAATTTGTATTATTTTGCTTTGGGTTAAAAAAAACCAAACATGTTACTGTCATAAGTACCTGAGGTCCTCACATCTACCTCTTCCTCAGGGTCAGACTCATAAACCATGTAGCATTCAAATAAGGACTAGAAAGTCTATGGACAGTAATGCAAACTGATCAAATCTGGCAAGTTACCTCCTGCCATAATACAGTATTTCCACAAGTAGAAAAAGTTTGAGACCCCCAAACAGTTGTTCACCTCTTCTAGCTTGTAGAGTCTAAATCAGTTTATAAACTACTCCATACAGTAAAAAGAACCAAGATGAAAGGGGAATTAAAAGAGTAAGGCCTCGATTATTGTACAAGCCAAGAGCAATTTGCAGTGGGCACTTTTCAAGTTCATAAACTGGAAAAACTCATCACAAGTCTCATGTGAGAGCCACACATCCCTGGATCAGGTAGTCATTTCTTTGCAAGGTAAACGAAATCCTGATATTCTCTGGGCCAACACTTGAAACAAGGTTCATATCCAAATAAGTCATCAAGGGAAAGCTGATCCCCTAAGGACTCGGGTTATCCTTAGTTTGCTACAATGTCTACTGCTCACAACAATAAGGGGATATTTTATTGCTTCATATTCATTTTGAAATATCCTCTAATTTTTGTGAGAAGTGTATATGAGACCAGAGGTCAGCTTTCCTGAGCATATTAGGGTATTGACTGTTGCAAAATCTGTGGACCTGCCAGGTGGGACTATTGAAAGGACTTTAGCCACAGAAACTAGCAGCACTGTAAACCTAGAAGGAACCCTGGACAAATCAGAAAGTGCAACATATTTATACACGCTTCCCACAGTAATGAAATCTTATGGGGGCTCTCCCCACTGTGCATATTCAGATATATGAGTTTAAAATCAGATGGCTCCTCAGTATTGTTACACTGAACAGAAAATTGCACACTCCCTGCACATCTAAGGCTTTTCTCTAGTGTGAACTCTCTGATGTTGAGAGAGGGTAGATTTTCGCATAAAAAATTTCCCACATTCACCACATTCATAAGGCCTTTCTCCAGTGTGACCCCTCCGGTGTTGACTGAATTGGGAACTATCCCTAAACGACTTTCCACATTCATTGCACTCATAAGGCCTTTCACCAGTGTGAACTCGCTGATGATAACGAAGTTTGGAACTACAGATAAAAGACTTCCCACAGTCACTGCACTCATAAGGCCTCTCTCCTGTGTGAACTCTGTGATGGTAACGAAGGGTGGAACCAGAGGCAAAAGATTTTCCACACTGACTGCACTTATAAGGCTTTTTCCCTGTATGAACTCTCCGATGATAAGAGAGAGTGTCACTACTGGCAAAAGTTTTCCCACAGTCACTGCACTCGTAAGGCCTTTCTCCAGTGTGAACTCTCTGGTGCCGAACCAGTATGGAGCTACTGGTAAAAGATTTCCCACAGTCAATACACTGATAAGGCCTTTCTCCCCTATGAAGTCTCCGATGATATCCAAGGCCAGAGGTAGAGGTAAAAGATTTACCACACTCACTACATTTGTAAGATCTTTCTCTATTATGAATTCTCTGGTGTATCGAGAGGGAAGATTTGTGGCTAAATGATTTCCCACATTCACTACACTCGTAAGGCCTCTCTCCAGTGTGACCTCTCTGGTGTTTAGTGAACTGTGATCTATCCTTAAAGGTTTTCCCACATTCTCTGCACTCATAAGGCCTTTCTCCAGTGTGTACTCTGTGATGATAACGAAGGCTGGAGCTAAAGGCAAATGATTTCCCACATTCACCGCACTTATAAGGCCTTTCTCCTGTGTGAACTCTCTGATGGTAATTGAGGGTGGAACTAGACGTAAAAGATTTGCCACATTCACTGCACTCATAAGGCCTTTTTCCTGCATGAGTTCTCAGATGATAACAGAGCGTGGAGCTAGAGGTAAAGGATTTTCCACATTCACTGCACACGTAAGGTTTTTCTCCTGTGTGAACTCTCCGGTGTTGAATGAGTGTTGACTTATTGTTAAAAGATTTCCCACATTCACTACACTCATATGGCCGCTCTCCTGTGTGAACTCTCTGGTGTAAAATGAGGTTATTTCTTCGAATAAAGGATTTCCCACATTCCCTACACTCATAAGGCCTTTCTCCTGAATGAGTTTTCTGATGATACTGAAAGTCAGATCTAGAAATAAAAGACTTCCCACATTCATTGCATTCATAGGGCCTTTCCCCTGTGTGAACACTCTGATGATAACGGAGGGCAGAACTAGTAGTAAAAGATCTACCACATTCACTGCACTCATAAGGCCTTTCTCCAAGGTGGCCTCGCTCATGATACTGCAGGGTGGAGCTGCAAGTAAAAGATTTACCACATTTACTACACACATAAGGCTTTTCTCCTGTGTGAATTCTCTGGTGTCGGACAAGTGTCCACCTATTGTTAAAAGATTTTCCACACTCACTGCAATCATAAGGCCTTTCTCCAGTGTGAACTCTATGATGATAACGGAGGCTGGAGCTAAAGGTAAAAGATTTCCCACATTCATTGCACTCATAAGGCCTGTAACCTGAGTGTACTCTCAGGTGTATAAGAAGGTTATTTCTTCGAGTAAAGGACTTCCCACATTCAGTACATTCATAGGGTCTTTCTCCACTGTGAACTCTCTGGTGATAGCGAAGGGCAGTCCGAGTGATGAAAGACTTCCCACACTCACTGCACTCGTAAGGCCTTTCTCCAGAATGAACTCTCTGGTGGTAACGAAGGTCAGACTTAGAGATAAAAGACTTCCCACAATCACTGCATCCATAGGGCCTTTCCCCTGTGTGAGAGCTCTGATGATAACTGAGGGCAGCAACAGAGGTAAAAGATTTTGCACAGTCATTACACTTATAAGGCTTTTCTCCAGTTTGAACCTTCTGATATCGAATGAATACTGAGCTGGGACTAAAAGATGGTGCACAGTCACCGCACATGTAACTGTTTTCTCCTTTGTGCCACCCCCGGGAATGAATGAGGACAGATTTGTGGTTTAAGGATTTACCACATTTGCTGCACTTAAATTGCTTTGCTCCTGTATGAATTTTTCTATGCTGAACAGCAGCTGACTTTCTACTAAAGGATATTCCATTTTCACCACACACACGAACAATTTTTCCAGTGTGGGCTCGGCAGTGCGTCACAAATGAAGATTTGTACCTGAACGTTTTCCCACATTTACTGCACATTAAACGCTGTCTGCCAGTCTGTACATCCTGATCCTGAGCAGGTAGGTGTTGAGGATTCAAGGCTTTCTCGCATTCCCTCAAAGGGTCATGACTTTTTCTGCTTTGTAAAGTTATTTCCCACTGGGTGTCTTTGTTTGGTTCCTTCACTTTAGGAGTGTCCTGTTGCCGCTGATGTCCCAAGCTGGCCACAAAGTCCTTCTTAACCTCCCCAAAAGTAAAGGTCATCTGTGACATTTGGATTCGACAGCTCTTCACACAAGAGGCCCTGTCCACACGACTTGTGAAGGGCTTCTCTCCAACGTGCTGCACCTGTTGCTTGTGAGAATTTGCACTGAAATAAAATCGCTTTGCACACGCTCCACACTTCAGCAGTTTCTGGCTGTGTTTTGTGCACTGTTGCTCAACCAAGTGGAATATGTTTCTCAAGACTGGCTCGCAATTTTCACAAGGGTGGCTCTTCCGTGTATAGGGATTTCTTGCCTGTGACACTCTTACAAAAATGTTCTGTTCAGTGAGTTGTGCCACATTGTCTGCTCTACAGCAGCAACCTGAAAGCAAACAAATGTCAGTAAATTACAGGTTGACTATAGAAAGGGGCGAACCCCATCATAAATATACACAAGTCAGATGTATGCATAAATATATAAAATGCTTTTCTTTTCTTTTTTTCTCCTTGGAAGTTAGAAGTGGGGAGGCAGTCAGACAGACTCCCGCATGCACCCGACCGGGATCTACCAGGCATGCCCACCAAGGGACAATGCTCTGCTCATCTGGGGCGTTACTCCACTGCAACTGGAGACATTCTAGCACCTGAGGTGGAGGCCATGGAGCCGTCCTCAGTGCCCGGGCCAGCTTTGCTCCAGTGGAGCCTTGGCTGGGCGGGGGTGGGGGGTGGGGTGGGGGGGTGAAGAAAAGAGAGGGGGAAGGGTGGAGAAACAGATGGGCGCTTCTCCTCTGTGCCCTGGCTGGGAATTGAACCCAGGGCTAAAATACTTTTCAAAACAAGAAAATTCAGGCCTGACTGGTGGTGGTGCAGTGCATGAAGTGTAGACCCAGAATGCTGTGGTCACTGGTTTGAAGCCCTGAGGTTCCCTGCTCTGAGCATAGGCTCATCAGTGTTGGGTCACTGGCTTAAAGAAGATGACACTGGCATGGCCCTGGTCAACGCACATATGAGAAGAAATCAATGCACAACTAAAGTGAAAGCAGGCCCTGGCAGGTTGGCTCAGTGGACAGAGCATCCATCTGGCATGTGGACGCCCTGGGTTCAATTTTTGGTCAAAGCACACAAGAGAAGCAACCATCTGCTTCTCTCCGCCTTTCTCTCTCCCTTCTTTCCTTCTTCCCCTCCCACAGCCAGTGGCTTGAACGGTTTGAGTGACAGCCCAAGGAATTGAGGATAGTTTGGTTGGTCTAAGCGTGTCAGTCTCAGGCACAAAAAATAGCTCAGTTGATCTGAGCATTATACCCAGGTGGGAGTTGCTGGGTGGATCCCAGTCAGGGCACATTCAGGAGTCTGTCTCACTATCTCCCTTCCTCTCACTTATAAATACATAGATAAATAAAGTGAGAGAAACTATGAGTTGATACTTCTCACCTCCTCTCTCTTCTCTCAAAAAAAGAAAAGGAAAAAAAGATAAGAAAATTCAGTTGAAGGACTGATTGACTTGTGTATTACTAGGTTTCTTAGGTCACAAAATGGTGGAAGGGGGAAGGATACACGGTCAGGGCACGACACAAGAAAGAGAAGAAGCAGGACACACAATTCATTTTCTCTGTCAACAGCTTCCTCTACAGCCTTTCCTGTTGCTGTTGTGAGGCTGGGTAGAAACATGCATGCAAGCCCACTAATATCTAATTGCAAGATATTAGTTCCTCATCATGGTCACCAGCTTGAGCCCAAGGTCGCTGGGTTGAACAAGGGGTCACTCGCTCTGCTGTAGCCCCCCAGTCAAGGAACATATGAGAAAGCAATCAATGAATAACAAAGGTGCTGCAATGAAGACTTGATGCTTCTCATCTCTCTCTGTTCCTTCCTGTCTGTCTCTAACTAAAACAAAAAAATATCAGCTCCAGTAAAAGGTCAACATAAGGATTAGTGAACATCTAACAGCAGAACTTGTGAGGACCAACAGTAAAGAGTATTTCAGAAAGTGAGAAAATGAGTGAGATGTGGAGTCAAGGGAGGTGGAAATATCCCCAGGCTAGAAACCACAGTAGAAATGCTGAGTAGTAGAATAAACAAGTCAACAAAGTGCAAAGGCTGAGAAATAAAGAATAGAAATGGGTGTGGCTACTGGCAATGACACAAAGATAGGTTGAACAAAGGTAGGTTCCGGTATGATCTAAATAAGACCCTGAGGCCTGACCTGTGGTGGCGCAGTGGATAAAGTGACGACCTGGGAACACTGAGGTCGCCAGTTCAAAACACTGCACTGGTCTGGTCAGGGCACATATGGGAGTTGATGCTTCCAGCTCCTCCCCCTTTCTCTCTCTCTCACTCTCTGTCTCCTCTCTAAAATGAATAAATAAGACCCTGATGGCCCAATATCCATAGCTGTCATTCACTAAGACCAGACCCCTGTGAGCCCACTTTGCCATGGCTGGAGAGATATCTACCTTGTGATACATACAAAAAGGGCTCTTACCCAAAAGTCCTGGATGGGCAACTACACAGAACAGGGATGAAACAAGAAAAAACAGGACAAGTGCATGTCTAGGTCTCTCTTAGAGCAACTCAGCATACAACAGACCCCAAAAAGAGATCTAAGCGAGTAATGTCAGCATGATGGTGAAGGAAATCAGCCTTCATCACCAACAACAAAATAGTAAGACAACTATCTATAAAAAACATTGACTTTGGCCCTGGTCAGTTGGCTCAGTAGTAGATCATCAGCCTGGTGTGTGAATGTCCTGGGTTACGATTCCCAGTCAGGGCACACAGGGAAAGAGCCCATCTGCTTCTCCAACCTACTCCCTCTTGCTTCTTTCTCTGTCTCTCTCTCTTCTCCTCCTCTCCTCCTGCTATCATGGCTTGATTGGAGCAAGCTGGCCCCAGACACTGAGGATGGCTCCAAGGCCGCAGCCTCAGGCGCTAAAACATGGCTCTGGTTGCAAAGTAGCAAGGGCCCCAAACGGGCAGAGCAGCACCCCCTAGTGGATTTGCTGCGTGGAACCTGGTCAGGGCCCATGCGGGAGTTTGTCTCTGCCTCCCTGTCCTCTCACTAAACAAAACTAAACAAAACAAAACAATAAAACACTGACCTTTGGAGGACTCCAGAGTACAGTTAAGATACTACCACAACATAGGGGAGCAAAAAACGGGGAATAACCACAAGGCCGAGGACATCAGCTTAGTGAAGACACCCAGGGAAGTAAGGAAAAAAAAAAGGGCAGGAGCCCGGTGTGCCAGCCAAAGGTAATCATATCATTCCCAATGTCCTGTTCTGCAGAGGACCCCAGAAGGCTTTGGCCACAGAGATCCTCAACAGCTCCCACTACAGCCTAGTACCTTCACAGTTTGCACAGCATTAAGAGGCCAAACGATGCTAGGCACGGACGCCAACTGCCTGTTCCACAGAGGGTACTAGCAGCTCTCACACTCAGGAAACCAGCAGCCACTCCCACCAGAGACCTGTCAGACAATAGTAGGTTAGTTGCCCCCCACCCAACAAGGAGCTCTAGCTCCATTCCAGGAGCAGGGAAGCCACACCCACACACCCAGATTCACAACTGTTCCCTGAATGCCCCTATCGGATAGCCTGACTCCGTGGCTGTCATAAATGCCCATGCCGCAGGCACCAAAGAGACGACAGCCCTTCTGAAGGCAGAAGGCTCCTCAGACTCCAGAAACATAATGTGTGTCTATCTGTGCTTTGGCCAGAGAGAGGCTTTATCACCAATCCGTGCGTGACTGCACTTCACACAGCAAAGCCAACGGCACTGGGGGCTATTCAGTATCTAAAACCCTAGAACTGCCATTGCTCTGAGTCTCTTCTCATCCTACAATCCAGATTTACACTTGCTGCATGGGTGCCTGACAATCAGATACTAATGCCACCATCACCACCGGGGTGCCCTGCACTTGGCATCAGAATAAAACAACATAGACAAAACAATTCCCATGAGAGAACAAAATCAAAAGGTTCCCAACAACCTTCTCTCCTAGTGTGAACACCCAAAGCCATTGCTGTTGAGGATCCCTGCTGTTTCACTACTCTTGACCTTAGGTTACAGAGAGCTGCAGACACTAAGTTCCTGGGCCTTCTTGTAGTCAGAACTGCAGCCAACACCCCACCAAGACAGCACGTTGACACTCACACACAGGTGAAGACATTCCTCACCAAAACCTTTGTATAACATCTGGAAGACATTCTGCTCTGTGAAATGTACATAAAGATGGCTACAATAAATGAATGAATGAATGAATGAAAACACGACATCCCCCCAAACCAAAGCAACACAATAATTTGTCAAGCACTCCAAAAAACTAAGATCTGGCCTGACCAGGCAGTGGCGCAGTGAATAGAGCGTTGGACTGGGACGCAGAGGACCCAGGTTCGAAACCCCGAGGTCACTAGCTTGAGCATGGGCTCATCTGACTTGAGGAAGGGGTCACTCGGTCTGCTGTAGCCCCCTAGTCAAGATGAGAAAGCAATCAATGAACAACTAATGAGCCTGACCAGGCGGTGGCACAGTGGATAGAGCGTCGAACTGGGATGTGGAAGACCCAGGTTCGAGACCCTGAGCTCTCCAGCTTGAGCGCGGGCCCATCTGGCTTGAGCAAAAGCTCGCCAGCTTGGACCCAAGGTCGCTGGCTCCAGCAAGGGGTTGCTCGGTCTGCTGAAGGCCCGTGGTCAAGGCACATGTGAGAAAGCAATCAATGAACAACTAAGGTGTCACTAGGGCAACGAAAAACTAATGACTGATGCTTCTCACCTCTCTCCGTTCCTGTCTGCCTGTCCGTTCCTGTCTGTCTGTCCCTATCTATCCTTCTCTCTGACTCTTTCTCTGTCCTTGTAAAAAAAAACCAAAAAACAAAATAAAACAATTAACGAGCTACAGCTAAGAATCGATGCTTCTCATCTCTCTCTCCCTTTCTGTCTGTCTGTCCCTCTCTCTGTCTCTGTCACACACAAAAAAATTAAAGTATGTGAATGGTCAAAAATAGACTTCAGCCCCACAAGGTGATAGTGCAGTACATAGAGCATCAGAATGAGACGCAGAGGACCCAGGTTCAAAACCCCAAAGTCGCCAGTTTGAGCACAAGGTCAATGGCGTGAGCGTGGGATCACAGACACGACCCCAAAGATGCTGGTTTCTTGCTCTGCTGTAGCCCCCCAGTCAAGGCACATGTGAAAAAGCAATCAATGAACAACTAAAGTGCCACAACGAAGAATTGATGCTTCTCATCTTTCTCCCTTC
Organism: Rhynchonycteris naso; assembly: GCA_037038555.1. NCBI lineage: Eukaryota > Metazoa > Chordata > Mammalia > Chiroptera > Emballonuridae > Rhynchonycteris > Rhynchonycteris naso. Next base: position 238,261,562 of record CM072997.1, read on the forward strand.
CTGTCTGTCTGTCCCTATCTCTGTCTGTCACAAAAAAAGACTTCAAAATAAATAATTTAAAAAATTTCAGCAAGCTACATAAAAAACAGACCACTGTATAAAATAAAATATACAAACAAAATAACATTTTTTAAGCAACAGATAGACAGGGATAGACAGGAAGGGAGAGAGATGAGAAGCATAAAGTAGTTGCAGCACTTTACTTGTTTATGGATGGCGTTCTCATATGTGCCTTTACTGGGGGGCTCCAGCTGGGCCAGTGACCCTTTAATTAAGTGAGTGACCTTGGGCTCAAGCCAGCAATCTTTGGGTCATGTCTATGAACCCACGCTTAAGCTGGTGAGCCCGCACTCAAGCCGGAGACTTTGGAGTTGTTTTTCTTTTAAAGGGACCGAGAGAGAGTCAGAGAGAGGGATAGATAGGGACGGACAGACAGACAGGAATGGAGAGAGGTGAGAAGCATCAATCATTAGCTTTTCGTTGCTGTCGCAACACCTTAGTTGTTCATTGATTGCTTTCTCACATGTGCCTTGACCGCGGGCCTTCAGCAGACCGAGCAACCCCTTGCTGGAGACAGTGACCTTGGGTCCAAGCTGGTGAGCTCGGGGTCTTGAACCTGGGTCTTCCGCATCCCAGTCCGACGCTCTATCCACTGCGCCACCGCCTGGTCAGGCCAAAATAACATTTTCAGCAGAGAAATAGAAAATATAAAAAATAAACAGAGCCTGACCTGTGGTAGCGCAGTGCATAAAGCATTGACCTGGAACACTGAGATTGCTGGTTCGAAATCATGTGCTTGCGATGTTTCCTGCTCCTCCCCCTTTCTCCCCCTCTCTCTCTTCCTCATTCCCTCTCTCCCTTTCTCTATCTCCTCTCTAAAAATGAATAAAATCTTTAAAAAAGATTAACAAACAGAAAATACTGTGCTGAAGAATGAAATAAAATGCAAAAGAAAGCATTAACAGTTAACTTGATCAATCAAAAGAATTAGTCTAAAAATAAAAGTAGTCTTAAAATCATGCAAAGATGGAAAAAAGACAAAAGTACTGAAGAGAGTAAGGAAAGCCTACATGAATTATGAGTTATCATGAAACAGTATTTCCATTATGGGACGTTGAGAAAGAAGAGAGAGAGGAAGGAACAGAAAGCTCTCTCAAGTTCTCTTCCCCCCTCCCATCAGTGCACGTACAGGAACAAATCGATGTTCCTGTCTCTCTCACTCTAGTCTCTCCCTCCCTTCTCTCTAAAATCAAGATAAACATCAAAATAAAAAAATCAGTAAGAAATAAATATGATTTCTAGAAATGTTAAAAACAATAAAAGAAATTCATACAGGGTGATAAGGGTATGAGGGGTTTTCTTAGCTGCAACATTTCACACGAGAGAAGTGTGTGATGGCATGTACTAAATGCTGAAAGAAGAAAACTGCAAGCCACCCCTGGCCGGTTGGCTCAGTGGTAGAGTGTAGGCCCGGCGAGTAGAAGTCCCAGGTTCAATTCCCAGTCAGGCAGAGAAGAAGTCCCCATCTGCTTCTCTACCCTTCCCCCTCTCCTTCCTCTCTCTCTCTTTTCCCCTCCCACAGCCAAGGCTCCATTGCAGCAAAGTTGGCTCAGGCACTGAGGACTGGGACGACTCCATGGCCTCCACCTCAGGCACTAGAATGGCTTAGGTTGCAACGGAGCAACGCCCCCTAGTGGGCATGCTGGGTGGATCCGGGTCAGGTGCATGCGGGAGTCTGTCTGACTGCCTCCCTGCTTCTAGCTTCTAACTTTGGAAAAAAACAAACAAGAAAAAAGAAAACCAACCCCCCCAAAAAAACCAGAAAGCCAAAATACTTTACTAGCAAAGCTGTCCTTCACAAATAAAAGAGGAACACTTTCCCAGATTAACAAAAGATGAGGGAATATGTCACACTTGCCCTACCTACAAGAAATGGTACAGTGAGTTGTCCAAGCTGAAATGAAAGTGTGTAACTGGCAACAAATATACTGTATTATTGATATTAGTCTGACTGGGCCTGGCCATAAAATGGAGCTACATAAAAATATACTAACAATCCAGTTTTGTTGTTTTTTAACTTACTGATTTTAAATATTTTTAAATTCATTTTAGAGAGGAGACACAGAGTGAGAGAGAGAGAGAGAGAGAGAAAGGGGGAGGAGCTGGAAGCATCAACTCCCATATGTGCCTTGACCAGGCCAGAGCAGGGTTTTGAACTGGTGACCTCAGTGTTCCCAGGTCGATGCTTTATCCACTGCGCCACCACAGGTCAAGCTAACTTACTGATTTTAGAGAAAGAGAGGAAGGGGGTGGGGAGAGAGAGAAACACTGAATTGTTGTTCCACTTATTTATGCATTCACTGGTTGATTTTTATTTTGTATTTTTCTGAAGTGAGAAGCTGGGAGGCAGACAGACAGACAGACTCCCACAAAAGCCCTACCGGGATCCACCCTGCAAGCCCACAAGGGGGCAATGCTCTGCAGATGGGCGCTTCTCCTGTGTGCCCTCACCAGAAATCAAACCCAAGACTTCCACACGCTGGGTTGATGCTTTATCACTGAGCCAACCGGCCAGGGCCTAATCGTTTGATTCTTGTATGTGTCTTGACAGGGGCACCCCTGCACTTTGAAACAATACTCTAACCAAATGACCTACCTGGCAAGGGCTACTAACAATTCAGTTTGCCACAGTTGTTTTTTTTTTTAAGTGAGAGGGGAGACAGAGAGACAGACTCCCACATATACCCCCACTGGGATCCATTGGGCAAGCCCCCTACAGGACAACACTCTGCCCATCTTGGACCGTTACTTGGCAACCAAGCTACTTTTAGTACCTGAGGTGCAGGATCCATAGAGCCATCCTCAGTGCCCATGGCCAATTCACTTTGAACCAATTGAGCCATGGCTGTGGGAGGTGAATAGAGAAAGAAAAGAGATAGACAGAAAGAGAGAGAGAGAGAAGGGGGCAATGGGTGCAGCAGAAAAGCAGATGGTTGCTTCTCCTGTGTGCCCTGAGAAGGAATCAAACCTAGGACATCCACACGCCGGGCTGACACTCTACCACTGAGACAGCCAGCCAGGGCCAGTTTGCTACTTTTATAACCATGACTCCATGTTACTAATTTAGTGATCAAACTCATGTATTCTGTAAAAAACTAAAGTGTATAATTGGCCCTAGCCATGCGGTTCAGTGAATAAAGTGTCAATCCAGCACCCGTGGTCCATGGGTTGAACCCCTGGCACACACCAGAAGCAATCAATGACCACATCACTAAATGGAACAATTAAGTGACAACAACGAGTTGATGTTTCTTTTGGTCTCTATTTCTTACCTCCTCTTTCCCTTCATTTCTCTCTCTCTCCCAAAAGCAATGGAATAATTTTAAAAAGAAAGAAAAAGTATATTATCGATCCTGTGCTTTGACCTCTGGCCAAGTTCTTGCTATAGGTGAAAGGCCTCTTCTCCTCTGGCTGGTGCACATCAAAAGTTAACATCACAGGCGGGAACTAAATGACTCCACCATGTCCCTTCCCCAACTTCTGCTCACTCCCACCATGCTGAGACTTGCAGTTCTGACTCTCACTCAAGGCCAAGATAACCTGACTGTAGGGATGCATCAGCACCTGTCTCAAAAACAAAAAAAATAACTGAAATAGAAAGTAGAAAAACAGTAAGATCAGCCAAGTCTAAGAGTTGGGTATTTTTCTTCTTTTCCAAGCAAGAGGAGGGAAGATAGAGAGATAGACTCCTGAATGTCCCCTGACTGGGATTCACCTGGTAACCCCTGTCTGGGACCAATGCTCTGCCCATAGGGGGCTGTGCTCACTACCAAGCTATTTTTAGCACCTGAGGCAGAGGAGAAAAGAGAGAAAAAGGAGCAATTGAGAAGCAGATGGTCTCTTCTCCTGTGTGCCCTGACCAGGAATCAAACCCGGGACATCCACAAACCAGGCTGATGTTCTACCACTGACCCAGCTGGCCAGGGCCTAAGAGCTGGTTTTCAAAGACAAAAAACATTGACAAAGCTTTAGCTAAGTTAATTCAGAATAGAGGGAAGACTCAAATAAATTAACTCAGAAATAAAAGAGAAATAACAATTGAAAAACACAAATATAAAGGATCCCAGAAGACTACCATCAAATCAGACAAGTCAAGAAATCAGCTACCTCCGAAGACACAAATAAATTCGTAGAAACATACAACCAATCAATACTCAATCATGAAGCAACAGAAAATCTGAATAGACCAATGACAAGGAAGAAAATTAAACAAGTATAAAAATAAATCTCATAAGAAAAGGATCATGACCAGACAGATTCACTAATGAGTTCTATTAACATTTTTAAAATGATTATCAATCCACCTGACCAGGCAGTGGAGCAGTGGATAGAGCGACGGACTAGGAAGCGGAGGACCCAGGTTCATAACCTCGAGGTCACCAGCTTAAGCGCAGGTTCATCTGGTTTGAGCAAGGCTCACCAGCTTGAGCCCAAGGTCGCTGGCTTGAGCAAGGAGTCACTTGGTCTGCTGGAGCCCCCTGGTCAAGGCACATATGAGAAAGTAATCAATGAACAACTAAGGTGCCTCAACAAAGAATTGATGCTTCTCATCTCTCTCTCTTCCTATCTGTCCCTCTCTCAGTCTTTGTTAACAAAAAAACAAAAAACAAATGAGCTAACTATCAAAATAAAGATAGACTCAGAGAGCAGACTGACAGCTGGGGTAGGTCTGAGTGAGGAGGGTGAAGAGATTGAGCAAAAAAAAAGAGAAGGGGAGTTGGCAGGGGAGAAAAAACTCATGTACACTGAAAACGAGGGGATTGCTGGTGGGGATAAGGGGTGGCACAAGGTGAAGCGGGTACAGAGGGGATAACTGGTGATGGAGGCTGATGACATGGCAGTGAACACACAACACAGTGTACAGACGATGCGTTGTGTAACTGTGTACCTGAAACCTGTACAATTTTGTAAACCAGTGTCACTTAGTAAACCCAATTAAAAATGTAAAACATAAATAAATTCAATATGTGATCAATTACATTACAAAATAACATTCTGAATTTCTCGGGTTTTTTTTTTTAGCGAGAGAGATAGATAGGAAGAGAGATGAGAAGCATCAATTTTTCATTGCGGCATATTAGTTATTCATTGATTGCTTTCTTATATGTGCCTTAACTGAAAGGCTCCAGCAGAACAAGTGACTCCTTGCTTAAGCCAGCAACCCTGGGCTCAGGCCAGCAACCACAGAGTCATGTCTATGATCCCACGCTCAAGCTGGCAACCCTGCACTCAAGCTGGATGAGCCCGCACTCAAGCCTGCGACCTCGACATTTTGAACCTGGGTCCTCAGCATCCTAGTCCGCCGCTCTATCCACAGCACCACTGCCTTGGTCAGGCCATTCTGAATTTTTAATTGAAAAAGTTGCAACCATTAAAAATTTGATTATATCCTACTTTAGAAACACACATTTCAAAAACTAAATTGAGGCACTGGCTGGGTGTCTTCGTGGATAACACCCAGGTCATGAGTTTAATTCCCAGTCTTGGCACATAGGAAAAGCAACCGATGAGTGCACAACTAAATGGAACAATGAGTTGATGCTTCTTCTCTCTCAAATCAATGGAGGGAAAAAATTACAATGACATCACCTCTCACTTGCTAAGATGGCTACCATCAAAACAACAGAGATAAGTGTTGTCGATGTGGATAAAACAGAACCCTTGTACACTATGGTTGCAATAAAAAAAAAAAAAAGGCAAAATTACAGAAATCTGGGGAAGAGGGGAAAATGAAACCATGTTGATCAAAAGGTACAAATGTTCCTTTATAAGATTAGTGAGGTCTGCCTGACCTGTGGTAGCACAGTGGATAAAGCATTGACCTGCAATGCTGAGGTCGCCAGTTCAAGACCCTGGACTGGCCTGGTCAAGGCATATATGGTTGATGCTTCCTGCTCCTCCTGCCTTCTCTCTCTCCCCTCTCTAAAATGAAATCTTAAAAAAAAATGAGTGGGGTTTCAGGATGAAAATAAAAAGCACGGTGACTACAGTTGATAAATGTTATATACTTGGAATTTACTGAGAGTACTGTAGTTCTTAAGCACTCTTAGCATAAAAAATACATGGTAACTTTATATGGTGATAGATGTTTAATTAACTTCAATATGGTAACTATTTCACTATATATCACCATATTGGACACTTTTATACAAGTTCTTATCTCCACAAGAGGAAAAAAAAAGGAAAACAGATCTAAACACTATGCATTGAGCAGAATCATGTTAAAGAAAAACACGTGGTTCAGATAAGTAAGGACCATGACAACACGTGCAACTCCTATCACAAGTAGGCAGTAGGAAATAAAGCTAAAAGAAGGGGTCCAACCTTGGGATACAGAAGTGATATGGATCTGGACACATTAACCCAGACAAAGAGGGCAAGCACAGTGCATACATTAAGTGCAATGCAATACTACTGACCTTGAATCCTTCTCTAAAAGGGTTCAGTATTGGGCCTGCAGGGGACCGAAGAGGGCAGTGCAAACAAAGCAGCCCTAGCAACACAGCAACTACTCAGAAACTGGTGAAGTAAGCAGTGCCCTGTGGTCTTCACCTGAGGACTGAGAGTGGTCAGGGTTGAGAAAATAGCATTTCCCCAAAAATAAGACCTAGTGCAATTTTTTTCAAGCTTAGAAATACAAGGTCTCTCCTGAAAATAAGACCTACTGCGTTTTTAGGAGTGAAAATTAATGTAAGACACTGTCTTATTTTCAGGGAAACGGTAGATGGTTGCACATGGAAATAGAGTCACAAGAAATTCTTGATGGAATTCAGAGTTTGGCTAGTTATGCTGATATAACTACAGTATAGTAATAAATGTTGATTATTTGTTTAACAATAAATGTGAATTCTTGTTCATAAAAAAATAAGGTATCCCCTGAAAATAAGACCTAGAGCGTCTTCAGGAGCAAAAATTAATATAAGACACTGTCTTATTTTCAGGGAAACACGGTGGAGTCTAGTCCAATTCACCATTGAGGGTGTGAGTCTTACCCAGAGAGGATATGAGTGCAAAGTTCTCCAGCATCACATGGAGGTACAGACGTCTCTGAGCCTCATCAAGAAGCCTCCATTCCTCCCAGGAGAAGTACACGGCAACATCGTCAAAGGTCACACTGGCCTGTTATGAGGGGAATGGAGAAAGTCATGAAGATCCTCCCTCTGACAAAACACAATCCATCTCCCACATATCTACCCCCCCCCCCCACTCATTCTCCTCCAAAGCTCCTCACCTCAGGTATTCCATAGCCAGATGTCACTGATGCCCACCTTATCTATCCTCAGGGTCCCTTTAGTCATATTTGGCCCTCAGCAACAACAGGCAGGAAGGCACAGGGAGGTAATCCAATTCTGGTCTGGGCCTGCAGGGTTCTACCTATCCTGTCATGAACTCCCCTTGGGTCTTTAACATGTGCTTTTTTTTTTTTTAACAGGGACAGAGAGAGAGTCAGAGAGAGGGATAGACAGACAGGAATGGAGAGAGGTGAGAAGCATCAATCACTAGTTTTTCGTTGCCGTCGCAACACCTCAGTTGTTCATTCATTGCTTTCTCACATGTGCCTTGACCTCGGGCCTTCAGCAGATAGAGCAACCCCTTGCTGGAGCCAGCAACCTTGGGTCCAAGCTGACGAGATTTTTTTGCTCAAGCCAGATGGGCCTGTGCTCAAGCTGGCAAGCTCGGGGTCTCGAATCTGGGTCTTCCGCATCCCAGTCCGACACTCTATCCACCGCGCCACCACCTACCTGGTCAGACCCCTTGGGTCTTTAGATTGTGACAGGACACAGCAAAAGGTGGACTCCCTGCATCCCCAATACACAGGCCCTGGGGCTATAATTCACACTTCCCGTCAATATGCTCATCATGCTGTATATTGTACCTAACACAGTGGTTCTTAACCTGGGTTCTATCGAACCCTAGGGGTTCGATGAGTCGGTCTCAGGGGTTCGGAGAAGCCTCTGCTGCGGAGGCCAGAATAAAGTAATACCGTAATTTGTTGTGAGTTCATACACTTTGTTGGTTTTGTTCTTTGAGCAAGGTGATGTTCATGCACGGCTCATTTTGTGCACCAGTAAGAAAAAACATATTCCTATGTCTTGAATTTGGGGAAAAAAATCATATTTTATTGATCACTAAAGAAGAGTTCGGTGAATGCGCATATGAAACTGGTGGGTTCGGTACCTCAAAAAAGGTTAAGAACCACTGACCTAACACCTTTAGTCCCAGTTGCAATTGCACAGCTACATGTGGGAGGCTGCAAGCTGACAGGGTCCTTGCAGTTTGGATTTGTGGGGGACAGCGGTGTGGGGGACTGGCAGTGAGCTGACACCTCCCACCTCCCTTGCTTAAGTTGCTAAAAGCTAAGCTCTTCCCTACACTTCCATGTTGCACATGAATCTGAGTGTTTCGACTTGTCCCATCTCCAAAACCTCTGATCACCTATGATTGTTTTAAGTTGCTAGAGCAACTTAGAGGCCCTTCCTCTCACCCTTTGATTGTTCTGATGTTCGCTGATTTCAGTTATGCATGGTGGGGAGCATTCCTGTTTATACCTCAGATGTGTGACTTTGTGTATGGGAGACTTCCTTACTTTGCATACAGCTCTGCACTATATACTGTTTCCCCGAAAATAAGACCTAGTACCATTATATTTCGAGCTTAGAAATATAAGGCCTCCCCCTGAAAATAAGACCTGGAGCATTTTTAGGAGCAAAAATTAATGTAAGACCCTGTGTTATTTTCGGGGAAACATGTAGATGGTTTGTACATGGAAATAGAGTCACGAGAAATTCTTAATGGAATTCGGAGTTTGGCTGGTTATGCTGATATTTGTGATGGTATGAAAACATGTTGATTTTTTGTTGTTGTTCAACCATCAATGTGAATTCTTGTTAATGGAAAAATAAGCTCTCCCCCCCTGAAAATCAGACCAAGCGCGTCTTGAGCAAAAATTAATGTAAGACACGGTCTTATTTTCGGGGGAAAACACGGCAATAGAGCAAACCGGGGGTTCTGTTGTGACGCTGGCTTGCCCTCAGCTTGCAGAAGCCTCCCGGTCGTGTGACTTCTTCTGAGTTTATTTCTTCATTCCGCATCGTTCTCACTCGGGACCTGGACCCTTTACTCGCCGGGCGCTGGTTCCCCCACAAGCTGCGCCTTTGAGGGCCCGCTGCTCTGAAGGCCGCCTCCACGCTCCCTACGTGCCTCCCAGAAACACCGGTGAATTTCCGATGCCCGGGACCGCTTTCCACTCCCATGTTGTGCTCGCTGTGTCCCCCCTGGGCTGCAGGACGTGACCGGCCCCCGCACCCTGGGGGCTCTGGGTTCCGAGTGGTGAGGCGGAAAGGTCCCGGGGGACGCGCTCACCTCAGCCGGACGCCTCAGCACGGCCGCCGCCATTAGAGTCGGAGAGCGGGAGCCGCCGGCACGGTGGTGCCTGACTCGGCCCCGCCGCGGGTCCCTCCAGTCGGCGTCGCTGAGCCTCCCAATCGAGTCGGTGCGGGTGGGCTCGCCCCTCCTGCCAGCCTTCTTTTGTCACCTGAAAAAACCGACCCAGCGTTCCCAAGGCCAGAATGGACTCTCACAAGCAGCAAGAATGGCCGCCGCCAGGAGGAGGACGATGAAAGCCCCCCACCACCGCCGGAGTGGACGAAATCTCCCCGAAACGCTCTTATTCTGTTCTGTCATTGGCTCGGCTCCGCGCAGTGTCTTCTGGGTAATGTAGTTCCCAGTACTCTACAGGCCAGAGAGGACGGAGTTTTTCCCGAGCCACTTAGAATGCTTGGCGCTGGAGGGATCCTGTAAAGAAGTGATGTTCTTGTCTGGCCTGTGGTGGCGCTGTGGACAAAAACTTTGACCTTGCTTGTTGAGACTGCTGGTTCGAAACCCTGGTTTTGCCTGGTCGGGACACATTATGGGAGTTGACGCTTCCTGCTCTTCCTCCTTCTTTCGCTCTCTTTTCTCTCTCTCTCTCTCTTTAAAAATGAATAAATAAATAATAAAGAAAAGGTCTTTGGGCTATAAAACCATTAAAAATAATAAAAAAGAAGTGATGCTCCAACCTCTAGGAAAGGTCCTTGCTAGTTGCAACAAAAACTTATTTTATTTTTTATTTTTAAATTTTATTAATTCGTTTTAGAGAGGTGGGGAGACAGAGGGGGAGAGAGGTGGAGAGAAGGGTAGGAAGAGGAGCTAGAAGCATCAAGTCCAATATGTGCCTTGACCAGGCAAGCCCAGGGTTTTGAACCGGTGACCTCAGCATTCCAGGTTGATGCTTTATCCACTGCCTCACCACAGGTCAAGCAAAAAACACAATTCTTAAACTACCTGAAGACGAGGTAAGGGCTGAGTCCCACAACAATGCAACCCCCACTTTAGAGGCCAGTTGCAAACCCAGGGGGTTACCTGTGGTTCAAAACAGGTTATTTTATTTATTTATTTTATTATTTTATTTTTTTTACAGGGACAGAGTCAGACAGAGAGATAAATAGGGACAGACAGACAGGAACGGAGAGAGGTGAGAAGCATCAATCATCAGTTTTTCATTGTCGTCACATCTTAGTTGTTCATTGGATTGCTTTCTCACATATGCCTTGACCACAGGCCTTCAGCAGACTGAGCAACCCCTTGCTGGAGCCAGCGACCTTGGATCCAAGCTGATGAACTTTTGCTCAAGCCAGATGGGCTCAGCACTCAAGCTGGCAAGCTCGGGATTTTGAAGGTCTTCCGCATCCCAGTCCAATGCTCTATCCACTGCGCCACCGCCTGTTCAGGCCAGGTTATTTATTTATTTTTTTTTTTAAAGAATCTTTGAGAGTTTTTAAAATTCACTTTTATTAGAGAAATAGAGAGGACAGAGACAGGAAGAGGAGATAGAAAAGGGGGAGGAGCAAGAAGCATCAACTCTTATATGTGCCTTGACCAGGCAAGCCCAGGGTTTTGTTTTGTTTTTTTTTACAGGGACAGAGAGAGTCAGAGAGAGGGATAGTAGGGACAGACAGACAGGAACAGAGAGAGGTGAGAAGTATCTATCATTAGTTTTTTGTTGCCGTTGCGACACCACAGTTGTTCATTGATTGCTTTCTCACATGTGCCTTGACCGCGGGCCGTTATCAGACTGAGCAACCCCTTGCTGGAGCCAGCGACCTTGGGTCCAACCTGGCGAGCTTTTTGCTCAAGCCAGATGGGCCCACGCTCAAGCTGGCGGGCTCGGGATCTTGAACCTGGGTCTTCCACATCCCAGTCCAATGCTCTATCCACTGGGTCACTGCCTGGTCAGGCAAGCCTGGGGTTTTAAACTGGTGACCTCAGCATTCCAGGTTGATGGTTTATCCACTGCACTACCACAGGTCAGGCCAGAACAGGTTATTGTTGATCAGAAAACCACAGGCCCCAAAATAGGATCAGTCATACTGAAAGTACATGATACCAAACCTAGTTTAACACCTAATATAATTGCAGTTTCGACTTCTCCCAGAAACGTAATCTATTTATGGGTTTCAGTCCATAGATATAAATATATATTTATAGTATATATGATCATGTATATACATATACATGAGTGTGTGGTTTATATATATATAATAAATAATCTTTGCTATATGTAAATATACACTTATGGTTGCTATATATATATTTATGGTTATATATATATTTGTGGTTCCTTATTTTTTAAAGATTTAATTGATTGATTTTACAGAAAGAGGAGAAGGGGGTAGCGAGAAGTATCAGTTCATAGTTGCTTCTCTTTAGTGGTTCGTTGCTTGCTTGTTGTATGGGCCTTGACAAGGGAAGCCCAGGGTTTTGAACCAACAAGCTCAATGTTTCAGATCAGTGTCTAGCCACTGCACCACAGTCTAGGCTGAACACATTTCTTTATTCACTGATGTATAACATAAACCTAGGTGAACCTATGAAGAAGATAATTAGTAAATGTTGAGCAATGAAACATGTTGCCATGGCTTTCTGTCCACTTTTCTAAATTTTTCTGCTCACAGCTTCCTATCTATTTTTCAACTCATTATTTTTTTCCTCAGGTTCTCATAGAAGAAAACAACTCACAAGTTTATTTTAAATAAATTTAGTGTAAGAGACAGGAACATCAACCTGTTCCTGTACGTGCCCTGACTCGGGATCAAACCAGCAATCTCTGTACTTCAGGACGATGCTCTAACAAACCAAGCTACAAGTTTATTGTAAAACGTTTAAATAAAGAACTGACTAAACCAAATATATTCTAGATGTGCAATAGTTGAATCCTTCCACAGTTAGAAATATGCAATAATTGAATCCTTCCACAGTTAGAAATATGCAAAACGTACAATCAATTTAGATAACAACTTGCTAATTGCTTTACTTTAAATATTGACCTATGCCTGACCAGGCGGTGGCACAGTGGATAGAGCGTCGGACTGGGATCCGGAGGACTCAGGTTCGAGACCGAGGTCACCAGGTGGAGCATGGGCCCATCTGGCTTGAGCAAAAGCTCACCAGCTTGGACCCAAGGTCGCTAGCTTGAGCAATGGGTTGCTCGGTCTGCTGAAGGCCAGCGGTCAAGGCACATATGAGAAAGCAATCAATGAACAACTAAGGTGTCGCAACAAAAAACTGATAATTGATGCTTCTCATTTCTCTCTGTTCCTGTCTGTCCCTGTCTATCCCTTTCTCTGACTCTCTGTCCCTGTAAAAAATAATAATAAATAAATATTGACCTAGATGACTACCGAGACTATACAATGATGTACAGAAAAGGTAAATGAAATACATTGACAGGAGGAATTACAAACAAATTTTTGTACCACCTTTATTTTCAATAGTCCAAAATAATAACCAAAGAAACAAATATCACAAACAAATGAATGTATAAGCGAGTGGTGATATAATAAAAACAAAATATCAGACAAAACAAGATGAGAAACTAATATAACATCAAGCCCTAAATATTTATACAACATAAATGAAAGCAGAAGAATGACTATTATTCCCATCATATAAATTCTAGAAAATGCAAAGTTATTTATTAAAATAGAAAGTAAACCAGTGGTTACTTTAAAAACTGGGAAGGACAGGAAAGACTATAAAAACAATTTTTAAAAAATCCAGTAACAGCCTGACCAGTGGTGCAGTGGATAGAGTGTCTGACTGGGACGCAGAAGACCCAGGTTTGAGACCCAGAGCTTGCCAGCTTGAGCGCGGGCCCATCTGGCTTGAGCAAAAGTTCATCAGCTTGGACTCAAGGTCGCTGGCTCCAGCAAGGGGATGCTCGGTCTGCTGAAGGCCCGCGGTCAAGGCACATGTGAGAGAGCAATCAATGAACTAAGGTGTCGCGACGGCAACAAAAAACTAATGATTGATGCTTCTCACCTCTCTCTGTTCCTGTCTGTCTGTCCCTATCTATCCCTCTCTCTGTTTCTGTAAAGAAAAAAAAAAATCCAGTGACAAGCCCTGGCTGGTTGGCTCAGCAGTAGTGCATCAGCCCAGTGTGTGGGAGTCCCGGGTTTGATTCCCAGTCAGGGCACACAGAAGAAGCACCCATCTGCTTCTCCACCCTTCCCCCTCTCCTTTCTCTCTCTCTCTCTCTCCTGCTATAGCCAAGGCTGCATTGGAGCAAAGTTGGCCTGGGTGCTGAGCATGGCTCCATGGCCTCCACCTCAGGCACTAGAATGGCTCTGGTTGCAACAGAGCAACATCCCAGATGCGCAGCACATCGCCCCCTAATGGGCTTGCTGGGTGGATCCCGGTCGGGTGCATGCAAGAGTCTGTCTGACTGCCTCCCCCCATTTCTCACTTAAGAAAAATAAAAAAATAAAATAAAAATAAAAAATAAGAAATCCAGTGACAAATCTGGTCAGCATTTGACTATGGCAAGTTTCAATTCCTACATATATCAAATGCTATACTTCAAATACATTGTTTACTAAATAAAACTTTTGAAAAATGGTTCAAAATAAAATCTTCATGTCCAACATTTTGAAAATCTTTGTCAACTTTATATGAAATCCACATTCTCATGCCCTCTGGTGGTCAATCTTTCTTCAGTGACATCAAATATACCAAAGAATCAAGGACTTTCCCTCAAATCAACAGGAATGATGTCTGTGTCACAAAAGTAACACAGACATCTTTTCTTTACCTTTCATTTCCTGCCTAAGCACCAATGATCTTAGGTGGACATCTGAGAGGGTACAGATATTCAGAAAAACTTTTATTTTTACACTTTATTTTAATCAGAACAGAGAGAGTAAAAAAAGAGGGGAAGGAGAATGAAGCATCAACTCCCATATGTGCCTTGACCAGGTAGCCCAAGGTTTCTAATTGGTGACCTCAGTGTTCCAGGTCGACACTTTATTTACTGCACCACCACAGGTCAGGCACAAAACACTTTTGATTATTTTCCATTACAATAACTTTGAACACAGAAGATAAACATGCCTGGAGATCCTCAAATGTGTGTACACACTGAACCTGCAATCTTCTTCACAGAAAGTCTGGATTCATGTTTAAAACTGGAAATTTCCACCTTGCTAGCGCTAAAGTCTCCTCCAATCCATATTACACCACTGATTCTCTAACAATTGTTTTTTCCCCAATGGTCTTACAACCACTGACCATCACCCATGGAATTGTAGACATTAACACATACGGAACTTCGCAGGACTTTCAAAAGTGATTCCCTTCAAAAATAGTGACATACTAGGTGATAACAAAACAACTCATGCTCCAACCAGAAGCTCTTTAGGTTGTCTCCTTGCTCTTTCTTCAAAGTAATGAGTCACCTAAAACTCATACCATCCAGGCTTAATGTGAGGACCAGAGAGCCCTGCACTCTTTCCTAGGAGGATGTGGGCAGCAATGAAAATTTAGCAAACTCGTGAGTCAATTTCAGCACCAGATTGTTCTTTCAGGATCAAAGAAAGCTTGAGGCCACCGTAACAGTTATTCATCTCTTATTGCTTTTAGAGACAAAATCTACTTATAACCTATACTGCATAGTAAAAAGAACATCAAAGATTAAAGAAAACTTGAACAAAAAGGCCTTCATTATTTCAAAAACCAAGAAGACATCGACCTGGCAGTTCTTGCAAAGGTGACTATGATTCTAAAAATATTCATCACAAGTATCTAGGGAAACCAGGTCCTTGCAAAGCAGTCCTTTTGCAAGCTGCCATCTGAACTCCCATGATGTGCTTTGGGGTCCACACTGTGTAGGTCCACACCCCAACCAGAGTGATGCAAATGCAGATCTCACTGGGCTCAGACTGCTTCCAATTTCCTCCAGCAAATCGAAGGACAGTCAGCTTCCTCATAGATAGTAGGATGCTGACTTATGTAAAGTGTGGCAATCTCTTAAGTGGTAATATATGTGAAAGAGTTCATCATTGAAATTTGCAAAGACAAAAATCTGGCAAGAGCCCTGGGAAGGTTAGAAAATTCAACATAAACAAGACATACATGTTTCCCACATAACTAAAACTCTTGGAGAGTCTCCCTACTATTAGTGTTAAAATGTATGACATTTCATTCATACACATGGACCTCAGAGTCACTAAAAAAAACTGTACATTTCCTACCCATCTAAGAATGTCCTCCAGTGTGAACTCTCATGTGCTTAGATAGATCAGATTTGTAGAAATATGATTTCCCACATGTACTGCACCCATACGGCCTCTCTCCAGTGTGAATTTTCTTATGACAGTAAAGACCCGTGATAGAGATAAAAGTTTTCCCACATTCACTGCACCCATAAGGCTTTTCTACAATGTGAATTCTCCGATGATGAAGAAGACCAGTGTGGGACATAAAAGATTTCCCACATTCACTGCACAGATGAGGCCCTTTTTCTTTGTGAATGCGCTGATGAGAAGAAAGGTGAGAGAGCCTGATAAAAGATTTCCCACATTCACTGCACTTGTGAGGCCTTTCTCCAGTGTGAACTCTCTGATGACTACGAAGGTCACGTTTCCCCTTAAAAAACTTCCCACATTCACTGCACCCATATGGCCTTTCTTCTGTGTGAACTCTCTGATGACTACGAAGGTCATAGTTCCTGAAAAAGGATTTCCCACATTCACTGCATTTATAAGGCCTTCTTCCAGAGTGAACTCTACTATGAGTATGAAGGGCAGCATTGGAGGTAAAAGTTTTCCCACATTCGCTGCACTCAAAAGGCCTTTCTCCTGTGTGAACTCTGTGATGAATACGAAGGTCAAAGTTCCTGAGAAAGGATTTCCCACATTCACTGCACTCATAAGGCCTTTCTCCAGTGTGAAATGTCTGATGAATACGAAGGTCACAGTTCCTAAAAAAGGATTTCCCACATTCACTGCATCCATAAGGCCTTTCTCCTGTGTGAACTCTCTGATGACGATGAAGGTTAGATTTCCTGATAAAGGATTTTGCACATTCACTACACTCATAAAGCCTCTGTCCAGTATGAAGGCTCTGATGATAATGAAGGTCAGAGATTGTTGTAAAATATTTTTTATATTTATGAGACACAAAATCCTTTCTAACATGATGGACACCATGATCCTGAAAAAGTGTTGTGTTGAATCCAGTGGCTTTCTCATATTCTTTGCTGTTGTAGTAATTTTTCCTTTGAGAAGTTACCCAAGATGTACACATTTCATTTGACCTGTCCGTGGTGTGAGTGTCCGGCTGTTGAAGATGTATGGAGCTGGAAAGGATATTCTGCCCAACCTCCCCACAAGTAAAAGGTTTCAGGGAGGCATCAAAATTGCAGCCCTTCACAAGTGAGATGCTGTGCACACCTCTTCTGAAAGGCTTCTCTTCCACGTGCTGAGCCTGGTTCTGGACATACTCTGAACTGAAATAAAATTGTTTTGTACATGCCCCATACCTCAGCAGTTTTTGGCAGTTTTGTGTTCCCTGCTGATCAACCAAGAGGAAAATATCTCTTAACACTGCTCCACAACTTTCACATGAGTGACTCTTCTGGGAAGACAAATCTATATTAGGATTCTTTGCCTGTGACACTCTTAGAGAAATGTTCTCTTCAATAACTTCCTCCACGTCTTCTGTTCCACAGCAGCAACCTGAACAAAATCAAAAAGCTCTGGTGAAACACATGTTGACCTTGTAAGAAGAGAGTAACCTCACTATAAATGTCCATCTGTTACAGCTAGACACTACTCTATAGGATTATTTTCAAGACAAGTGAGTTAGACTCTGAGTAAATGGCTGTTATGAACTCTTTGAATTCAATGATCAGCAAAGGTTGAAGATTTCAATAACAACAACACAAAGATACAAGTATAAGATAAAACACAAAGAATAGAGGCAGGGTGCCTGAACACGCTGCGGTGAAGTAAATAGAGCGTTGGCCTGCGACACAGAGGACCCATGTTCGAAACCCTGAGGTCGCTGGCTTGATTCCGAGCTCACTGGCCTGAGTGTGGGCTCAACAGCTTGAGTGCACAGTCGCAGGCTTGAGCCCAAAGGTCACTGACTTGAAGCTCAAGGTCACTGGCTTCTGAAAGGGGTCACTTGCTCTGCTGCAGCTCCCTGGTCAAGGCATAGTATATGAAAAAGCAATCAATGAACAACTATGGAGACAAATGAGCTACAATGAAGAACTGATGCTTTGCATCTCTCTCCTGTTTTGTCTGTCTGTCTGTCCCTCTCTCTTTCTCTGTCACAAAAAAGACTTCAAAATAAATATTTTTAAAAGCTTACCAATCTTCCTGACCAGGCGGTGGTGCAGTGGATAGAGCATCGAACTGGGATGCGGAAGACCCAGGTTCGAGACCCCGAGCTCGCCAGCTTGGACCCAAGGTCACTGGCTCCAGCAGGGGGTTGCTCGGTCTGCTGAAGGCCCGTGGTCAGGGCACATGTGAGAAAGCAGTCAATGAACAACTATGGAGTCGCAAGGGCAACGAGAAACTAATGATTGATGCTTCTCACCTCTCTCCGTTCCTGTCTGTCTGTCCCTATCTATCCCTCTCTCTGACTCTCTCTCTGTCCCTGAAAAAAAAAAAACCAAAAAAACAAAAAACAAAAACAAACAAACAAACAAAAAAGCTTACCAATCTGCATATAGAAACAAAATAAAAAAAATTTTAAGTAGGGAGACATACCGAGACAGACAGACAGAGACAGAAATAGACAGGAAAGAAGAGACGAGAAGCATCGACTCATAGTTGCAGACTTTACTTGTTTATTGACTGCCTTTTCATATGTGTCCTGACGGGGGGCTCCAGCTGAGCCAGTGACCTTTTACTCAAGCCAGCAACCTTGGAGTCAATCCAGTGACCCCACACACAAGTAACTGACTCTGAGCTCAAACTGGTGACCTCGAAGTTTGGAACATGGACCCTCTGCATCTCAGTCTGACACTACCCACTGTGCCAACACTTGTCAGGCTTGCTTATTTTGAGAGTAAGTTTATTGAAGCTGGAGACAGTGAGGCAAAAATGAAGGTCCCTGGAAAAAGAATCAGGGTGACCCCAACTCCAGCTGCTCTTTTCCATTGGCCCCTGGGTAGAAGTCTCATTTGGTCTCTTAGAGCTTAAAATAGAAAAAACAGAGTATAAGCCTGAGTAAAAAGGGGAGCAGACATGCTCAAAGAGTGCGCCAGGAGAGTAGGGTCTTACCCAGTGAGGATATAAGTACAAAGTTCTCCAGCATCACATCCAGGTACAGGCGTCTCTGAACCTCATCAAGGAGGTACCATTCTTCTCTGGAGAAGTACACAGCAACATCCTCAAAGGTCACACCAACCTGCCAGAAGTAATACATGTGAATCCAGAACAGTCCTTCTGAGAAGCCACAATCATACTACATAGAAATTTTACCCATGTGCCTGACATGGCGTTGGCACAGTGGATTGAGCATCCACCTGGGACACAGAGCACCCAGGTGGGAAAACCTATGGTCACTGCCTTGAGCCCAAAGGTTCCTGGCTTGAGCAAGTGGTCACTCGCTCTGCTGTAGCCTCCCGGTCATCCACAGTACTACTCCAGTACACAAAAGAGCTACCACTTTTCTGTGTCTTTATCATGGAACACTCCCCAAATAATCAGGCCTATGTGTTCAGCTACCAATTTGATGTCTCTACTCACTGTTCTTTAAAATTTTTTTAACTGCTAACCAAAAAAAATCTTGTAATATTCACAAAGAAAATTAAATTAACATCCCCAGTCCAGTTGATGCATCCTCAAAAGCTTTGGCTGCTAAAATCAAGAACCATTGGGTCGTCCTAAACTTCTCCTTTTTTTTCTCCCGCACCTGCAAATCTGAAACTCTACCAGGTTGTTCTTTAAAAAATGAAGCAATAGCCTGACTGGTGGTGGCGCAGTGGATAGATTGTCACTGACCAGGGATGCTGAGGTCCTGTGTGTGGACAGCTTGAGCACTGGCTCATCTGGCTTGAGCACAGGCTAACTTGAGCATAGGATCCTGGCTTGAGCATGGTATTATTGACATGATCACATGGTCACTGGATTAAAGCCCAAGAGCATTGGCTTGAGCCCCAGTTTGCTGGCTTGAGCAAGGGGTCACTGACTATATTGTTGCCTCCCAGCCAAGGCACACCTATAAGAAGTGATCAATGAACAAATAAGTGCTACAATAATGAGTTGAACCTTGTCATCTCTCTTGCTTCCTCTCTCGCTCTGATTCTTTCTATATAAATAAGTAAGTAAAAAGATAGGAGGAAATAACAATAACTAAGCATTTCTTTCTACCTCCATGGCCACAACTCTTCTGATAACTATATCTGTTGACCTTATCAAGCCAATATGTGACTTATGTTTGAAGTGTGATAATGTAACTCAATGACACGAGCCATGGCCAGACAAGATATAAATAGCCAGGGTGAAGATCAAGTCAGTTGCCTGAGACTCTTAACACAGACACCACATGGCCCAGCACAACCATTTGGCAACTGCTACAAAGCACTCTGCCTCTCCAATTAAGTTTGTTCGGGACCAAATGGAAGTGAGAACCTATACTTAGCCGGCCACATATCTTAATGGTGAGTAAATTAAAATCTGTTATTTGCCTTAGTATGAGTGTCTTTGCCTATTCAATGGACTCTTAATTACTTTCATTTTACATCGTGAACTACCTAATGAACCCAGCTATAAATTAATTATAGCTAACTAAATAGCTTAGCAAGAAAAGAGTAGTTTTTTCCAACTTCAGATCTTGTAGGGAGTCGCATATAACCACACTTTCACTTCAGGTAAGCAGGTTCTTTTTATCCCCGCCCACCCCTGAAGTCTGGTGACCTCCTCTGTGACTCAGTCTTCAGTACTGCCTCTGAACAGCTCTGTGACCTTAAACAAGAACGCCACTCCCTGGGCTTCGCTGTCCCCATCCACCCATCTCAGTCTGTTCTTTCTCTCAGCAGGATGTAAACAGTTAATAAACTCATAACACAGGCGGTGACCCTCTCTGTTCACAATCTTCCATGGCTACAAGGACTCTTAGAATTAGGTACAATCCTCAGCCTCTCAGTGAAGACGTGGCTGCACCTCAGACTGTTACATGCAGACAGAAGAATCGCAGTCTTCTGGGTCCTCGGTCCCTCAGCCTGTCACCTCTCCCAGCCCCGTCACCCCGTATATCACCCACGAACGCCTCACGGTCCGGGACGCCGGGGCTTGGGCTGCAGGACATGACTGGTCTCCGCACCGGGGCTCCGGGTTCGGAGGGGTGATGCGGTGAGGGCCAGGGGAATGTGCTCACCTCAGCCGGGAGCCTCAGCGCGGCTGCCGCCATCAGACTCTGCGGGTGGGGCGGGGTGGGAGAGGCGGGGTAGGAGGCGACCCCCTCACCGCGGTCACAGTCTGGCCCGGGCGTGAGTCACCCGGGTGTCGTCAGGGAGCCTCACAGTTGCTGCGGGAACTCCATTTTTTTCGCCTTTTGCGTCCAATCGTACCATCAATAGTAGCTCCTAACCCAGTGAGACTCCTTTGAGAAGAGGAAATGCCGGCGGTAAGGCCACAGAAGCCCCGCCCTCCAATACTGCCCACCCGGAAATGTGCATTCTGGGTAATGTAGTTCCTAGTCCAAAGAGGATATTCTCTCATTTTCTAGCCTTCTAGAGGAGTGGATTTGGGGGCATGTTCCCAGTGGTGGAATTCAACTAATTTAACAACCAGTTTTCTGCACTAATGACCGTTTACATTATTAAAAAAGATATGCCGGCCTGAGCTGTGGTGGCGCAGTGGATAAAGCGTCGACCTGGGAACACTGAGGTCGCCAGTTCAAAACCCTGCACTGGTCTGGTCAAGGTACATATGGGAGTTGATGCTTCTAGCTCCTCCCCCCTTTCTCTCTTTCTCCCTCTCTCTCTCTCTTTCTCTCTCTCTCTCTCTCTCTGTGTCTCCTTTCTAAAATGAATAAATAAATAAATAATAATAAAAATGATATGCCAAAAGATAGTTTTTTATTTTATGTATTTAATACTTAAATGAGAACAATAAAAGAGGTACACAAAACTGGATTGTTATAAGTTTTAAAATATTAATAAAAATAGTAATACCTGAAAAAAAACAATAAAACTGTTATTTAAGATATTTCCATATTACTTCTTTTTTTTTTTTCTGAAACAGAGAGAGAGACAGAGAAAGGGAGAGATAGAAACAGAAAAACAGGAAGATGAGAAGCATCAATTCTTTTTTTTTTTTTTTTTGAGAAGCATCAATTCTTCATTCTGGCACATTAATTGCTCATTAATTGCTTTCTCATATGTACCTTGACCAAGGGGCTCCATCAGAATTACTGACCCCTTGCTCAAGCTAGTATTTTGGACTCAAGCTAGGGACTTTGGGCTTCAAGCCAGTGACAATGGCGTCGTGTCTATGATCTCTCATTCAAGACAGCTACCCAACACTCAAGTTTGTGAGTCCATGCTTAAGCCAGCGACCTCGGGGTTTCGAACCTGTGTTTTCTCTTTTGCAGTCCGTAGCTCTAT
The DNA here is from genome assembly GCA_037038555.1 of Rhynchonycteris naso. Lineage (NCBI taxonomy): Eukaryota > Metazoa > Chordata > Mammalia > Chiroptera > Emballonuridae > Rhynchonycteris > Rhynchonycteris naso. The sequence goes on from CM072997.1 coordinate 238,283,559, forward strand.
CCACTGTGCAACCACATGGTCAGCCTCCATATTGCTTCTAGATTGGCTTTTGCACTTGCTATTCTTTTTCACACGTGGAAGTAATAAACATTTCTAGAAGTTCGTGGAATATGCTGTTGCGCAGGTGAACATTTAAAAAAAAGTAAGGAAAGTAAATTTGTGATTTTCACATTGGGCGGCTGCCCAGGCACCCACCTTAGAGAGAACCCTGATTACAAGTGACATTTTAACATGTGGTTCACAAAACTCAACAAAAAAAAATAGCTATTGGTTCTGCTGAACTGGTGCAAACAGACTGAGTCCAACTACTGCATATTCCCCAAGAATACATTCAGACTACTAAGCGTGCTCTAGCACCACCGGTAGAAGTCATTTCTAGGGCATGGTTGTCACTGGTGCTCCTGTGCGACTTCCCTTGCCTGCTGGTGTTGCCTTTCTTTCTTCAGGATGTGCTCTATTCTGACTGCAAGGCATCCTGTTTCATGTCGAATAGGCCATCTGCCATCAAGATTTTTCATGCAGAATGTCACTGGGAGAAGTGGCTGAAGTTGTTCATGCTATCTGTCCTGCTGCAGTTCAGAACCTTATACAAATTTAATGTCAGAAAACAGACATGAATACTTAAGGTCAATTGCCCCTGATGATATCAGAAGTCTCAGCTCTGCCTGTGCCAGAGTGGCTAGGATCAACCTGGATTTGAACTCATGCTTCTGCCTCTAATCTATTTTAAACAATGAAGAATATGTTGAGGACATCAAATACATATTACAGGCATTCTACAGAGACAATGGTGGTTGGGTTCCAGACCAACCAAGGAAATATGCCAATAACGTTAGCCAGTCACATTAATTTGTAATTTCCCAGTGCATATAAAATTTATGTTTTCAATATATATTACTGTAGTCTACTAAGTGTGGTATAAAATTATGTCGGCTCTGGCAGATTAGCTTAGTCCTAGAGTGTGAGCCTGGCATATGGAAGTCCCTGGTTCAGTTCCCAGTCAGGGCACGCAAGAGAAGCACCCATCTTCTTCTCCACCCTTCTCCTTCTCCTTCCTCTCTGTCTCTGCTCCCCCGACCCCACTCCCACAACCAAGGCTCCATTGGAGAAAAATTGGCTCGGGCACTGAGGATGGCTCCATGGCATCCGACTCAGGTGCTAGAATAGCTCCACTTGCAATGGTGCAACGGCCGAGATGGGGAGAGCATTTCCCCCTAGTGGGCATACCAGGTAGATCCCAGTCGGGCACATTTGGGAGTCTGTCTCTCTGTCTTCCTGCTTCTCACTTTAGAAAAAATGCAAAAAAATAAAAAAGGAAAGTAGTAATGTACAGGCCTTGGCTGGTTGATTCAGTGAATAGAGCATCCACCTGGTGTCCTGATTTCTCAATTTTGAACTCTGGTCCAGGCACACCTGAGAAGTATCTCCTCTTTCTCTCCTCCTCCCCCTTCTCTCTTTCTTACCCCTTCACAGGCAGCTGCTCTATTGGTTTAAGCATTGGCCACAGATGGGATTTGCTGTGTGGATCCTGGTCAGGGCACATGACAGGGGAGTCAGTCTCTCTCCTCCTCTCATTAAAAAAAATAGTAATGGACCCAGGCCAGTTTGCTCAGCGGTAGAGTATCCACACTGCGTGTGGAAGATCTGGATTCAGTGCCCAGCCAGGGCACATAGAAGCGCCAATCTGCTTCTCCACCCTTCCCTCTCTCCTTTATCTCTATCCCTCCTTCCCCTTCCCACAGCCAAGGCTCCATTGGAGCAAAGTTGGCCTGGGCGCTCATGATGGCTCTATGGCCTTTGTCTCAAATACTAGAATGGCTACAGTTGCAACAAAATAACGCCACAGATGGGCAGAGTATTGTCCTCTAGTGGGAGTGCCGGGTGGATCTTGGTTAGGTGCATTCTGGATTCTGTCTCTCTGCCTCCCTGCTTGTCAATTCAGAAAAATACAAAAAAAATTTAGTAATTTACATATATTAGCCTTGAAGTACTTTATTAGGCCCTGGCTGGTTAGCTCATTTGATTAAGGACATTGTCTTTACATAACAAGGTTGTGGGTTCAATGTCCAGTCAAAACACACATGGGAGGCAACCAAAGCATGTGCAACTGAGTGAAACAACAAATGTTTCCTTTTTCATATACCCTCTCTCCCTTCCTTTCTCTTTATAATAATCAATAAAAATTAAGCCCTGGCCAGATAGCTTGGTTGGTTGCTGCGTTGTCTCGGAGCATAGAGGTTGCTGGTTCGATTCCCTGGTCAGTGCACATACAGAAACAGCTCAGTGTTTCTCTGTCTCTCCCTACTTCTCTCTCAAAATAAAAAGAAATAATAATACTTTAGTGACTAAAAAAGAAAGCAAATCATCATCCATACCATTCTTGAGTTGCAATGTTTTTGTGGGTGGACAGACTTGTCTAATGTCTTAGAAAATGCAGTTATATATGAAGGTTAATAAAGCACATCAAGATCAAGTAAGGTATGACTGCATTAGACAATTTGGAAATTTTTATTAGACAAATTGTCTAGTTACATCATCATACATATGATAAATATAACGCAGGAATGTAGCACAATTTCTTTTCTTTCTCTTTTTAAGTGAGAGGCAAGATAGTGCAAGACTCACAGATGCGCCGAACTAGTATCCATCTGGCAACCCTGTCTAAAATTAATAGAATTTTTTAAAAAAGATAAAGGGCAATGCTCGAATCATTTGAGCTATTTTTAGTGTCTGAGGCTGACACTGACCAACGAGCCATCCTCAGCACCTGGGGCCAACCCTGGAGTCACTGGCTGCAGGAAAAAAAGCGGTGGAGAAGGGGGAGAGTGAGGAACGGAAGCAGATGGTCACTTCTGTGTCCTAACAGGAATTGAACCTGGGATATCTGCACGCCGGTTCAGCACTCTATCTATTGCACCAACTGTCCAGCGCCTCAAACTTTAGAAACAATAAAAAACAGGATGCCTAATCTAAGCATAAATGGGAGTGTATTTAATAATAATTTAAATATCAATTAAGAAAATTAAATTTTTGAAAAAATGAAGGCATTAAATGCTGATAAAGTTTTTGGTGTTTTGGTTAGTATGAAATTGGTTTTGTGTCTGAGTGGTGTTGATGCAGTGGATTAATTGTTGACTTGGAACAATGAGGACCCCAGATCAAAACCAAAAGGTTGACAGCTAGAGTGTAGGCTTGCCAAGTTGAGCATGGGGTCACTGCCTTAAGCAAGGGGTAACTGGGTCAGCTTGAGAACCACTACTCCAAGTCAAGGCACATACATGAATAACTAAAAGTGAAGAAACTATGAGTTGATTCCTCTCACTCTCCTCCCACCTCTGGCCTATCCTGTCTCTCCCTCTCTCTAATCAATAAATTTAAAAAATGCTTTTGTGCCTGACCAGGCAGTGGATAGAGCGTCGGACTGGGTTGCGGAAGACCCAGGTTCGTGACCCGGAGCTCACAAGCTTCAGCGCGGGTCCATCTGGCTTGAGCAAAAGTTCGCTAGCTTGGACCCAAGGTCGCTGGCTCCAGCAAGGGGTTGCTCAGTCTGCTGAAGGCCCGCAGTCAAGGCACATGTGAGAAAGCAATCAATGAATAACTAAGGTGTCGTAACGGCAATGAAAAACTAATGATTGATGCTTCTCACCTCTCTTTGTTCCTGTCTGTCTGTCCCTATCTATCCCTCTCTCTGACTCTCTCTGTCCCTGTAAAAAAAAAAAAGGTTTTGTAATTATCCTAAGGAAAGGGAAATTGTGACTTACACAAATATTTAAAGATCTATAGGTGAAATAATGATATGTGTGGCATTGTCAATGCGATATTAGGAACATAGCCACAAATTACATTTACAGGAGTTTGGAAAGTACATTTCCCCATGTGTAAGACACTCCCTTGTATAAGATGCACCTTAATTTTGGGGCCTGAAATTTGAAAAAGAAAAGTATTACATAAAGTTATTGAACTCAAGTTGTATTCATCATAAAATTCATACAAATCCTCATCACTGTCAAAATTCCCATCCATTAGTTTGTCCTCATCTGTGTCTGATGACAAATCAGCCTTCATATATTTCTTCATCCTCAGTTACATCCTATGGTATTTGTAATGCCACACTTCTTAAATGACTTGACAACAATCTCAATCTTGATATTCTCCCAGGATGTTTTCACCCAGGTACAAACTTCTTCTATACTTGGTTTCTTCACGTTTCCTGCTGGTATCAACTTGTCCCCGGAGGATTTCATCCATTGATTCTATTCATCTCTCATGGCATCTTTGAAGGGTTTGTTAATGCTGACACCAACAGGTTGGAGCAGGGATGTCAAGCCTACAGGTGCTCCATCCGAACCAGTGACACCTTACTCAAGTCAGTGACTTTCTGCTCAAGCTAGCGATCTTAGGCTTCAAGCCACCTACCTCAGGTTTTCAAACCTGGGTCCTCAGAGTCCCAGGTCAATGCTCTGTTCACTGCACCATGACTAGTCAGTTTGTTCAAACATTTAACGTGTGTGGTAAACCTGAATTGGTGGTGGCACAGTGGATAGAGCATTGGACTGGGATGCAAAGGACCCAGGTTCAAAACTGTGATGTTGTTATCTTGAGCCCAAGGTCACTGGCTTGAGCGAGGGGTCACTCAGTCTGCTTTTGCACCCCAGGCAAGGCACATATGAAAAAGCAATAAATGAACAATTAAAGAGACACAAGAAAATATTGATGCTTCTGGTCTCTCCGTTCTTGTTTATTTCTATCTATTCCTCTCTCTGACTCTGTCCATCTCTGTTAGAAAAGAAAACCATAAATGTGTGGTGACATGATAGTCTGCCATTCTCAAGGAATATTAGGAACATACATGTTTTTTTAAAAAAATTTAATTCCACTCTGTATCTTTTTAAAAAAATTCTATTAATTTTAGAGAGAAGAGAAAGAAGGGGGGAGGAGCAGTATGCATCAACCTAGTTGCTTCTCCTATGTGCCCTGACCAAGCAAACCTGCGTTTCAAACCAGCAACCTCAGCATTCCAGGTCAAGGCTTTATCCACTGAGACCACAGGACAGGCAGGAACATTAACTATAAAATCAAATAAAATTTTATAATTAACAAGAAATTATGCCCATGTATATATGTAATAAGAATTTTTAAAAATCAATGATTCTGCACAAAATGTATTTAAATTTTTTGAGGATATATCACATCAAAATAAACCAAAATTTGAAAAACATTAAAACTAGCTAAATGGAAGTGTTAACAAAAATCTCAAGTCTTACCGGAAATTATAAAAACTTACTTCTAAAAAAATTTAAAGTATTTCCAGCACCCTGCAAATAGCACAATAGTCATATAAGTGGTCGGACACTCAGCCAAACTCTAAACACAAGAAAATTGTATTAGTTTTTCCTTATCTATAGAATATCTTTTTGATGCAATCAAATTTTTCTTCTCTCATTTAAATGTGAGCTCTTAAAACCCTCAGGAACCATGTTTCTCATTCCTAAGTGCTGCTTTTCTTACACTTCTACAGTACCTGATACCTTATTATTTACTATAACATAGAATATTTCCTTCTTGACTCATGGGCTGGCTTTTTTTTTTTTTTAACTGAGAGCAGGGGAGATGGACAGACTCCAACAGGTGCCCTGATTGGGATCCACTTGACAACCCCCATCTTGGGCCGATGCTCAAATCAATCAAGCTATCTTCAGTGCTTAGGGCTGATGCTCGCTCGAACCAGTTGAGCCACAGGTTTTAAGGAAGGAGGAGACAGAGAAGAGGGAGAGGAAGAAAAACAGAGGCAGATCATGGCTTCAGATGGTTGATTCTCATGTGCACCCTGACTGGGGATCGATCAGGGATATCTGCATGTTGGGCCAATGCTCTATCCACTGAGCCAGCCAACCAGGGCCATGAGCTAGGTTTCAATAAAGGCTTTGAACAAGCTAGGTAATTAACATATTTCCTTATTCATTGATGTATAACGCAGACCTAGGTGAACCCCTGAAGCAGTTGAGATAATTAGTAAATGATTGCTGAAGCAATGAAACATGTCACTGAGGCTCTCCTTCCATGCTTCTAAATTTTTCTTTTCACACCTTACTGTAAGTTCTCACCTCACTATATTTTCCTCACATTGTCATAAATGAAAGAACTCAAATTTGTAGAAACAATTTCATTTATAGCCACATTTTTAGGAGACTCATAGCTCACATTAATTCTCTCATCTGAGAACTCAGTCCTTTATTTACCACTCATTGAGACTTCTGTTCTCAAGCTTCATAGAGCCTTTTCCCTTTTAGCTATTTAAGTAATTGTCATTATAAACTTACATTAATATGTTTCTGTAGTTTGCCTAACCATAATTCTCTTCCAGATATAATCTGAAGTCCTCCAGAATACATTTTTACTGCATTTCCAGGTTAAATGATTATCATTTCCTGAAAAGGTTGTGAGATGCTGGGATCTAAAATTTATATATCAAGTACAGATGCACACATTTCAAATCTTCATGAATACCAACATTGAAGCTATCCTGGCACCAGATGCAAACCTGGTTTGTAACCACTATTCCCAAGTACAAGTCTTATTCTCTCAAGTTTGGAATAGACCCTATCTCAGAAAATTCACTAAGAAATTTCACGTGGAGCCTGCCCAGGTGATCATGCAGTTGATAAAATGTCAGGCAAGGACACAGAAGACCCAAGTTCGAAACTCAGAGGTCGCTGATTTGAGTGCAGGCTCATCAGCTTGGGTTCAGTGTTGCTGCCTTGGGCATGGGATCATAAACATGATCTCATGGTTGCTGGCTTTAGCCCTAATATCACTGGTTTGCATCCAATGACGATGGTTTGAACAGGTGGTCTCTTGTTCTGCTGCAGCCCCTCAGGCAAGGCACATATGAGAAAGCAATCAATGAACAACGAAGGTGCCACAACAAAGACTAGATGCTTCTCATCTCTCTCCCTTCCTATCTATCTCTATCTGCCCCTCCCTCTCTCTCTCTTTTTTTTCCCTCTGTCTCTTAAAAAATAAAATTATACACAAATGTTTGCATTAGCATTATTTTCAATATTAAAAAATGAGAAATAACCAAATATACATGAACAAATGAACAGATAAAGAAATAATGATACAATCAAGAAATATCTCAAAAAAAAGAGGAGCTACTTATATAACATTAATGAATGCCTAAAGACTTATACAACATAAATAAAAGCAGAAAAAGTAGTTTTATTCCCATCAAAAATATTCTAGGAAATGAAAAGTGATCTAGTAAAACACATAGTAAATCTCTTTTTCCTTGGAGAGCTGTGATGAGCAGGAAGAGATTATAAAAGATAGGAAGTAAACCCACAGTGACAGACATGGTCAGTATTAGGACTATGGGGAGCTTCAGTTTCACAGATATGTTGAGGCTCAAACTGAAACAATTTGCCCAATAACTTTTGGAAAATGGGTTTGGGAACTCTATGTTCAATTCTTATTCTCATGCCCTCTGGGGGGTAGTCTTTCCTCAGTGACATCAAATATACCAAACAATGAAGAACAGTCTTTGAATCAACAGGAATGGTGGCTAGGTCACAAAAATATATCCCTAGAAAATAGATACCACTTTTCTTCAACTTCCTGCCTGGGTACAATAGCTCGTAAGGTACATAAATTTACAAAACCTTTGATTTATTTTTGATGACAATGACTTCCACCATGGACGATAAACATGGCAGAAAACCCTCCAATTTGTGTAGACACTGATCCTGCAGTGTTTTTCTCAGAAATATTTCTGGATCCACATTTAGAAGAGGCACATTCCATCTAGCCTGTGCCTAGATAAGGTCCCCTCCTACCCCTATTAGGCCAGTGCTTCTGTAGCAATCAGGGGTTCCTCTTTAATCCCTATGCTCCTGCAACCAAGTGACTATCAGTCATAGAATTGTAGACATTACAACACAAGGAGGGCTCCCTGTCTGGATGGTTCAGTGCTAAAGCATCAGCCCAGCATGTTGATGTCCCTGGTCCAATTCCCAGTCAATGCACACAGGAGAAACACCCATGTGCTTCTCTACCCTTTACCCTCCTCTCTCTCTCCCCCTCCTGCATACATGGCTCAATTAGAATGAATTGGCCCAGGGTGCTGAGGAGGTCTCCATTGCATCTGCCTCAGGCACTAAGAAGAGCTCGTTGATAAGCAATGAAGCAATGCCCGAAGCAATGCCCCAAATAGGCAGAGTATCTCAATTTAGTGAAATTGTCAGGTAGACGCCAGGCAGGGAACATACAGGAATTTGTCTCTCTGCCTCCCCTTCTCTCACTGAAGTAGAAAAAAAAGACACACAGCCATTTGCAACACTTTCAAAATTGATTTCTTTCACCAATACTGGCAGTCCTTGTAAACAAGAAAAATGTCATGTGTTCCCAAAACCAAGTGATGTTGCAACACCTACAAACACTTCAAAATAATATTTGAGTCTCCTAAAACTCATGGCATCCAGGCTGCACATGAGGGCCACTAAATCTGGCACTCTTTTCTAGGAGGATATGAGCAACAATGAAAATTGGGCAAAAGTTGATTTCAGCTCCACAATGTGTCTTCGAAGGCACATTGAGAAAGTTTGAGACCCATGTAAAAGTTCTTGACCTTTTCAAGCCTCTAATGCCAAAATCTACTTATACCCTAAATATGTAGTAAATAAAACATCCAAAATTAAAGAGTACTCAAACAAAAGGGCTTTCATTATTTTACAAACCAGTGGGACATAGTTCTGCATTTCTTGCATTCGTGACTTCAACAGTGAAAATATTTATCACAGGTATTTACGAAAACCAGGTCCCTGAAAAGGCAGTCCATCTGCAAGCTGCCAGCTAAACTCAGATGATGTTCTCTTAGGTCAACACTAAGTCAGGTCCTGTCACAATTTATCAGAATTAAAGAAATGCTGATTCCACCTGACCTGTGGTGGCACAGTGGATAAAGCATCGACCTGGAATGCTAAGGTTTCTGGTTTGAAACCCTGGGCTTGCCTTTTCAAGGCACATATGGGAATTGATGCTTACTGCTCCTCCTCCCTTATTTTCTCTCCCTTCTCTCTAAAATGAAAAAAAAAATTCTCTACCACCTCACACTTTCTATTTCTTCTGAAAAATCATAGGAAGAAATCAGCTTTTCTAGGGACATTAGAATGGTGGCTGATGAAAATAGTGGGCACCTGCTAGACGGTACAGTTGAAATAACTTTGGCCACAGAAATTTGCGAAGACATAAATCTAGCAAGAGTCCTGTACACCTTAGAAAGTACAACATAGACACAAATGCTTCCCAACTAAGGAAAACTTATAGAAAATCTCCATATCGTTGACATTTGGGTGCATATAATTAAAATTAGACAAACGAAGCCTCAGAGTAACCTACACTTGTGTTAACACTTACTAAAATCTGTACATTTCTAATACATCTTAGATTGTCCTCTAAAACTGAGAATTGAAGAGAAAGGATTTTCCACACTCACTGCACTCATAAGGCCATTCTCCAGTGTGAACCCTCTGATGATATCGAAGGTTAGTGTTACTGGAAAAAGATTTCCCACATTCATGGCACTTGTATGGCCTTTCTCCAGTGTGAATTCTCTGATGACGATGGAAAGCATTTTTTGTGATAAAGGATTTCTGACATTCACTGCACTCACAGGGTCTTTCTCCTGTGTGAACTTTCTGCTGATAATATTTTCTCGTATGCAAAGTCATCCCAGACACTGAAGTTTCATCTGGCCTGTCCCTGGTATGTGTACCCAGTTGTTGGAGAAGTCCTGATTCAGCAAGGATGTCCAGCCCTACCTCCTGGGATGTAAGAAGCATCTGGCACAGATTGAAATTGTGGCCCTTTGCAAGTGAGACTCTGTCCACACACCTTTCAAAATGCTTCCTTTGCACGTAATGATCCTCATGCTGGTGACACTTTGATTTTTTTTACAGGTTATATACCTTTACAGTGTCTAAGCAATGGGTATGTGATTTCTTTTCTTAAATTTTCCCAGTAGTCAAGGAGATTGGAGGGAAAGTTTCAGTGGGGTCAGAAAGGGGAAAAGGGTTTTCAGATCACTGGCCATAGTTAAATACATATCCTGCTATTCTTGCTTTGTATTGTAAGTGACTCTTAAGCACCCATAATGACAACTATGGGATGTAATTGATTTATCACTGGCTAAATGAGTTACCCTGGTGGCTCCCTTCCCTTGTATTCTATTCTTTACATTTCTTCCTTGTCAGGGAAAATGCGGCCTACCCCTCCTTCCTCACAGGGAGGAAAAAGAAATCCTGCTGTGAGGGAAGAATATCTTTTCCACTTCTGTTCTTTCCTTCCAAACTTTCTGGTGGGAAACTCTCTTTCACATCAAACATTAGTAAAGAATAGCGCTTCACAAGCAGAAATGCAAAGAGCAATTTGCAATCAGCTGCCATACGCTGAATAGCCCAGTGCCATCTTTTGGGAGTAAATTTTTCTAAGTGAGAAGAAGGGGTAGAAGCAGACAGATAAGACTCCCGCATGCGCCCGACCCAGATCCACCCCACCCCTCATGGCCACCAGGGGGTGATGCTCTGCCCACCTGGGACGTTGCTCTGTTGCTGCGGGAGCCATTCTAGTGCCTGAGGCAGAGGACATGGCGCCATTTTTTTGTGCCCCGGCCAACTTTGTTTCAATGGAGCCTTGGCTGCGAAAGGGGAAGAGAGAGATAGAAAGGAGAGAGAGCAGGGTGGAGAAGCACATGGGCACTTACCTGTGTACCCAGACCAGGAATCAAACCCAGGACCTCCACATGCCGGGCCGATGCTCTACTGCTGAGCCAACCGGCCAAGTCCACCACTTTTAACAATAAAAGTGAGGAAACGACAAAAACAGAAATTTTACAAACTCGTTTGCCCAACTGCACACTTACCTAAGTAGGGTGCCTTAGAACGGACGCCGCCATCTCCTTTGGACTCTGGGGAGTCAGGAGAGGGGCCGGAGTGGCGGGAGAGGAGGTGGCTCAGAATAGGTGGTCCAGGTCAAGCGGAAACACATTTTGGAGTCTTACCTGGCGCAATCTGCGGTCATAGGCACACCTCCTTCTGGGTCAGGGGTCGGAATCCATTTTGGCTGAGAAAGCCATGAATGCCAAATATTTTAAAATGTAATTCTGTGAAAGCCATACAATATGTTTAACACTAAATACAAGTAAATGTGTGCATTTGATGTAAAACCAACACTTTTAAAGTACAATAAGTCTCTGAATTCTTTTTAATAACATTGTTATGCTGTTGCTAACCAATGATGAATAAAGTACTTCTTCCCATTAATGCGACTTCTGGTGCTGCATGGTTTTGCTGATGGCTTAGTAGTCTGGTTGATACGTGGTGAGGTTAAGCTTCACGCAGGTGTTGAGAATTCCATCGTTTAACGTGATTGTAGGTTGGTCTTAACGTTCTTTATTTATTTTTATTTTTTACAGGGACAGAGAGAGAGTCAGAGAGAGGGATAGATACGGACAGACAGACAGGAACGGAGAGAGGTGAGAAGCATCAATCATTAGTTTTTCGTTGCCATCGCAACACCTTAGTTGTTCATTGATTGCTTTCTCACATGAGCCTTGACCGCGGGCCTTCAGCAGACCGAGTAACCCCTTCCTGGAGCCAGCGATCTTGGGTCCAAGCTGATGAGCTTTTTTGCTCAAGCCAGATGGGCCCGCGCTGAAGCTGGCGAGCTCGGGGTCTCGAACCTGGGTCTTCTGCATCCCAGTCCGACGCTCTAACCACAGCGCCACCGCCTAGTCAGGCTTAACGTTCTTTAGATGTGAGAAAGACTGCTCACATGCATATGTAGAGCCAAACATTGTCAGTACAGCAATACTCACATGCTGCAGCGTGTGGTATGTGGCGGGAAGCGCGTTCCACGTTTTGACAATCAGTTGGTTCGCGGGTTGAAGTTTTTTCATTTCTCCCCACTTGTGTTTGCTCACCAACTCTGCTTGCTGTCATGCAAGTCTTTCCAAATCTTCATTCAGTGACTTGAACTTATTCACCCACATGTCTGAGGCCTTCAGGTCAGCAACTTGTAGCTCAAAATCTCTGACTGAGATACCGGGGATTTAACTCAGGTCGGCGCTGTCTAGTGCATACTCGTGTGGATGGGTGATGAACTTAGAAAGACAAGTGCGCTCATGAAATTCTCCAAAGCGCGCTTTGAATGACTGCAGAAGATTTGATGTGAAGCCTGCTAGCTGCTGGAGATCAAGATGTTGAGCAGGGTCACTTGCTGTGCATGCATCTTTAAACTCTCCCAGTTTTTCAAAGTGTAGTAAACAACCTGTTTCAATGTCTGCAATGAAGAGTTCCAGCTTGTTTTCAACTGCAAACACTGCTTGTTGAAGGGATAAGACTGTACTTCCAACACCTTGCTTGTTCAGATGTTCAGTAATGTCCACGAGATAGTAGAACTTCAGGAGCTACTCAGTGTTAGCTAACTCAGGATGCTCGACGTTTATCATTTCAAGAAAAGTCTGGATTTCACTCAGACAAGCCGTGAAACGGCTAAGCACCTTCCCTCTTGAAAACCAACGCACATTGCTGTGCAGAAGCAGACCAGGATAATTATTCCCAACTTCATCCAGCAGTGTTTTAAACTGGTAATCATTTAAAGCTCGGGCAACAATAAAGTTGACCACCCGAATGACCAGCGACATCAACTCACCAAGCTGCTCGCCACACATCTGAGCACAAAGCGCCTCCTGATATAGGATGCAGTGAAAACGTAGGATGGGTCTCTTTTCATGGTCATGAAGAAGCTCTACAAATCCTCTGTTTTCCCCCACCATGCATGGGGCACCATCAGTACACACCAAAATAAGTTTATCCATCAGTAGATATTTTCTTTTTAAGTTTTGTTTTTCATATTTTTTATTTATTTATTTTTTCCAAGGACAGAGAGAGACAGTCAGAGAGAGGGATAGATAGGGACAGACAGACAGGAACAGAGAGAGGTGAGAAGCATCAATCACTAGTTTCTCATTGCTCTTGTGACACCATAGTTGTTCATTGATTGCTTTCTCACATGTGCCTTGACCACGGGCCTTCAGCAGACCAAGCAACCCCTCGCTGGAGCCAGCGACCTTGGGTCCAAGCTGACAAGCTTTTGCTCAAGCCAGATGGGCCCGCACTCAAGCTGGCGAGCTTGGGGTCTCGAACCTGGGTCTTCCGCATCCCAGTCCGACGCTCTATCCACTGCGCCACTGCTTGGTCAGGCAGTAGATATTTTTCTTTAGCGAACTCAGTGAAACACTTGAATAAATCCTCCCTTCTTGTTGTCTCTTTCATAGGCAAAACAGCAAGACTTTCCTCAGGTAGTGTGTCACCGACTGCATACCTTGCAATCACTCTGAACTGGGATAAATGGCTTATGTCTGTTGACTCATCGAAAGCAAGAGAAAAGAATGGTGCTGCATTTATGTCCTTCACTTGTGTTGCCTCAATTTGATTTGCCGTCATAATGGTAAGATCATGAACAGTTCTTGCTGACAGAGGAATGTCTTTTATTTCTTTGATTATCTTGTCTTTATCTGAAAAGTCGTCTAAAAGTTCATTGGCAACATCAAGCATGAATGTTTTGGCATACTCCCCATCTGTGAATGGCTTTCCGTTTCTCACAATTGCTAAAGCACCAGCAAAGCTAGCCGAATTCCAGTCACATTGTTGGGTCCGAACACAGAGTTGCTGCTGAATAGCTTGCACTCTGCACAGTAGCTCTTGACATGCTTTCTTCCTGCTGGATATTTTGATGCAAATGTAGTATGGCGTGTGTCGAAGTGCCACTTTATATTTGACCATTTCATCGTTTCAATTTTATCAGTGCATATTAGGCACACTGCAGAACCTGCTCTCTCCACAAAGGTGAATTCCTCTGTCCATTCCTGCTAAAAAGTACAACACTCCTCATCTTATTTTCTTTTAGCCATTTTCTTCATCAAAAGGGTTTTTGCAATAAGCTAGCTGACTACTTGATTAAAAGGAGGGAAGTTTACTTCCTGACCTCGCAATGACCCATGTACATTACACATTATCCAATAAAAGTTTTTTTTTAATTTAATTTTATTTATTATTTTAGATATTATTTATTCATTTTAGAGAGAGGGACAAAGGGAGAGAGACAGAAATGGGGGGAGGAGCAGAAAGCATCAACTCCCATATGTGCCTTGACCAGGCAAACCCGAGGTTTCGAACTGGCGACCTCAGCATTCCAGGTTGACGCTTTACCCACTGCGCAACCGCAGGTCAGGCTCCAATAAAAGTTTTGTGTTGTACTGGAGGACAGCTGTGATTGGTTCCAGTCATCCTTAACCATGAACATGAGCGGTAGGAAATGAATTGTAATGCATAAGAATGTTTTATATTTTTAATGTTATTATTTTTTTTATTAAAGATTTGTCTGTGAGCCAGATCCAGCTGTCAAAAGAACCACATCTGGCTCGCAAGCCATTAGGTTCTAGACTCCTGACATAGACAGACATGTTTCCCACCTAAGTAAAACTTATGAAAAATCTCTATACCATTGACATTTGGGTGCCTATAATTAAAATTAGACAAATGAAGCCTCAGAGTTACCTACACTGTTGTTAACACTTACTAAAAAGTGTTCATTTCCAATACATCTAAGATTGTACTCTACTGTGAACTCTCATGTACTTAGGTGAGATTTGAAGGGAAAGAATTTCCCAAACTCACTGCACTCATAAGGCCTTTTTCTAGTGTGAATACTCTGGTGATATTGAAAGTCAGTGCTACTGGAAAAACATTTCCCACATTTACTGCACTCTTAAGGCCTTTCTCCAGTGTGACCTCTAATGACAATGGAAAGCATTTTTTATGATAAAGGATTTTCCACATTCGCTGCATTCATATGGTCTATCGCTTTTGTGAACTTTCTGATGACAATTTTTTTCCTGTTTGTTAAGTCACCCCACACACTGAGGTATTATATGGCCTGTCCGTAGTCTGAGTAGCTTATTGTTTGAGATGTCCATATTCAGTAAGGATGTCTAACCCTGCATCTTGGCAGGTAAAAAGCATCTGAGATACCTTCAAATTGTGACCCTTTGCAAGTGAGACTCAGTCCACATGTCTTTCAAAATGCTTCCTTTTCACTTACTGATCCTCATGATGCTAACACTTTGTACTGAAATAAAATAGTTCTCCACATGAACCACATTTCAACAGCTTTGATTCATGATGCTCAACCAAGTTGAAAATGTCTCTCAAGATGAGGCCACAACTCTCACAGGGATGGCTCTTCTGTGAAGACAAAGCCACATTAGGATCCTTTGCCTGTGACACCCTTTCAGATGCATTTTGTTCAGTGGGAGCCAGCACACCCTCTGCTCCACAGCAGCAACCTGAACAAAAGGAAATGCTGGTGAATTACATGTTGACCTTATAGGAAAGAACATTTCTCAAAATAAATGAACATCTGTCACAGGTGGGCATGATTCTATGGAATGATTTTTAAGAAAAGTAAGTTAAACTCTGAAGAAATTGTAGTTACCTATTACTCAGCCCCAAAAGTCAGTCAGTGGTGAAGACCTCAAACAGCAAAGATGCAAGCATACAATGGGACACAAAACCAAAGACTGGACCCACTAATTCTTCTTCCACAAAAGGTTTCCTGGAGGACTTTTCCTGCTGGAGTAATCTGAATGTGCTCAAGCCCATAAAAATCAATTCTATCAGGGTCACATAATGTAAATACTAACATAAGAATTCAGTACATCAGGTGTTCGGGCTGCAGGAAGAAAAGAAGGAAGTGCAAACAAACAAGCCCAACTAAGGACAGCAAGTACCCAGAAAACTGCAAAACCAAGTAGTGTCCACAGTCCACATGTGAACACATGCATCCTCCAGGGATTAGAAGGCACAGGGAAATGCAAATCTTATTTTAGGTCCCTGGGGATAGTGAGGTTCTTACCCAGAGAGGACATAAGCTCAAAGTTCTCCAGCATCACATCCAGGTACAGGCGTCTCTGAGGCTCATTAAGAAGGCACCATTCCTTCCTGGAGAAGTAGAGGGCAATATCTCTCAAAGTTACACCAACCTGTAGGAACAAATGAAACTATAACAGTATTTCTGAGAACCCACAATTTTACTCCTTACACATCTTCCTCATGCACAACTCCTTCCAGGACTCTCCAGTTCAGAGACATCCCAGTCTGGTTAATCACTCTTATTGTCCTCAGCAACAATAGCTGGGCTAAGAGGGATGGCAGGAAAATGTGACCCAAGGCAGTGTCTGGCAACAGATCTACTAGGAATTTCATGTTTGTCCATGAGAAAGTTAACCACTTGATGTTATAGAAATATTACAGATCCAATTATCTTAATCAAATTAGCTTATGATTGGGGCAATTTTTGCAATAGCAATAATTATATTTTAACTATTCTCCAAGTATAAAAAGGTTGAAAACCACTGATCTAAGCTCTGGGCCATGCCTGCAGGGCCCCTTTTTTACTGCCAAGGAATTCCACTGAGAATCCCACATTATGCCTCCATTCCACAGCCAAACAAGGGCTATGCTTTACCCTTAAATTCTCACACCAGGTTCTCAGTCATCTACTGCCTATAGACACAATTGTGTAACCTCTACCTATTGAGAACCAAAGTCACTCTTTCACCTCTGCCACCTTCCTGCTCCATACTACATGGATCTCTTTGGACTCCCCCATGAATTTGGTATATGGTATCCAGAGAGCGCTTAATATACTCAAGCAGAATACAGAAACACCGAAACCCTCTGAGGGATTTCAAAGGCAGGAAAATGTCCAAATGGGCTCTGAAGTCATCTCTGTCTACTTCTGATCACTGGTACAATATTTGTCACCCAGATGCCAATGAAAAATTCAAAAATAAATGACCCCTTTTCTTTTTTTTATTTTTATTTTTATTTTATTCATTTTAGAGAGGAGACACAGAGTGAGAGAGAGAGAGAGAGAGAGAAAGGGGGGAGGAGCTGAAAGCTCAACTCCCATATGTGCCTTGACCAGACCAGTGCAGGGTTTTGAACTGGCGACCTCAGTGTTCCCAGGTCGACGCTTTATCCACTGCGCCACCACAGGTCAGGCTAAATGACCCCTTTTCACTCTGCACTTTTACTGCTGTCCCCTCACAATCCATAATCCTTTTCTCACCACTCAAACTTTGTTTAACAAAATTAAACACATGATCTTGATCACTGGCACAATGCCAAATAAAAATGACCATATTTGTCCATGAACTTAGCCACCAGCAAGACAAAAAACTAGCCAGAGCCCAGGAAAGCACAGGGAAAAATTTCTGTGAAGCACGATTCTGCCCTCAATATCATCTCATCTCATATACCCCTGACCTCTACAGCCACCAAGGTCACTTATCCCATCCAGCCTTGACCACCTGGGTAAATCACACTCTCTCCACTCTGATGTCACCACCACTCCTTTTCTTTACCGGTGTTTGTGAGGATGAGCAATCAGGTGACAAGGAAACAAACCACTGAGCTTTTGTGATTATTTCCACCAAATTATGCACTCTGTCCTGAATCTCTACCTCAACTCCACCGTTTTTACGAAAAGCCAGCTTTTGAATGTCTCCATCCTGTTTCCCTCTCCAGATTTTCAGATCTGTGTGTCCAATTTTCCACTTGACACCTTCTCAGACTCTTACAATGGCCAAGAAAACACTTCTGATAATCACAAGGAAAATTAACCTACTACCATCTTACCCAGGAGTTTATGAAGCGTCCATCGTTTTAGCTGCTAGAATGAAAATTCCTGGGTTGTCCCCAGCTCTTCCTTTCTCTCCCTCAGTGGCAATGTCTAAAACTCTAATGGGCCCTCCTTTTATTTATTTTTATTTATTTACTTATTTTTTATTTATTCATTTTTTTTTTAGAGAGGGAGAGAGGAAGGGGGAGGAGCAGAAAGCATCAATTCCCATATGTGCCTTGACTAGACAACTGCAAGGTTTTGTACTGGAGACCTCAGTGTTCCAGGTCGATGCTTTATACACTGCGCCATCACAGGTCAGTTGCAATGGGCCCTCCTTTTAACAACACAAATCATGGATCTGACCAGGTAGTTGTGCAGTGGACACAGCGTTGAACTGGGATGCAGGGAAGCCAGGTTCCAAACCCCGAGGTTGCCAGCTTCAGTGTGGAGTCACTGGATTGATCGTGGGATCATAGACATGATCCCATGGTTGCTGGCTTGACTCTGAGGTCACTGGCTCGAGCAAGGGGTCACTTGCTCTGCTGTAGCCCCCTCTCCTCAACCCAGTCCTGGCACATATGAAAAAGTAATCAATAAACAGCTAAGGTGCCGCAACAAAGAATTGATGTTTCTCATCTCTCCACCTTCCTGTTGGCTGTCCCTATCTTTTCCTCTCTCTGTCTCTGTCACAAAATAAGAAACTAAAACATGGCAACAACTCTGGTCCATCAGCACTCCTATGGTTATAGCACATGCCTTCTCCTGAGCTCCCTGCCACCATTCTTAACGCCATTATCTGCCCTCCACTGTGCAGCCATATAGAGCCTGTGAAATCCATGACAGACTCACTACTTTATCCTATGCAAATGCTCCATTATCTCCATAATACTGTAGATGCCAACAGCACCATTCTGCCATTTTACAGGTCTTAACCTAGAGTTCCCTGCTCTTTGTTTAGAACACAAAATGGAGACATGTGCTACCTGTTCTCAACTCAGTGGCATCAACAAGCATTTTGACATGCTGGCGACTTTCCCTGGGTTAACCTTCCATATCTGTATACATTTATCACCAAAAGTTGTGGCACGATCATTTTACCTGTGGCCTGCACTCAGGACACAAAGATTGGGGATATTGCATGTATTTTCATATCCAAGAACTGAGAAAACACCAAGAAAACAGTGTGGAGGTGAGAAAGGAGAAGCCAGAAGAATGCAGAAGAGAGGGCAACCTGCAATGTCTGAAGTCTTACACTTCAGCCTGTGACCTCAGTTTTCTTGATTGAGGGAACAAGGCCAGACAGAAAACTCTAAAAAATAATAAACCACAGTTGTAGACCTTGCTTGTTATTAGTTCCTTGAAATGAACTTGCAGCTCCAGTAAGAAGAATGAGTTATAGGATTATCAAGGAGAGACCCTCCAGTTTCCTCTCTCCTTCCCCTCCCTAAGAAATGAAAGTCATGTAGGCCTGCAAACAAGGAAGTCATAGAAATATGGCATTTTTCACAGGAAATCTAAAGCTGTAAGGGTATATGATATGTAAGAAATCAAACTTCTTCATGTGTTTTGTTGTCTATTTTGGGGTCATGCAGCTCCACTGGCTAAAAATACCCTACTTTCTTCATCAAGTTGTCTGGGCATTTTTGTCTTTCTTTGATCCCTACAATAGAGGCACCAGGATTCCAGACACTACAAGGTGATGTCAGGACCAGAGAGAATTGCTGACATGCTACCTTAATTGTCTAGTTTACATAAATGGTTTTTCCACCTTTGGTACCTGTGGGAAGACACAACCACTACTCCCTAACCAGTACTAGAGACTGGTGACTTCCAGCAAATTTTCTTTTCTTTGGGGCCTGACTTGTGGTGGTGCAGTAGATAAAGCATCGACCTGGAACACTGAGGTCGCCGGTTCAAAACCCTGCACTTGTCTGGTCAAGGCACATATGGGAGTTGATACTTCCTGCTCCTCCCCCTTTCTCTCTCCCTCTTTCTCCTCTCTAAAATAAATAAATAAAGACAAAAACAAAAAACATTAAAAAAAAAAGAAATGTGAGTTTAAATTTTCTTTTCTTCAGGACTCAGACCTCAGTGCTGCCTCTTCCCATCTCTGGGACCTTTGACAAGGGCTCTAATCCTGGGACCTCACTGCCCTCATCATCCCATTGCAGTCTGTTCTCTCTCTCAGCAAGATTTAAAATGCCTTGAAAACCCGAGTCCCTCTCTGATCATAATTTTTTTTTTTTACAGGGACAGAGAGAGAGTCAGAGAGAGGGATAGACAGGGACAGACAGACAGGAACAGAGAGAGACGAGAAGCATCAATCATCAGTTTTTCATTGCGACACCTTAGTTCATTGATTGCTTTCTCATATGTGCCTTGACCGCTGGCCTTCAGCAGACCGAGCACCCCCTTGCTGGAGCCAGCAATATTTATTTATTTATTTATTTATTTATTTATTTATTTATTTATTTATTTATTTACAGGAACCAGAGAGAGTCAGAGAGAGGGACAGACAGGAACGGAGAGAGATGAGAAGCATCAATCATCAGTTTTTCGTTGGGATACCTCAGTTGTTCATTGATTACTTTCTCACATGTGCCTTGACCGTGGGCCTTCAGCAGACTGAGCAACCCCCCGCTGGAGCCAGCGACCTTGGGTCCAAGCTGACCAGACTTCGCTCACGCTCAAGCCAGATGGGTCCGTGCTCAAGCTGGTGACCTCGGGGTCTTGAACCTGGGTCCTCCGTGTCCCAGTCCCACGCTCTATCCACTGCGTCACCACCTGGTCAGGCTCTGATCATAAATTTTTATAATTCTAAGGACCTTAGAAAAAAAGTATACGCCTCTGCCTCCCAGTCAAGACATGAATGACTGCTTGTAAGGCCTAGGGCCACTGCCATTGTGACCATTCACATGCAGGTTATTCATTGAATTAAGGCAGATGGTAAAGAACCAGTGGAGCCCAAGGATGTTGGGCCATTCTGTTTATTGGTGTCTCCCGAAGACAGGAAAGCCATAAGAAAACCAAGGGAAAAGTAGAAACTTGCTTTCCCCCTGGACGGCAAGAGATCAGATATAGGAGGAAGCAACCCTACAGAGGATAACATTCTCTTTTTTTGTGTGTGTGACAGAGGCAGAGAGAACGAGAGAGATGAGAACCATCAATATTTTGTTGCGGCACCTTAGCTGTTCATTGATTGCTTTCTCATATGTGCCTTGACCAGGGGGCTATAGCAGACCTAGTGCCCCCCTTGCTCAAGCCAGCGACCTTGCACTCAAGCTGGCAAGTTCAGGGTCTGGAACCTGGGTCCCCTGCATCCCAGTCTGATGCTCTATTCACTGTGCCATGGCCTGGTCAGGCTCAGTTAACTTTAAATAAAGGAATGAGAATTTATTAAAGCCAGCAAATAACATGGAGCTTGTAGCTCTGAAACACGGGCTTCCTGAATTTGATTTTCTTACAGGTTATATAACTTTATAGTATTTAAGCAATGGGCACGTGGTTTCTTTTCTTAAGGTTTCCCTGTTATAAAGTACTGCACCCCAGATTCTGAAAGACACTGTACCTCATTTCATGAGTTCACGTGGAGACACCCAGTCCAGATGAATTTGGAAAAGTTTTATTAAAGGAGAAAATTTATTTAATATGCCGGCCGCATATAGCTTACATGGGGCAGCAGTCCCAAATTGTGTGGGTAAATAATATTCTACGGGTTGGTTATATACCCTTAATTATACATGGGTGGGGAAAAGCCTGACATCATGGCATAAGCTTATAACCTTTGTTTAGAGATAATTACATGCTTTCAGGAAGGGAGGGGAAGTTTCCATGGGGACAAATGCTGGTAAATGGCACATCAATATAAGAAAAGGTTTATTTTAATCTTTCTTTTCCTGCACCTGGCTAGCTATTCACCTATTTTCTTACAGCTGCAGGGGAAGTGGGGTCAGAGAATCTAAACCTCCTTCCCCTCTTCATTTGCAATACAATGCTATTGGCCATCCTGGTTTGATGCTAATCACACAAGTACAAAAATCACTTATAAAATTTCTCTGCACACCTAGCCCAAATTAATAAAATGTTCTTTAAGCTTCCTAAAATATTAATATTAATTTTGTACCTTTTGGTACCTTACAACAATTCCCATTAGTTTTATTTCTTTTTAAAAAATATTTTATTTATTCATTTTAGAGAGGGGAGAGAGAGAGAAGAGGGGGAGGAGCTGGAAGTATCAACTCCCATATGTGCCTTGACCAGGCAGGCCCAGGGTTTTGAACCAGCAACCTGAGCGTTTCCAGGTTGATACTTTATCCACTGCACCACCACTGGTCAGGCTAGTTTTATTTCTTAAGTCAAATCCTTGACTTAATTTACTGAATAGTATAAAGCTGTTGTGTAGAAAACATTAACTTATAATGTGTAATAGGTATTTAACAGACAGCATCAATAGCAATAGTTTATTAAAGAAACAAATAGTATTGATTGATTTTCTATAAATTGTATAAATTTTTTAAATTTATATAAAACGAATTGGTTTTTATAATAATTTATTTTAGTTAGAATTTTTAATTAAAATTTTTTTAATTTTTAGTGACAATTGACTTTTTTTTTACCTTAGCTTCCCTTTTCCCAAAGTGTGATTAAAAAGTAAGTCCTTAGTGAGTTTTTTCATACATTCGCCGTATGTAGACCAACCAGCTTTCAGTTTGTGGTTGGAGTAAGGCAAGTCTTCTATTTTGGCATCAGTGGGAGTTGTCAGGATCATGTTTTTTTGTTTTTTTAATATATATATATTTTTTATTATTATTAATTCTAATGGGGTGACACCAATAAATCAGGGTACATATGTACAATGAAAACATCTCCAGGTTATCTTATCATTCAATTGTGTTGCATACCCGTCACCAAAAGTCAAATTGTCCTCTGTCACCTTCTATCCGGTTCTCCCTGTGTCCCTCCCCTCCTCCCTATCCCACTCTTCCCTCCCTCCCCCCACCCCGTAACCACCACTCTCTTGTCCATGTCTCATATTCTCACTTTTATGTCCCACCTATGTATGAAATCATGCTGTTCTCAGTTTTTCTTTTTTTCTGATTTACTTATTTCACTCCGTATAATGTTATCAAGGTACATCCATTTTGTTATAAATGATCCGATGTCATCGTTTCTTATGGCTGAGTAGTATTCCATAGTATATATGTACCAAAGCTTTTTAATCCACTTGTCTTCTGACGGACACTTGGGCTGGTTCCAGATCTTCGTTATTGTGAACAATGCTGCCACGAACATGGGGGCGCATTTCTTCTTTTCGAACAGTGCTATGGTGTTCTTAGGGTATATTCCTATTAGTGGGATAGCTGGGTCAAAAGGCAGTTCAATTTTTAATTTTCTGAGGAATCTCCAAACTGTTTTCCACAGTGGCTGCACCAGTGTGCATTCCCACCAGCAGTGCAGAAGGGCTCCCTTTTCTCCACATCCTCGCCAACACTTATTCTGTATTGTTTTGCTGATGAGTGCCATTCTGACTGGTGTGAGGTGATATCTCATTGTGGTTTTAATTTGCATTTCTCTAATGATTAGTGATGTTGAGCATTTTTTCATATGCCTATTGGCCATCTGTATGTCCTCTTTGGAGAAATTTCTATTCATTTCTTTTGCCCATTTTTTGATTGGGTTGTTTGTCTTCCTGGTGTTGAGTTTTATAAGTTCTTTATAAATTTTAGTTATTAACCCCTTAGCAGATGTGCTGTCGAATATGTTCTCCCATTGTGTGGTTTGTCTTTTTATTCTGTTTTTATTGTCTTTAGCTGTGCAAAAACTTTTTAGTTTGATATAGTCCCATTTGTTTATCTTGCCTTTTATTTCATTTGCCCGTGGAGATAAATCGGTAAATATACTGCTGCTACAGATCAGGATCATGTTTTGTGGACCTATCCACATGGGAGCCAGTCCCTGGGTGATGCACTGGATCACCTGATAGTGCTGGAAGCGCCTCTAGGACAGTTCCCCTAACAGCCTGCTGAGTAACCTGTAAATTTTGCCTGTACTTAGTGAAGAGGTGGTTATGTTTCTTTTACTATTTGATTTATGCATTTTATTTGTCTTGAATCTTTGGGTATTTGTGGGCACAATGTAACTTCAAATTAGTTTCTAATTAATATTGAGTTCCTTTCCTACTAGCTTTGAGACTGTAGATACAAATGTAGGTACAATATTAGAATGGGCAAGCTAAAGTTGGAAAGAATTTTATATGGCAATATTCTAATAATTGTTAATTATTTTATTAAAGTCTATTTCTAAATGTTTACCTGGGAATGCCTTTTTTCTTGTTTCTTTTTTTTTTTATTAGAGTTGTGGTTTTTTTAAATTTCTTTTTATTTTATTTATTTTAAAGAGGAGACACAGAGTGAGAGAGAGAGAGAGACAAAGGGGGGAGGAGCTGGAAGCATCAACTCCCATATGTGCCCTGACCAGACCAGTGCAGGGTTTTGAACTGGCGACCTCAGTGTTCCCAGGTCGACGCTTTATCCACTGCGCCACCACAGGTCAGGCCTCTTGTTTCTTTTTTTAAATAATTTCCTTACTTTGCTTAGTATTCACTTGGACAGAAACTAAATACTCAGATATTATGCCTTCCATAATAGATTTTAAGTTTGGCATTTCTAATTATCCCTTTCTTGTTGGCAAATCTTTTTCTAATTTGTTTTGAAGAAACCTTTGGGAATAAGGGTCTCAAAACCCCACTAGTTTTGGGTGGCATTTTTCTATCTATTTGAATTCCTATGTCCTGATTTTGAGGCAGATTGGAAAAATATAAAGTAAACAATAAAATTCAAATAGCTAATGTTAACAAATACAATAATAACCATCTTAATACAATAAAATGACTAAAGCCTATTAGATTATTAAATGAAATAAAGTTTTAATATAACAGGATTCAAAATAAGATTTTTAGTCATAAATGTTCTTAACACATTAACATAATTTCACTAAGTCTGTTGACACTATTGTTGTTTTATACTATTTACAAATGTAATTTAATTTCTATTTCATTTTGAGAAATGTCCTAAAGAGCATGAGTCATACATATTCAGGAAAAGTTTACAAGGCACTGGAATTGTGGTCACATTTCTACACTTTGTAGTTAGAGTTTAAGTCCTAATGATTAATGTTTCCAGGTGGAATTAGGAACAGGTTCCAGCCTACAATAGGCATGGGGCATTGAGACAAGAGGAATAAAGGAGACACTATACATTAAACAAAGTAACAGAAATTATACTGTTAATACCCACAGTAAAGCTCTTTGAGGGATAAATAAAACTTAAATATTCAGGCAAGGCATAGTAAATGGCCCTCGTGTTTACAAGAAACGAGATCAGTTTAACTGCTACTTAGAAGAAATTCCCTAGGCTCATAAACAATGTCATGAGATGAGGCCAATGGCCTTGGGCACCTTTAATCCTTCAGTGGCAGGTCCCGGCAGGCTGGGCAAGGTCAGGTCATAGGTAGCTGGAAAGGGTTGAAAGAGACTGAACCCTCCCTCCACAGAGCAAGGGGGCAGCTTATCTTCTCGTGTCCCTTTTTCCCACAGCAAAGGCATGTCTCCTGGTTGGAGCCTGAGAAGACTGGTAGACCTCAGCTCAATGACCTTTCTTTTCACTTTTGAAAAGCAGGGCCCTGATGGAATCCTATGAAGCCCCTTTGGGGCATTGGAGCCTTTAAGGGTATATTCCAAAAGATGGTATTTTTCCTGATCTCTTTGGGGCTCCACTTGCCTTTTGTGTTTTCTTTCTTGGTCATTATAGACCTTAAAAGCCATGTTCAGATGATATCACTGAGGGGCTTGAGGGCCTTTTTTTGTCTATATAAACTCTTGGAAAAGGACAAAAGTAGCATTATTAGCTGGATTAAATCAAGAAAAACAGGTTTTGGTGTCCCCTTTAGGATTCCAGAGTCTCTCCGCTGCTGAATAACTCAGTACATTAGCATTCAAAAGAAATTTTAACAAAGAGTATGATAAAAATAGACTTGTAGGAGTTCTAGGATATGATTCCTTTTTTTAATATTACCTAGCATTGAACAATGTTATTTTTAAATAATAATAAACTAAATATTATTTAAAGGAAATTATTAACAATTCCTAATATTTAAATTAAGATTTCAATATCACAGGGTTATAAAACAGCAAATAAAAGAATTAACAAAAAGCCTTTGAAATAACATATATATTTCTAACATGGAAAATATTTTTTTTTACACAATAGTGGAAGAAAAACAATAAGTCACCATTCCTAACCCAGTGGTCAGAAAACCTATTAGTTAATAGAGCCAATTTTTAACAGTACAATAACTGAAAAAAAAAATTTTTTTATGTTTTATTTATATATTTATTTATTTTTTACAGGGACAGAGAGTCAGAGAGAGGGATAGATAGGGACAGACAGACAGGAACAGAGAGAAATCAGAAGCATCAATCATTAGTTTTTCGTTGCCGTTGCGACATCATAGCTGTTTATTGATTGCTTTCTCACACGTGCCCTGACCTCAGGCCTTCAGCAGACCGATCCACCTCCTGCTGGAGCCAGCGACCTGGGGTCCAAGCTGGCGAGCTTTTTGCTCAAGCCAGATGGGCCCGCGCCCAAACTGGGGGCCTCAGGGTCTCGAACCCGGGTCTTCTGTATCCCAGTCCAGCGCTCCATCCATTGCGCCACCACCTGGTCAGGCTGAAAAATTTTTTTGTTTATTTTAAATTTAAACTATATAGGTAGGCACATTCCATACTGAGGCAATGCCCACACATGGCACTCCGTTGGAGAGCTATACCTAAGAGGGCAAAAAAGGCCTTATGTGGTCTGTGAGCTATTTGCAAATGATAGTGTGCCGACCAGAATTCTTAGGAAAAGGGGGAAGAGGAAGAGGCATCCAATGTGCTTGTCCCTCTTTGCACAACACAAAGGCTGACTGAACCCTAGCCTGGCCAAGCACTGGCAGCGGTGGCAATGCTCCAGGCTTAGTTCCAAAGTGGAGCCCATCCTTCCCAGGGCTCCCGTTCCCTTCTCCTTCGCTGCCTGATTAGGGACACGGTTGCCATGGGCGAGGTGGAATGGATGGGAGCAAGTTTGGACTTAGCATTTCCAAAAACTAAGCCGACTTTCATTCTTTCCCCTGGCATCTGTTTACCTTTATTTTTTATAATAAAAGCAGCAAATTAAAATACAATTTTTATAAATTTACCTTAACAGTGGGTTGGTGAGCCATCACCTTTAATCCTAGCTTGCACCCGGCGGGCAAGAAATACACACAATGGGAAAACACTTCCCTTTCTAGTCAGGGCTCCCAAAGCCATTGACTTATCCGAGTTTCCTAGAATCAAAGGTATCTACCTCACCAGCCTTACATTCGCAAAACAATGGCCTTCCCAGGCAGGAATGCAACTCATAATTTGCAATTAATTGCCCTGATCTGAAGGCCAGCACACGTGGAATTGCCCAACGCCATTTAGTTTTGCAAAAGTAAATAATAAAATTGGACAATATGTTCTGCTTGTTAGTTTCAGGCATGATGTAATGCTTCTGCTTAATAAATTGGATAGCTGATCTCTCCAAGGCACCTCAATCCTGGAGAGATTGGGGTCTTCTACTTGCAGTTTTGCTGCTGCCTCATTACTTTGTGGCTCCTCTTCATGAAACCCTGAAAAAAAACAACACATTAGCTCCTACTGGGATCCACCCAGCAACCTCCACCTGGGGCTGCTTTGCAAATCAGTCAAGCTATCCTCAGTGCTTGGGGTGACAGTTGAACCAGCTGAGCCACTGGCTGCAAAAGGGGAAGAGAGGAAAGATAAGAGGAAGTGGAAGAGAAGCAGATGGTCATTTCTAATGTGTGTTGTGACCAGGAAATGAACCAGGGACGTTCATACTCCAGGCTGCTCAGGGCCTATTTCTAGGGTCGTGATGGTGAACCTATGACATGCATGTCAGCACTGACATGCATAGCCATTTTCGATGACACGCGGCCGCATACCAGAGAAGTATGGGGCCGCATGCCGAGAAGGACGTTTCATCCTTGGCTCCTACACGGCCAAGTACAGTAGCCGAGGATAAAACATTTGCTGTAGTGTAGACGCTCTGTGCCGTAGGTCTGTAGGCCAAAACAACTTCCAGTTATGCTGTTTTTCTCGAAGTGACACATCACCCGAGTTATGCTATGTTTTTTGGCAAATTTTGACACACCAAGCTCAAAAGATTGCCTATCACTGTTCTAGGGCATGTTTGTGTATGGCGTACATGTGTGACTTTCTTTAGCAGATGTTCTTGCATATTTTTCTTTAAGATGTGCTCTTGCTGATGTCAGGCACCTTGTCCTGTTTCTTGTTTATCAGGCCATCTGGGTCTGGTTCCTTCAAGCAGAACGTCATTGGGGAAAATTGATAAAAAACCTAAGATTATGTGTACTGCCTCAGTTAAGCCCATTATGAAAACTTAATGTCACAAAACACACACTAATAGTTAAGCATCTGAACATGATGCTATCAGAAGTCTCAGCTCTGCATATTCAGCAGTGTGACTAGAGTCAGCCTATATTTGATCTGAGGCCTCGGCCTCTAGTTTATTACAAACAATGGGGAACATGTAGAGGACATCACAAAAATGCAATTACAAACATTCCTGAGACAATGCAGGTTTTGTTACAGAGTAACCAAGTAAATAATGTCACTAAATCTAGTCATACTAATTTGTTGTTTCCCTAGTGCATATAAAATTTATGGTCACACAATACAGTATTATAGTCTACTAAGTGTGCCTAAGCATTAGGTCAAACATAATAATGTACATACTTGGAATACTTATTCCTAAAAAATGCAAACCATCATCTAAGCCTTCACTGAATTACAACCATGTTGCAGGTAGAGGGTCTTGCCTTCATGTTTATGAAAATGTGTTATCTGTGAAGGTCAACAGCACATCACAATCAAGCAATATCTGTTCACAGTGGAAAATCTGAAACATTTTACTAAATAATTGACCAAGTTACATCATCATACATATGACAAATATAACACAATAATGCAGGACAAACAATTGAAATAAATAAGCTAAGATGCATAGTGTCAACATAAAATGGTTTATCATATATCACTTGAAAAAAGTACATTTTTGAAAGTAGAGGAAATTTAATTTTAAAATATAATTAGTTATTTTTGTTACTCTGAAAATGTTAGCCATTGAATGCAGACATTAGGAACATGGCACCCTGTTAATTTGACTCAGTTGTAGAGCATTAGCCTGGCATGTTTATGTCCTTGGTTTGATTCCTGGGCAGGGCACACAGAGAAGTACCCATCTGCTTCTACATCCCCAACCCCTTGCTTCTCTCTCTCTCTCCCACTCATGCAGCCATGGCTTGAATAGAGTAAGTTGGCCCATGAGGAATGCTCCATCGCATCTTCCTTGGGCACTAAGAAGAGTTTGGTTGCTATGCAATGTAGCAATGCATGAAATGAAAAAAGTATCGCACATGCCTGACCTGTGGTGGCGCAGTGGATAAAGCGTCGACCTGGGAACACTGAGGTCGCCAGTTCAAAACCCTGCACTGGTCTGGTCAAGGCACATATGGGAGTTGATGCTTCCAGCTCCTCCTCCCTTTCTCTCTTTCTCTCTCTCTCTCACTCTGTGTCTCCTCTCTAAATGAATAAAATAAAAATTAAAAAAAAAAAAAGAAAAATGTACCGCACCTTACTAAAATAGCCAGGTGGATCCTGGTCAGGCAGGATCCAGAAGTCTCTTTGTCTCCCCTTCTCTCACTGAAAAAAAAAAATACATGGCCCTTTGCAACATTTTCAAAAACGATTTCTTTCACGAATACTGGCAGTCCTTGTAAACAAGAAAAAATGTCATGTGTTCCAAGAAGCAATGATGTTATGACACCTACCAACACTTCAAAGTGATCTCTGAGTCTCTTAAAACTCAGAGCATCTAGGCTCCACATGAGGGCCAGAGAATCGGGCAGTGCATATTAGGAGGATATGGGCAAAAATGAAAATTTGGCAAAAGCTAATTTCAGTACCACAGTGTGCCTTCCAAGGCAGAGAAAGTTTGAGATTAATTTAAAAGTTGTTGACTTCACACCTTAGAGCCAAAATCTACTTATAACCTAAAGGAAACAGTAAATGAAACATCCAAAATTAAAGAGTACTTAAAGAAAAGAGCCTTCCTTATTTTACAAAACAATAGAACATGGCTATGGCTTTTCTTGCATTGGTGACTTCATCATTGAAAATATTCATCACAGGTATTTAGGGAAACCAGGTCCCTGAAAAGGCCGTCCATCGGCAAGCTGCCGGCTGAACACAGATGATGTTCTCTCAGGTCAACCCTGAGTCAGGTCCCTGTCAGAACTTATCAGAGTTAAAGAAATGCAGATTCCCTAACAACTCAAACTACTTATAATTTCCTCCAACAAATTAGAGAAAAAAATCAGCTTCTCTAAGACATTAGGATGGTGGCTGATTTAAACAGATGACACCTGCTAGATGGTACAGGTGAAATAACATTGGCCAGAGAAATGCGCAAAGACATAAATCTGGCAAGAGTCCTGGATGCCTTAGACAGTACAACATAGACAGACATGCTTCTCACCTAAGTAAAACATATAGAAAATCTCCATACCATTGACATTTGGGTGCATATATTTAAAATTAGATAAATGGAGCCTCAGAGTTACCTACACAGTTGTTAACACTTACTAAAATACTGTACATTTCGAATACATCTAAGATTGTCTTATAACGTGAATTCTTATGTGCTTAGACAGCAGAGAATTGAAAAGATTTCCCGCGCTCACTGCACTCATAAGGCTTTTCTTCAGTGTAAATTCTCTGATGATATTGAAGGCCAGTGCTACTGAAAAAAAGATTTCCCACATTTACTGAACTCAAAAGGTCTTTCACCAGTGTGAACTCTCTGATGATAATGAAGGTTAGACTTTCTTATAAAAGATTTCCCACATTCACGACACTCATAAGGCCTTTCTCCAGTGTGAATTCTCTGATGACAATGGAAAGCAGTTTTTGTGATAAAGGATTTCATACATTCACTGCACTCATAGGGTCTTTCTCCTTGTGAACTCCCTGATGATACTGAAGGTCACTGCTACTGGAAAGATATTCCACATTCACTGCACTTATAAATAGGTCTTTCTCCTGTGTGAAGTCTCTGATAACAAGGACAGCTGCTAGTAAAAAAAAATTTTCCACAATCACTGCACTTATAAGGCCTTTCTCCTGTGTGGACTTTCTGATGATAAGGAAGTTTAGATTTTATGATAAAAGACTTACTGCATTCATTGCACCCATAAGGCCTTTCTCCTGCATAAAC
Organism: Rhynchonycteris naso; assembly: GCA_037038555.1. Lineage (NCBI taxonomy): Eukaryota > Metazoa > Chordata > Mammalia > Chiroptera > Emballonuridae > Rhynchonycteris > Rhynchonycteris naso. Next base: position 238,314,683 of record CM072997.1, read on the forward strand.
TCTCTAATGAATATGAAGGACCCAATTCCTGAAAAATATTTCCCACTTTAAAGCACTCATAAGGCCTTTTTCCAGTGTGAACTTTCTGATAATAAAGAAGTTTAGAGTTTATGGTAAAAGATTTTCCACATTCATTGCACCCATAAGGCCTCTCTTGTGTGAACTCTCTGATGAATATAAAGAACCCAATTCCTGAAAGATAATTTCCCACATTCACTGCACTTATAAGGTCTTTCTCCAGTGTGAACTTTCTGATGACGATGAAAGTCATTCTTACTGATAAAAGATTTTCCACATTCATTGCACTCATAAGGCCTTTTTCCAGTGTGAAATCTCTGATGATAACGAAGGTAAGTGCTACTGGAAAAGGATTTACCACAATCACTGCATCCATAAGGCCTCTTTCCACTGTGAAGGCTCTGATGATAATGAAGGCCAGAGACTGACGTAAAATATTTCTTACATTCATGACACACAAAACCCTGTCTTACATTATGGACACCATGGTCCTGAAAAAGTGTCTTGTTGCACCCAGTTGTTTTCTTATATTCTTTCCTGTTGTCATAATTTTTACTCCTTTGAGAAGTCACCCAAGATGTAGACGTTTCATTTGACCTGTCCCTGGTGTGAGTATTCAGCTGTTGAAGATGTCCGGAGCTGGAAAGGATGTCCTGCCCAACCTCCCCACAAGTAGGTTTCTGGGACACATCAAAATTGCATACCTTCACAAGCGAGATCCTGTGCACACCTCTTCTGAAAAGCTTCATTTTTACGTGCTGAGCCTGGTTCTGGACATACTCTGAACTGAAATAAAATTCCTTTGGACATGCCCCACACCTCAACAGTTTCTGGCTGTTTTGTGTTCTCTGCTGATCAACCAAGAGGAAAATGTCTCTCAACACTGCTCCACAACTCTCACATGGGTGGCTCATCTGGGAAGACAAAGCTATATTAGGATTCTTTGCCTGTGACACTCTTACAGAAATGTTCTCTTCAATATGTTCTTCCACATCTTCTGTTCCACAGCAGCAACCTGACCAATATCAGAAAAAAAACCCTGGTGAAACACATGTTGACCTTATAAGCAGAGAGTAACCTCATCACAAATGTCCATCTGTCACAGCTAGGCACTATTCTATAGAATTATTTTCAAGACAGGTGAGTTAAACCTTGAGTGAATGGCTGTTATGAACTCCTTGACCTAAATGGTCAGCAAAGTTTGAAGATCTCAGTAACAACACCACAAAAATACAAGTGTTAAGATAAAACACAAAGTATAAAGTCAGGGTGCCTGACCAGGCAGTGGTGAAATGGAAAGTGTGTTGGCTTGTGATACACAGGACCCACGTGCAAAACTCTGAGGTCACTGGCTTGATTTCGAGCTCATCCATCCCGAGTGGGGGCTCACCATATTGAGTGCACGGTCACAGGCCTGAGCCCAAAGTCAATGGCTTGAAGCCGAGGTAACTGTCTTGAGCAAGGGGTCACCTGTTCAGCTAAAACTCCCTGGCAAAGGTACATATAAAAAAAGCAATCAATGAACAACTAAGGAGACAAAGGAGCTACAGAGAAGAACTGATGCTTCATATTTCTCTCCCTTCCTGTATGACTGTCCCTATCTTGTTCTCTTTCTCTGTCCCAAAAAAGAAAGACTTCAAATTAAATAATTTTAAAGACCTTACCAAGCTACATATAGAAACAAAATAAAAACAATTTTAAGCGAAGGACAGACACAGAGACAGACAGAGAGAATGAGACAGAAAGAAAGGAAGAGAGATGAGAAGCATCAACTCGTATTTGCAGACTTTGTTTATTGCTTTTTCTTACATGACTTAATGGGGGGTTCCAGCTGAGCCAGTGACCTTTTACTCAAGCCAGTGACCTTAAATTCAGTTCAGTGACCATGAGGTCCTGTCTATGATCCCACTCACAAGACACTGACCCTGCGTTCAAGCTGGTGAGCCCACCATCAAGCCAGATGAGCCTGCAGTCAAGCTGGTAACCTCGGGTTTGAACATGTGTCCTCTGCATCCCAACACTCTATCCACTGTGCCACCACTTGTCAGGCTTGTTTTTTATTTGTGTTTTTTTTTAATTAAAAATGAGAGTAAGTTTATTAAAGGTGGAGACAGTGAGGCAAAAATGAAGATCCCTGGAAAAAGAATCAGGGTGACCCAAAGTCCAGCTGCTGCTTTCCATTGCCTCTGGGTGTAAATCTCATTTGGTCTCTTAGAGATTAAAATAAAAAGCAAAGTACAAGCCTGAGTAAAAGGAGGCGCAGGCATGCTCAAAGAGTGCGCCAGGAGAGTCAGGGTCTTACCCAGTGAGGATATAAGTGCAAAGTTCTCCACATCACATCCAGGTACAGGTGTCTCTGAGCCTCATCAAGGAGGCACCATTCTTCCCTGGAGAAGTACACAGCAACCTCCGCAAAGGTCACACCAACCCACCAGAAGTAATACAAGTGAATCCAGAACAGTCTCTCTGAGAACCCATAATCACACTTCTTAGAAATCTTATCCACACGTGTGATCAGGCAGTGGCACAGTAGATAGAGCGTCAGCCTGGGACACAGACCACCCAGGTTAGAAACCCTTAGGTTGCTGGCTTGAGTACAGGCTCATATAGCTTGAGCTTAAGGTCACTCACTGGCTTGAGCGTGAGATCATAGACATGACTTCATGGACACTGGCTTAAGCCCAAAGGTCACTGGCTTGAGCCCCAGGTCGCTGGCTTGAACAAAAGGTCACACGATCTGCTGTAGCTCCCCGGTCGTTCACAGCACTATCCTAATGTACAAAAGGGCTACCACTCTTCTATATCTCCATGTCGGAAAACTCCCCAAATATCCAGGCCTGTAGGCCTATGTGTTCAGCTGCCAACTTGATGTGTCAACTCACTGTCCTTTCAAACTTTTGAAACTGTTAACCAAAAAAAAATCTTATAGTATTGACAAAGAAAATTAAATTAACTTCCCCAGTACAGTTGATGCATCCTCCAACGTTCTGGCTCTTAAAACCAAGAACGCTTGGGTCATTTTCAACTGCTCTTTTTTTCTCCAACAGCTGCAAATCTGAAATTCTACTACATTCTTATTTAAAAAATGAAGCAATAGGCTGACTGGTGCTGGTGCAGTGGATAGAGCGTCATTGACCAGGAACGCTGAGGTCTTAGGTTTTAAACTCCGAGGTCATAGCTTGAGTGCTGACTTATCTACTTGGGCACAGGCACACTAAAGTGAGCACAGGGTCCTGGCTTGAGCACGGTATCATTGACATGATCTCATGGTCACTGAATTGAAGCCCAAGGACATTGGCTTGATCCCCAGTTCACTGATTGAGGAAGGGTTCAATGGATCTCTTGGCATCTCCCAGCCAAAGCCCTCATATAAAAAGTAATCAATGAGCTACTGAAATCCTGTAACAATAAGTTGACCCTTCACATATCTCTCCTTTCCTCTCTCCCTCTGATTCTCTTTGTATAAATAAATAAGTAAATAGGTGGGGAAAAAAATTAACAATTCTTTCTACCTCCATGGCCACAACTCTAGTCAAGCAGCACTGCTCTGGATTACAGCACTCGCCTAGCCCTGGGCTCCTTGCCACCTTTCTTAACCCACAATATGTCTACACTATGCAGGTAAAGGAAGCCTCTTAAACCCAGGAGAGACTAACTCCTTCATCCTGTGCAAAGTCCCCATTACCTTCACAACAGAAGACTACATTATCATTGGGTGATTTTCAGGTCTGACTTTTTATTTCAGACTCCTTGTTTTAAATACAAAGAACGAAGATCTGGGCTACCTACTTTCAGCTCTGTGGCTCCTCCAAGCATTCCCAAATGCAGGTGTTGCTCCCTGAATAACCTTCCATAACTGATTATATTTGCTGCCAGGGTAGACCAAAAGAATAAGGGTGGGCCATATACTAAACCTGACAATTTCAGCAGAAGCCTGCATAGCACCTTACAAGCTTGGAGGCTGAAAATAACTATAGTGAATGACTGAAATTAAAACTTTCATGGCAGGCTGTCATGTCCTAAGCCAGTATCTTTCCTGAAAATAGTACATTTTTACCTTTACTGAGGCTGTCTATTATCTTTTTGATAACAGACCTTTGGAATGCCAGGATAATTTCCTTTTCCCTGATTCCTCATGACACAAACACTGCAACAAAGACCTCAAAACTACTTAATGTTATTTTATGTTAAGTAACTGTTAACTAACATATATACCCCCAATGTAAAAAAGTATATATTTTCACTTGTTATAGAACTTACAGATTTTCCTGTTTTACTTTGTTGCCCCTCCATAATCTATCACCAATATATTTTAAATAAACCTTGTATGACTTCCTACTTTGATTCTGATAAAAATATGTATCAATATTGCCCTTTTATGGAGCATTTTCTAGCACCGTTGTTATTTCCTTTTCTGTCAATTGTAGTCCCTATGGCTCAAATAAACATTTTTATAAATTCAATACAATTTTGAAAATTTCTTACGTTGACACCAGAAATGAGAGCATCCAGATGTTATCTTTGGCCAGCACTCAGGAAATGAGGATTCAACATATCCTGAGGGTCCTCATATTCAAGAGCCAAATAAATACCTAGGGAAGAGTCTGGAGACATTATAAGGTAGTGTCACCACCAGGGAGAAACTGTGACATGCTGTCCTTTCTTTTCTAGTTTACAGAGTTGTTACAGTAAACATAAAATCAAATTAACATAAAATGTAAATAAAAAGGAAAGTGATTCAGGGGTAACCAGTTTATGTCATTCTGAGAGAACTTCATATTTTAACTGAGTACTAATATTATGTGGAAATTATATTATCTATTTCACATAAAAGCCCCCTAATTAAGGCCCAATTACCAAGGTGTATCTGGGTTACTCTTTTTTTCTGGTAACTTCATCTGTCAACCTTATTAAGCCCATATGTGACTTATGTTTGAGGTTTGATAATGCAAATCAATGATGTGAGCTGTGGCCAAACCAGACATAAGTAGCCAGGGTGAAGATTAAGTCGGCTGCCTGAGATGCCATCTCAGACTCCACATGGCCCACGACAACCATTTGGAACTGCCGCAAAGCTCTGTGCCTCTCCAAGAAAGTTCTTTCCGGGTCCCACTGAAGCGAGGACCTAGACTTAGCTAGTCTTACCATGAGTGAATTAAAATCTATGTTATTTGGCTTACTATGAGCGTCTTTACCTATTCAATTGACTTCTAATTACTTTCATTTTACATCGTGAACTACATAACAAACCTACCTATAAATTAATAATAAAAAACTAAATAGTTTAGCAAGACAAGACCAATTTTTTTAACTTCAGATCTTGTAGGAAGTCACATGCAACCACACTTTACTCAGGTAAGCAGGTCCCTTTCTATCCCAGCCTAGCCCTGAAGTTTGGTGACCTCCTCTGTGATGCAGTCCTCAGTGCTGCTTCTGACCAACTCTGTGACCTTGCACAAGGACGCCAATCCCTGGGCCTCGCTGTCCTTGTTGCATTCGCCGGGTGCAGAAACAAACATCAGAGACTTTCAGGAGTTCAAAGAATATTTATGGCCAAAAATGCAAACCTGCGCAGGGGTGAGCTCCTACAGCACTCAAAAAGGCTGTCAATGGAGTCACACTGAGCACTTACAGACTATAGCTTATATAGCTGAGCAAGCAAGCGTCGGATACAGAAGCAAACTTGGCAGTTAGCTATAGGTGGGCAGAAGGTTACACACAGTCACATGGCTTGGTAACAAGGTGGACAGTGGAAAAATTTTAAAACAGACAAACAGTTCATGCAATTACTGCTTAAACCTCCTATAACGGTTTTGCTTATCTTAGCCAGACATAGCAGGCTGTGGGTGCAGTTAATTGTATCTAACTCCTGTTTCTTCTCAGGGTCATTTATGGCCTATGCCTTTTATCTTCCCTGCTTCCTCTCAGGGCCCTGTTTCTTCTCAGGGTCATTCTGCTCATTTATGGCCTATGCCTTTTATCTTCCCTGCTTCTTCTCAGGGCCCTGTTTCTTCTCAGGGTCATTCTGCCTTAAACATGAATTCTTAATGCCCCCGCAATCCCAACATCCTCATCCCCCTTTTCAGTCTGTTCTCTCTCAGCAGGATTTAAACAGTTAATAAACGTATATTTAATGCAGGCTCTGACCCTCCATGGCTCCAAGGACTCTCAGAATGAGGTACAATCCTCAGCCTCTCAGTGACAGCGTAACTGCACCTCAGGCTGTTTCATGCAAACAGAAGAGGAATCACAGTCTTTTGGGTCTCTCCCGGGTCCGCGGTCCCTCGGCCGGCCTGTCATCTCTCCCAGCCCCCTCACAACGAGCGTCACCCACGAGCGCCTCACTGTAGGGCTTGGGCTGCCCGACGTGACCGGCCCCCGCACCGGGGCTCGGGGTTCGGAGGGTGAGGCGATGAGGACTTGGGGGACGCGCTCACCTCAGCAGGGCGCCTCCGCGCGGCAGCCAAAATCGCACTCTGCGGGCCGGGTGGGAGCGGCGGGCAAGGTGGTGTCCCCGGCCCCGCGGTCACTGTCCGGCCCAGGCGTGGGTCACACGGGTGTCCTCACGGGCCCTCACACTTGCCTCGGATACTCCACTTTTTTGTCTTTTACTCCACTCCCACCATCAATGGTAGGTCCTGACGCAGTGAGACTTCATTTAAAAGAGGAAATTCCGGGCAGGTAAAGCAACCTATCCTACTGCCAACCCGGATATGCGAATTCTGGGGAATGTAGTTCCTACAGTACTACCCTTCTGGAAATGAGCATTCTGAGTAATGTAGTTCCTACAGTAGTATACAACTAGGAATGACTATTCTGGGTAATGTAGTTCTTACAATCCAAAAAGGGATTCTTTAATTCCTTAGCCTACTATCAGAGTGGATTTGGGGAAATGTTTCAGTGGTAGGATTCAACTAATTTAACTACTAGTTTCCTACCCTAATGAACGTTTTCAGTATTAAAAAAAACCCCAAAAATAGTTTATTATTTCATGCATTTAATACTTATATGAGAACAATAAAACAGGTACACAAACTAGATTGTTATGTTTTAAAATATTAATGAAAAAGTATTAAATAATACCTGACAAAAATACAATAAAACTGTTAAGATATTTCCATATTGCTTCCTTTTCTGTTTTTTTTTTTCTGTGACAGAGAGACAGAGAACAGGAAAGATAGGTGCAGAAAGACAGGAAGAGATATGAGAAGCATCAAATTTTATTGTGGTACCTTTTTGTTCATTGCTTTCTCATATATGGTTTGACCAATGGCCTCCAGAAGACCTAATGAACCTGTGCTCAATCCAGCAACCTTGGACTCAAGCTAGCAACCTTGGGCTTTTAAGCCAGTGACCATGATCCCACACTCAAACCAGCAACCCCGCACTCAAGCTGGTGAAGCGGAACACCATTGACGGGGGTGGCCCATGCTTTAGCCACCGACCTTGGAGATTTGAACCTGGGTCTTCTCTGTCACAGTCTGATGCTCTATCCCCTGTTCTTCTGCCTGGTCAGCCTCCATATTGCTTCTTGATTGGCATCTGCACTTGCAATTTATTTCACCTATGAACGGAATGAACATTTCTACAAGCCCGTACAATATTTTATTGTGCAGATAGATGAACATTTAAAAAAAGAGTAAGAAAAGTAAATTTGTGATTTTCACATAGGGCAGCTGCCCAGGCACCCACCTTAGAGAGAACCTTGATTACAAGTAATATTTTAACATCTGGTTCACCAAACTCAACAAAAAATTACATATCGGTTCTGCTGAACTGGTGCAAAACGGCTGAGTCCCACTACTGCATATTCCCCGAGAATACATTCAGACTACTAAGTGTGGTCTAGCACCACTGGTACAAGTGATTTCTAAGGCATATTTGTCACTGGTGCTCCCGTGTGGCTTCCCTTGCCTGCTGGTGTTACCTTTCTTTCTTCAGGATGTGCTCTTTCTGACTGCAAGGCATCCTGTTTCATGTCAAAAAGGCCATCTGCCATCAGGATATTTCATTCAGATTGTCACTGGGAAAGGTGGCTGAAGTTGTTCATGCTATATATCCTGCTTCAGTTCAGACCCTTATGCAAATTTAATGTCACAAAACAGACATGAATACTTAAGGTCATCTGCCTCTGATAATATCAGAAGTCTCAGCTCTGCCTGTGCCAGAGAGGTGAGGATCGGGCTGGATTTGAACTGATGCTTCTGCCTCTAATTTATTTTAAACAATGAAGAACATGTTGAGGACATCAAAGACATGCAATTACAGGCATTCCAGAGACAATGCTTGCTGGGTTCCAGATGAAACAAAAAAAATATGCCATTAATGCCAGTCACATTAATTTGTAATTCCCCAGTGCATATAAAATTTATGTTTATAACATATATTACTGTAGTCTATGAAGTATGGTGTAAAGTTATGTCAGAAAATAGTAATGTACAAGGCCTGGTTGGTTGTCTCAGTGGTAGAGAATCCGTCAGGTATGTAAATGTTCCAGGGTCAATTTTCATCCAGGGCACACAGGAAAAGGTCCCATCTGCTTCTCCATACTTCCCCCTCTCCTTTCTCTCTGTCTCTCTCTTCCCCTCCTGCAGCAAAGACTCCATTGGAGCAAACTTGGCCCAGGAATTTAGGATACCTTCATGGCCTCCGCCTCAGGTGCTAGAATGTCTCTGGTTGCAACAGAGCATCAACCCAGATGGACAGAGCATCACCCTCTGGTGGGCATGCCCCATGGATCCTGATCAAGTGCAAACTAGAGTCTCTCTGCCTCCCTGTTTCTCACTACAGAAAAATACAAAAAAAAAAAAAAGTAATGTACATACATTAACTGTAAAGTACCTTATTAGGCCTAGACGGTTTGCTAAATCGGTTAAGGGCATTGCCTCTAAATAACAAGGTTCTAGGATCAATCTTTAATCAGGACACACATGGGATACAACCAAAGAATGAGAAACTGAGTAGAACAACAAATGTTTCCTTTTCTCTGCCCCCTCTCTCAGAGCAAGGATGTTGCTGACTTGATTCCCTGATCAGTGCTCATACAGGAGCAGCTCGATTTTTCTGTCTCTCCCAGCTTCTCTCTCAAAACAAAAATAAATAAATAATACTTTATTGACTAAAAAAGAAGCAAACCATCATCTGTATATTTCTTGGGATGCAATGCTTTTGTGGGTGAACAGTCTTGTCTAATGTTTTAGAAAATGCATTTATCAATGAAAGTCAATAAAGCATTTCAAATCAAGCAAGGTATGACTGCATTAGACAATCTGGGAGATTTTGCTATACAAATTATCTAGTTACACCATCGTACATACACAATCAATATAACACAGAAATGTAGCACAATTTCTTTTCTTTATTTTTCTTTTTCTTTAAGTGAGAGGAGGGGAGATAGCGCAACAGATTAACACATGCGCTGAACTGGTATCCCCGGGCAACCCCGTCTGAGGGCAATGCTCTAATCAACTGAGCTATTTTTACCATCTGAGGTTGCCGCTCTGACCAACGAGCTATCCTCAGCAACAGGCAGCAACCTTGGAGTCACTGGCTGCAGAAGAGAAAGAGGTGGAAAAGGGGGAGAGAGTGAGGGACAGAAGTAGATGGTCACTTTTCCTGTGTGTCCTGACAGGAATTGAACCTGAAAAACCTGCATGCTGATTCAATGCTCTATCCATTGCTCCCACTGTTCAGAGCCAAAAACTTTAAAAATAATGAAAAACAGAATACATACTCTAAGCATAATGAGTGTGTATTTAAAAATCATTTAAATACCAATTAAGAATAAGATTTTGAAATAATAAAGGAATTAAATTCTGACTAATTTATTGGTGTTTTGGTTAGTAAGAAAATACCTTTGTGTATGACTGGTGTTGGCGCAGTGCATTAAGTGTTGACCTGGAACGCTGAGGACCCCAGTTCAAAATCACATGGTCACTGCCTAGACAGAAGGCTTGCCAAGTTGAGCACAGGATTACTGAATTAAACAAGGGGTAAGTGGGTAGGCTTGAGTACCCCCACTCCAAGTCAAGGCACATACATGAATAACTAAAAGTAAAGCAACTATGAGTTAATTCCTCTCACTCTCCATCCTCCAGCCTCTCTCCCATCCTGTCTCTCTCTCTCTCTCTCTAATCAATAAATTTTTAAAAATGCTTTTGTAATTATTATAATAAACGGAAACTTGTGACTTACACACATATTTAAAGATTTACAGGTGAGATGATAATATGTATGGCATTGTCAATGCGATAATATTAGGAACATAGTCACAAATGACATTTACAGAAATTTTAAAAGTACCATATTTTCCCATGTATAAGTTGCTCCCTTGTATAAGATGAACCATAACTTTGGGACCCAAAATTTGAAAAATAGATGTATTACAGCCTAGGCAGGCGGTGGCACAGTGGATAGAGCGTCGGACTGGGATGCGGAAGACCCAGGTTCTAGACCCCGGGCTCGCCAGCTTGAGCGCGGGCCCATCTGGCTTGAGCAAAAGTTCGCCAGCTTGGACCCAAGGTCGCTGGCTCCAGCAAGGGGTTGCTCGGTCTGCTGAAGGCCCGCAGTCAAGGCACATGTGAGAAAGCAATCAATGAACAACTAAGGTGTCGCAACAGCAATGAAAACTAATGATTGATGCTTCTCACCTCTCTCTGTTCCTGTCTGTCTGTCCCTATCTATCCCTCTCTCTGACTCTCTGTCCCTGTAAAAAAAAATGTATTACATAAAGTTACTGAACTCAAGGTGCATTCATCATTAAAATTCATGCAACTCCTCATCACTGTCAAAACTTCGATTTATTGGTTTGTCCTCATCTATGTCTGATGATGAATCACTGTTTTCATATATTGCCTCATCCTATGGCATTTGAAATGCCACACATCTTAAATGACTTGACAACAATCTCAATCTTAATATTATCCCAGGACCTTTTCACCCAGGTACAAACTTCTCCTATAGTTAGTTTCTTTATTCTTCCTGCTGTTGTCAAAGTGTCCCCAGAAGACTTCATCCATTGGTTTTATTCATCTCTGAAGGCAGCTTTGAAGGGTTTGTTAATGCTGACACCAAGAGGTTGGAGCTGAGATATCAAGACTCCAGGTGCTCCATCTGAGCCAGTGACACCTTGCTCAAGCCAGTTACCTTGGGTTCAAGCCAGCAATCTTAGGCTTCAAGTGACCAACCTCAGGTTTTCAAACCTGAGTCCTCAGATCCCAGGTAAATGCTCTATTCACTGTACCATGAGTGGTCAGTTTATTCAAACATTTAATATGTGTGGTGAGCATGAACAGGTGGAGGCACAGTGCATAGAAAATCAAACTGGGACACAGAAACACAGGTTTAAGCCTGACCTGTAGTGGCGCAGTGGATAAAGCGTCGACCTGGAATGCTGAGGTCGCCGGTTCAAAACCCTGCACTGGTCTGGTCAAGGCACATATGGGAGTTGATGCTTCCTGCTCCTCCCCCCTTTCTCTCTTTCTCTCTCACTCTGTGTCTCCTCTCTAAAATGAATAAAATAAGATAAAATAAAAAAAAAGAAACACAGGTTTAAAACTTTGAGGGCGCCAGGTTGGGCCCAAGATCGATGACTTTGCAAGGGGTCAAGCGGTCTGCTTTAGCCCCCCTTTAAGGTACATATGAGAAAGCAATCAATGAACAACTAAAGAGACAGAACAAAGAATTGATGTTTCTCATCTCTCTCCCCTCCTGTCTGTCCGTCCCTATCTATCCCTCTCTCTCAATGTTTCTATCAAAAAATAAACAACGTGCATTGACGTGATAGTCTGCCATTCTCAAAGGAATTTTAGGAACATAGACTTTTTTTTAAATTTATTTTTTTATTTTATTCATTTTAGAGAGGAGACACAGAGTGAGAGAGAGAGAGAAAGAGAGAAAGGGGGGAGGAGCTGGAAGCATCAACTCCCATATGTGCCTTGACCAGACCAATACAGGGTTTTGAACTGGCGACCTCAGTGTTCCCAGGCCGACGCTTTATCCACTGCACCACCACAGGTCAGGCTAGGAACACAGAATTAAAAAAAAAATAAATTTAATTCCCCTATGTATATTCTTTAAAAGATTTTATTAATTTGTAAGGTGACCAGACGTCCCGCTTTTGGCGGGACAGTCCCGATTTTTAACAATTTGTCCCGTGTCCCGCGGCATTTTTAAAAAGTGCCAATTAAAAAATATATATTACAATACTATTTTTGCATTCTATGAAAATTTTTTTTTGCTCCATATAGACCAAATTTTTAATCAAGACCTCCCACCGCCCCCCGTCAATTGTGTTCCGCTTTACCAATTTTAAAATCTGGTCACCTTATTTTAGGGAGGAGAGAGAAAAGGGAGAAACAGGATGCATCAATTAAGTTGCTTTTCCGATGTGCCCTGACCAAGAAAGCTTGCATTTCAAACCAGAAATGTCAGCATTCCAGGTCAAGGCTTTATCCACTGAGACACTATACGTCATGCAGGAATATTAACTTTAAAATCAAATAAAATTTTATTATTAAGAAATTATGCCACCTGACCAGGCGGTGGCACAGTGGATAGAGCATCGGACTGGGATGCGGAAGACCCAGGTTCGAGACCCGAGGTTGCCAGCTTGAGCGCAGGGCCCATCTGGCTTGAACAAAAAGCTCACCAGCTTGGACCCAAAGTCGCTGGCTCCAGCAAGGGGTGGCTCAGTCTGCTGAAGGCCCGCAGTCAAGGCACGTGTGAGAAAGCAATCAATGAACAACTATGGTGTCGCGACGGAAACGAAAAACTAGTGATTGATGCTTTTCATTTCTCTCTGTTCCTGTCTGTCCCTACCTATCCCTCTCTCTGACTTTCTCTCTGTTCCTATAAAAAAAGAAAGAAATTATGCCTATGTATATATGTAATAAATATTAAAAAATGAATACTTCTGCACAAAACCTATTTAATTTTTTTGAGCAAATATCACACCAAAATAAACAAAAATTTGAAAAACATTAAAACTAACTAATGAAAGAATTAAGAAAAATCTAGTCTTACTGGAAATTATAAAAACTAACTTCTGAAATAAATTTAAAGTGTTTCCAGCACCCTGCAAATGGCACAACATTCATATAAGTGTTCGGACACTGAACCAAATGGTAAACAAAAACAATTGTGTTAGTTTTTTCTTATCCATGGAATGTCTTCTGGATGTAATCAAATCTTTCTCCTCTCATTTAAATATGAGCCCTTAAATCCTCAAGAACCACGTTTCTCATTCCTGGTGCTGCTCTTCTTACATTTCTACAGGACCTGTTACTGTATAATTTACTATAACATAGAATATTTTAAGACGTTATTTATTCAATTTTTTTTTCAGAGAGGAGAGGAATGGAAAGGGGGAGAGAGAGTAGGGGGAGGAGAAGGAAGCATCAACTCCCATATGTGCCTTCACCAGGCAAGCCCAGGGTTTTGAACTGGTGACCTTAGTGTTTCCAGGTTGATAATTTATTCCATTGCGCCACCACAAGTCAGGCAGATTTTTTTTTTTTTTTGACTCATAGGGTAGCTTTTTTTTTAAGTGAGAGGAAGGCACCTAGACAGACTCCATCAGGTGCCCTAACTCGGATCCACCTGGCAACCCCCATCTCAGGCTGGTGCTCAAATCAATCAAGCTATCTTCATTTCTTGGGGCAGACACTCAAGACAGTTGAGCGACAGGCTGCAAGGAAGGAGACAGAGAAGTGGGAGAGGAAGAAAAACAGTAGCAGATGGTGGCTTCAGATGGCTTGATGTGTGGCCTCACTGGGGATAGAACCCGGGTTATCTACATGTTTGGCCAATGCTCTATGCTCTGAGCCAGCCAAAGGGCCTTGGGCTAGGTTTTAATAAAGGCTTTAAACAACCTAGGTAGCGAACAGATTTATTTATTGATGTATAACGCAGGCATAGGGGAACCCCTGAAGCAGTTGAGACAATTAGTAGGTGATTGTTGAAGCAATGAAACATTTTACCGGGGCTCTCCTTCCATGCTACTAAATTTTTCTCACACCTTATTACATCATTCTCATTTCATTATTTTTTCCTCAAATTCTCATGAATGAAAGAACTCAAATTTGTAGAAACAATTTTATTTGTAGTCAAGTTTTTAGGAGAATCATAGCTCACATTATTTCTCTCATCTTAGAACTCACTGTCCTTTATTACTCATTGATAATTATCAGTTCTCAAGCTTCATAGAGCCTTTTCCCTTCTAGCTATTTAAGTAATCATCATTATAAACCCACATTTATACCTTTCTGTAGTTTGCTTACCCATAATTCCCTTCTAGATATAAATTTAGACCGCCAGAATACACTGTCACTGCATTTCCAGGTGAAATGATCATTTCCTGAAAGACTGTGAGATGCTGGGATCCAAATTCCATAGATGCCCACATTCCAAATCTTCATGAATACCAACATTGAAGCTATCCTGGCACCAGATGTAAAATTGGTTTGTAACTGCTATTCCCAAATTCTAGTCTTATTCTCTCAAGTTTGGAATAGCCCCTATCTCAGAAATTTTAGTAATAAATTTTATGTGCAACTTGCCCAGGCTGTGGTGCAGTTGATAAAGCATCAGGCCGGGACACAGAAGATACACGTTCAAAACCCTGGGGTCGCTGAATTGAGCGCAGGCTCAAAAGCCTAAGCGCTGGGTTTCTGGCTTGAGCATAAGATTACAGAAATAATCTCATGGTTGCTGACTTGAATCCAGAATTCACTGCCTTGAAGTCCAAGGTCACTGTCTTCAATCCAAGGTTCCTGGCTTGAACAAGGGATTACTTACTCTGCCATAGTCTCTCAGTCAAAGCACATATGAGGAATCAATCAATGAACAATGAAGGTACCACAATGAAGAATTGATGGTTCTCATTTCTTTCCCTTTCTACGTATCCTCTTTCTGTCCCTCTCCCCCCTCTCTAACTTAAAAAATAAAATTATACACAAAAGTTTGCACTAGCTTTATTTTCAATATTTAAAAATGAGAAATAACCAAATCTCCATGAACAAATGAACAGATAAAGAAATAATGATACAGTCAAAGAATATTTGTCAGGAAAAAAAAAAGGAGTTACTTACATAACATCAATGAATCCTTTAAGTATTTATGCAATACAAATATTAGCAGAAAAAGTAGTATTATTCACATCATATACATTCAGGGAAATGCAGAATGATCTAATTAACTAGAAAGTAAATCAGCCCTCGCTGGTTGGCTCTGTGGTAGAGTTTCAACTCGGCATGTAGAAGTACCAGGTTGGATTCCTGGGCAGGGCACTCAGGAGAAGTGCCCATCTGCTCCACACCCTTCCCCCTCTTTTTCCTCTCTCTCTCTTCCCCTCTCATGGCCAAGGCCCTACTGGAGCAAAGTTGACCAGGGTGCTGAGGATGGCTCCATGGGCGATAGCTCCATGGCCTTTGCCTCAGTTGCTAGAATGCCTACAGTTGCAACAAAGCAACGCCCAGATGGACAGAGAATTGCCCTCTAGTGGGTTTGTCAGGTGGATCCTGGGCGGGAACATGCTGGAGTCTGTCTCTCTGCCTCCCTATTTCTCACTTCAGAAAAATACAAACAAACAAAACAAAGAAAGAAAGTAAATCGGTGAATACGTAGAGCTGTGAAGGGCAGGGAAAAACTATAAAAGGATAGGAAGAAAACCCACAGTGACAGATATGGTTAGTATTAGGACTACGGTGAGTTACAGTTTCACACATATGTTGAAGCTAAATATAAAATAATTTGCCCAGCCTGACCTGTGGTGGCGCAGTGGATAAAGCGTCGACCTGAGAACACTGAGGTCGCCAGTTCAAAACCCTGCACTGGTCTGGTCAAGGCACATATGGGAGTTGATGCTTCCTGCTCCTCCCTCCTTTCTCTCTTTCTCTCTCTCTCACTCTGTGTGTCTCCTCTCTAAAATGAATAAAATAAAAATAAATTTAAAAAAAAGCTTAAAAAAATAAAAAAGCTTTAAAAAAAACCAATTTGCCCAATAATTACTGGAAAGTACATTTAGTAATTATGTTTTATACATATTCTTATGCCCTCTGAAGGGTCAGTCTTTCCTTAGTGACATCAAATATACCAAACAACGAAGGACTGTTTTTCTTTTTTTTATTAATTCTAATGGGGTGACACCAATAAATCAGGGTACATATGTATAATGAAAACATCTCCAGGTTATCTTATCATTCAATTGTGTTGCATACCCATCACCAAAAGTCAAATTGTCCTCTATCACCTTCAATCTGGTTTTCCCTGTGTCCCTCCCCTCCTCCTTATCCCACTTTTCCCTCCCTCCCCCCATCCCATAACCACCACTCTCTTGTCCATGTCTCATATTCTCACTTTTATGTCCCACCTATGTATGAAATCATGCTGTTCTCAGTTTTTCTTTTTTTCTGATTTACTTATTTCACTCCGTATAATGTTATCAAGGTACATCCATTTTGTTATAAATGATCCGATGTCATCGTTTCTTATGGCTGAGTAGTATTCCATAGTATATATGTACCATAGCTTTTTAATCCACTCGTCTTCTGAAGGACTGTTTTTCAATCAGTAGGAATGCTGCCCAGGTTAAAAAAAAAACACACAAAAAATACATATCTGTAGACAACAGATATTTTTAAAATAAATTATTTTTATTATTTATTTACTTCAGAGAGGAGAGAGAGAGAGTGAGAGAGAAGGTGGAGAGGAGCAGGAAGCATCAACTCCCATAGGTGCCTTGACCAGGCAAGCCCAGGGTTTCAAACCAGCGACCTCAGAATTGTAGGTCGAGGCTTTAATCCACTGCGCCACCACAGGTCAGGCGACAACAGATATTTTTATCTTAACTTCCTGCCTGGGTACAATATCTGATAAGGTACAAAAATTTACAAAACCATTGGTTTATTTTCAATGATAATGACTTCAGTCACAGAAGATAAACATGGCAAGAAACCCTATGATTTGTGTATACACTGATCCTGCAGTTCTTTTCACAGAAACATTTCTGGATGCACATTTAGAAGAGTTACATTCCATCTAGCCTGTGCCTAGATTTGGAATCTTAAAACCCTTAATGGGCCAGTGCTTCTGTAGTAATCAGGGGTTCCTCTTTAATCTCTATGATTCTGCAACCAAGTGACCATTAGCCATGGAATTGTAGACATTATGACACATGATGCCCTGGTTGGTAGGCTCAGTGGTTAAGTGTCAGCCTGGCATGTTGATGTCCATGGTTCGATTCCCAGCTAGAACACACAACAGAAGCTCCCGTCTGCTTCTCCACCCCTCCCTCTCTTGCTTCACTCTCTCTCTTACTCCTGCAGACATGGCCTGATTACAGTGAGTTGGCCTTGGGTGCTGAGGAAGGCTCCATCGCATCCACCTGAGGCACTCAAGAAGAGCTAAGTTGCTGAGCAATGACACAATATCCCAAATGGGCAGAGCATCACGCCTTTGTGAGCTTGCCAGGTGATCCCTGTCACGGTGCATGCAAGAGTCTCTCTGCCTCCCCTTCTCTCATTGAATAAAAAAAAGTGGACACAAGGCCTTTGGCAACACTTTCAAAAATGATTCATTCATCAATACTGGCAGTGCTTGTAAACAAAAAATGTCCTGTGTTGTCAGAAGCAACTGATGTTGTGATACCTATCAATACTTCAAAGTGATCTCTGAGTCTCCTAAAACTCATGGCATCCAGGCTCCACATGAGGGCCACAGGATCTGGCAGGCTGTCCTAGGAGGATATGGGCAACCATAAAAATATGGCGAAAGCTGATTTCAGCACCACACTGTGCCTTCGAAGGCAGAGAAAGTTTGAGACCCATGTAAAAGTTCTTGACCTCTTCATGGCTCTAGAGCCGAAATCTACTATAACCTTAATGACACAGTAAATAAAAATACAATATTAAAGAGAAGTCAAACAAATAGGCCTTCATTATTTTACAAGCCAATGGAACATGAAAAATGGCTCTGGCATTTCTTGCATTGGTGACAACAACATTGAAAATATTCATCACAGGTATTTAAGGAAACCAGGTCCCTGAAAAGGTGGTCCATCTGCAAGCTGCCAGCTGAATGCAGATGATCTTCTCTGACGTCAACAATGAGTCAGGTCCTGTCACAACTTATCAGAGTTAAATAAAAGCTGATCCCCTAACAGCTCACACTACCTATAATTTCTTCCAGCAAATCAGAGGAAAACATGAGATTCTCTAAGGACATTAAGAGAGTGACTGATGTAAACAGCGGACACCTGCTAGATGGTACAGGTGAAATATATTTGGTCACAGAAATTTGCAAAGATATTAATCTGGCAAGAGTCTTGGATACCTTAGAAAGTACAACATAGACACACATTCTTCCCACCTAAAAAAATCTTATGGAAAATCTCATACCATTGACATATATAATTAAAATGAGCCAAATGGAGACTCAGTTACCTACACTGTTAACACTTATTAAAAATACTGTACATTTCTGATACATTTAAGATTTTCCTCTAATGTGAACTCTCATGTGCTTACACAAGAGAGAATTGATGGTAAAAGATTTCCCACACTCACTGCACTCATAAGGTCTTTCTCCAGTGTGAATTCTCTGATGATAACGAAAATCAGTACTACTGATAAAAGATTTTCCACATTCATTGCACTCAAAAGGCCTTTCTCCAGTGTGAACTCTCTGATGGTAATGAAGGTTGGACTTCTTGATAAAAGATTTCCCACATTCATGGCACTCATAAGGCCTTTCGGCAGTGTGAACTCTCTGATGAGAATTCAAGTGATACTTCCGCTTAAAAGATTTCCCACATTCAGAGCACTCATAAGGCCTTTCTCCACTGTGAACTCTCTGATGATAACGAAGGACAGAGATTCTTCTAAAACATTTTTCACATTCACTGCATTTATAAGGCATTTCTCCTCTGTGAAGTTTCTGATGGTAACTAAGGTCAGAGTTACTGAAAAAAGATTTTCCACACTCACTGCACTCAAAAGGCCTTTCTCCAATGTGAACTCTCTGATGATAACGAAGTTTGGACTTGTGAGTATAAGATTTCCCACATTCATGGCACTCATAAGGTCTTTCTCCAGTGTGAACTCTCTGATGATAATTCAAATGATGCTTCTTTTTAAAAGATTTCCCACACTCACTGCACTCATAAGGCCTTTCTCCACTGTGAAGTTTCTGATGACAACGAAGGTTAGAGTTCCAGAAAAAAGATTTCCCACATTCACTGCACTCATAAGGCCTTTCTCCTGTGTGAAATCTCTGATGACAATGAAAATAAGTTTTAGTGAAAAAGAATTTCCTACATTCACTGCACTCATAGGGCCTTTCTCCTGTGTGAATGCTGTAATGATAACGAAGGCCACTGCTACTGGAAAAAGATTTTCCACATTCACTGCACTCATAGGGTGTTTCTCTTGTGTGAACTCTCTGATGATAATTTTTCCTTGTTTGCAAAGTCACCCCAGACACTGAGGTTTCATCTGGCCGGTCTCTGGTATGTGTAGCCTGATGTTGGAGATGTCCTGATTCAGTAAGGGTGTCCAGCCCTACCCCTTGGCAGGTAAAAAGCATCTGGGACACATTGAAATTGCGTCCCTTTGCAAGTGAGACCCTGTTCACACGTTTTTCAAAATGCTTCTTTGTCATGTACTGATCCTCATGCTGGTGACACTCTGTACTGAAATCAAAACATTCTCCACATGCACCACATTTCAACAGCTGTGATCCCTGCTTCTCAACCAAGTTGAAAATGTCTCTCAAGATGAGGCCACAACTTTCACAGGGGTGGATATTCTGGGAAGACAAAGCTATATTAGGAACCTTTGCCGGTGACCCCCTTTCAGAAGCATTCTGTTCAGTGGCAGCCTCCACACCCTCTGCTCCACAGCAGCAACCTGAACAAAAGGAAATGCTGGTGAATTACATGTTGACCTTATAGGAAAGTAGATTTCTCAACATAAACAGACATCTGTCACAGGTAGGCATGATTCTATGGGATGATTTTTAAGAAAAGTAAGTTAAACTCTGAAGAAATTGTAGTTGACCATTCCTCGGCCCCAAAAGTCAGTCAGTGGTGGAGAACTCACCAAGGAAAGATGCCAGCACACAATGGGACACAAAAATAAAGGCCGGGTCCACTACGTTTTCCTCCGCAAAAGGCTTTTTGGAGGACTTCTCCTGCTGGAGTAACCTGAATGTGCTCAAACCCATAAAAATCTATTATATTAGACCACATAATATAAACACCAATACAAGAGAATGTGCAAACTTCAAGATTCTGCTGGCATGGATCAGGTTTGCAAAGTAGTAAAGAGAAACCTATGAGAGAAAAGATGGGCATGTGAAGTATAAAGAGGTGAAGATTACCAATGGGTTTGAAATATGAATAGAAATGACAGCTGTCATATTTGAGTTATTGGCAAAGTATCAGCAATAAGCTGACAAATAGATTAACCGATAAGCAAGGACAAACAAATTAAGGTATGGCAATATTAATAAAATGCTATTAAACCAAATTAGTTCTAAAGATACGACCTTAAAGACCTGGCATGAAACCCTCAGCAATTGCCATTCACCAAGCCAAGAACTCTCTGAGCCCACTTGGCTATGGGTGGAGTCATATGCCTCCTGTGACCCACAAATGACTCTTCCTCTTAACCCTAGTTGAGCCACTAATGGGATTCAAATCACACAAATTCATAAAAAAAAAAAAAAACTTATGAGAGGGATGGTCAGAGAGCACAAAACTGACCATAGAAAAAAGATCTATGTGAATGACATCAGTAGGATCGCATAAAAGTAGATAGGAGAACTCATCCCCCTCTTCAGATAAAGTAGACACCTGTCCATGAAAAAAGCAGCCACAGGATAAAGGAATAAGAGACCAGTTGAGACAAACATCAACACAGAAGAGCCTAAAAGGGAGACCTGCACAGAAAGGTTAAGTGGGAGACCACATTAGCAAACAATTGTAACAACGGCTAAGTTCAAAAACATGGGCCAGCGTTACCTCTATCAGTCACTGTGCTTATGTTAGCTTTGACCTTAGTGGTTGGTTTAGCAAAAAATACACGGAAACTTTGCTGATAGGAATCAGAGATGTATTTGCAAAAGTAAAATCCAAGACCAATGGCTTCACTAGTGAATTCGACCAAACATTCAAAGAATATATGATAGTTTTCTTGGGAATTAATATATAAAAAATAAAAGGCATTTAAAATTCATTAGCCCAAAAGTAGTTAAAAATCTGGTTAAGGATGTAGAGACATTTTCTTTCTTTTTTTTTTTTTTTTAATTTTTTAATTTTTAAATTCATTTTAGAGAGGAGACACAGAGTGAGAGTGTGTGTGTGTGTGTGTGTGTGAGAGAGAGAGAGAGAGAGAGAGAGAGAAAGAGAGAAAGGGGGGAGGAGCTGGAAGCATCAACTCCCATATGTGCCTTGACCAGATCAGTGCAGGGTTTTGAACTGGCGACCTCAGTGTTCCCAGGTCATCGCTTTATCCACTGCGCCACAACAGGTCAGGCAAGGATGCAGAGACATTTTCTAAAGAACTATATACAAATGAGCAACAGGAATATAAAAAATGTGTTTTTTCATTTTGATCAAGATGAAACCTATTCGGGCCACTGCAAGACTACCAACTACAAACCCTGCCCAATGAAAGCTCAGTACAGCAGTTACTGGGGCTGCAGGGAGACGAGAGGGAAGTGCAAACAAACAAGCCTTACCAAGACAGCAAGTACCCAGAAAACTGGGGAAGCAAGCAGTGCTCACAGTCCACATGTTGACAACAAAGCATCCCCAAGGGAACTGGGGGCATGGAAAAATGCAAAGTCTAGTCCAGGCAACCGGGGAAAATCTTACCCAGAGAGGACATAAGTGTGAAGTTCTCCACCATCACTTCGAGGTACAGGCGTCTCTGAGCCTCATCAAGGAGGCACCATTCTTTCCTGGAGAAATACAGGGCAACATCTTCAAAGGTCACATCAACCTGTCAGAATTAATACAAATGAATCAGAAACAGTCTGTCTTAGCACCCACCATCTAACTTCATAAAAATCTACTCCAGCCTGAACAGGCAGTGGCGCAGTGGATACAGCGCCGGATTGGGAAGCAGAAGGACCCAGGTTCGAGACCCCGAGATCTCCAGCTTGAATGCGGGCTCATCAGTTTAAGCAAAGCTCACCAGGTCGGACCCAAAGTTGCTGGCTCGAACAAGGGTCTACTCAGTCTGCTGAAGGCCTGCGGTCAAGGCACATATAAGAGAGCAATTAATGAACAACTAAGGTGTCGCAATGAAAAACTGATGATTAATGTTTCTCATCTCTCTCTGTTCCTGTCTGTCTGTCCCTATCTATCCCTCTCTCTGACTCTCTGTCCCTGTAAATAGATTAACCGATAAGCAAGAACAAACAAATTAAGGTATGGCAATATTAACAAAACGTTATTAAGGCAAATTAGTTCTAAAGATACGACCTTAAAGACCTGGCATGAAACCCTCAGCAATTGCCATTCACCAAACCAAGAACTCTCTGAGCCCACTTGGCTATGGGTGGAGTCATATGCCTCCTGTGACCCACAAATGACTCTTCTCCTTAACCCTAGTTGAGCCACTAGAAAAAAAAAATCTCCACACTCCACTTCTTCCAGGGCTCCAGACTCCACAGAAGACACCACACCTTGGAGCAGCGCTGCCTGCCTGGTCATCACCGTCCCATTCATCACTGCTATCCTTCTCAGAGAAAGTATTTAGGACAAAGGGAAATGGGGGTGGGGTGAGGATGGTGGTGGTGAGAAGAAGCTGACTAATGCCACCTTAGTTCTGGGTCATGCTTCCTGGGCTCCATTCTCCTTGCCAAGAAAATCCACTACTTATCTCCTAGATCATGCCTCTAAGATTAGGTTTGGTAACCTTTTTGGCTGAGAGAGCCATGAACGCCACATATTTTAAAATGTAATTCCATGAGAGCCATACAATATGTTTAACACTAAATACAAGTAAATATATGCATTTTATGTAAGACCAAAACTTTTAAAGTACAATAAGTCTCGGAATTCTTTTAAATAACTTTATTATGCTGTTGCTAACCAATGATGAATAAAGTACTTCTTACCATTAATGCGACTTCTGGTGCTGCATGGTTTTGCTGATGGCTTTGTAGTCTGGTTGATACGTGGTGAGGTTAAGCTTCGTGCAGGCGTTGAGACTTCCATCCTTTAAACGTGATCATAGGTTGGTCTTAACGTTCTTTAGATATGAGAAAGACTGCTCACATGCATACGAAGAGCCAAACATTGTCAGTACAGCAATACTCACACGCTGCAGTGTGTGGTATGTGATGGGAAGCGCATTCCAAGTTTTGACAATCAGCTGGTCTGCGGGTTGAAGTTTTTTCATTTCTCCCCACTTGTGTTTGCTCACCAACTCTGCTTGCTGTCATGTAAGACTTTCCAAATCTTCATTCAGTGACTTGAACTTATTCACCCACATGTCTGAGGCCTTCAGGTCAGCAGCTTGCAGCTCAAAAACTCTGATGGAGACACCGGGGATGTAACTCAGGTCGGCGCTGTCCACAGCACACTTGTGTGGATGGGTGATGAACTTAGAAAGATGAGTGTGCTCACAAAATTCTCAAAGTGTGCTTTGAATGACTGCAGAAGATTAGATGTGAAGCCCGCTAGCTGCTGGCTTGATGTTGAGCAGGGTCACTTGCTGTGCATGCATCTTTAAACTCTTCCAGTTTTTCAAAGTGTAGTAAATGACCTGAAATGTCAGCGACGAGGAGTTCCAGCATGTTTTTAAATGCAAACACTGCTTGTTGAAGGGATAAGACTGTATTTCCAACACCTTGCATTTTCACATTGAGCCGGTTCAGATGTTCAGTCATGTCCACGAGATAGTAAAACTCCAGGATCTACTCAGTGTTAGCTAACTCAGGATGCTCGACGTTTATCATTTCAAGAAAAGTCTGGATTTCACTCAGACAAGCTGCGAAACGGCTAAGCACCTTCCCTCTTGAAAACCAACGCACATTGCTGTGCAGAAGCAGACCAGAATAATTATTCCCAACTTCGTCCAGCAGTGTTTTAAACTGGCGATCATTTAAAGCTCAGGCAGCAATAAAGTTAACCACCTGAATGACCAGCGACATCACCTCACCAAGCTGCTTGCCACACAGCTGAGCACAAGGCGCCTCCTGATGTAGGATGCAGTGAAAACTTAGGATGAGTCTCTTTTCATGGTCATGAAGAAGTGCTATGAATCCTCTGTTTTTCCCCACCATCCACGGGTCACCATCAGTACACACCAAAATAAGTTTATTCATCGGTAGAGTTTTTCTTTAGTGAACTCAGTGAAACACTTGAATAAATCCTCCTCTCTTCTTGTCTCCTTCATAGGCAAAATAGTGAGACTTTCCTCACGTAGTGTATCACCAACAGCATACCTTGCAATCACGCTGAACTGGGATAAATGGCTTATGTCTGTTGACTCATCCAAAGCAAGAGAAAATAATGGTGCTGCATTTATGTCCTTCACTTGTGTTGCCTCAATTTCATTTGCCATCATGATGGTATGATTGTGAACAGTTCTTGCCAACAGAGGCATTTATTTGTTTGATTATCTCATCTTTAATCGAAAAGTCGTCAAAAAGTTCATTGGCAACATCAAACATGAATGTTTTGGAATACTCCCCATCTGTGAATGGCTTTCCGTTTCTCTCAATTGCTAAAGCATCAGCAAAGCTAGCCAAATTCCAGTCACGTTATTGGGTGTAAACACAGAGTTGCTGCTGACTAGCTAGCACTCTGTACAGTAGCTCTTGACATGCTTTCTTCCTGCTGTCCCCCACCAAATATTTCCATGCAAATGTAGTATGGTGTGTCGAAGTGCCGCTTTATATCTGACTGTTTCATTGATGCAATTTTATCACTGCATATTAGACACATTGCAGAACCTGCTCTCTCCACAAAGGCGAATTCCTCTGTTCATTCCTACTGAAAAGTTCAATACTCCTCATCTTTACTTTCTTTTAGCCATCTTCTTTGTCAAAAGGGTTTCTGCAATTAGCTAGCTGACTACTTGATTAAAAGGAGGGAAGTTTACTTCCTGACCTCACAACGACCCGTGTACATTACGCAAGATCCAATAAAAATTTGGTGTTGTCCCAAAGGACAGCTGTGATTGGCTCCAGCCACCTACAACCATGAACATGAGCGGTAGGAAATGAATGAATTGTAATACATGAGAATGTTTTATATTTTTAACATTTTTTTTAATTAAAGATTTGTCTGTGAGCCAGATGCAGCCATCAAAAGAGCCACATCTGGCTTGTGAGCCATAGGTTCTCAACCCCTGCTCTAAGACACAGGAAATTATGAGGTTATGCTTCACCCTTAAGTCCCCACATCAGGCACTAGGACCATCAGGTCAAACTTCCTCTAGTTGTGCACACCACTTAGTATCCCTGCTTCCTTCAGATCTTCAGAACTCAGGCTCACTTCTCAGATCAACTACCTTCCTATTCCACAACACAGGGATATGTCTGAATGCACCCATATACTTGGCACATGGCACCCAGAGAGTGTATGACATATACATACAGGGTCCAGCACAACCCCAATTCCCTGAGGAAACCCACAGCTAGGAAAAGCCCCAAATGAGACTCTAAAGTCTTCCTTGCCTGCTTCTGACCTTTGCTTCAATATTTGCCACCCAGACCCACATGGGAATTTCATATACGAGTAACTCCTTTCCACTCTGCTGTCCCCTCAGAAGCCACAACATTCTTCCCCCTACTCAAACTTTTGAAATAATCCACTGCCTTTGGATTCTATTTCAGGCAGAGTGACACTCAAATATGGCCACATATGCCCACAACCTTATCCACCAGCAAGACTGAAACCAGCCAGACCCCACAGAAGCACAACACAAAATTCTGAAGGGGAAACAAAGCCCTGCCCTCAGTATTATCCTACGTCTACCTTTTGTCTCCCTCAACAGCCATCATAATCAACCTATGGAATCCTTGGCCATTTCAGAGATCACCATCTCTCCCACTGTGATGTCACTATCACTCTTCTCCCTCACATGTGCTTGTGAGGACCAGAAACACCTTTTAGGTGACAGAAAAGGAAATGCTCTTCGATACGGGCTATTTTTAAGCACTGCCACCAACACCTACACCCTCCACAGCTCCACACTAATTCACAAAAGAGCCACCACTTTTACATGTCTCTATCCTCAAAGGCTGTCAAAGTAAAAGAATTATATCTCTATACATTTTCATTTTTATGGAACCCCAGAGATATCCCCACACTGCTTTCTCCAACCTCTCTACTTTGTCACCAATGGATTTTATGTAACCCCTTTATGTCTTCCCCTTTGATTTTTTTTTTGATAGAGACAGAGAGAGGGACAGAGAAGGACAGACAGACTGGAAGTGAGATGAGAAGCATCAATTCTTTGTTGCAGCACCTTAGTTGTTCACGGAATGCTTTCTCATATGTGCCTTGACCTGGGGCTAAGCAGACCGAGTGACCCCTTGGTCAAACCAGCAATTGTGTGCTCAAGCTGGTAAGCGTTGCTCAAACCAGATGAGCCCACACTCAAGGTGGTGACCTAGAGGTCTCAAAGCTGGGTCTTCTGCACCACAGTTCGATGCTCTATCCACTGCACCACCATCTGGTCAGACCCAGTTTGTTTCTGAAGTATAAAGTAAATGGTATAACTTCCATATTCCAGAACATCTTCTTAATCTATTGAGATTTTTCCTTCCAGGCAATTATCAGTTTGGCTCCAATAAACTCATTAAAAAAATTCTCCGCCCTGCCCAGTTTGCTTGGCAGTAGAGTGTTGGCCTGGCGTGTGGAGGTCCCGGGTTCAATTCCCCATCAGGGCACACAGAAGTGTCCATCTGCTTCTTCACCCTTCCCCCTATCCTTCCTCTCTATCTCTCTCTTCCCCTCTCACAGCCAAGTCTCCACTGGAGTAATGTTGGCTCGGGTGCTGAGGACGGTTCCATGGCCTCCACCTCAGGTGTTAGAATGGCTCTAGTTGTAACGGAGCAATGCCCAAGATGGGCAGAGCATCGCTCCCTGGTAAGCATGCCGGGTTGATCCCAGTAGGGCACATGCAAGAGTCTGTCTGACTGCCTCACCGCTTCTAACTTTGGAAAATTACGAGAAAAAAAAATTACTCTAATACCCTGGAATATTATCTTGGTTGGTTAGAGTGTCGTCCAAAAGGACAGAGGTTGCCTCGGTCAGGGCATATACAGGACAGACTGATGTTCCTGTATTTCTCTCTCTTTCTGCTTCTCTCACTAAAATCAATGAATTATAAAATTTTTCTTTAAATAATAAAATAATTCTCTACAAGTATGAATTTTTTACGTTCACACTAGAAACGGGAGCACCTTGATGTTTGTTACCTGTGTCCTGTACTCAGAACACAGGGTTGGGGTATTCTCAGAGTCCCCACATCCAAGAGCTGTGAAAATACCAAAGGAAAAGTCTGCAGACACAGTATAGTAGTGTCACCAGGGAGGGACTGGAGTACTCTTTCCTTCCTTGTCTAATGTACAGAAATTAAAGTGGTTTTTCAACTTCAAAACTTGTGAGAAGACACAGGCAATGACCATTCACCTCCAGGTATGCAGGTCTCCTCAACAGACCTGCCCAGCAATGACGTCTGGTGACCTCCAGCAAACTGTTGATGTTCCGCAGTCTCTTCTCAGTGCTGCCTCTTACCAGCTCTGTGAACTGGGACCAGGACTCAACTTCCTGGGCCTCATTGTCCTGATCTCCCTATTCCAGTTCGTGTTCTCAACAGGATTAAAAAAAAATTTTTTTTTTAAGATTTTATTCATTTTAGAGAGAGAGAAAGCATGTGTGTGTGTGTGTGTGTGTGTGTGTGTGTGTGTGTGTGTGTGAGAGAGAGAGAGAGAGAGAGAGAGAGAGAGAAGGAAAGAAGAGCAGGAAGCCTTGACTCCCACATGTGCCTTGACTGGGAAAGCCCAGGATTTCAAACCCACAACCTCCGTGTTCCAGGATGACACTTTATCCACTTCATCACCACAGGTCGGACACTCAGCAGGATTTTAAAACTTTATAAAAGCATAAGACAGCCGGTGTCACCCCTGTTCCACACCTTTTATAACTCCAAGGATCCAGCCCCCCAAATAAAGGCAGAATCCCTCTGCCTCTTAATCAAGATTGTTTCATGCAAACAGAAGAGGAACCGCAGTCTTCCGGGTCTCTCCTGGGTTCGCGAACCCTCAGCCTGTCACCTCTCCCAGCCCCGTCACACCGTATGTCACCCACGAGCGCCGGTATGTCATCCGGGACGCCGGGGCCGGGGCCTGGGCTGCAGGACATGACCCGTCCCTGCACCGGGGCTACGGGTTCGAAGGGGTGAGGCGGAGAGGGTCTGGGGGACGCGCTCACCTCAGCCGGGTGCCTCAGTGTGGCCAACGCCATCGGACTCTGCAGGCGGGGTTGGGATGGGGTGGGAGTGGAGGGCGAGAAGGCGGCCCGGTCCCGCGGTGGCGGTTGGACCCTGGCGCGGGTCACCCGGGTGTCATCAGGGAGCCTCACAGTTGCCTCGGGAACTCCACTCTTTCCCCTTTGCTTCCAATCCCACCATCACTGTTGGCTCCTGACCCAACGTGACTACATGGAGAAGAGGAAATGCCGCGGTAGACCACGGAAGTCCCTCCCTGTAGTACTGCCCACCTGGAAATGAGAATTCAGGGTAGTGTAGTTTCTACAGTCCAAAGATGGGTTCTCTTATTTTTTAGCCTGCTAGAAGAATGGATTTGGGGGCATAGTCCCAGTGGTAGGATTCAAATAATTTAACAACCAGTTTTCTGCCCTAATGACCATTTTCAGTGATAAAAAGGATACAACAAAAGGTATTTTATTATTTCATGCATTTAATATTTAAATGAGAACAATAAAAGAGGTACACAAAACTAGATTGTTATGTTTTAAAATATTAATGAAAAATATTAAATAACACCTGAAAAAAAACCCCAATAAAACTGTTAAGAAATTTCCATGTTGCTTTCTCTCTCTTTTTTTTTTCTTTCTGACAGAGAGAGAGAACAGGAAAGATAGGTACAGAAAGACAGGAAGAAAGATAGATGAGAAGCATCAAATTTCATTGTGGTACCTTATTGTTCATTCATTGCCTTGTCATATATATTTTGACCGATGGCCTCCAGAAGAGCTAATGAACCCTTGCTTAAGCCAGCAACCTTGGACTTCAAAACAGTGACCATGGGGTCCTGTCTATGATCCCACATTAAAGCCAGCAACCCCGCACTCAAGCTGGTGAGCCCACGTTCAAGCCACCGACCTCAGGGATTTGAACCTCAGTCCTCTGTGTCACAGTCTGATGCTCTATTCACTCTGCCTTTTCCTGGCCAGCCTCCATATTGCTTCTTGATTGGCATCTGCACTTGCAATTTTTTTCACCTATGGACAGAATGAACATTTCTACAAGCCTGTAGAATATTCTATTGCGCAGACGAACATTAAAAAAAAAGAGTAAGGCCTGACCTGTGGTGGCACAGTGGATAAAGCATCGACCTGGGAACACTGAGGTCGCCAGTTCAAAACCCTGTACTGGTCTGGTCAAGGCACATATGGGAGTTGATGCTTCCAGCTCCTCCCCCCTTTCTCTCTCTCTCTCTCTCTCTCTCTCTCTCTCTCTCTCTCTCTCACTCTGTGTCTCCTCTCTAAAATGAATAAAACAAAATTAAAAAATTTAAAAAAAAAGAGTAAGAAAAGTAAATTTGTGATTTTCTCATAGGGCAGCTGCCCAGGCACCCACCTTAGAGAGAACCCTGGTTACAAGTGATATTTTAACACCTGGTTCAGCAAACTAAACAAAAAATTAGATACTGCTTCTGCTGAACTGGTGCAAACAGGCTGAGTCCCACTACTGCATATTCCCTGAGAATACATTCAGACTACTAAGTGTGCTCTAGCACCGCCAGTAGAAGTGAATTCTAGGGCATGGTTGTCACTGATGCTCCTGTGTGGCTTCTCTTACCTGCTGGTATTGCCTTTCTTTCTTCAGCATGTGCTCTTTCTGATTGCTAGGCATCCTCTTTCATGCCAAATAGGCCATCTGCCATCAGGATTTTTTATGCAGAATGTCACTGAGAGAGGTGGCAGAAGTTGTTCATGCTATCCGTCCTGTATCAGTTCAGACCCTTATGCAAATTTAATGTTGGAAGACAGACACGAATACTTAAGGTTATCTGCCTCTGATGATATCAGAAGTCTCAGCTCTGCTTGTGCCAGAGTGGCTAGGATCAAGCTGGATTTAAACTGATGCTTCTGCCTCTAATCTATTTTAAACAATGAAGAACATGTTGAGGACATCAAAGACACGCAATTACAGGCATTCCACAGAGACAATGCT
The DNA here is from genome assembly GCA_037038555.1 of Rhynchonycteris naso. NCBI lineage: Eukaryota > Metazoa > Chordata > Mammalia > Chiroptera > Emballonuridae > Rhynchonycteris > Rhynchonycteris naso. The sequence goes on from CM072997.1 coordinate 238,345,144, forward strand.
GGTTGGGTTTCAGATCAATGAAGGTAATATGCCATTAATGCCAGTCACATTAATTTGTAATTCCTCAATGCATATAAAATTTATGTTCATAACATATATTACTCTAGTTTATTAAGTGTGGTATAAAAATATGTCAACCCTGGCCGATTGGCTCAGCAGTAGAGTGTCAGCCTGGCGTGTGGAAGTTCCAGGTTCGGTTACTAGACAAGTTATATAGGAGAAGCGCCTATCTCCTTCTCCATCCTTCCCCCTCTTCTTCCTATCACTACCTTCCCCTCCTGCAGCCCAGGATCCATTGGAGCAGAGTTGCCACAGGCGCTGAGGATGGCTCCATGACCTTTGCCTCAGATGCTAGAATGGCTACAGTTTCAACAAAGCAACACCCCAGATGTGCAGAGCATCGCCCCCTAGTGGGCATCCCGGGTGGATTGTGGTCAGGTGCATACTGGAGTCTGTCTCTCTGCTTCCCTGCTTCTCACTACAGAAAAATACACACACAAAAAAAACTAGTAATGTACATACACTAACTTTAAAGTACTTTATTAGGTCCTGGCCAGTTAGCTGAATCAGTTAAGGACATTGCTTCTACATAAAAAGGTTGTGGGTTCATCTTCAGTCATAACACACATGGGAGTCAAACAAAGAATGTGCAACTGAGTGGAACAACAAAAGTTACCCTTTTCCTGTCCCCTTTCCCTTCCCCTCTCTGTCTTTATAATAATCAATAAAAATTAAGCCCTGGCCAGATTGCTCGGTGGTTGGTGCATTGTCTCAGAGCGTAGAGGTTACTGGTTTGATTCCCTGCTCAGCGCACATACAGAAGCAGCTCGATTTTTCTGTGTCTCTTTCAAAATGAAAATAAATACTTTACTGACTAAAAAACAAAGCAAACCATCATTCTTACCTTTCTTGGGTTGCAATGTTTTTGTGGATGGGAAGTGTTGCCTAATGTTTTAGAAAATGCATTTATCTGTAAAGATCAATAAAACACATCACAATCAAGGAAGGTATGAATGCATTAGACAATCTCAAAAATTTTATTAGACAAATCATCTAATCATATAGTTACAGCATCATACATATAATAAATATAACACAGGAATGTAGCAATTTCTCTTCTTTTTAAAGAGAGGAGAGAGTTAGTTCAACAGACTCACACATGTACCAAACTGGTATCCAACTGAAAACGAGGGCAATGCTCACATCAACTGAACAATTTTGTCTGAGGTTGACGCTCCGACCAACGAGCTAACCTCAGCACCGGGGACCAACCTTGGAGTCATTGGCTGCAGGGAGAAACAGGGAGACAAGAGGGAGAGTGTGGGGAACAGAAGCAGCTGGCCACTTCTACTGAGTGTTTTAACAGGAATTGAAACTGGGACATCTACACGCCAGTTCAGTGCTCTATACCTTGTCCCAACTCTGCAGAGCCGCAAACTTTAGAAATAGTAAAAAGCAGGATGCATAATTTAAGCATAAATGAGCATATGTTTAATATTAATTTAAATACCAATGAAGAAAAATTATTTCTTTTTCAGAAAATGAAGAAATTAAATGCTGACAAAATTATTGGTATTTTGGTTAGTACAAAAATACTTTTCTGTCTGACCTGTGATGGTGCAGTGGATTAAGTGTTGACCTGGATTGCTGAGGACCCCAGTTCAAGACCACATGGTCGCCGGCTGAACTGTAGGCTTGCAAAGTTGAGCACAGGGTCACTCACTGCCTTGAGCCCAGGGTTACTGCTTTAAGCAAGGGGTAACTGGGTTGGCTTGAACACCCCAACTCCAAGTCAAGGCACATATATGAATAACTAAAAGTGAAGCAAGTATAGGTTGATTCCTCTCACTTTTTTTGACTCTTTCATCCTCTCTCTCTCTCTAATCAATAAATTAAAAAATACTGTTGTTAATTATAATAAGGAAAGGGAACTTGTGACTTTCACACATATTTAAAGATTTACAGGTGAGATGATGATATAGATGGCATTGTAAATGCAATATTAGGAACACAATCACAAATTACATTTACAGAAAAAGTACCCTACTTCCCCATGTATAAGACGCTCGCTTGTATAAGATGCAACTTAACTTTGGGGCCTGAAATTTGAAAAAATATGTATTACACAAAATTATTGAACTTAGATTTTATTCATAATAAAATTCATACAACTCCTTATCACTGTAGTTTGTCCTCATCTGTGTGTTATGATGAAACACTGTCTTCATATATTGCCTCATCCTGTTACATCTATGGCATTTGTAATGCCACACTTCTTAAATGACTTGACAATGATTTCAATCTTGATATCATCCCACAATCTTTTCACCCAGGTACAAACTTCTCCCCTACTTTGTTTCTTCACTCTTCCTGCTAGTGTCAAATTGTCCTCAGAAGACTTCATCCATTGGTTCCATTCATCACTCATGGCAGCTTTGAAGGGTTTTTTAATGCTGAAACCAAGTGGTTGGAGCTGGGATTCCAAGACTGCAGGTGCTTCATCCGAGCCAGTGACACCTTGCTCAAGCCCATGACCTTCAGCTCAAACCAGCAATCTTAGGCTCCAGCCACCTACCTCAGGTTTTCAATTCTGAATCCTCACAGTTTGAGGTCAATGTTCTATTCACTGCACCATGACTGACCAGTTTGTTCAATCAATATGCGTGCTGAGTCTGACCAGGTGGTAGCACAGTGGAGTAGGACACAGAGGACCCAGGATTGAAATCCTAAAGTTGCCAGCTTGAGTGCTGGATTATCTGGTCACATCAACACTCACCAACTTCAGCCCAAGGTCACCTGCTTGAGCAAAGAGGCCCTTGTTTTGTTTTAGCTCCCAAGTCAAGGCACATACATATGTGAAAGCAATCAATGAACTAAGGAGACACAACAAAAAATTGATCCTTCTCATCTTGCTCTCTTCCTGTCTGTCTGTCCATATCTATCCCTCTGTCTGACTCTATGTTAAAAACCAAAACATGAGTGGTGACATGATACTCGTCATTCTCAGAAGGAAATTGTGAACATAAACTTTATTTTATTCATTTAGAGAGGAGACACACACACACACACAGAGAGAGAGAGAGAGAGAGAGAGAGAAAGAGAGAAAGGGGGGAGGAGCTGGAAGCTCAACTCCCATACGTGCCTTGACCAGACCAGTGCAGGGTTTTGAACTGGCGGCCTCAGTGTTCCCAGGTCGACGCTTTATCCACTGCGACACCACAGGTCAGGCCTGAACATAAACTTTTTAAAAAATAAATTTAATTCCTCCATATATCTTCTTAAAAAGATTTTATTAATTTTTGAGAGAAGGGGGGAGGAGCAGGATGCATCAATTAGTTGTTTCTCCTATGTGTCCTGACCAAGCAAGCTTGCATTTCAAACCAGCAACCTCAGCATTTCAGGTCAAGGCTTTATCCACTGAGACATCACAGGTCAGGCAGGAACATTAACTTTAAAATAAAATAAAATTTTAGGCCTGACCTGTGGTGGCACAGTGGATGAAACGTCGACCTGGGAACACTGAGGTCGCCAGTTCAAAACCCTGCACTGGCCTGGTCAAGGCACATATGGGAGTTGATGCTTCCAGCTCCTCCCCCGTTTCTCTCTCTCTCTCTCTCACTCTGTGTCTCCTCTCTAAAATGAATAAATAAAAAGAAAAAAATAAAATAAAATTTTATAATTAAGAAATTATGCCTATGTATATATGTAATAAATATGTATTAAATAATCAATAATTCTGCACAAAACCTATTTAATTATTTTGATCAATTACCACACCAAAATAAACAAAAATTTGAAAAACATTAAAACTAGCTAATGAAAGAGCTAACAAAAATCTAGTCTTAACAAAAATGATGAAAACTGATTTTTAAAAAAATTTAGTCTGCAGCACCCTGCAAATGGCACAACAGTCATATAAGTGGTTGGACATTCAGCCAAACTGTAAACACAAGAAAATTGTGTTAGTTTTTTCTTATCCATAAAACATCTTCCTCTTACAAGCAAATCTTATCTCCTCTCACTTAAATGTGAGTGTTTAAAACCCTCAGGAACCACATTTCTCATTCATAGGCGCTGATCTTCTTATATTTCTATAAGAACTATTGCCTTATAATTCACTATAATATAGAATATATATTTTGCGTCATGAGGTAGCTTTCTTTTTAACTGAGAGGGGAGATAGAGACTCCAACAGGTGCCCTGACTGGGATCCACCTGTCAACCCCAATCTTGGGCCGATGCTCAAATCAATCAAGCTACCTTCAGTGCTTGGGGCTGACACTCGAACCAGTTGAGCCACAGGCTGCAAGGGAGGAGACAGAGAAGGGGGATCGAACCTGGAATATCTGCATGTTGGGCTAACTCTATTCACTGAGCCAGCCAGCCAGAGCCATGGGCTGGGTTTCAATAAAGGCTTTGAACAAGCTAGGTAACACACATTTCTTTATTCATTGATGTATACAGCAGACCTCGGTGAACCCATGAAGCAGTTGAGATAATTAGTAAATGATTGCTGAAGCAATGAAACATTTCACTGTGGCTCTCCTTCCATGCTTCTAAATTTTTCTTCTAACACCTTACTATACCGTTCTCATCTCACTACTTTTTTCTCAACTTCTCATGAATGAAAGAACTCACAATTTGTAGAAACAATTTCATCTGTAGCCAAGTTTTTAGAAGACCCATAGCTCACATTAATTCTCTCATCTTAGAACTCAGTCCTTTACTTACCACCCATTGAGACTTATCAGTTTTCAAGCTTCATAGAGCCTTTTCCCTTAAAGCTATTTAAGTAATCATCATTACTAACCTACATTAATACTATTCTGTCATTTGCTTAACCATAATTCTATTCCAAATATAATTTGCCGTCGCCCTCAATACACTGTTACTGCATTTTCATGTGAAAGGATCATTTCCTGAAAAGGCTGTGAGATGCTGGGATCCAAAATCTGTGTATCAAGTAAGATGCCCACATTCCAAATATTCATGAATACTAACATTGAAGCTATCCTGGCACCAGATGTAAAATTGCTTTGTAACCACTATTCCCAATTACTAGTCTTATACTCTCAAATTTGGAATAGCCCCTATCTCAGAAAATTCATTAAGAAATTGTATGTGCAGCCTGCCCAGACGGCGACAAAAAACTAATAATTGATGCTTCTCACCTCTCTCCGTTCCTGTCTGTCCCTGTAAAAAACAAAAACAAAAACTAACCCCAGGGTTGCTGAATTGAGCGCTGGCTTGAGCATTGGGATTATAGAAATGATTTTATGGTTTCTGGCTTGAGCCCAGAATTCAAACCCTTAAAGTCCAAGGTCACTTGCTCTGCTGTAGCCCGTTGGTCAAAGAACATATAAGGAAGAAATCAATGAATAATGAAGGTGCCAGAATGAAAAATTCATACTTCTCATCTCTTTCCCTTTCTACCTATCCTCTGTTCCTCTCACTCTAACTTAAAAATGAAATTATACACAAAAGTTTCCACTAGCTTTATTATTTTTTTAAATTTTATTTTTTATTTATTTGTTTATTTATTTATTTACAGGGACAGAGAGGGAGTCAGAGAGAGGGATAGACAGGGACAGACAGGAATGGAGAGAGTTGAGAAGCATCAATCATTAGTTTTTTGTTGCCATTGCGACACCTTAGTTGTTCATTGCTTGTTTAATCACATATGCCTCGACCACGGGCCTTCAGCAATCCAAGCCACCCCTTGCTGGAGCCAGCGACCTTGGGTTCAAGCTGGTGAGCTTTTGCTCAAGCAAGATGGCCCCACACTCAAGCTGGTGAGCTCGGGGTCTCGAACCCAGGTCTTCCGCATCCCAGTCCAACGCTCCATCCACTGCGCCACCGCCTGGTCAAGCTTTATTTTCAATATTTAAAAGTGAGAAATAATTAAATCTCCATGAACAAATGAACAGATAAAGAAATTATGATAGTCAAAGAATATGCCAGAATAAAAGGAGCTACTTATATAACATTAATGAATCCTTAAGTATTTATGCAACATAAATATTAGCAGAAAGAGTAGTACTATTCCCATCATACATATTCTGGGAAACAAAATGATCTATTAAACTAGAAAGTAAATCAGCCCTGGCCGGTTGGCTCTGAGGTAGAGCTTCGATTCGGCATGTGGAAGTACCCGGTTGGATTCCCAGCCAGGGCACTCAGGAAAAGTGCTCATCGGCTCCTTCTCCCTTCCCTCTTTTTCTTCTTTCTCTTCCCCTCACGGTCAAGGATCTACTGGAGCTATGTTGGCCAGGGCACTGAGGATGGCTCCATGATCTTTGCCTCAAATGTTAAAATGGCTACAGTTGCAACAAAGCAACATCAATGATGGGCAGAGAATTGCCCCTTAGTGGGTTTGTCAGGTGGATCCCCGGTGGGCATATGGTGGAGTCTGTTCCTTTGCCTCCCTGCTTTTTATTTCAGAAAAATATAAAAAAAATAAAATAGGTGAATACTTGGGAAAGCTGTGAGTAGCAGGGACAGATTGTAAAAAAAATACAAAGTAAACCCACAGTGACAGAGATTATCAGTACTAGGACAACAGTGAGTTACAGTTTCACACATATATTGAGGCTAAAAAACAATATGCCCAATAATTTTTGGAAGATACATTTGGCAATTATCTTTTACCCACATTCTCATGCCCTCTGAAGGGTCAGTCTTTCTTAGTGACAACAAAAACAAACAAACAACGAAGGACTGTTTTTCAATCAATAGGAATGCCTTTGAGGTATAAAAAAACACATATGTGTAGATAATAGATACTTTTCTTTATCTTAACTTCTTGCCTAGCTTCAATATTTGATAAGGCACAAAAATTTACAAAACCATTGGTTTCTTTTCTTTTTTTTCAGGGAGAGAGAGAGAGAGAGAGAGAGAGAGTCAGAGACAGACAGGAACGGAGAAAGATGAGAAGCATCAATCATTAGTTTTTCATTGCAACACCATAGTTGTTCATTGATTGCTTTCTCATATGTGCCTTGACCACGGGCCTTCAGCAGACCTAGCCACCCCTTGCTGGAGCCAGCGACCTGGGGTCCAAGCTAATGAGTTTTATTTGCTCAAGCCAGAAGGGCCCACGCTCAAGCTGGCGACCTCGGGGTCTCGAACCTGGGTCTTCAGCATCCCAGTCCGACGCTCTATCCACTGCACCACTACCTGGTCAGGCCCATTGGTTTATTTTCAATAACAATGAATTCAGCCACAGAAGATAAACATGGCAAGAATACATGATTTGTGTACACAGTGATCCTGCAGTTCTTTTCACACAAACATTTCTGGATGCACATTTAGAAGAGTCACATTCCATCTAGCCTATGCCTAGACTGGGACTCCTACAACCCCTATTAGGCCAGTGTTTCTGTAGCAATCAGGGGTTTCACTTTAATCCCTATTGTCCTGCAACCAAGTGACCATTAGCCATGGAAGTGTAGATATTACGACACACGATGCCCTGTTCAGTAGGCTCGAGTAAAGAGTCAGCCTGGCATGTTGATGTCCATGGTTTAATTCCTAGTTACCGCACTCAACAGAAGCACCCATCTGCTTCTTCACCCCTCCATTTCTTGATTCTCTCTCTCTTATGCCTGCAGACATGGTTCGATTAGTGAGTTGGCCTTGGGTGCTGAGGAAGGCTCTATCGGATCTGCCTGAGGCACCAAAAGAAGATAAGTTGCTGAGCAATGGAGCAATATCCCAAATGGGCTTGCCAGGTGACCCCTGTCACAGTGCAAGCAAGAGTCTCTCTGCCTCCCCTTCTCTCACTGAATAAAAAAAGTCGACACATGGCCCTTGGCAACACTTTCAAAAATTATTTCTTTCACCAATACTGGCAGTCCTAGAAAACAAGAAAAAATGTCCTATATTTTCAGAAGGAACTGATGTTGTGACACCTACCAACACTTCAAAGTGATCTCTGAGTCTCCTAAAACTCATGGCATCCAGGCTCCACATGAGGGCCACAGAATCTGGCAGGCTATCCTGGAAAAATATGGGCAACTATAAAAATTTGGCAAAAGCTGATTTTAGCACCACACTTTGCCTTCGAAGGCAGAAAAATTTTGAGACCCGTGTAAAAGTTCTTGACCTCTTCACACCTCTAGAGCCAAAATCTACTATATCCTTAATGAAATAGTAAATAAAACATCCAATTAAAGCTAAGTAAACAATTGGGCATTATTTTACAAGCCAACTGGATATGGCTCTGGCATTTCTTGCACTGGGGACACCAAGATTGGAAATATTCATCACAGGTGAATTTAGGGAAACCAGGTTCCTGAAAAGTCAGTTCATCTACAAGCTGTCACCTGAACACAGATGTTCTCTGAGGTCAACACAGAAAACGCAATGAGTCAGATCCATGTCACAACTTATCAAAGCTAAATAAATGCTGACCCACTAATAGCACACACTACTCATCATTTTTTCCTACAAATCAGAGAAAAGAATCAGTTTCTCTAAGGGCATTAGAGAAACTATGTAATGGTGGCTGATATAAACAGTGGGCACCTGCTAGATGGTACAGAGGAAATACCTTTGGCCACAGAAATTTCAAAAGACATAAATCTGGAAAGAGTCCTGGACACTTTAGAAAGTACAACATAGAGACACATGCTTCCCACCTAAGTAAAACTTATAAAAACTCTCCATATTATTAACATTTGGGTGCGTAAAATTAAAGTAAAAAAAATGGAGCCACAGAGTTACCTACACAGTTGTTAAAACATTTTTTAAAAACTGTACATTTCTCATACTTCTAAGATTGTCCTCTAATGTAAACTTTCATGTGATTACACAGATGAGAGTTTATAGAAACATATTTTCCAAATACACTGCACTGATAATGCCTTTATCCAGTGTGAACTCTCTGATGATAACGAAATCCAGTACTACTGGAAAAAGATTTCCCACATTCACTGCACTCAAAAGGTCTTTCTCCAGTGTGAACTCTCCGATGACAAACCAGGTTAGAGCTACAGAAATAAGATTTCCCACAATCGCGGCACTTATAAGGCCTTTCTCCACTGTGAACTCTCTGATGATGTCGAAAGTTATTGATACAGAAATATGATTTTCCACATTCACTGCACTTATAAGGCCTTTCTTTAGTGTGAACTCTCTGATGACGATGGAAAGCAGTTTTTGTGATAAAGGATTTCGTACATTCACTGCACTCATAAGGCCTTTCTCCAGTGTGCACTCTCTGATGATAACAAAATTGAGAGTTGCTGATAAAAGATTTCCCACATTCAGAGCACTGATAAGGTCTTTCTCCACTGTGAATTCTCTGATGATACTGAAGGTAAGAGCTACTGGAAAAAGATTTCCCACATTCACTGCACTTATATGGCCTTTCTCCACTGTGAATTCTCTGATGACGATGTAAATAAGATTTGGTGGTAAACGTTTTCTTACATTCACTGCACTGATAGGACCTTTCGCCTGTGTGAGTACTCTGATGATATCGATGGCTACTGCTACTGGAAAAAGATTTCCCACATTCACTGCATGTATAAGGCCTTTCTCCACTGTGAACTCTCTGATGATACTGAAGGTAAGATCTATTGGAAAAGGATTTCCCACATTCACTGCACTTATAAGGCCTTTCTCCACTGTGAATTCTCTGATGACGATGTAAATAAGTTTTTGTGGTAAAGGTTTTTCTACATTCACTGCACTCATAGGGCCTTTCTTCTGTGTGAGTACTCTGATGATATCGAAGGCTACTACTACTGGAAAAAGATTTCCCACATTCACTGCACTTATAAGGCCTTTCACCAGTGTGAACTCTCTGATGATAACGAAAGCCACTGCTACCGGAAAATGATTTTCCACACTCACTGCACTCATAGGGTCTTTCTCCTGTGTGAACTTTCTCATGATACTTTTTTCTGGTATGCAAAGTCACCTGAGACCCTGAGGTTTCATCTGGTCTTTCCCTGGTATGTGTAGCCGGTTGTTGAACATGTCCGGATTCATTAAGGATGTTCAGCCCTACCTCCGGGAAGGTAAAGAGCATCTGGGACACATTGAAATTGTGGCCCTTTGCAAGTGAGATGCTGTCCACATGTCTTTCAAAATGCTTCTTTTTCATGTACTGATCCTCATGGTGCTGACACTTTGTACTGAAATAAAATAGTTCTCCACATGCACCGCATTTTAACAGCTGTGATTTGTGATGCTTAACCAAGTTGAAAATATCTCTCAAGATGAGGCCACAACTCTCACAGGGGTGGCTCTTCTGGGAAGACAAAGCCAGATTAGGATCTTTTGCCTGTGATACCCTTTCAGAAGAATTCTGTTCAGTGGGAGCCTCCACACCCTCTGCTCCACAGCAGCAACCTGAATAAAAGAAAATACTGGTGAATTACATGTTGACCTTATAGAAAAGAAGATTTCTCATCTGTCATTATATGGGATGATTTCCAAGAAATGTAAGTTAAACTCTGAAGAAATGGTAGTAGCTTATTACTCAGCCCCAAAAGTAAGTCAATAGTGAAGACCTCACCAAGGAAAGATGGAAACATAAAATGAGACACAAAAATAAAGGCTAGATCCACTACTTTTTCTTCCACAAAAGGCTTTTTGGAGGACTTTCTGCTGTAGTAATCTGAATGTGCTCAAACCCATAAAAATCAATTATATAAGGACACATGATGTAAACATCAATATAAGAGTTCAGTACATCAGGTGTTGGGGCTGCAGGAAGAAAAGAGGGAAGTGCAAACAAACACGCCCTTCCAAGGACAGCAGGTACCCAGGAAACTGCAAAAGCAAGTAGTGTCCACAGTCCACATGTGAACACATGCATCCTCCAGGGACTAAAAGGAACAGGGAAATGCAAATCCTAGTTCACTTCACTGGGGATAGTGAGGCTCTTACCCAGCGAGGACATAAGCTCAAAGTTCTCCAGCATCACATCCAGATACAGGCGTCTCTGAGCCTCATTAAGAAGGCACCATTCCTTCCTGGAGAAGTAGAGGGTAATATCTCCCAAAGTTACACCGATCTGTAGGAATTAATATAAATGAAATTAGAACAGTATTTCTGAGAACCAACAATCCTACTCCTTACACATCTTCCCCACACACAGCTCCCTCCAGGACTCTCCAGTTCAGAGATAGCCCAGTCTGGTTACTAAATCTTATTGCCCTCAGCAACAATAGCTGGGCTAAGAAGAAGGACGACAGGTAAATGAGACCCAAACCAGTGTTTTTCAATAGCTGGCCCATGAATTGACTCACTAGGAATTTCATGTTGGTCCACGAGAAAATTAATCAACCTGATGATATAAAAATGTTACAGATACAATGATATTAGTTGAATTAGCTTATGATCAGGATGATTTCTGCATTAGCAATAATTCTATATTTACCATTCCTCAAGTGTAAGAAGTTGAAAACCACTGAATTAATCTCAGAGCCATGCCTGCAGGGCCTCATCCATCCTGCCAAGGAATTCCACTGAGAATTACACATTATGCCTCCATTCCACAGCCACACGTGGGTTATGCTTGATCCTTAAATTCTTACACCAGGTTCTCAGACACGCTCTAGCTGTACACACCATTTTGTAATCTCTACCTCCTTTGCATGTTTGAAACTAAAGTCTCTTTCAGCTCTGCCACCTTCCTGCTCCATACTGCAGGAATATCGGTACACTCACCCATAAATTTGGTATATGGTATCCAGAGAGAGCTTAATGTACTCAAGCAGGATTCTGAAACACTGAACCGGTCTAAGGGATCCCAAATCCAGGAAAAGCCCTAAATGAGGCTCTAATGTCCTCCTTGTCTACTTCTGATCACTGGTACAATATTTGTCAACCAGATACCAATGGAAATTTCACAAAGAAATGACCTCTTTCCACTCTGCACTTTATATGCTGTCCCTTAACAATCCACAACCCTCTTCTCACCACTCAACCTTGGCTTAACAAAATCAAGGATATGGTCTCCACTAACCGGCACAATGCCACTTAAAAATGACCATATTTGCTTATGACCTTTGTCACAAGCAAGGCAAAAAAATCAGCCAGAGCCCAGGAAAGCACAAGGCAAAATTCCTGTGAAGCACGATCCTGCCCTCAATATCATTTCATTTCATATACCCCTGACCTCTACAGCCACCATTGTCACTTATCCCATCCAGTCTTGACCACCTGGGGGAATCACATTCTAACCACTCTGATGTCACTATCACTTCTCTTCCTCACCTCTGCTTACGAGGAAGAGCAACCCCAATCAGGTGACAAGGAGACAAACCACTAAGCTTTTGTTATCCTTTCCATCAAAGTATGAACTCCCTCCTGAATGTCTACTGCAGCTCCACCCTGTTACACAAAAAAACACAGCTTTTGCACATCTCCATCCTGTATCCCTCACCAGATTTGTAGATCCATGTGTCCAGTTTCCCACTTGACACCTTCTCAGATTCTTATAATAGCCAAGAAAACACTTCTGATATTTCCAAGGAAAATTAACCTACCATCTTTACTAGCAGTTGATGGAGCAGGCATTGCTTTAGCAGCTAGAACCAGTATCTCTGGGTTGCCCCCAACTCTTCCCTTTATCTCCCTCTGTTTCAGTGTCTAAAATTTTACTCTGCCCTACTTTTAACAAAAGGAATCATGGAAAGGACCACGCGGTACTGCAATGGACAGAGCGCTGGACTAGGATGCAGAGGACCCAGGTTTGAAACAACGAGGTCTCTGGCTTGAGCAAGGGGTCGCTGAATTGATCATGGGCTCATAAACATAACCCATGGTTGATGCCTTGACTCCAAGTTCACTGGCATGAGCAAGGGGTCACTCACTCTGCTGAAGCCCCCTTCCCTAGTACGGGTCCAGGCACATATGTAAAAGTAATCAATGAACAACTAAGGTACCACAACAAAGAATTGATGCTTCTCATCTCTCCCCATTCCAGTCTGTCTGTCTCTATCTGTCCCTCTCTCTGTCTCTGTCACAAAACAAAACAAAAAAATAAACCACGACAACTCTGGTCCATCAGCACTCCTATGGCATTAGCACATGCATGCCTTCTCCTGAGCTCCCTGATACCTCCCTTAACCCCATTATCTGTTCTTCACTCTGCAGCCACATAGAGCCTGTTAAATTTATCAGAGACCCACTCCTTTATCCTATGCAAATGCTGCATTATCTCCATAATATTGTAGATGCCAAAACCATAACTCTGCCATCTTACAAGTCTTAATCTATAGTTCCCTGCTCTTTGTTTTGAACAAAGAATGGAAACATGTGCTTCCTGTTCTCAACTCAGTGGCATCAACAAGCATTCTGACATCCTGGCGACTCTCCTTGGGTTAACCTTCCATATCTGTTTACACTTATCACCAAATGTTGGGGCACCGTCATTTCACCTGTAGCCTGTACTCAGGACACAGGGCTTGGGAGTATTGCATAAATTTCTGCATCCAAGAACTAAGAAAATACCAAGAAAACAGTCTGAAGGTGAGGAAGAAGAAACCAGAAGAAAGGAGAAAAATGGTGGGGCCTGCAATGTCTGGGGTCTTAAACTCCAGCCTGTGACCTCAGTGTTCTTGACTGAGGGAACAAGGGCAGACAGAAAAGTCTAGAAAATAACAAACCAAGGGTGTGGAATTTGGTTGTTATCAGTTCCTGGAAATGAACTTGCAGCCCCTATTAGAAGAATGAATGAAAGGATTATCAAGGATAGATCCTCCAGCCTTCTCCTCTAAGACATGAATGTCATGTAGGCCTTCAAACAAAGAAGTCATAGAAATCTGGCATTTGTCACGTGAAAGCTAAAGCTGCAAAGTTTTATAATATATAAGAAATCTAACTTCAGGGAGCACTTGTTTTGTTGTTTATGTTGGGGGTCATACAGCTGCGCTTGCTAAATAAATTCTACTTCCTTCATCAAGTTGTTGGGTGTTTTCATCCTCCTTTGATCGCTGCAATAGAAGTACCAGGATTCCAGACACTACAAGGTGGTGTCAGGTCCAGAGAGAATCGCTGACACCCTGTAAGGCCAATAGCCATGGCCACCATCAGAGCCGCCTGGCCAGGGCAGGTTTGCATTTGATTTGGACAGATGGTAATGAAACAACGGAGCCAAGAACTGGTGGGTGCTGGGCAGATAAAATATATTATGCTCACTTTGTTAAAGATGGCACTGCCCATAGTGAAGCCCGTCATCCAGGTGATAACATTAGTTGCCCTTCCTGCTTGGGATGGGCATGATTGTATTAATGTATGTTGGGGGAGGGCTTTTGTGCCTAAAAGTTTTAGAGAGAAGAGGGATTACCTTCTAGGAGGAGAGAGCAGAGAAGGGCCACGTTGAGGAGAGGAGAGGCAGCCAAGATGGCGGAGTGCTAAAGGAGAAGCCACTTTGTGCAGAGAGAGGGAGATGGAAAACAGAAGTGAATAAGGCTGGTGAGCTAGAAACCTTTGATTCTAGGAACCTCAGGTAAGTCAGTAGCTTTGTGAGCACTGAATGAGTGGGTTTTGGAGCCCAGTGTGTGTTTTTACTTGCTTGCTGGGTGCAAGCTAATACTAAAGCTAATGGATCACCAGTTCTTGTCTCCATTGTTTCATTACCAACTGTCCGAATCAAATGCAAACCTGCATTGGCCAGGAGGCTGTGATGGTGGCCGTGGCTACTGGCTTTACAGTGGGCCATTAGCTTTAATCCTAGCTTGCACCCGGCAGGCAAGAAATACACATAGTGGGAAAACACTTCTCTTTCCATTCAGGGCTCCCAAAGCAATTGACTTATCCGAGTTTACTAGAATCAAAGTTTCTAGCTCACAAGCCTTATTCACCTCTGTTCCCCATCTCCTTCTCTCTGCACAAACTGGCTTCTCCTTCAGCACCCTGCCATCTTGGCTGCTTCTCCTCTCCTACAAGTGGCCTTTCTCTGCTTTCCTCTCTAATGCTAATCTCAGGAACCCGGAGAGAGCAAGCTCCTGGTCTGCCCCATTTTATAGTGTAGAAATCAAAACCTTTAATCCAATATACAAATAAGGAAGTCTCTGATACAAAGTCACTTATCTGAGGCATAAATGGGATTCCTCATAAGAGTGCACCACCCCGTATCATGCAAGAGTCAAGGGTGTGGGGAAAAGCTTAGTCTTAAAACTAAGCCTTAGGCTATAAGGTCCCTGCCTGCTTTCAGCCTGTCCCCAACAATGCAAACTAAGAGCGAACAAACATATATATCATATTTACAAACTTATTTGACCAACACACCCCATCCTGACTTGTCTAGTTTACATAAGTGGTTTTTCCACCTTTGGAAACTGTGGGAAGACACAACCACTACTCCCTAACCAGTTCTGGAGTCTGCTGACCTCCAGCAAACTGTCTTTTCTCTGGGACTCAGTCCTCAGTGCTGCCTCTTCCCAGCTCTGTGACTTTGGCCAAGGACTCAACTCCCAGGCCTCACTGTCCTCATCACCCCATTGCAGTCTGTTCTCTCTCTCAGCAAGATTTAAGACACCTTGAAAATCCATGTTCCTCTGTTCACAACCTTCTATGGTTCCAAGGACCCTAAGAATAAAAGTATAGGCCTCTGCCTCCCAGTCTATACATGACTGACCGCTTAAGTTCAATAGCCGCCACCAACGTGACCATTCACATCCAAGATCCTCACTGAATTCAGGCACACAGTAAAAAAACAGTTGAGCCTGAGGATGGTGGGCCATTTTGTTTATTGGAGTCTCCCAAAGACAGAAAAGCCACAAGAAAGCCACAGAAACCTGCTTTTCCCTCAGAGGGCAAGGGATCAGGTGTAGCAGAAAATGACCCGATGAAGGATATTCACTCAGATAATTTAATAATGGAAGGAGAACTTATTAAATCCAGCGGAGCAGGTAGGGTTTGTAGCTCCAAAACATGGGCTCCCCAAAGTTGATTTTCTCACAGGTTATATGTATATGCTTTTACAATATCTAAGCCAGGGGTCCCCAAACTATGGCCTGCGGGCTGCATGTGGCCCCCTGAGGCCATTTATCCCACCCCACCACACTTCCAGAAGGGGCACCTCTTTCATTGGTGGTGAGAGGAGCACAGGATGCATCCGCACCCATAGTTCCCACTGAAATACTGGACAGTTTTTTCATTTAAATTTACTTGTTCTTTATTTTAAATATTGTATTTGTTCCCGTTTTGTGTTTTTTACTTTAAAATAAGATATGTGCAATGTGCACAGGGATTTGTTCATAGTTTTTTTTTTATAGTCCGACCCTCCAACGGTCTGAGGAACAGTGAACTGGCCCCCTGTGTAAAAAGTTTGGGGACCCCTAATCTAAGCAATGGGCATGTGATTTCTCTGTTTAAGGTTTCCCAGGATTCAAGAAGAGGAGAGGGAAAGATTCGGTGGGGTCAATAAGGAGGAAAGGGTTTCCAGATCACTGGCCATAGTTACATACACATCATGCTATTCTTGCTTTGTATTGTGACTCTTAAGCACTCCTTGAGAGAACTATGGAATGTAGCTGATTTATCACTGCCTGACTCGGTTACCTTTGCTGGCTCTTTCTTTTGTATTTTATTCATTTCTTCCTTCTCAGAGGAGGCCTGCGCCTCCTTCCTCACAGGGAGGAAAAAGAAATCCTGCCGCACGTTCCAGTGCTGGGGGCAGAATCTTTCTTTCTCTTCTGTTCTTTCAAAACTTTCTGGTGCAAAACCCTCTCCTTCAGCACACATTAGCAAAACAATGGCGCTTCTCAGGCAGAAATGCAACCCGCAATTTGCAATACGCAGCCCTGCTCTCCGGGCCAGCTCATACCAGGCAGCCCAGCGCCACTTTTAAACAACAAAAGTGAACAAACTAAATAAA
The DNA here is from genome assembly GCA_037038555.1 of Rhynchonycteris naso. Lineage (NCBI taxonomy): Eukaryota > Metazoa > Chordata > Mammalia > Chiroptera > Emballonuridae > Rhynchonycteris > Rhynchonycteris naso. The sequence goes on from CM072997.1 coordinate 238,361,984, forward strand.
CATAAGGTTTACAAACTCATTTGCCCAGCATCGGAGTCACTCACCTCAGCTGGGCACCTCAGCGCGGCCGCCGCCATCGACCTTGGACTCTTGGGAGTCCGGAGCCTGCGGGCGGAGCGGGCGAGGAAGTGGCTCAGTGCACGGCGGTCCCGGTACTGGACCTGGCGCAGGCCGACTAGAACTGCGTCGCGGGGACTCACACTTCCGTCTGTGCGGAGCGACCTCGATTCTCGAATCTAGAGTTTTCCTTCCCCACGACATCCAACGCGACCACCGTTCTAGAATCGATGACTGATTTGAGAGTGGACCAACGAGGAGCAAGAAGAACCCCGGAAGTCCCGCCCCTACGCCTTGTACCTGAGGGAAAAGTTTCTGAGTTCTACTCTAGCGTACTTTGCTGTCCACGACGCAGCGCTTTCCGGGTAATGTAGTTCCTAGAGTCTAAGGCGGGCATTCTTTATTCTTGCAGCTGAGGCGAGGACTCCCCCAGGTGTATTGCCGGGAAATTCAAGTGTCGCTGTCCAAATAACGTTTTGAAAATGGCCGGAAAGCCTGACCAGGCGGTTACACAGCGGATAGAGCGCCGGTCTGGGGCACGCAGAACACAGGCTTGAAACCCCAAGGTCGCTAGCTTGAGTGCTGGCTCATCTGGTTTGAGCAAAGGTCACTCGGTGGGCTATAACCTTCCAGTCAAGGCATATATGAGAAAGCGATCAATGAACAACTAAAGTCCTGCAACAAAGAACTGATACTTCTCATCTCTCTCTCCCTTCATGCCTGTCTGTGCCTCTCTTCCTCCCTCTGTCTCTCTCTGCCTCAGTACAAAAAGAAAAAAAAAAAAAATGGCCGGGAAAAGGTGCAGTTATCAAGCTCGCTCCTCGCTTTGATGCACAGACTGCGCTTTATAGTAAGGTGACTAACTTTTTTACAATGAAATGGAGGATAAAAATTAATTGAAGAAAACAATTGTAAATAAAAGAAACATTTTATTCATTGCAACAATAATACACTATAATATGATAAATGCATAATAAGAACATTTGTAGTATTTTACAATGTAATTATACTTACATGCCTATTTGTTTTTAATAATCATTGTAAGAACAAAGTACTCATTAAATACAAATAGATCACATCACACCCAATGGATTGACTCTGCATCTATCAATAATGGACATCTACAGATTAGTCTTCCAATATATAAAAGGAGGATATGTAGAAGAACACTTTTCGAGGGAGGACAGAACTTACAAAAAAAGAACTGTCCTCCCTGGAGAAGGACAATTGGTCATCTTAGCTTTAGGGCAAACAAATATAAATTAAATATTTTTCTTCACTACAGATAATTTCTATGTAATAAACGCAGATGTCCTGATAAAAATATGTAAAATACAGGAATGTCTAAAAAGTACAAAAAGTCATGGATTTAACCAATGACCATCAACCAATTACTTCAACCAAATACCCTCAATGACAGCTGGCACAATAGATAAAATTCCAGTGGATAAACATTGTAAGGTATTTTTCCCCGCCAAGAAAGAAGGAACAGGCGGCCGGGAGCCACAAACTGTGGAATAAAGTCTTTATTAAGTACCGCACATGCGGCCCGAGGATGTCCTCTGTCCTCTAGTCCCGGTGTTCAGGGGCCGGACCAGTCGCCAAGGATTAAACAACACGGAGGTATTTAAAGGGGTCCTCTAGGGTGGGCAGGCTAATATGACGTAATGGAAGTCTCATTGGGTGACGGATAGTGGCTTTTCTCCCAAAGGGCTCCTGGGCCATTTCTTTTGGTGCACAAGAATATGTGTCGATGCCTGACCTGTGGTGGTGCAGTGGATAAAGCGGCGACCTGGGAACACTGAGGTCGCCAGGTCAAAACCCTGCACTGGTCTGGTCAAGGCACATATGGGAGTTGATGCTTCCAGCTCCTCCCCCTTTCTCTCTTTCTCTCTCTCTCTCTCTCTCTCTCTCACTCTGTGTCTCCTCTCTAAAATGAATAAAATAAAAAGAAATTAAAAAAAAAATATGTGTCGATTCCAGACAAAGACCGGGGTCTGGGTTCCCCACGTGACTGTTCCCATTGCTAACCACCCTACAAACATAACATCGGATAAAAAACCCTAAGAAGAGTTTTACTGTCAGTTCACGCAGGCCAGGGTTGTTCCAAAAGTGGATCTCAATCCTCAGCCTTCAGTCTTGTGTTCTTCGGGAGGAAGAACTCAGAGAAGACAACTGCAGAAGCAAGCATAGTGAGTTTATAAGAAATACAGTACATATTGAAAAAAGAGAGTGTGGGCTCACCCAAAAATGAGTGGTCAGATGGAGTTAGGGGTTCAGATATTAATCCTGCTTTCTTTGCAGATAAGTTAAGATAGATATAGGTTAAGAACAGGTCTGGCTGGCTTCCAGCCTGGTGCATGGGCCTTGTTCTCAGTTTCTGGCCTGCCCAGTGTGGATATTGGGGCATACACCCCAAAAATATTAAGTGCTTTCTAATGCACCCTAGTAGAGGTAATAATTTTTTTAAGTGAGAATAGAACAGACTCCCACATGTGCCCCTACTGCGATTCACCCAGCAAACTCCATCTGGGGCCGTTTCTCAAATCAGTCGGGCAATCCTCAGCACCTAGGGCTGACAGTTGAACGAACTGAGCCATTGGCTGTAAGAGGGAAAGAGAGAAGCAGATGGTCATTTCTAATGTATGCTGTGATGAAGAATCAAACCAGGGATGTTAATACTCCAGGCTGATGCTCTATCCATTGAGTCAACTGGCCAGGGCCTATTTCTAGGACACGGTTATGTAAGGTGTGCATGTACAACTTTCGCAGATACTCTTGCATGTCTTTCTTCAGGATCTGCTCTTGATGATGTCAGGCACCTGTCTTGTTTCTTCTTTATCAGGCCACCTGGCATGTGGCCTCTTCAAGCAGAATGTCACTATGGGAAGTTGATTTAAAAAACCTAACATTATATGCACTGCCTCAGTTGGGCCCACTATGCAAACTTAATGTAAAAACAAGCAGCTAATACTAAAGCATCTGATCCTAATACTATCAGAAGTCTCAGTGAAGCTCTGCACATTCAGCAGTGTGGCTAGAGTTAACCTATATTTGATATGATCCCTCTGCCTCTAATTTAATACAAACAATGGGGAACATGTTGAGGACATCAAAGAAATGCAATTACGAGCATTCCTGAGACAATGTGGGTTTTGTTCTAGTGTAACCAAGAGAATAATGGCAATAAAGCTAGCCATACTAATTAGTTGGTTCCCCAGTGCATATAAAACTTATGTTCACATGCTACAGTATTAAAGTCTACTAAGTGTGCCTAAGCATTATGTCAAATATAATAATGTTCATACTTTGATTTAGATACTTATTTCTGAAAAATGCAAACCATCATCTGAGCCTTCATTGAGTTACAATCATGTTGTAGGTAGAGGGTTTTGCCTTCATGTTTATGAAAACGTGTTATCTGTGAAGGTCAACTGAGCACATCACAATCAAGCAATGCCTGTCCACACTGGGAAATCTGGAAAATTTTACTAAACAATCGACCTTGTTACACCATGATACATATGACAAATATAACAAAGTAATGTAGGACAAACATTTCAAATGAAAAAGCTAAGATGCATAATGTACACATAAAATGAGTTTATCTTATATCACTTGAAGAAAAATGAATTATTATAAACAAGTAAAATTCCACTTTGAAGCATAACAACAGATATTTTTGTTAGTGTGAAAATGTTAGCCATGGAATTGCAGTCATTAGCACACATAGAGCCCTCTCCAATTGGCTCAGTGGGAGAGTATCAACCTGGCATGTTAATGTCCCTGGTTCGATTCCCGGTCAAGGCACACAGGAGAAGCACCCATCTGCTTCTCCACCCCTCCCCTTCTTACTTCTCTCTCTCACCCACTCCTGCAGCCATGGCTCAAATAGAGTAAGTTGCCCCCGGCTCCTGAGGAATTCTCCATCACATCTGCCTCAGGCACTAAGAACTCGGTTTCTGAGCAATGAAGCCCCCATATGGGCAGAGTATCAACCCTTAATAAAATTGCCAGGTGCATCCAGGTCAGGGAACATGCAGGAGACTGTCTCTCTGTCTCCCCTTTTTTCAGTGAATTAAAAAATACAACACACAGACAGCCCTTTGCAACACTTTCAAAAATGATTTCTTTCACCCATACAGGCAGTCCTTGTAAATAAGAAAAAATATTATGTGTTTGTTCCCAGAAGCAAGTGATGTTGCAATACCTACCAACACTTCAAAGTGATCTCTGAGTCTCTTAAAACTCATGGAATCTAGGCTCCACATGAGGGCCACAGGATCTGGCAGTTTATACTAGGAGGATATGGGCAACAACAAAAATTTGGCAAAAGGTAATTTCAGCACAACAGTGTGCCTTCTTGTGAAGGCAGAGAAAGTTTGAGACACATGTAAATATTGTTGAACTCTTCACACCCTAGAGCCAAAATCTACTTATAACCTATTTATTACAATACAATAAATAAACCATCCAAAATTAAAGAGTACTCGAGCAAAAGGGCCTTCATTTAATTACAAAACCATGACACAAGGCTGTGGCATTCCTTGCCTTGGTGACTTCAACATTGAAAATATACATCACAGATATTCAGGGAAACCAGGTCCCTGAAAAAGCTGTCCCTCTGCAAGCTGCCAACTGAACGCAGATGATGTTCTCTCAGGTCAACACTGAGTCAGGTCCATGTCAAAATTATCAAAGTTAAAGAAATGCTGATTCTCTAACAGCTCAAACTACCTATAATTTCCTCCAGCAAATCAGAGGAAAAAGTCAGCTTCTCTAAAAACATTAGGATGGTGGCTGATGTAAACAGTGGACACCTGCTAGATGGTACAGGTGAAATACATTGGCTACAGAAATTTGCAAAGAAATAAATCTGGCAAGAGTCCTGGATACCTTAGAAAGTACAACATAGACAGACATGCTTCTCACATAAGTAAAACATATGGAAAATCTCCATACCATAGACATTTGGGTGCATAAAATGAAAATTAGACAAATAAAGCCTCAAAGTTACCTACACTTTTGTTAACATTTATTTTAAAACTGTACATTTCCAATACATCTAAGATTGTCCTCTAATGTGAACTGTCATGTGCTTATCTGAAAATTGAAGGGAAAAGATTTCCCGAGTTCACTGCACTGAAAAGGCCATTCTCCAATGTGAACTCTCTGATGACTATGGAAAGAAGGTTTTGTGATAAACGATTTCCTACATTCGCTGCACTCATTGGGCCTTTCTCCTTTGTGAACTCTGCAATGATATCAAAGGCCACTGCTACTGGAAAAAGATTTTCCACATTCATTGCACTCATAAGGCCTTTCTCCACTGTGAAATCTCTGATGATAACGAAGGTAAGTGCTACTGGAAAAGGATTTACCACAATCACTGCATCCATAAGGCCTCTTTTCACTGTGAAGGTTCTGATGATGATGAAGGCCAGAGATTGTTGTAAAATATTTTTTACATTCATGACGCACAAAACCCTCTCTTACATTATGGACACCATGGTACTGAAAAAGTGTCTTGTTGCACCCAGTGGCTTTCTTACATTCTTTCCTGTTGTAATAATTTTTTCTCCTTTGAGAAGTCACCCATGATGTAGACATTTCATTTGACCTGTCCCTGGTGTGAGTATCCAGCTGTTGAAGATGTCTGGAGCTGGAAGGATGTCCTGCCCAACCTCCCCACAAGTAGAAGGTTTCTAGGACATGTCAAAATTGCAGCCCTTCAAAAGTGAGATCCTGTGCACACCTCTTCTGAAAGGCTTCATTTTCACGTGCTGATCCGGGTTCTGGACATACTCTGAACTGAAATAAAATTGTTTTGAACATGCGCCACACCCCAACAGATTCTGGCAGTTTTGTTTTCCCTGCTGATCAACCAAGAGGAAAATGTCTCTCAACACTGCCCCACAACTTTCACATGGGTGGCTCTTTTGGGAAGACAAGGCTATTTTAGGATTCTTTGCCTGGGACACTCTTACAGAAATGTTCTGTTCATTATGTTTCTCCACATCTTCTGTTCCACAGCAGCAACCTGAACAACAAGAACAAAAGAAACTCTAGTAAAACACATGTGGACGTTATAAAAAGAAAGTAACTTCATCATAAATGTCTATCTGTCACAGCTAGGCACTATTTTGTACACTTATTTTCAAAACAAGCAAGTTAGACTCTGAGTAAGGACTGTTATAAACTCCTTGAACTCAATGGTCAGCAAAAGCTAAAGATCTCAGTAACAACAACACAAAGATGCAAGTGTAAGATAAAAAAAATAAAGAATAGGGGCAGGGTGCCTGACCAGGCAGTGGTGAACTGGATAGGGCATTTCCCTGTGACACAGAGGACCCAGGTTTGAAACCCCGAGGTCACTGGCTTTATTGCAAACTCATCTGGCCTGAATGGGGGGCTCACCAGCTTTAGCATGCAGTTGCAGGCTTAAGTCCAAAGGTCACTGGCTTGAAGCCCAAGGTCACTGGCTTCAGCGAGGGTTTACCTGCTCAGCTGGAGTTCCCTGGCCAAGGCACATATAAAAACGCTGTCAATGAAAAGCTAAGAAGACAAAGGAGCTACAATAAAGTACTGATGCTTCTCATCTCTCTCCCTTCCTGTCTGTCTTTCCCTATCTGTCCCTCTCTCTTTCTCTGTCACAAAAAAGGCTTCAAAATAAATAATTTTAAAAAGCTTACCAAGCTACATATAGAAACAAAATGAAAAATAAATTTAAGTGAGGGACAGACAGAGAAACAGAACAAGATAGAGAAGAAATTAGATGAGAAGCATTGACTGTTAGTTGCATTTTCATATGTGGACATGATTGTTTATTGATTGCCTTTTGATGGGGGGGCTCCAGCTGAGCCAGTGACCTTTTATTCAATCCAGTAACTTTGGACCCAATCCAGTGACCATGGGGTCATGTCTATGATTCCAAACAGAAGGCATTGATCCTGTGCTCAAGCCGGATGAGCCTGAACTCAAGCTGGTAACCTCTAGATTTGAAACATGGGTCCTCTCATCGCAGTTTGACACTCTATCCACTGTGCCACCACTTGTCAGGCTTGTTTTTTTTGTGGTTGTTTTTTTGAAAGTGAGAGTAAGTTTATTAAAGCTTGAGACAGTGAGGTGAAATGAAGGTCCCAGGAAAAAGAATTAGGGTGACTCCAAGTCCAGATGCTATTTTCCATTGGCTCCTGGGTGTAAGTCTCATTTGGTCTCTTAGAGCTTAAAACAGAAAAAGCAAAGTACAAGCCTGAGTAAAAGGAGGTACAGGCATGCTCAAAGAATGTGCCAGGAGAGTCTGACCTGTGGTGGCGCAGTGGATAAAGCGTCGACCTGGGAACAAAGAGGTCGCCAGTTCAAAACCCTGCAACTGGTCTGGTCAAGGCACATATGGGAGTTGATGCTTCTAGCTCCTCCCCCCTTTCTCTCTCTCGTTCTCTCTTTCTCTCTCACTCTGTGTCTCCTCTCTAAAATGAATAAATAAAAAAAATAAAAATAAAAAAAGAGTGCACCAGGAGAGTCAGGGTCTTACCCAGAGAGGATATACGTGCAAAGTTCTCCAGCATCAGATCCAGGTACAGGCGTCTCTGAGCCTCATCAAGGAGGCACCATTCTTTCCTGGAGAAGTATATATCCTCAAAAGTCACACCAACCCGCCAGAGATAATACAAATGAATCCAGAACAGTCTGTTTGAGACCCCACAATCATACTACATATAAATCTTACCACATGTCTAACCAGGTAGTGGAGCAGGGGATAGAGCATCCACCTAAGACACACACCACCCAGGATGGAAACCCCGAGGTCGGTGGCTTGAGCACAGGCTCATCCAGCTTGAGTGTGGGGTCGCCGGCTTGAGCGTGAGATCATAGACATGACCTTGAGCCCAAAGGTCGCTGGCTTGAACAAGGGGTTACTCCCCCAGTCATCCATAACACTACCTTAGTGCACAAAAGAGCTACAACTTTTGTGTCTCCATGCAAGAACACTTCCCAAATATCCAGGTCTATGTGTTCAGCTGCCAACTTGATGTCTCCACTTACTTTCTTTCAAACTTGTAAAACTGTTCACCAGAAAAAAATCTTATAATATTCACAAAGAAAATTAAATTAATTTCTCCAGTCCAGCTGATCCATTCTCCAAAGTTATGGCTGCTAAACCAAGAACCCTTGGGTCATCCTAAAATCCTCCTATTTTCTCCCACAGCTGCAAATCTAAAACACTACTAGGTTCTCCTTTAAAAAATGAACCGATAGTCTTGACTGGTGCTGGCACAGTGTGTAGACTGGCATTAATTAGGGACACTGAGATGCCAGTTTTGAAACTCCAAAGTCACCAGCTTGAGTGCTGGCTCATCTGGCTTGAACACAAGCTCACCTACTTTAGGGTAGGGTCCTGGCTTGAGCATGGTATCATTGACATGATCATATGGTAACTGGATTGAAGCACAAAGGCATTGGTTAAGCCCCAGTTCGCTGGCTTGAGCAAGGGTCACTGGCTCTCTTGGCACCTCTCAGTCAAGAGACATGTATAAGAAGTGATCAAAAAACAACTAAAGTCTTGAAACAATGAGTTGACCCTTCACATCTCTTTCCCTCTGATTCTCTCTGTATAAATAAATAAATGAGACAAAACAATAATTCAACGTTTCTTTCTAACTCTATGGCCACAATTCTAGTCAAGCAGCACTGCTCTGGATTACAGCACTCGCCTAGTCTTGGGCTCCTTGAAAGTTCTCTCAACTCATAATATGACTATACTATGCAGGTACAGGAAGCCTTTTAAACCAAAGAGAGACTAATTCCTTCCTCCTGTGCAAAGTCCCCATTATCTCCACAACAGAAGACTAAATTATCATTGGGCCATTTTCAGGTCTGATTTTTCATTCCAGAATCCTTGTTTTAAATACAAAGAATGAAGACCTGTGCTACCTACTTTCAGCTCTGTGGCTCCTCCAAGCATTCCCAAATGCAGGTGTCACCCCCTGAATAACGTTCAATCACTGATTACATTTGTTGCCAGGGTAGACCAAAAGAGTAAGGGTGGGTCCTATACTGACAATTTCAGCGGAAGCCTGCATAACAACAGCCTTACATGCTTGGAGGCTGAAAATAACTATATGGAAAGACTGAAATTAAAATTTTCATGATAGGTAGTCATGTCCCAGGCCAATATCTTCCCTGAAAATAGTACATTTTTACCTTAACTGACACTGTTATTGTCATTTTGATAACAGACCTTTGGAATGTCAGAATAATTTCCTCTTTCCTGATACCTCATGACACGAACATTGCAACAGAGGAAAGAACACAAAACTCCTTGATATTATTTTATGTTAAGTAACTGTTAACATATACGCCCAATGTAAAAGAAGTATGTGTTTATTTTCACTTGTTATAGAACTCATAGATTTTCCTGTTTTGCTTTGTTCCCCCTCGATAATCTATCACCAATATATTTCAGTTAAGCCTTGTATGACTTCCTACTTTGATTCTAATAAAATATGTGGCAAAATTGCTATTTTGTGGAGCATTTTCTTCTTCTGTTGATATTTCATTTTCTGGCCTGTACTCCGCAAATGAGGATTCAAAGTATCCTGAGGGTCCCCATATTCAAGAGCTAAATAAATACCTAGGGAAGAGTATGGAGACACTATAAGGTAGTGTCAACACCAGGAAGAAACTGAGACACTTTGTCCTTTCTTCACTAGTTTACACGGTTGTTACAGTAAACATAAAATCAAATTAATATGAAATGTTATAAGGAAAGTGATTCAGGGATAACCAGTTTATGCCATTCTGAGAGAACTTCATGTTTTAACTGAGTACCAATACCATGTGGGAATTACATTAACTATATTTTACGTAAAACCCCCTAATTAAGGCCTAATTACCAAGGTATATCAGGGTTACTCTTTTTTCTGGTAACTCTATCTGTCAACCTTATGAATCCCATATGTGACTTATGTTTGAGGTGTGATAATGCAACTCAATAACGTGAGCTGTGGCCAAACCAGACATAAGCAGAGGAGGTCACCACACTTCAGGGCTGGGTGAAGATAGAAAGGGACCTGCTTACCTGGAGTGAAAGTGTGGTTGTATGTGACTTCTTACAAGATCTGAAGTTCAAGAAACAGACCTTCCCATGTTTATGTTTATAAGTCGGTTGCCTGAGATGCCAATGCTGAATCCAGGTAGCTCTCACAACCATTTGGCAACTGCCACAAAGCACTCTGCCTCTCCAAGCAAGTTTGTTGAGAGCCCCACTGAAGCAAGGACCTAGACTTAGATGGCCACTCCTCTTAACAGTGAGTGAATTAAAATCTATGTTATTTGGCTTAATATGAGTGTATCTCCCTATTCAATTGACTCCTAATTATTTTCATTTTAGGTTGTGAACTACCTAACAAATGCAGCTATAAATTAATTATAACCAACTAAATAGTTTAGCAAGACAAGACTGGTTTTCTCAAACTTCAGATCTGTTCTTATTGTCTTTAGCTGTGCAAAAACCTTTTAGTTTAATATAGTCCCATTTGTTTATCTTGCCTTTTATTTCATTTGCCCATGGAGATAAATCGGCAAATATATTGCTGCTACAGATGTCAGAGAGCTTGCTGCCTATGTTTTCTTCTAAGATGCTTATGGTTTCACGGCTTACATTTAAATCTTTTATCCATTTTGAGTTTGTTGTTGTGAATGGTGTAAATTGATGGTCTAGTTTCATTTTTTTGCAGGTAGATGTCCAATTTTCCCAACACCATTTGTTAAAGAGGCTATCTTTACTCCATTGTATATTCTTTCCTCCTTTGTCAAATATCATTTGTCCATAAAGGTGTGGGTTTATTTCTGGGTTCTCTGTTCTGTTCCATTGATCTATGTGCCTGTTCTTATGCCAGTACCAGGCTGTCTTGAGTACAATGGCCTTGTAGTAAATCTTGGTATCCGGAAGAGTGATACCTCCTGCTTTATTTTTTATTTTTAAAATGGCTGAGGCTATTCGTGTTCTTTTTTGGTTCCATATGAATTTTTGGAATATGTGTTCTATATCTTTGAAGTATGTCATTGGTATTTTAATTGGTATTGCACTGAATTTATAAATTGCTTTGGGTAATATAGACATTTTAATGATGTTTATTCTTCCTAGCCATGAGCACGGTATATGCTTTCACTTGTTTGTATCTTCCTTGATTTCTTTTGTCAATGTTTTATAATTTTCCAAGTACAAGTCCTTAACCTCCTTGGTTAAATTTACTCCTAGGTACTTTATTTTTTTGGCTGCAATAGTGAAGGGGATTGTTTCCTTAATTTCTTTTGCTGACACTTCATTGTTGGTATATAAAAATGTCTCTGATTTCTGAGTATTAATTTTATATCCTGCCACCTTGCTGAATTCATTTATCAGGTCAAGTAGTTTTTTGACTGAGACTTTAGGGTTTTCTATACATAATATCATATCATCTGCAAATAATGACAGTCTTACTTCTTCTTTTCCAATTTGGATGCCTTTTATTTCTTCTTCTTGTCTGATTGTTGTAGCTAGGACTTCCAGAACTATGTTGAATAAGAGTGGTGAAAGGGGGCACCCCTGCCTGGTTCCTGATCTTAAGCGGATTGCTTTTAATTTTTGCCCATTTAGTATGATGTTTGCTGTGAGTTTCTCATAGATGGCCTTCATCATGATAAGGAATGTTCCCTGTATTCCCACTTTACTGAGAGTTTTCAGCATAAACAGGTGTGGATTTTATCAAATGCCTTTTCTACATCTATTGAAATTATCATGTGATTTTTGTTCTTCCTTTTGTTTATGTGATGAATCACATTGATTGATTTGCAAATATTGAACCAGCCTTGCCTCTCCAGAATAAATCCCACTTGATCATGGTGTATGATTTTTTTCATACATTGCTGAATCCGGTTGGCTAATATTTTGTTGAGAATTTTAGTGTCTAAATTCATCAGGAATATAGGCATATAATTTTCTTTCTTTGTGTTGTCTTTGCCCAGTTTTAGGATCAGAATTATGCTCGCTTCATAAAAGAAGTTTGGAAGTCTTCCTTCCTCTTGAATTTTTTGAAATTGCTTCAGGAGGATAGGAGTTAGTTCTTCTTTGAATTTTTGGTAGAATTTACTTGTGAAGCCATCAGGCCTAGGGCCTTTCTTTGTTGGGAGATTTTTGATAACTGTTTCGATCTTATTTGTTGTAATTGGTCTGGTTAGGTGTTCTGATTCTTCCAGATTGATTTTTGGAAGATTCAAGAAATTTGTCCATTTCACCTAGGTTGTCTAATTTTTTGGCATAGAGTTCTTCATAGTATTTTCTTACAATATTTTGTATTTCTGTTGTGTCAGTTGTTATTTCTCCACTCTCATTTCTAATTTTATTTATTTGAGTCCTGTTTTTCTTGGTGAGTCTAGTTAATGGTTCATCAATCTTGTTTACCTTTTCAAAGAACCAGCTCCTGGTTTCATTGATCCTCTGTATTGTTTCGTTAGCTTCTATGTCATTTATTTCTGTTCTGATCTTTATTATTTCCTTCCTTCTACTGATTCTGGGCTTTATTTGCTGTTGTTTTTCTAGTTCTTTTAGATGCTGGGTCAGGTTGCTTATCTGAGCTTTTTCTAGCTTCTTATGGTATGCCTGTAGTACAATGAACTTCCCTCTCAGTACTGCTTTTGCTGTGTCCCATAAATTTTGAGTTGATGTATGCTCATTATAATTCGTTTCTTGAAACTTTTTTACTTCTTCCTTGATCTCATTTTTAATCTATTCATTATTTAATAACATGCTATTTAGTTTCCAAGTGTTTGAGTATTTTTCAGTTTTTCTTTTGTGGTTAATTTCTAGTTTCATGGCATTGTGATCAGAGAAAATGCTTGATATGATTTCAATCTTCTTAAATTTATTGAGACCACTTTTGTGTCCTAACATGTGGTCTATCCTATAAAATGTACCATGAGCGCTTGAGAAGAATGTATATTCTACTGCTTTAGGGTGAAAAGTTCTGAAGATATCTATTAAATTGAGTTGATCTAGTGTATCCTTTAAGTCTGCTGTTTCTTGATTAATTTTCTTTCTTGAGGATCTATCCAGTGATGTTAGTGAGGTATTGAAATCCCCTACTATTATAGTATTGCTGTTAATCTCGCCCTTTATATCCATCAAAGTCTGTTTTATGTATATCGGGGCTCCTATGTTTGGTGCGTAGATATTTATAATATCTTTTGAATTGTTCCCTTTATCATTATGTAGTGTCCTTCTTTATCTCTGACTATAGCCTTTGTTTTAAAGTCCATTTTGTCAGATATAAGTATTGCTACCCTGGCTTTTTTTTCATTTCCATTTGCATGAAATATATTTTTCCATCCTTTTACCTTCAGTCTATGTGCATCTTTTGTTTTAAGGTGTGTCTCTTGTAGACAGCATATGTATGTGTCCTGTTTCTTTACTTTTTTTTTTTACAGGGACAGAGAGAGAGTCAGACAGACAGGAATGGAGAGAGGTGAGAAGCATCAATCATTAGTTTTTCATTGTCATTGCAACACCATAGTTGTTCATTGATTGCTTTCTCACATGTGCCTTGACCGCGGGCCTTCAGCAGACCGAGCAATGCCTTGCTGGAGCCAGTGACCTTGGGTCCAAGCTGGCGAGTATTTGCTCAAGCCAGATGGGCCCGCGCTCAAGCTGGTGAGCTCAGGATCTCAAACTGGGGTCTTCCGCATCCCAGTCTGATGCTCTATCCAATGCACCACCGCCTAGTCAGGCTGTCCTGTTTCTTTATCCATGCAGCTACCCTATGTCTTTTGATTGGATCATTTAATTCATTTACATTTAAGGTTATTATTGATATGTATTTTTTATTGCCATTTTATTCTTTAAAGCTGTATTCTTCTTTTGCTATATTCTTTCCCCCCTTTGAACTGTTCACAACAGGCTCCTTAGCATCTCTTGCAGAATTGGTTTGGTTTTAATGAATTCCTTGAGGCTTTTTTTGTCTGGGAAGCTCTTGATTTCTCCTTCAATTTTAAACGTTAGCCTTGCTGGATAGAGTAGTCTTGGTTGTAGGTTCTTGTTCTGCATTACTTTGAATATATTTTGCCATTCCCTTCTGGCCTCAAGTGTTTCTGTTGAGAAGTCGGATGGCATCCTTATGGGGGCTCCTTTGTAGGTGATAGCCTTTTTTTCTCTAGCAGCTTTTAAAATGTTCTCTTTATCCCTTAGCTTTGGTATTTTAACTATGATGTGTCTTGGTATAGATTTCTTTGGGTTTCTCTAATGGAGTTCTCTGTGCTTCTTGAATGTATAAAATGTTTTCTAGCCTTAATTTAGGGAAGTTTTCTGCTATGATTTGATTGAACAAATTTCTATTTCTTGTTCTCTCTCCTCTTCTTCAGGAACCCCTATGATGCGGATGTTATTTCTCTTTATATTGTCACAGAGCTCCCTTAGAGTTTCCTCACATTTTTTTAGTCCCTTTTCTTTTTTCTGCTCTGCTTCTGTGCCTTTGTTTATTGTGTCCTCTAACACCCTGATTCGATCCTCAGTGTCATCCATCCTGCTTTTAATTCTTTCCATTGTGGTCTTCAGTTCTGATACTGTATTTGTCATTTCTGTCTGATTCTTTTTTATTATTATCAATTTACTTTTTTATACTTGTTATCTCTTTATTTAGGTGTTCGTAATGACTATACATTGTTGCTTTAATCTCTTTGAACATCCTAACTATGATTATTTTAAATTCTGGATCTGGTAATTTGCTTATATCTGGTTCATTCAGGTCATCCTCTGGGGATTTCTCTTAATTCATTTGGGTTGCATTTCTCTGCCTGCCCATTTTGTCTGTGTATAAGAAGGGTGTGGCCACTGAAGTCCACTGGGTGTTGCCTTTGTGTTCCCTAGGTGAGGTTTGTCTGCAGGTTCGCCACCCCCTCTGCCGCTGCCTAGGGTGGTTGGGTATGGGCGTTGTCAGTGCTGGCCCACTGCGGCTGTTGCTGTGATTTCCGCCTCTCCTCCTCAGGAGTGGCTGTGTTCTGGTTCCCGGCTCTACAAGCCTCAGCCTTCCTGGGCCTTCGCCTCACCCCCACAGGTGGGGTTGCGCATTGCACTCAAGCCACAAGCCTCAGTACCAAGGGTAGAGGTGAGCACCTTTGCTCAGCTGCTGACCCAGCCTATTCCTGGGTTTCCACCCAGCCCCCGCAGTCAGAG
The DNA here is from genome assembly GCA_037038555.1 of Rhynchonycteris naso. Taxonomy (NCBI): domain Eukaryota; kingdom Metazoa; phylum Chordata; class Mammalia; order Chiroptera; family Emballonuridae; genus Rhynchonycteris; species Rhynchonycteris naso. The sequence continues at coordinate 238,377,249 of CM072997.1, forward strand.
CCTGCTTGCCACAGTTTCTCTGGTTGGACGGGGCCGCTGGCATTTGCTCAGCTGCGAGCCTCTGCCTGTCCCTGGTCCTAGCCCAGCCCCCACGGTCAGGGCTGGCTTGCGCAGGGTCCAGAGTCACAGAGTAGATCTCTGCTTGTTCCTGGCCTCCCGCTTATCCCCCGCAGGTGGGGCTGCAGTCGGGCCCACAGCTGCCAGACCGCTCTCACGCGTCCCCTCCACTGCTGTTGAGGTAGACCGAGCTCACACCAGCTGGACCTCAGCCCCCACCGACAGAACCCCGTTTCAGCGTCCCACCACCACCGTCCCTTCAGGCAGCCCTCAGCAGTGTGGGTAGGGGCACTGCAGCTCAGAACCTAACACTCCATACTGTAGTTCTGGAATTTCCCTCCATCTAAGCAGCTCTGCTCTAAGTGCCTGAGGAGAGTTTGTTTGGCTGGTGTCCTGTCTCCCTTTGCTGGTATTGCTAGTTCCAGGGGAAATATTCGTTTTTGATTAGGGAAGTGACTCAGCCCAGGGTTTAGGGTGGCTGTCCCTCAGAGTGTTTCTCCCTGTGCCTTCCAGTCCACACTCTCTTCTCGCTGCTCTGGTCCTCTCCTCTGTCCCCATTTCCCGGAGTCCCGGATGAGTGGTTGTGAGAGAAGTTTTCTGCACTGTCCCTTTAAAAAGAATCTTTTGTCTGAGAAAATTGTCTCTTTCTCACAAACAGTATCCTCACTTGTTTCACAGCTCAATACTGTCCAAACGCCTCTTCTAGGCTCTGGGGCTGCAGGCTGGGGCTTTGTTCCTGGGATCCAGGTCCCTCACTCTCCGCCATACTCTCCTCCCACCACGCAGGTCTCTCCGGGCTGCCGTTCACTCAGGGAGCTGGGCAGCCCTCTCCGCGTTTTTGCTTTTCCTACCAGTCTCAATGTGACTTCTTCAGTGTTCCCTGATTGAAGAGTCCACTTAGTTTAGTTCAAAGTTGGTTTATCCAGATCATGGTTCTTAAAATTAAGTTATAATCCACTTTGGTTCTGGGAGTTGGAAGTTGGTACGTCCGCCTACTCCATCACCATCTTGCTGTCTCCCCCAAGCCTTATGCTAATTTAATGTTACAAAACAAACACGAATTCTTAAGGACATACACCTCTAAGGATATCAGAAGTCTCAGCTCTGCCTGTGCCAGAGTGGCTACAAACAAGCTGGATTTGAACTGATGCTTCAGCCTCTAATCTACTTTAAACAATAAAGAACATGTTGAAGACATCAAAGACATGCAATTACAGGCATTCCACAGACAATGCTTGTTGGATTCCAGACCAATCAAGGGTATATGGCATTAATGCTAGTTACATTAATTTGTAATTTTCCAGAACATATAAAATTTGTTATAACATATATTAATGTGGTGTATTAAGTGTGGTATAAAATTATGTCAAAAATAATAATGTACAAGCCCAAGCCGGTTGGCTCAGTGGTAGAGCGTTAGCCAGGCATGTGGATATTCCAGGTTCAATTCCCAGTCAGGGCACACAGGAGAAGCACCCATCTGCTTCTCCACCTATCCCCCTCTCTTTTCTATCTCTTTCTACCCCTCCTGCAGTCAAGGCTCCATTGGAGTAAAGTTGGTCTGGGTGCTAAGGATCGCTCTGTGGCCTCCACCACAGGTGCTAGAATGGCTTTGGTTGCAACAGATCAATGCCCCAGATGGGCAGAACATCACCCCCTAGTGGGCATGCCCAGTGGATCCCTGTAGTGCGCATACTGGAGTCTGTCTCTCTCCCTCCCTGCTTCTCACTTCAGAAAAATACAAAAAAAAAATAATAGTAATGTACATACATTCACTTTTAAGTACTTTATTCGGCCCAGGCCGGTTAGCTCAATCAGTTAAGGGCATTGTCTCTAAATAACAAGGTTGTGGGTTTGATCTCCAGTCAGGGCACACAATGGGAAGTAACTGCAGAATGTGAAACTGAGTGAAACAACAAATGTTTTCCTTTCCCTGCCCCGTCTCTCAGAGCGTAGAGGTTGCTGGTTCTACTCCCTGGTCAGTGCACATACAGGAGCAGCTCGATGTTTCTCAGTCTTCCCCAGCTTCTCTCTCAAAATAAAAATGAGTAAATAATACTGTATTGACTGAAAAACAAAGCAAACCATCATCGGTACCTTTCTTGGGATGCAATGTTTTTGTGGGTGGACAGTCTTGTCTAAATGTTTTAGAAAATGTTTTTATCTGTGAAGATCAATAAAACGCATTACAATCAAGCAAGGTTTGACTGCATTAGACAATCTGGGAAATTTTACTAAAAAATCATCTACTTACATCATCATACACCCAATAAATATAACACAGAAATGTAGCACAATTTCTTTCCTTTCTTTTTCTTTAAGTGAGAGGGGGAGAGATAGTGCAAAAGACTCATACATGGGCTGAACTGGTATCCACCTGGCAATCCCATCTGAGGGCAATGCTCACATCAACTGAGCTATTTTTAGTGTCTGAGGCTGATGCTCTGAACAACAAGTTATCCTTAGCACCCAGGGCCAACCTTGGAGTCACTGGCTGCAGGAGAGAAACAGGGAGATAAGGGGGAGAGATTGGGGACAGAGCACATCATTACTTCTCCTGTGTCCTGACAGGAATTGAACCTGGGACATGTGCACACTGCTTAATTCTCTATCCATTGCGCCAACTGTCCAGAGCCAAAAACTTTAGAAATAATAAAAAACAGGATGCATAGTCTAAGCCAGTGGTTCTTAACCTGGGTTCTATCGAACCAGGGGTTCAATGAGTTGGTCTCAGGGGTTCGGAGAAGCCTTTGCCGCGGAGGCCAGAATAAAGTAATACTGTAATTTGTTGTGAGTTCATGTACTTTGTTGGTTTTGTTCTTTGAGCAAGGGGATGTTCATGCAGGGCTCATTTTGTGTACCACTAAAAAAACATATACCTATGTCTTGAATTTGGAAAAAAAAAATTATTTATCACTAAAGAAGGGTTCGGTGAATGCGCATATGAAACTGGTGGGTTCGGTACCTCAAAAAAAAGGTTAAGAACCATTGGTCTAAGCATAAATAAGAATGTATTAATAAAAATTCAAATACCAATTAATAAAAATGAATTTTTGAAAAACTGAAGGAATTAAATACTGACAAAGTTATTGATATTTTGATCAGTATGAAAATGCTTTTGTGTCTGACTGATGTTGGCACAGTGGGTTAAGTGATGAACTGGAATGCTGAAGACCCCAGTGCAAAATCACATGGTTGCCAGCTAGACTGTAGGATTGCCAAGTTGAGCACAGGGTCACCGCCTTAAGCCCAGGGTTTCTGCATTAAACAAGGGGTAACTGGGTCAGCTTGAGCACCTTCACTCTAAGTCAAGGCACATACATGAATAACTAAAAGTGAAGAAACTATGAGTTGATTACTCTCACTTTCTCTCCTCCAGCCTCTCTCCAATTCTATCTCCCTCTTTTTCTAATCAATAAATTAATAATGCTTTTGCAATTATCATAAGTTAACTTGTGACTTACATACAGATTTAAACATTTACAGGTGAAATGATGATATGGATGGTATTGTCAATGCAATAATATTAGGAACATAGTCACAAATCATATTTACAGGAATTTTAAAAAGTACCATATTTCCCCATGTATAAGCTGCTCCCTTGTATAAGATGAACCATACATAACATTGGGGCCCGAAATTTGGAAAAAAATGTATTAAAGTTATTGAACTCAAGTTGCATTCATCATAAAATTCATACAACTCCTCATCACTGTCAAAACTCCCATCCATTAGTTTGTTTTCATCTGTGTCTGATGACAAGTCACTCTTTTCATATATTGCCTTGTCCTCAGTTACATCCATGGTATTTGAAAGGCCACACTTTTTAATGACTTGATAATGAAATCAATCTTGATATTATCCCAGGATCTTTTCACCAAAGTACAAACTTCTCCTATAGTTGGTTCTTCATTCTTCCTGCTGGTGTCAAATTGTCCCCAGAAGACTTCATTCATTGATTCCATTTATCTCTCATGGTTGCTTTGAAGGGTTTATTAATGCTGAAACTAAGTGATTGGAGCTGTGGTGTCAATATTCCACGTACTGCACCTGAGCCAGTAACACCTTTCTCAAGCCATGGACCTTGGGATCAAACCAGCAATCTTAGGCTTCAAGCCACCCACCTCAGGTTTTCAAACCTGAGTCCTCAGACTCCCAGGTCAATGCTCTATTCACTGTACCATGACTGGTTAGTCTCTTAAAACATTTAATATATGTAGTGACATGATAGTCTAGCATTCTCAAAGGGAAATTGGGAACAAACTTTTTAAAACATAAATTTAATTCCCCTATGTATCTTTTTAAAATTCTTTTATTAATTTTAGGAGAGAGAGAAGAGCAGGATGCATCAACTGAGTTGCTTCTTTTACGTGCCCTGACCAAGCAAGCTGTGTTTCAAACCACCAACCTCAGCATTCCAGGTCAAGACTTTGTCCACTGAAACACCACAGATCAGGCAGGAATATTACATTTAAAACAAAATAAAATTTTATAATTAATAGGAAATTATGCCTATTATGTGAGTCCTTAAAACCCTCAGGAACCACGTTTCTCATTTCTGGTGCTGCTCTTATATTTCTACAGCACCTGTTACCTTATAATTTACTATAAAATAGAATATTTTCTTTTTGACTCATGGGGTATCTTTTTTTTTAAGTGAAAGGAGGGGAGATAGAGACTCCAACAGGTGCCCTGACTGGGATCCACCTGTCAACCCCCATCTTGGGCCAATGCTCAAATCAATCAAGCTATCTTCAGTGCTTGAGGCTGACGCCAAACCAGTTGAACCACAGGCTGAAAGGAAGAGACAGAGAAGGGGGAGATGGAGGAAAACAGAAGCAGATGGTGGCTTCAGATGGTCAATTCTCATGTGTGCCCCGACTGGGGATTGAACCTGGGATATCTGTATGTTGGGCCAATGCTCTATTCACTGAGCCAAGCAACCAGGGCCATGGACTTGGTTTCTTTTTTTTTTTTTTTACAGGGACAGAGTCAGAAAGAGGAACAGATAAGGACAGACAGACAGGAACACAGAGAGACGAGAAGCATCAATTAGTTTTTCATTGGGACACCTTAGTTGTTCTTTGCTTTCTCACATGTGCCTTGACCGCGGGCCTTCAGCAGACTGAGTAACCCTTTGCCAGAGCCAGCGACCTTGGTTCCAAGCTAGTGAGCTTTGTGCTCAAGCCAGATGAGTCCGCGCTCAAGCTGGTGACCTCAAGGTCTTGAACCTGGGTCCTTCACATCCCAGCCCAATGCTCTATCCACTGTGCAACCGCCTGGTTAGGCCCATGTTTGAATAAAGGCTTTGAACAAACTAGGTAATGACCACATTTTTTCATTGATGTATAACGCAGACCCAGGTGAACCCTTGGAGTAGTTGAGATAATTGGTAGATGATTGCTATAGCAATAATTGGTAAATGATTGTTGTATCAATAATACATGTTACCGTTCCTCTCCTTCCATGCTTCTAAATTTTTCCTCACACCTTACTATAACATTCTGACCTCGCTAATTTTCCTCAAATTCTCAAGAATGAAAATACAAATATTTAGCCTGACCTGTGGTGGCGCAGTGGATAAAGAGTCGACCTGGGAACACTGAGGTCGCCAGTTCAAAACCCTGCACTGGTCTGGTCAAGGCACATATGGGAGTTGATGCTTCTAGCTCCTCCCCCCTTTCTCTCTCTCTCTCTCTCTCACTCACTCTGTGTCTCCTCTCTGCAATGAATAAAATAAAATTATTTAAAAAAAATACAAATATTTAGAAACAATGTCATTTGAAGCCCTGTTTTTAGGAGACTCATAGCTCACGTTAATTCTTTTATATTACCACTCATTGAGACTTATCTGTTCTGAAGATTCACAAAGACTTTTCCCTTCAAGCTATTTATGTAATTGTCATTGTAAACCTACAAAGGTATTAATTAAATATTAATACCTTTTTGTAGTTTTCTTAACCATAATTCTCTTCTAGATAGAGATTTTAAGACCCCCAGAATACACTGTCACTGCATTTCCAGGTGAAATGATCATTACTTCCTGAAAAGGCTGTGAGATGCCGGGATCCAAAATCCGTATTTCTAGTACAGATGCCCACATTCGAAATCTTCATGAATACCAACATTAAAGCTATCCTGGCACCAGAGCGAACCACATTTGTAACCACTATTCCTAAGTACTAGTCTTATTCTCTCAAGTTTGGAACAGACCCTATCTCAGAAAATTCAGTAAGAAATTTCACGTGGAGCCTGACCAGGTGGTGGTACAATGGATAAAGCATCAGCCTGGGACACAGAAAATACACATTTGAAACCTTGGGGTCACTGACTTGAGTGCAGGCTCAACAGCTTGAGTGCGGGGTCACTGGCTTGAGGATGGAATCATAGACATGATTTCATGGTTTCTGGCTCGCATCTAGAAGTTACTGGCTTGAAATCCAAGGTCACTGGCATAAATCTAAGGTCGCTGGTTTGAACAAGGGGTCACTTGCTCTGTCATACCCCCTCAGTCAAGGCAAATATGAGAAAGCAATCAATAAACAAGGAAGGTGCCAGAGTAAAAAAACTGAAGCTTTTCATCTATCTATCCATTCTGCCCCTCTATCTCTCATTTAACAAATAAAAGTATACACAAGAGTTTGCACTAGCTTTATTTTCAATATTTAAAACTGTGAAATAATGACATCTCCATGAACAAAAGAACAGATAAAGAAATAATGATGCAATCAAGGAATATTACTCAGGAAAGAAAGAGCTACTTATATAACATTAATGAATCCATGAGGATTTATGCAACATAATTATAAGCAGAATAAGTAGTTCTATTCCCATCATATACCTTCTGGGAAATGCAAAGTGATCTATCAAAATAGAAAGAAAATGGGCCTGGGCCAGTTGATTCTGTATTACTGTCGCCCCTGCATGTGCTAGTCCCGGGTTTGATTCATGGTCATGACACACAGGAGAAACGCCCATCTGCTTCTCCACCCTTCCCCTTCCCTTTCTCTCTATCTCTCTCTTTTCCTCCTAAAGCCAAGGCTCTACTGGAGCAAGTTGGTCCGAGCGCTGCGGATGGCACCATGGCCTCCGCTTCAGGCCATAGAATGGCTCCGGCTGCAACAAAGCAATGCCCCAAATGGGCAAAGCATTGCTCTTTAGTGGGCTTGTTCAGTGGATCCCGGTTGGGCACATCAGGAGTCTGTTTCTCTGCCTTGCTTCCCAGTTTTTCACATTAGTAAAATACAAAAAATAAAATAATAAAGAAAGTAAAGCAGTGGACACTTTTGAGAGCTGTTATGGGCAAGAGATTATAAAAGATATGAAGTAAATCCATAGTGACAGACAGGGTCAGTATTAGGACGATGGGGAGCTTCAGTTTCACATATATATTGAGGTTAAAAATGAAATAATTTGACCAACAATTTTTGGAAAACAGGTTTGGGAACTCTATGTTTAATCCATATCCTTATGCCCTCTGGTGGTCAGTTTTTCCTCAGTGACACCAAATATACCAAACAATGCTGAAATGTTTTTCAGTCAATAGGAATGCTGGCTAGGTCACAAAAATATATCCCTAGACAATAAATACCACTTTTATCTTTAAATTCCTGCCTGGGTACAATATCTGATAACATACAAAAATTTACAAAACTTTAGCTTATTTTCAATGAAAATGACTTCAGCCACGGAAGATAAACATGGCAGGAAACCCTCTGATTTGTGTAGATGCTGATCCTGCAAGTTTTTTTCACAGAAACATTTCTAGATGCACATTTATAAGAGGCACATTCCATCTAGGCACAACCTAGATGTAGTCTCCTCCAGCCCCAACAAAGCCAGTGCTTCTGTAGCAATCAGAAGTTCCTCTTTAATCCCTATGCTCCTGCAACCAAGTGACCATTAGCCATGGAATTGTAGACATTAGGACACACGGCTCTCTGTACGGTTGGCTCAGTGGCAGAGTGTCAGCCTGGCATGTTGATGTCCCTGGTTTGATTCCTGGTCAGGGCACACAGAACCCATCTGCTTCTCCAACCCTCCTTCTCTTTCTCCCACTCCTGCAGCCATGGATTGATTAGAGTAAATTGGCCCTGGGTGCTAAGGAAGCTACATCGCATCTGCATCAGGCACTAAGAAGAGCTCAGTTGCTGAGCAATAGAGCAATGCCCCAAATGGGTAGAACATCACCCCTCAGTGGGCTTGCCAGGAGGATCTTGGTTGGGTTGCATGCAGGAGTCTCTCTGCCTCCCCTTCTCTCACTGAATAAAAATAAAAGAGATACATGGCCTTTTACAACACTTTCAAAAATAATTTCTTTCACCAATACTGGCAGTTCTTTTAAATAAAAAAAATGTCATGTGTTCCCAGAAGCAACTGATATTGCAACACCTATCAACACTACAAAGTGATCTCTGAGTTTCCTAAAAGTCATGGCAGTTAGGCTGCACACAAGGCCCACAGGATCTGGCAGTGTATCCTAGGAGGATATGGGCAACAATGAAAATCTGGCAAAAGCTGATTTCAGCACCACACTGTGCCTTAAGCACAGAAAGGTCCAAACCCATGTAAAAGTTGTTGACTTTTTCATGCCTCTAGAGCCAAAATCTACTTTAACCTAAATGACACAATAAATAAAACATACAAAATTAAGGAGGACTCAAACAAAAGGGGCTTTATTATTTTACAAACCAACGTGACATAGCTCTGGCATTTCTTGCATTGGTGACATCAATATTCATCACAGGTATTCCGGGAAACCAGGTCCCTGAAAAGGCCGTCCATCTGCAAGCTGCCAGCTGAATGCAGATGATGTTCTTTGAGGTCAACACTGAGTCATGTCCTTGTCACCACTTATCAGAGTTAAATAAATGCTGATCCTATAACAGATTATGCTATTCATCATTTATTCCAATAAATCAGAGAAAAAAATCAGCTTGCCTAAGGACATTAGGATAATGGGTGATATAAACAGTAGGCACCTGCTAGATGGTACAGGTGAAATACCTTTGGCCACAGAAATTTGCAAAGACAAATATCTAAAAAGAATCCTGGATAACTTAGACACACATACTTCCTACTTAAAAAAAAACTTATGGAAAATTTCCATACTACTGACATTTGGGTACATAAAATTAAAACGAGCAAAATGGAGCCTCACAGTTACCTACACTATTGTTAACATTTATTAAAAACAATGTACATTTCTGATACTTCTAAAATTGTCCTCTAATGTGAACTCTAATGTGTTTAGACAGCTGAGAATTGCTAGCAAAAGATTTCCCACACTCACTGAACTCATAAGGCCTTTCTCCACTGTGAATTCTCTGATAAAAATGAAAACCAGTACTATGAAAAAAGATTTCCCACATTCATTGCACTCAAAAGGCCTTTCACTTGTGTGAACTGTGGGATGATAATTCAAATGATACTTCTGCTTAAAAGATTTCTCACATTTACTGCATTCATAAGGTCTTTCATCAGTGTGAACTCTCTCTGATGATAATTCAAAACATACTTGTGCTTAAAAGATTTCACACACTCACTGGACTCATAAGGTCTTTCATCAGTGTGAACTGTCTGATGATAATGAAGGTTAGGCCCTTTGCAAGTGAGACCCGTTTGACATGTCTTTGAAAATGCTTCTTTTTCATGTATGATCCCCATGCTGGTGACACTTTGCACTAAAATAAAATAGTTCTCCACATGTGCCACAGTTGAACATCTGTGATTCCTGCTTTTCAACCAAGTTGAAAATGTCTCTCAAGATTAGGCCACAACTCTCACAAGGGTGGCTCTTCTGCGAAGACAAAGCCACATTAGGATCCTTTGCCTGTGACACCCTTTCAGAAGCTTACTGTTCAGTGGGAGCCTGCACACCCTCTGCTCCACAGCAGCAACCTGAACAAAAGAAAATGCTGGTAAATTACATGCTGACCATATAGGAAAACGATTTCTAAACATAAACGAACATTTGTCACAGGTAGGCCTGATTCCATGGAATAATTTGTAAGAAAAGTAAGTTAAATTCTGAAGAAATTGTATTTACCCATTACTCAGCCCCAAAAGTCAGTCTGTGGTGGAGAGTTCACAAGGAAAGATGCCAGCATACAATGGGACACAAAAATAAAGACCAAGTCCACAACTATTTCCTCCAGAAAAGGCTTCCTGGAGGACTTTTCTTACTGGAGTAATCTGAATGTGCTCAAACCCATAAAAATCAATTATATTAGACCACATGATGTAAACACCAGTACAAGAGCATGTGCAAACTTCAAGGTTCTGCTGGCATGAATCAAAGTTGTAAAGTAGTAAAGAGAGACCTGTGAGAGAAAAGGATGGCATTTGAGGTTTAAAGAGGTAAAGATTACTCATGGGTTTGAAATATGAGTAGATATGACACTGTGAGATCTGAGTAATAGGCAAAGTGTCCGAAATAAGCTGACAAATAAATTAAGTGGTAAGGAAAGACAAACAGATTAAGATATGGCAATAGCAATGGTAACAAAACGCTATTAAGTCAAATTACTTCCAAAGTTACAACCTTAAAGCTCGGAATGAAACCCTCAGCAACTGCCATTCACACAGCCCAGACCCACTCTGAGCCCACTTGGCTATAGGTGAAGTCATGCGCCTCCTGTGATCCCGAAATGACTCTTCTCCTTAACCCTAGTTGAGCCAATAAAGGGATTCGGATCATAAAATTTCTTTAAAAAAAAAACTTACGTGCCTGACCTGTGGTGGCCCAGTGGATAAGGCGTCGACCTGGGAACACTGAGGTCGCCAGTTCAAAACCCTGCACTGGTCCGGTCAAGGCACATATGGGAGTTGATGCTTCCAGCTCCTCCCTCATTTCTCTCTTTCTCTCTCTCAGTGTCTCCTCTCTAAAATGAATAAAATTAAAACAAACAAACAAACAACAACAAAAAAACCCACTTATGAGCGTGATGGTCAGAGAGCACAAAACTGACCACAGAAAAAGATCTATGTGAGTGACACCAGTAGGAGGGCAGAACAGGAGACAGGAAAACTCATCCCCCTATTCAAATAAAGTAGACACCTGTCCACAAGAAAAATAGCCACAGGAGAAAGGAATAAGAGCCGAATTGAGACAAACATCAATTCAGAACAGCCAATAATGTAGACCTGCACGAAAAGGTTAATTGGGAGGCCAATATAAGTAAACATATATGAAAATGGCTAGGTTCAAAAACAAGAGCCAGAGGTATCTCTATCAGCCACTAAGCTTGTGTAAGCTTTGACCCTAGTGGTTGGTTCTGTGAAAGCCCAGGAGAAAGTTTGCATACCTAAGGGAACTGGGGACATGAAAATTTGCAAAGTATAGTCCAGGCCATGTGGGAAAGTCTTACAGAGAGAGGATATAAGTGTGAAGTTCTCAACCATCACTTCGAGATACAGGCATCTGAGTCTCATCAAGAAGGTACCATTCTAAAAAAAAAAAAAGAAGGTACCATTATTTCCTGGAGAAGTACAGGGCAACATCCTCAAAGGTCACATCAACCTGTCAGAATTAATACAAGTGAACCCGAAACAGTCTGTCTGAGCACCCACATTCAAAGTCCATAAGAACCTTCCCCGTGCTCCACTCCTTCCTGGGCTCCACACTTCAGAGAAGACACCACACCTTGGTGCAGCGCTGCCTGCCCCGTCATCACTGTCCTGTCATCACTTCTATCCCTCTCAGCGAAAGCACGTAGGAGAAATGAAAATGAAGGTGGCATGGAGTTGGCGGGGGGTGGGGGTAGGGGTTGGGAGTAGACAAATGCCACCTTAGCTCTGAGCCATGCTTCCTGGGCTCCATCCTTCTTGCCAAGAATTTCCACTTCAAACTCCTAGATCATGCCTCTAAGACATAGTAAATCATGATCTTATAACTCACCCTTAAGTCGCCACTTCAGGTACCCAGAACCATCAGCTCAAACTTCCTCTAGTTGTGCGCACCACTGAGTGTCCCTACTTCTTTCGTTATGTTCAGACACCAGGCTCACTTCCTGAGCTCAGCTAACTTCCTATTCCATATCACAGGGATCTCTCTGAACGCACTCATATACTTGACACATGGCAACCAGAAAGTGCACGACATATGCATACAGGTCCAGCACGACCCCAACCTCTGAGGAAACCTACAGCTAGGAAGTCCCAAATGAGGCTCTAAAATCTTCCCTGACTGCTTCTGATCTTTGGTCCAATATTTAACACTCAGATCCACATGTGAATTTCAGACACGAATAACTCCTTTCCACTCTGGATTGTACCGCTGTCCGCTCAGAAGCCACAACATTCTTCCCTTTACTCAAACTTTTTAAAATATCTACTGCCATTGGTCTCTATGTCAGGCAGAGTAACATTCACAAATGACCACATCTGACCGCGACCTTATTCAGAGGGAAGACTGAAACCAGACAGACCCCACAGAAGCACAACACAAAATTCTGAAGGTACAGCAAAGACCTGCCCTCAGTATCATCCTATCTCTATTTGTTGTGTGCCTTGACAGCCATCACAATGAACTCATGGAATCCTTGGCCATTTGAGAAATCACCATCTCTCCCATTGAGACATCACGATCACTCCTCTCCCTCACATGTGCTTGTGAGGACCAGAAACCCCTATTAGGTGACAAAAAAGGAAACCCTCTTCAACATGGGCTATCTTTAACCACTGCCAAGAAAGCCTGTACTTCCTCCACAGCTCCACACTGATGCACAAGAACCACCACTTTAACATGTCTCCATCCTCAAACAACATCAAAGTAAGAGAATTATTTCTATTCATTTTCACTTATTATGCAACCCCAGAGATATCCCCGCATTGCTTTCTCCCTCCCTGCTCTATCACCAATGGGTTTCATGTAACCCCCTTATTTCTTTACCTTTCTTTTTTTTTTTTTAATTGAGATGGAGACAGAAGGACAGATAGGGACAGACAGGAAGGGAGAGAGATGAGAAGCATCAATTTTTCATTCTGGTAGCTCAGTCATTCACTGATTGCTTTCTTATGTGTCCCTTGAGGGGGGTGATTACAGCAGAGTGAGTGTCCCCTTTCTGAAGCCAGTGACCTTGGACTCAAGCTGGTGAGCCTTGCTCAAACCACATGAGCCCATGCTCAAGGTAGTCACATCGGGGAGTTGAACCTGGGTCCTCCACATCTCATTCCAAAGCTCTATATACTGTGCCACTGCCTGGTCATGCCCCCTTTAATTCTGAAATGTAAAATAAATGGAAAAACTTCCATTTTTCAGAACATCTTGTCAATCTGTTGAGATTTTTGCTTCCTGACAATCATCGTCAGCTTAGCTCCAAGAAACAAAAAATTCTCTATAACCCTGGAAGGTTAGCTTGGTTGGCTACAGTGTCATCCGGAAGCACAGAGGTTTCTGTTCAATCACCACTCAGAGCACATACAGGACAGAATAATATTCCTGTCTCTCTCTCTTTCTCCCTGCCTCTTTCGCTGAAGTCAATAAATTAGAAAATTTTTCTTTAAATAATAAAATAATTCCCTACAAATCTGAACCTTTTTATGTTGACATAAGAAATGGGGTGATCTTGCCTGACCGGGCGGTGGCACAGGGGGTGGAGCATCGGACTGGGATGCAGAGGACCAATGTTCGAGACCCTGAGCTCGCCAGCTCGAGAGCGGGCCCATCTGGCTTGAGCAAAACCTCGTCGGCTTGGACCCAGGGTGGCTGGCTCCAGCGGGGGGTTGCTCGGTCTGCTGGGGGCCCACAGTTGAGGCACGTGTGGGAGGGCAATCGATGAACAACTAAGGTATTGCGAGGGCAACGAAAAGCTGATGACTGATGCTTCTCACTCTCTCCGTTCCTGTCTGTCTGTTCCTATCTGTCCCTCTCTCTGTCCCTGTGGAAAAGAAGAAAAAAAAAAAAAAAGAAATGGGGTGATCTTGATGTTACCTGTACACAGCACTAGGAACACAGGGTGAGGTATCCCCAAAGTACCCTCATCCAAGAGCTGGGAAAATACCAATAAAGGGTTCTGCAAACACTAAAAGGTAGTGTCTCCAAGGAGGGACTGGAGCACCCTTTCTTTTAATGTCTAATTTACAGATGTAAAAGTGGTTTTTTAACTTCAAAACTTGTGAGAAGACAAAACTACCATTCACCTCCAGGTAAGCAGGTCTCTTCCATAGGCCCACCCAACAATGACATCTGGTGACACCACCAAACTGTCCATACTCTACAGAGGTGATGGGCAATCTTTTGAGCTTGGTGTGTCCAAATTCGCCAAAAAACGAGCATAACTTGGGTGGTGTGTCACTTCTAGAAAAACGGCCTAATCAGAAGTCCCAGGACTAGACGCTCTGTGCCGGAGTTCTGTTGTTTTGGCCTACAGACCTCCAGCACAGAGTGTCTACACTACAGCAAATGTTTCATCCTCAGCTACTGCTCCTGGCTGTGCAGGAGCCGAGGATGAATCATCCTTCTCGGCATGCGGCCCCATACTTCTCTGGTATGGGGCAGCGTGTCATCGAAAATGGCTACGCTTGTCAATGCTGACACGCCTGTCATAGGTTCGCCATCACGGCCCTACAGTCTCTCTTCAGTGCTGTCTTTTACCAGCTCTGTGAACTGGGACCAAGACTCAACTCGCTGGACCTCACTGTCCTCATCACTTTATTCCAGTCTGTTTTCTCAGCAGGATTTAAAATTTTTTTTAACACTTTATTCAGTTTAAAGAGAGACAGAAAGAGAAAGTATGTGTGACAGAGAGAGAGAGAGAGAGAAAGAAGGTAGGAAGAGAAGGTAGCATCAACTCCCACATGTGCCTTAGCAGACAAGCCCATAATTTAGAACACTCCACCTCAGGTTTCCAGGTTGACGCTTTATCTACTTCGCCACCACAGGTCAGTCTCTCAACAGGATTTTAAAACTTCATAAAACAGCTTGTGTTCCTCCCTGGTCCAAACCATTCATAACTCCAAGGACCCCGGAAAAAAAGGCACAATTCCTCTGTCTCCTAATCAAGGCCTGACTTCCCCTAATACTGTTTCATGCAGACAAAAGAGGAATCGCAGTCTTCCGGGTCCTCCCGACTCCGCGGCCCCTCAGCCTGTTACCTCTATCACCCCGTCACACCGTGTGTCCCCCACGAGCGCCTCACAGTCCGGGACACCGGGGCCTGGGCTGCAGGATGGGACCGGCCCCCGCACCGGGGCTCCGCGTTCTGAGGAGTGAGGAGGTGAGGACCCTGGGGACGCGCTCACCTCAGCCCGGCTCCTCAGCACGGCCGCCGCCATCGAACGCTGAAGATCGGGCGGGAGCGGCGGGCGTGAAGGCGACCCCGAGCTTCACACTCGCATCTAATGAGGAGGGGATCCTCTCTTGCGACATCTTTCCAAACAGCCAGCGAAATGGAACCTCCAAACACTCCGTGTGGTAATTCGGTTGAAAACACTTCCTTTGAGTATCCCGGAAGTCCCGCCCCTGAGTGTTTGGCTCAGAGAAAGACGCCTTTCTTCAGTTTTGATTGGCTACCCAGGTCGAAATTTCACACGCCTCTGATGGGAAATGTACTCAAAGGATCCCATGAGGTCAGGTGGGCTTTTCTCGCATCACTCCAGGAAAAAAGACCTAGCTGCCAGGGACTCTGAGAAATAACATATGCTCATGCAAGAGACATCCTGAAAATGGCTGTAGAAAGTTGTCATCTTTTCCTGCTGAGGGGTCTTGACTCCTTGTTAATGAAAGTGTTTAATTGTGAGTCCAATACAATGAGTCATAATGAAATATAGAAAAGAAAGTTTTTGGTGTTTTGTGTTTTTTTTTTTTAGCAAATAGATCATTTAAACGCTCTTAGCAAAAGAAACTTCACTTAGCTTCTCTCCTTAAACTAAACATTTCACACTACTGTGGTGTCAGGGATAGGTTTTAAGTCCTAGAATATTTAGGAATATATTTGTTAGATAAACCAAACATTTATCACTACTCTAGTCTTAATGTGTAGAAATGTCTTCTTCCTTTTAATGGATCCTATAGATAAACATTGTAAACAAGAGAGTAAAATTCAATGAGCTTGTCAGTGAGATTAATGACTTTTCTACCATGCTCTCTCCATCCTACCTCCAATCAGTATGTGATTTTGTCTTTAAAAGTTGGCCCCAAACTGTGGCTGGAGCTGCATGATTTGGAAGATTTAGGTCTCCATGAGGTCGCCGGCGTTAATATAAACACACCTTAATTAGACTACTTAATTGTGTGGCAAGATGTCTGTTTCTCGATGTTCTGATACATTAATAAAGGAGGTATGCCTGTATTACAGCATCTGGAGAATATTAAGAAAATTATCAATTTGTATCATGATATATATGGCAAAGAATGTAAGATAAACATTTGAAATAAAGAACTAAGATGCATAGTATAAACATGAAATAGAAATCTATTGCTTCTTTGTAATTTGAACATCATTAAGATAAAGTTTTGAAAGGAGAGGAGATTGGTCCTGGCATCTTCTCTAAGGGCATTAGGATGGTGGTTGATGTAAACAGTGGACACCTGCTAGATGGTACAGGTGAAATACCTTTGGCCGCAGAAATTTGCAAAGACAAATCTGGAAAAAGAACTGGACACCTTAGAAAGTACAACATAGACAGACATGCTTCCCAACTAAGTAAAACTTATGGAAAATTTCCATACTATTAACATTTGGGTGCATAAAATTAAAATTAAGGAAATGGAGCCTACACTGTTGTTTACACTTTTAAAAACTGTACATTTCTGATACTTCTATGATTGTCCTCTAATATGAACTTACATGTGTTTACACAGGTGAGAATTGACAGAAAAGATTTCCTACACACACAGCACCAATAAGGCCTTTTTATGCAGTGTGAATTCTCTGATGATATCGAAATCCATTACTACTAAAAAAAGATTTTCCACATTCACTGCACTTATAAGGCCTTTCTCCAGTGTGAACTCTCTGATGATAACGGAAAGCAGTTTTTGTGATAAAGGATTTCCTACATTCACGGCAGGCATAAGGCCTTTCTCCAGAGTGAACTTTCTGATGATAACGGAAGGCAGGGCTATTAGAAAAAGATTTTCCACACTCACTGCACTTATAAGGCCTTTCTCCAGTGTGAACTCTCTGATGGTACTGAAGGTTGGACTCCGTAAAAAAAGATTTACCACATTCACGGCACTCATATGGTCTTTCACCAGTATGAACTCTCTGATGATAACTCAAATTATCCTTCTTCTTAAAAGATTTCCCACACTCACTGCACTCATAAGGTCTTTCTCCACTGTGAACTCTCTGATGATAACGGAGTTTAGAGCTAGTGAAAAAAGATTTCCCACACTCACTACACTTATAAGGCCTTTCTCCAGTGTGAACTCTCTGATGATAATGAAAGTGAGACTTGCTGATAAAAGATTTCCCACACTCACTACACTCATAAGGCCTTTCTCCTGTGTGAACTTTCTGATGATAACGAAAGGCACGGCTATTGGAAAAAGATTTCCCACACTCACTACACTCGAAAGGCCTTTCTCCAGTGTGAACTCTCACATGATATTGAAGGTCAGATTCTCTGAAAAAAGATTTCCGGCATTCACGGCACTCATATGGTCTTTCACCAGTGTGAACTCCCTGATGATAACTCAAATTATCCTTCGTCTTAAAAGATTTCCCACACTCACTGCACTCATAAGGCCTTTCTCCATTATGAACTCTCTGATGATAACGAAGGTTAGAGCTAGTGAAATAAGATTTCCCACACTCTCGGCACTCATAAGGCCTTTCTCCTGCGTGAACTCTCTGATGATATCGAAGGTTAGAGTTCCTGATAAAAGATTTCCCACATTCATTGCACTCATAAAGCCTTTCTCCAGTGTGAACTTTCTGATGATAATGAAGGCCACTGCTACTAAAAAAGGATTTACCACATTCACTGCACTCATAGGGAGATGCTTCTGTGTGAACTTTCTGATGAAAAGTTTTTCTCATTTGCAAAGTCACCCCAGACAATGAGGTTTCACATGTCCTGTCCCTCGTATGAGTAGCCTGTTGTTGAATATATCCAGATTCAGTAAGGATGTCCAACCCTAACTCCTGGCAGGTATAATGCATCTGGGACAAATTAAAATTGTGGCCCTTTGCAAGTGAGACCCTTTCTAAATGTTTCTGAAAATGCTTCTTTTTCATGTACTGATCCTCATCCTGGTGACACTTTGCACTGAAATAAAATAGTTTTTTACATGCGCCACATTTTAACATAAGTGATCCCTCCTCCTCAACCAAGTTGAAAATGTCTCTCAAGATGAGGCCACAACTCTCACAGGGATGGCTCTTCTTGGAAGACAAAGCCACATTAGGATCCTTTGTCTGTGACACCCTTTCAGAAGCATTCTGTTCAGTGGCAGCCTGCACACCCTCTGCTCCACAGCAGCAACCTGAACAAAAGGAAATGCTGGTGAATCACACGCTGACCTTATAGGAGAGAAGATTTATCAACATAAATGAACATCTATCACAGTTAGGCATGATTCTTTTTTTTTTTTACAGGGACAGAGAGAGAGTCTGAGAGAGGGATAGATAGGGACAGACAGACAGGAACGGAGAGAGATGAGAAGCATCAATCATTAGATTTTTGTTGCCGTTGCGACACCTTAGTTGTTCATTGATTGCTTTCTCACATGTGCCTTGACCGCGGGCCTTCAGCAGACCGAGCAACCCCTTGCTGGAGCTAGCGACCTTGGATCCAAGCTGGCGAGCTTTTGCTCAAGCCAGATGGACCCGAGCTCAAGCTGGCAAGCTCGGGGTCTCGAACGTGGGTCTTTCACATCCCAGTCCTACGTTCTATCCACTGTGCCACCGCCTGGTCAGGCAGGCATGATTCTAAGGAATGATTTTTAAGGAAAGTAAGTCAAATTCTGAAGAAATTGTATTTACCCATTACTCAGCCCCAAAAGTCATTTAGTGGTGCAGACTTTACCAAGGAAAGATGCCAGCATACAATGGGACACAAAATAATGACCAAGTCCACTACTATTTCCTCTGGAAAAGTATTCCTGGAGGACTATTCTTGCTGGAGTAACCTGAATGTGCTCAAACCCATAAAAATCAATTATATTAAACCACATGATGTAAACACTAATACAAGAGCATGTACAAACTTCAAGATTCTTCTGCCATGGATCAAAGTTGTAAAGTAGTAAAGAGAGACCTGTGAGAGAAAAGGTGGGCATGTGAAGTTTAAGAAGGTGAAGATTACTCATGGGATTGAAATATAAGTAAAAGTGACAATTTTTAGATCTGAGTAATTGGCAAAGTGTCCGAAATAAACTGACAAATAGTTTAAGTGATAAGCAAAGACAAATAGATTAAGGTATGGCAATAGCAATGGTAACAAAACGCTATTAAGCCAAATTACTTCCAAAATTACAACCTTAAAGCCTGAAACGAAACCCTCAGCAACTGCCATTCACCAAGCAAAGACCCTCTTTGAACCCACTTGGCTATAGGTGTACTCATATGCCCCGTATGATCAACAAATGACTTTCTCCTTAATCCTAGTTGAGACACTAATGGGATTCAGTTCATAAAATGTCATTTAAAAAAAAAACAAAAGAGCCTGACCTGTGGTGGCGCAGTGGATAAAGCATCAACCTGGGAAGACTGAGGTCGACAGTTCAAAACCCTGCACTGGTCTGGTCAAGGCACATATGGGAGTTGATGCTTCTAGCTCCTCCCTCCTTTCTCTCTCTCTCTCTCTCTCTCTCTCACTTTCTGTCTCCTCTCTAAAATAAATAAATAAAAAAATAATTTTAAAAAAAAGAAAAAAAAAAAGAAAAAGAAACTTATGAGTGTGATAATCAAGAGAGCAAAAAACTGACCACAGAAAAAAGATCTATGTGAGTGACACCAGTAGGAGGGCAGAACAGGAGACAGGAAAACTCATTCCTCTATTCAAAAAAAATAGACACCTGTCCATGAGAAAAACAGCCACAGGAGAAAGGAAAAACAGCCAAATTGAGACAAACATCAACACAGAAGAGGCAAAAATGTAGACCTGCACAAAAAGATTAATTGGGAAAGCAAATTAGCAAACATATGTCAAGATGGCTAGGTTCAAAAACAAGGGCCAGAGTTACCTCTAGCAGCCACTACGCTTGTGTAAGCTTTGACCATAATGGTTGGTTCTGTGAAAACACAGGGGAAAGTTTGCTGTTAGAAATCATAGAAGTATCGCCTGACCTGTGGTGGCGCAGTGGATAAAGCGTCGACCTGGGAACACTGAGGTCGCCAGTTCAAAACCCTGCACTGGTCTGGTCAAGGCACATATGGGAGTTGATGCTTCTAGCTCCTCCCCCCTTTCTCTCTCTCTCTCTCTCTCTCTCTCTCTCTCTCTCTCTCTCTCTGTCTCTGTCTCACTCTGTGTCTCCTCTCTAAAATGAATAAATAAAAAATAAATAAAAAATATCTCTGTCTTTCCCAAGCTTCTCCCTTTAAAAAAAAAAAAAATCATAGAAGTATCTGCAAAAATAAAATCAGGATCAATGGCTTCACTAGTGAATTCTACCAAACATTCAAAGAAGATTTGATACTTTTCTTGGAAATTAATATATAAAAAATAAAAGGTATTCAGAACTCATTAGCTCAAAAATAGTTAAAAATAGGATTGATGATACAGAGGAATTTCCCCAAATACTATGTACAAATGAGCAACAGGAATATAAAAAATGTGTTTTCCCATTAATCAAGACAAAATCTGTTAGAGGAAAGCCAAACTACCAAGTGACTTTCTGTTCCTATCCTTAGAAAATGAAGGTCAAGACCAAGCATACATGACTGAAGGCAGTCCCATCAGAGAAGGCCCAAGGACCTGATGCTTGGCCCTGCTGGAGTTTTCTGCAGGTCAGGAATCAGAGAGCAGATAGTGTGGTGTTATGTCTCAGAAAGGGCAAGAGAAATCTAATCAGTTTCGCAAAACTAAATAATAAAATTGTACACTGTATTCTGTGTATTTTAGTCATGATGTCATGTTTCTGCTTAATAAATTGGATAACTGATCTAAGGCACATCAATCCTGGAGAGATTAGGGTCCTCCACTTGCAGTATTGTTGCTGTTTTGTTCTTTGCAGCTCCACTTCATGAGACCCTGAACACTAACAATAGGAATATAAAAATGTGTTTTCTCATTAAGGAAGATAAAATCTATTAGGGCCACTGCAAGACTACCAACTACAAACCCTGCCCAGTGAAAGCTCAGTACAGCCGTTACTGGGGCTGCAGGGAGAAGAGAGGGAAGTGCAAACAAACAAGCCTTACCAAGATGGCAAGTACCCAGATAACTGGGGAAGCAAGCAGTGCTCACAGTCCACCTGCTGACTACGAAGCATCCCCGAGGGAACTGGGGGCATGGAAAAATGCAAAGTCTAGTCCAGGCCACTGGGGAAAGTCTTACCCAGAGAGGATATAAGTGTGAAGTTCTCCACCATCACTTCGAGGTACAGGCGTCTCTGAGCCTCATCAAGGAGGCACCATTCTTTCCTGGAGAAGTACAGGGCAACATCCTCAAAGGTCACATCAACCTGTCACAGTTAATACAAGTGAATCAGAAACAGTCTGTCTGAGCACCTGCATTCAAACTCAGTAAGAACCTTCCCCGTGCTCCACTCCTTCCTGGGCTCCACACTTCAGAGAAGACACCACACCTTGGTGCAGCACTGCCTGCCCCGTCATCACAGTCCTGTCATCACTTCTATCCCTCTCAGCGAAAGCACGTAGGAGAAATGAAAATGAAGGTGGGATGGAGTTGGTGGGGGGGTGGGAAAGTAAACAAATGCCACCTTAGCTCTGAGCCATGCTTCCTGGGCTCCATCCTCCTTGCCAAGAATTTCCACTTCAAACTCCTAGATCATGCCTCTAAGACATAGTAAATCATGAGCTTAAAACTCACCCTTAAGTCTCCATATCAGGTACCCAGGACCATCAGCTCAAACTTCCTGTAGTTGTGCACACCACTGAGTATCTGTACTTCCTTCACATGTTCAGACCCCAGGCTCACTTCTCAGCTCAGCTACCTTCCTATTCCACACCACAGGGGTCTCTTTGAACGCACCCATATACTTGGCACATGGCAATCAGACAGTGCACGACATATGAATATAGGGCTCAACACAACCCCAATCCTCTGAAGAAATCCACAGCTAGGAAAAGCCCCAAATGAGGTTCTAAATCTTCCCTGCCTGCTTCTGATCTTTGCTTCAACATTTGCCCCCCAGATCCACATGTGAATTTTAGATATGAATGATGGCTTTCCACTCTGCACTGTGTTGCAGTCTCCTCAGAAGCCACAACATTCTTCCCTCTACACAAGCATTTTAAAAAATCCACTGCCATTAGTCTCTATTTCAGGCAGAGTGATACCCACAAATGATAGAAATGACCACATTTGCCTACAAATCTTATCCACCACCAAGACTGAAAACAGCCAGACCCCACAGAAGCACAACACAAAATTCTGAAGGGGAAGCAAAGCCCTGCCCTCGGTATCATCCTATCTCTACTCCTTGTCTGCCTCGACAGCCATCATAATCAACTCATGGAATCTTTGACCATTTGAGAGATCACCATCTTTCCCATTGTGACATCACTATCACTCCTCTCCCTCACATGAGCTTGTGAGAACCAGCTACTGCTATTAGGTGACAAAAAAGGAACCACTCACCTGACCAGGCGGTGGCGCAGTGGATAGAGCGTTGGATTGGGATGTGGAAGACCCAGGTTGGAGACCCCGAGGTCGCCAGCTTGAGCGCGGGCCCATCTGGCTTGAACAAAAGCTCGTCAGCTTGGACCCAAGGTCGCTGGCTCCAGCAAGGGGTTGCTCTGTCTGCTGAAGGCCCGCGGTCAAGGCACATGTGAGAAAGAAATCAATGAACAATTAAGGTGTCGCAACGGCAACGAAAAACTAATGATTGATGCTTCTCACCTCTCTCCATCCCTGTCTGTCTGTCCTTATCTCTCTCTCTCTCTGACTCTCTCTCTGTCCCTGTAAAAAAAAAAAAAAAAAAAAAAAAAAGGAACCACTCAACCACTCTTTAACACTGGATATCTTTATCCACTACCACCAAAACCTACACTAGCTCCACACTGAAGCACAAAGGAGCCACCACTTTAAGATGTCTCCATCCCAGTGGTTCTTAACCTTTTTGAAGTACCGAACCCACCAGTTTCATATGCGCATTCAGCAAACCCTTCTTTAGTGATAAATAAGATATGATTTTTTTTCCCAAATTCAAGACATAGGTATATGTTTTTTTAGTGGTGCACAAAATGAGCTGTGCATGAACATCACTTTGCTCAAAGAACAAAACCAACAAAGTGCATGAACTCACAACAAATTACGGTATTACTTTATTCTGGCCTCCGCAGCAGAGGCTTCTCCGAACTCCTGAGACCGACTCATCGAACCCCTAGGGTTTGATAGAACCCAGGTTAAGAACCACTGCAAGTCCATCCTCAAACTATTTGCAAGTAAAAAAATTATATCTCCATTTTCACTTTTTGTACAACCCCAGAGATATTCCCACATTGTTCTCTCTCTTCCCTACTCTGTCACCAATGGATTTCATGTAAGTGACCCCCTTATGTTTTTCCCCTTTGATTTTTTTTTTTTTTTTTTTTTTTTGGATATAGACAAGGAGAGACAGAGAGAGAAACAGAGAGGGAAAAACAGGAAAAGACAGAGATGAGAAGCATCAATTCTTTGTTGCGGCATCTTAGTTGTTCAGTGATTGCTTTCTCATATGTGTCTTAACTGGAGGTGGGAGGGGGGGCTACAGTGGAGCAAGTGTACCCTTGCTCAAGCCAGCGACCTTGCGCTCTCGCTGGTGAGCCGTGCTCAAACCAGATGAGCCCACGCTCAAGGTAGCGACCTCGGGGTCTGGAACCTGGGTTCTCCCCATCGCAGTCAGACGCTCTATCCACTGCAGCACTGCCAGGTCAGACTCCCCTTTGTTTCTTAAGTGTAAAATAAATGGTAAAACTAAAGTTTTCCAGAACATCTTGTCAATCTGTTGAGATATTCGCTTTCTGGTAATCATCATCAGCATGGCTCCAATAAACTCATTTAAAAATTCTCTATATCACTGGAGGGTTGGCTTGGTTGGCTAGAGTGTCTTTCAGAAGCACAGAGGTTGCCAGTTCAATCTCTGGTTAGGGCATATACAGGACAGACTGATGTTCCTGTCTCTCTATCTCTCTCCCTGCCTCTCTCATTGAAGTCAATAAATTAAAGAAATAAAATAATTCTCTACAGATTTGAACTTTATATTTTCTACAATGACATAAAAAAATGAGAGCACCTTGATGTTACCTGTGTCATGCATTCAGAACAAAGAATTGGGGTATCCCTAGAGTCCTCACATCCAAGAGCTGTACAAATACCAAGAGAAAGGTCTGCAGACACTATATAGTAGTATCACTAAGCAGGAACTGGAGCACTCTTTCATTCCTTGTCTAATTTACAAAAGTAAAAGTGGTTTTTCAACTTCAAAACTTATGAGAAGCACAAGCACCGCCATTAACCTCCAGGTAAGCAGGTCTCCTTGGTCGGCCCACTCAACAATGACGTCTGGTGACCTCCAAAAAACTGTCTATGCCCCGCAGTCTTTCCTCAGTGCTCTTACCCGTGCTGTGAACTGGAACCAGGACTCAACTCTCTTAGCCTCACTGTCCTCGTCATCCTATTGCAGTCCGTTTTCTCAGCAGGACTTAAAAAAATTTTTTTAAAGACTTTATTTATTTTAGAGAGAGGCTGAGAGTAAGCATGTGTGTGTGTGTGTGTGAGAGAGAGAGAGAGAGAGAGAGAGAGAGAGAAAGGGGTGAGGCACAGTAAGCGTCAACAACTCCCATATTTGCCTTGGCCGGGCAAGCCCAGAGTTTCGAACTCTAGACCTCAGTGTTCCAGGTTGATGCTTTATCCACTTCGCCACCACAGGTCAGACTCTCAGCAGGATTTTAGAACTTCATAAAAACACAAAACAGCCTGTGTCCCTCCCTGTTCAACATCTTTCATAACTCCAAGTAGCCCCCTAAATAAAGGCACAACCCCTCATCCTCTCATTGAAGACGTGGCTGCACCTCAGACTGTTTCATACAGAGAGAAGAGGAATCGCAGTTTTCCCGGTCCTTCCCGGTCCGCGGCCCCTCAATCTGTCACCTCTCCCAGCCCCGTCACACCGTGTGTCACCCACGAGCGCCTCACGGTCCGGAACGCCGGGGGGCCTGGGCGGCAGGAAGGGACCAGCCCCCGCAGCGGCGTTCGGGGTTTGGAGAGTTGAGGCGGTGAGGACCCGGGAACGCACTCACCTCAGCTGGGCGCCTAAGCGCGGCCGCCGCCATCGGACTCTGCGGGCGGGGCGGGAGCGGTGGGTGAGGAGGCGGACCGGGTCCCGCGGTCGCTGTCCGTCCTGTGCGGGTCAACCGCGTGTGGTCAGGGATCCTCACACTTTCCGGGGCAACACCACTTTTACGCTTTCTACGTCCAATCCTATCATCACCGGTAGCACCTGATCCAGGAGACTTTCCAGAGAAGAGGAAATGCCGGCGGAAAGGCAACGGAAGTCCCGCCCTACAGTACTACCCACCTGGAAATGATCATTCTGGGTAATGTAGTTCCTACAGTCCAAAGAGGGGATTCTCTAATTCAAGGGTCCCCAAACTACGGCAGGGGGGCATGCGGTCCCCTGAGGCCATTTAATCACCCGGCTGCACTTCCCCACGAGGCACCTCTTTCATTGGTGGTCAGTGAGAGGAGCATAGGATGCATCCGCACCCATAGTTCCCATTGAAATACTGGTCAGTTTGTTGATTTAAATTTACTTGTTCTTTATTTTAAATATTGTATTTGTTCCGTTTTGTTTTTTTACTTTAAAATGAGATATGTGGCCTGACCTGTGGTGGCGCAGTGGATAAAGCGTCGACCTGGGAACACTGAGGTCGCCAGTTCAAAACCCTGCACTGGTCTGGTCAAGGCACATATGGGAGTTGATGCTTCCAGCTCCTCCCCCCTTTCTCTCTTTCTCTCTCTCTCTCTCACTCTGTGTCTCCTCTCTAAAATGAATAAAATTAAAAAAAAATTAAAAAAAAATAAAATGAGATATGTGCAGTGTGCATAGGGATTTGTTCATAGGTTTTTTTATAGTCTGGCCCTCCAATGGTCTGAGGGACAGTGAACTGGGCTCCTGTGTAAAAAGTTTGGGGACCCCTGCTCTAATTTGTTAGCCTGATACAGGGGTGGATTTGGGGGCATGTTCCAGTGGTGAGATTCAACTAACTTAACATCCAGTTCCATGTTTCTTTTTTGGGGATTTCTTTTTAGGGGGCCCTAATGACCGTGTTTTTTTATGTGTTTTGGTGTTTTCTTTTTGTTTCTTTGTGTGTTCCAAAAGGAATTCTTATTTTAAAAACACCTGGGTACAGGCGGACTGAGATCAGCAAAGGGTATCAACCCTAATGGCCATTTTCAGTATTAAAAACTATATACCAAAAGGTAGATTATTATTTCATGTATTTAATAATTCACTAAGAACAATAAAAGAGGTATACAAAACTAGAATGTCATTAAGTTTTAAAATACTACTGAAAAAAATATTAAATACTCTGACCTGTGGTGCCACAGTGGATTAAGCATCAACCTGCAACGCTGAAGCTGCTGTTTTGAAACCCCAGGCTTGCCCATCAATGCACATATGGGAATTGATGCTTTCTACTCCTCCCCACCCCTTCTCCCTTTCTCTCTCTCTGAAATTTTTAAAAATATTTAATAATA
Source organism: Rhynchonycteris naso (assembly GCA_037038555.1). Taxonomy (NCBI): domain Eukaryota; kingdom Metazoa; phylum Chordata; class Mammalia; order Chiroptera; family Emballonuridae; genus Rhynchonycteris; species Rhynchonycteris naso. The sequence continues at coordinate 238,404,123 of CM072997.1, forward strand.
TCTGACAAAAATCTATAAAACTTATTTAAGATATTTCCACCTGACCAAGTGCTGGCGCAGTGGATAGTTCATCAGACTGAGATACAGAGGATCCAGCTGTGAAATCCTGAGGTCGCAAGCTTGAGGGTCAGCTCCTCTGGTTTGAGCAGGGCTTACCAACTTCAGCCCAAGCTCACTGAATTGAGTTCAAGGTTGCTGACTTGAGTAAGGTACACTACCTCTTCTGGAGCCCCTTGGTCAAGGCACATATGAGAAAGCAATGAATGAATAATGTGCCACATGCAGAATTGATGCTTTTTTTTTTTTTTCCCTGTCTTTCTGGCCCTGTCCCTCTCTCTAAGTCAGACATGCAATAACAATTGATTGAATTTACAGACAAAGGAGTGTAGCAAGAAGTATCAATCCATAGTTGCTTCTCTTTAGTGGTTTATTGCTTGCTTGTCTATGGGCCTTGTCGAGTACAAAGTTTAACACCAGCAACCTCACTGTTTCAGGTTGACGCTCTATCTACCGCACCACCACAGTCTGGGCTGAACACATTTCTTTATTCACCCATGTATAACATGAACCAAGGTGATCCTCTGAAGATGAGATAATTAGTAAATGTTAAACAATAAAACATGTTGCCATGTCTTTCAGTCCACTTTTCTAAATTTTTCTGTTCACAGGTTACTATATATATATTTTAGCTCACTTTTCCCTTAAGTTTTTGTGGAGGAAAACAAATCACAAGTTTATTTTACATAAATTTAGTGAGAGAGATAGACAGGAACATCAATCTGTTTCCGTATGTGCCCTGACTGGGGATCAAATGTGCCACCCTTGTACTTTGAGACAATGCTCTAAACAACCAGTCTACAAGTTTATTTTAAAAAGTTTAAATAAAGAACTGACTAAACCAAATATATTCTAGATGTGGAAGAATTGAATCCTTCTACACTGCCAGAAATATGCAAAAACTTACAATCGGTTAAGATGAAAACTTGCTAATTATTTTATTTTAAATGTTGACTTAGCCGATAAGTGAGACTATGCATTGACGTATAGAAAAAGGTAAATGAAACTTATATTGACATGAAAAATTAAACACAAATTTTCATATGGGCTTTATTTTCATAGTCCAAAATAAGAAATAACCCCCCAAAAAGAAACCAAATGTCATGAACAAATAAATGGATAAACAGGTGGTGATATAATCAAAGAAAAAATACTTATCAGCCAAAACAAAATGAGCAACTAATATAATATTAATCAAACCCTAAGTATTTATACAACATGAGTGAAAGCAAAAAAATGACTATTATTCCCATTATATACTCTAGAAAATTCAAAGTTATCTCTTAAAACAAAAAGTAAACCAGTGGTTACTTAAAAAAGCTGGGAAGGACAGAAAAAGAAAGATTATAAAACAACTTTTTTTAAATCCAGTGACAAATCTGATCGACATCTGACCATGTTGAATTGCAATTCCTACATATATCAAATGCTCTACTTTAAATATATTGTTTACTATATAAGACTTTTGAAAAATGGTCCAAAATTATATCTCCATGTCCAATATTTTGAAAATATTTGGAATCTTTATATTAAATCCACATTCTCATGCCCTCTGGGGGTCAGTTTTTCCTCAGTGGAATCACATATACCAAAGAATCAAGAACATTCTTTCCAAACAACAGGAATGATGGTGTGTCACAAAAGTCACTTCCTGGAGTGTAGATACTGCTTTTCTTTACCTCTCATTTCCTGCCTAAGCACCAATGGTCTTAGGTGGACATCTGAGAGGGTACAGACATTCACAAAACACTTTTTCTTCACACTTTATTAACTTATATGTGCCTTGACCAGGCAGCCCAGGGTTTCAAATCAGCCACCTCAATGTTCCAGGTTGACACGTTATTTACTGCACCACCACAGGATAGGCCACAAAACACTTTTGATTATTTTCCATTACAATGACTTAAGACACAGAAGATAAACATACCTGGAGATCCTCAGATTTGTGTACACACTGAACCTGCAGTCTTCTTCACAGAAACAGACTGGATTCACGTTTAAAGAGGGAATTTCCACCTTGCTAGCTGAAGTCTCCTCAAATTCATATTACACCACTATTTCTCTAACAATTGTGCTTTTCCCAATGGTCCTACATGAACTGACCATCACCCATGGAATTGTAGACATTAACACACATGTAACTTTGCAGGACTTTCAAAAGTGATTCCATTCAGCCTGATCAGGCAGTGGCGCAGTGGATAGAGTGTCAGACCGGGCTGCGGAAGACCCAGGTTCGAGACCCCGAGCTCTCCAGCTTGAGCGCGGGCCCATCTGGCTTGAGCAGAAGCTCACCAGCTTGGACCCAAGGTCGCTGGGTCCAGCAAGGGGTTGCTCGGTCTGCTGAAGGCCTGCGGTCAAGGCACATGTGAGAAAGCAATCAATGAACAACTAAGGTGTTGCAATGGCAACAAAAAACTAATGATTGATGCTTCTCATCTCTCTCCGTTCCTGTCTGTCTGTCCCTATCTATCCCTCTCTCTGACTCTCTCTCTATCCCTGTAAAAAAAAAAAAAAAAAAAAAAAAAGTGATTCCATTCAAAAGTACTGACATGCCATATGATAAGAAAATAACTCATACTACCCCCAGAAGCTCTTTAGGTTGTCTCACTTGCTCCTTCTTCAAAGCAATGAGTCACCTAAAAGTCATGCCATCCAGGCTTCACTTGTGGACCAGAGAGCCCTGCACTCTTTCCTAGAAGGATGTGGGCAGCAATGAAAATTTAGCAAAAACTGGTGAGCTAATTTCGGCACCAGACTGTTCTTTCAGAGGCAAAGAAAGTTTGAGACCACCGTAACAGTTATTGAACTCTTACTGCTTTTTGTTGTTTTGGTTTTTTTTACAGGGACAGAGAGAGTCAGTGAGAGGGATAGATAGGGACAGACAGACAGGAAGGGAGAGAGGTGAGAAGAATCAATCATTAGTTTTTCGTTGCCATTGCGACACCATAGTTGTTCATTGATTTCTTTCTCACATGTGCCTTGACCGCAGGCCTTCAGCAGACTGAGCCACCCCTTGCCGGAGCCAGCGACCTTGGGTCCAAGCTGGCGAGCTTTTGCTCAAGCCAGATGGGCCTGCGCTCAAGCTGGCGAGCTCTGGGTCTCGAACCCGGATCTTACGCATCCCAGTCCGATGCTGTATCCACTGCGCAACCGCCTGGTCAGGCGAACTCTTACTGCTTTTAGAGCCAAAATAGAATTATAACCTATACTACATAGTAAATACAACATTTAAGATTAAAGAAAATTTGAACAAAAAGGCTTGCATTATTTCACAAACCAAAGAGACATGGAGATGGCAGTTCTTGCAAAGGTGATTCTGATTCTGGAAATATTCATCGCAAGTATCTAGGGATATGATGGCAAACCTATGATACACGTGTCAGCGCTGACATGTGTAGCCATTTTCGATGACATGCGGCCACATACCAGAGAAGTATGGGGCCACAGGCCGAGAAGGACGTTTCATCCTCAGCTCCTGCATGGCCAAGTGCAGTAGCCAAGGATAAAACATTTGCTGTAGTGTAGACACTCTGTGCCGAAGGTTTGTAGGCCCAAACAACAGAACTCCGGCACAGAGCGTCTAGTTCTGGGACTTCCGGATAGGCCATTTTTCTCGAAGTGACACACCACCCGAGTTATGCTGTTTTTTGGCGAATTTTGACACACCACGCTCAAAAATTGATCTAGAGAAACCAGGTCGCTGCAAAAGCGGTTCTTCTGCAAGCTGCCATCCAAACTCCCATGATATTTTTTGAAGTCAGCACTGTGTAGGTCCACACCCCAACTAGAGTGATGCAAATATAGATCTCACAGGGATAAGACTGCTTTCAATTTCCGCCAGCAAATCGAGGGACAGTACGATTCTTCGAAGGCGCCTGACCAGGCGGTGGCACAGTGGATAGAGCGTCGGACTGGGATGCAGAAGACCCAGGTTCGAGACCCCGAGCTTGCCAGCTTGAGTGCAGGCCCATCTGGCTTAAGCAAAAGCTTGCCAGCTTGGACCCAAGGTCGCTGGCTCCAGCAAGGGGTGGCTCGGTCTGCTGAAGGCCCGCGGTCAAGGCACATGTGAGAAGGCAATCAATGAACAACTAAAGTGTCACAACGGCAACGAAAAACTGATGATTGATGCTTCTCATTTCTCTCTGTTCCTGTCTGTCTGTCCCTATCTATCCCTCTCTCTGTCCCTGCAAAAAATAAATAAATAAATCATTAAAAAAAAAAAGATTCTTCGAAGGCAGTAGAATGCTGACTGATATAAACTGTGGTGATCTCTTAGGTACTTGTATAGGTGAAATAACTTGTCACTGAAATTAGCAAGAACATAAATCTGGCAAGAGCCTTGTGAAGCTTAGAAAATGCAATATAAACAAGACATACATGATTCCCACACAACTAAAACTTTTCAGGAATCTCTCTACCATTAGTGTTAAAATGTATGATATTGAATACATACACAAAGACCTCAGAGTCACTAAAAAAATAACTGTACATTTCCTACCCATCTAAGAATGTCCTCCAATGTAAACTCTCATGTGCCTAGATAGGTGAAACTTGTAGATATAAGATTTCCCACATGTACTGCACCCATTTGGCCTCTCCCAGTGTGAATTCTCTGATGACAATAAAGACCACTTTTAGAGATAAAAGTTTTCCCACATTTGCCTGACCTGTGGTGGCGCAGTGGATAAAGCTTCGACCTGGGCACACTGAGGTCGCCAGTTCAAAACCCTGCGCTGGTCTGGTCAGGGCACATATGGGAGTTGATGCTTCCAGCTCCTCTCCCCTTTCTCTCTTTCTCTCTCTCTCTCTCTCACTCTGTGTCTCCTCTCTAAAATAAATTAAAAAAAAAAAAGGTTTCCCACATTCACGGCACCCATACGGTTTTTCTACACTGTGAATTCTTTGATGAAGAAGAAAACCATTTTTAGAGGTAAAAATATTTTTACATTTACAGCACAGATGAGGTCCTTTTTCCCTGTGAGTGCGCTGATGAGAAGAAAGTTGAGAGAGCCTGATAAAACATTTCCCACATTCACTGCACTTATAAGGCCTTTCTCCAGTGTGAACTCCCAGATGATAAAGAAGGTTAGAGCTCCTGGAAAATGATTTCCCACATTCACAGAACTCATAAGGCCTTTCTCCATTGTAAACTTTCTGATTACAACGAACATCAATTTTAGAGGTAAAAATTTTCCCACATTCACTGCACCCATATATATACCCTTTCACCTGTATTAACTTTCTGATGACAATTTAAAATGGTTTTTGTGATAAAGGATTTCCTAATTTTACAGCACTCAAAAGACCTTTCTCCAGTATGAACTCTCTTATGATGATAAAGTTTGGAGCTGCTGAAGTAAGATTTTCCACACTCACTGCACTCATAGGGTTTTTTCTTGTGTAAACTTTCTGATAATAAGTTTTTCTCATTTGCAAAATCACCCCAGATACTGTGGTTTCAGCTGGCCTGTCCCTGGTATGAGTAGCCTGTTGTTGGAGATGTCCTGATTCAGTAAGGATGCCCAGCCCCACCTCTTGGCAGGAAAAAAACGTCTGGGACACATTAAAATTGTGGCCCTTTGCAACTGAGACTCTATCCACATGTCTTTCAAAATGCTTTTTTTCCCATGTACTGATCCTCATGGTGCTGACACTTTGTATGAAATTAAATCATTCTCCACATGCACCACATTTCAGCAGGTGTGAACCCTGCTGCTCAACCAAGTTGAAAATGTTTCTCAAGACGAGGCCACAACTCTCACAGGGGTGGCTCTTCTGCAAAGACAAAGCCACATTAGGATCCTTTATCCGTGACCCTCTTTCAGAAACATTCTTTTCAGTGGGAGCCTCCACAACCCTCTGCTCGACAGCAGCATCACAAACAAAAGAAAATGCTGGTGAATCACATGCTGACCGTATAGGAAACGAGATTTCTCAACATAAATGAACATCTGTCACAGGTAGGCATAATTCTATGGGATGATTTTTAAGAAAAATAAGTTACGCCTGACCTGTTGTGGCGCAGTGGATAAAACGTCGACCGGGGAACACTCAGGTTGCTGGTTCAAAACCCTGCACTTGTCTGGTCAAGGCACATGTAGGAGTTGATGCTTCCTGCTCCTTGCCCCTTTCTCTGTCTCTCTGTCTGTCTTCGCTAAAATGAATAAATAAAAAGAAATGTAAAAATAATAATAATAAGTTAAATTCTGAAGAAATTGTAGTTACCCATTACTTGGGTCCAAAAACCAGTCAGTGGTGGAGACTTCACCCAGGAAAGATGCAAACATATAATCGAACACAAAAATAAAGACCAAGCCTGACCTGTGGTGGCGCAGTGGATAAAGCGTCGACCTGGGAACACTGAGGTCGCCAGTTCAAAACCCTGCACTGGTCTGGTCAAGGCACATATGGGAGTTGATGCTTCCAGCTCCTCCTCCTTTCTCTCTTTCTCTCTCTCTCTCTCTCACTCTGTGTCTCCTCTCTAAAATGAATAAAATAAAAAAATAAATAAAATAAAGACCAAGTACACTACTTTGCCCTCCACAGAAGGCTTGCTGGAGAACTTTTCGGTTAAAGTAATCTAAATGTGCTCAAACCAATAAAAAGCAATTATATTAGACCACAAGATGTAAACACTAATATATAACAGGATGTGCACACTTCAAAGTTCTGCTGGCATGGATCAAGGATGTAAAGTAGTAAAGGTTGACCTATGAGAAAAGGTTGCTTGGCATGTGAAGTTTAAAGAACTGACAATATTAATAGGTGTGAAATAAGAGTTGAAATGACAACTGTTAGATCTGAAATTTTTTTTTTTTTTACAGGGACAGAGAGAGAGTCAGAGAGAGGGATAGATATGGACAGACAGAAAGGAACGGAGAGAGATGGGAAGCATCAACCACCAGTCCCTCATTGCCCTTATGACACCCTAGCTGTTCATTGATTGCTTTCTCACATGTGCCTTGACTGCGGGCCTTCAGCAGACCGAGCCACCCCTTGCTGGAGCAGCAACCTTGGGTCCAAGCTGGCAAGCTTTTTGTTCAAGCCAGATGGGCCCCGCGCTCAAGCTGGCGAGCTCGGGGTCTCGAACCTGGGTCTTCCAGATCCCAGTCCGACACTCTATCTGCTGTGCCACTGCCTTATCTGGCTAGATCTGAATAATTTTTAAAGTGTAAGCAATAAGCTGACAAATAGATTAAGCGATAAGTAAACACAAATAGATTAAGGTATGGCAATGTTAACAAAACGCTATTAAGCCAAATTACTTCCAAAGTTACAACCTTAAAAGACCTGGCATGAAATCCTCAGCAACTGCCATTCACCAAGCCCAGACCCCCACTGAGCCCATGTGGCTATGGGGGAGTCATGTGTCTCCTGTGATCCACAAATGACTCCTCTCCTTAACCCTAGTTGAGCCAATAATGGGATTCAGATCATATAAATTCATAAAAAGAAAAATAGTTATGTGAGTGATGGTTAGAGAGCACAAAACTGACTCATCTATGTGAGTGACATTAGTAGGATGGCAGAAGAGGAAAACTCATCCCCCTCTTCAGGTCCATAAAAAAAAACCAGCCAAAGGAGAAAGGAATAAGAGAACAATTAAGACAAATGTCAACACAGAAGAGCCAAAAAAGGAGACGTGCACAGAAAGATTAATTGGAAAGATCAAATTAGCAAACCTATGTAAAGATGGCTCAGTTTAAAAACAAAGGACAGTGTTACCTCTATCAGCCAGAGTGCTTGTGTTAGCTTTGACCCTAGTGGTTGGTTTTGCAAAAAACCCAGGGAAACTTTGCTGTTAGGAATCATAGACGTTTCTGCAAATATAAAATCCAGGACCAATGGCTTCAATAGTGAATTTTACCAAACATTCAAAGAACATTTGATACTTTTCTCAGGAATTAATATATATAAAAAATAAAAGGCATTCAAATTTCATGAGCCCAAATGTAGTTAAAAATGGGGTTAAGCATGTAGAGACATTTTCTGAAGAACTATGTACAAATGAGCAACAAGAATATAAAAAATGTGTTTTCTTATGGATCAAGACAAACTTTATTCAGGCCACTGCAACACTATGAACTACAAATCCTGCCCAATGGAAGCTCAGTACAGCACTTACTGGGGCTGCAGGGAGAAGAGAGGGAAGTGCAAACAAACAAACCTTACCAAGACGGCAAGTACCCAGAAAACCGGGGAAGCAAGCAGTGCTCACAGTCCACATGTTGACAACAAAGCATCCCAGAGGGAACTGTAGACATTGAAAAATGCAAAGTCTGGTCCAGGCCCCTGGAGAAAATCTTACCCATAGAGGACATAAGTGTGAAGTTCTCCACCATCACTTCGAGGTACAGGCATCTCTGAGCCTCATCAAGGAGGCACCATTCTTTACTGGAGAAGTTCAGAGCAACATCCTCAAAGGTCACATCAACCTGTCAGAATTAATATAAGTGAATCAGAAACAGTCTGAGCACCCGCGTTCCAACTCCATAAAAATCTTCTCCACGCTCCATTTCTTCCAGGGCTCCACACTTCAGAGAAGACACCACGCTTTGGAGCAGCGCTGCCTGCCTGGTCATCACCGTCCTGTTCATCACTTCTATCCCCCTCAGCGAAAGCTCTTAGGAGAAATAGAAATGGGGCTAGGGGTGGAAATGGGGGTGAGGAGATGAAAGGAAAAGTGCCACCTTATTTCTGTGCCAGGCTGCCTGGGCTCCATTCTCCTTGCCAAGAAAACCCACTACTATCTCCTAGATCATGTCTCTAAGACAGTGGTTCTTAAACTTTTTGAAATCAGGGCGCATTTAAAATCCTACAAATATCGACCTGGGAACACTGAGGTCGCCAGTTCAAAACCCTGCACTGGTCTGGTCAAGGCACATATGGGAGTTGATGATTCCAGCTCCTCCCCCCTTTCCCTCTTTCTCTCTCTCTCTGTCTCCTCTCTAAAATGAATAAAATAAAAAGAAATTAAAATCGTACAAATAATTGTAGGTGCACTATATACAAATTTCTGAGAAATATGTTATAATAATTAAGTCAAATATTAAAGAAAATAAAGTCCAAGCGTGCTTTTTATAGTAATTAAATGAAATAAATACGACAAAATTAAATTTATTCTGACACTAAAAAACATTTTTGTTACATTTTTTGAGTTATTCTTTTTATAGTATGTAAAAGAGTGGTTAAAAAATAAGAAATACTGCCTGACCTGTGGTGGCGCAGTGGATAAAGCGTCGACCTGGGAACACTGAGGTCGCCAGTTCAAAACACTTCGCTGGTCTGGTCAAGGCACATATGGGAGTTGATGCTTTCAGCTCCTCCCCCCTTTCTCTCTCTCTCTGTCTCCTCTCTAAAATGAATAAAATAAAAAGAAATTAAAATCGTACAAATAATTGTAGGTGCACTATATACAAATTTCTGAGAAATATGTTATAATAATTTAGTCAAATATTAAAAAAAATAAAGTCCAAGTGTGCTTTTTATGGTAATTAAATGAAATAAATACGACAAAATTAAATTTATTCTGACACTAAAAAACATTTTTGTTACATTTTTTGAGTTATTCTTTTTATAGTATGTAAAAGAGTGGTTAAAAAATAAGAAATACTGCCTGACCTGTGGTGGCGCAGTGGATAAAGCGTCGACCTGGGAACACTGAGGTCGCCAGTTCAAAACCCTGCACTGGTCTGGTCAAGGCATATATGGGAGTTGATGCTTCCAGCTCCTCCCCCCTTTCTCTCTCTCTCTCACTCTGTGTCTCCTCTCTAAAATGAATAAAATAAAAAGAAAAAAAAAGAAATAGTGCAAAAAAGTTATCTTTTTATATGTATACATTCTTAGTAAGATTTAGTAAATTTGGCAGGTCATCGCGCAAATATGTTAAGTTTTTTTATTCTTGTGTTTATGAGAATCATGAGCCTGATGTATCCTATAGGGATTTCTTCAATGTTTGGGCATTTATTTGAAAGGTAAACTCTCATTTCCTCATCAATACATTGAAGAATTCCTCTGTTATTACTCTTAATTGTGTTGAGGGTAGAAAATCCTAATTCACATAAATAGGATGTTGAAAATTGTAGTAAAGTGTTCAAAGCTTTTTTAGATATTGCCGCATATTCTTCTTTTACAGAAATCCAAAAGGCTTCAAGAGACAGTTCCTTATGTTTAATCATCAATCCATGATCAGTAGAAATAGCTGACAGTTCTTCTTCTGTTAATGTTAAACTAAAATAACTTGAAGCTTCCAGGAATGAGTTTCTAATCCAATCATATTATTCAGTGTTAAGTGATGGAAAATAAGAACCCAATTTTTTTTCTAAACTTATTAAATGTTCAATTATTATTGGAAGTGTTTCATTTATGCAAGTGTTATTTACCAATGTAAACATTCCCAAATTACTTTCTATAGCTTTTCTTTTCCAAATCTGTAGTTTTCCCTGAAACACTTTCATTTTGTCAGTGGATGTGATAATACTTTCTTCTTTCCCTTGCATGCTAGTATTCAAAATATTGAGTTGTTGAAATATATCGGCCAAATACTGTAACCTGGCGATCCAAAATTCGCACTGAAGGAGGTTACAAAAATATAACTGTTTCATCTCTTCAAAAAACACAAGAAATTCTTGTCCTAGCTCGTGTACATGGGTACTTTTGCCCTTGACAACCACCTCATCTCAGTGTGTAAAAGCAGCCATCTGTGTTGTGAATCCATATCAATACAAAGCTTTTTGAATAAACATGATTTGACAGGTCTTGTTTTAATAAAGTTTACCATCTGAACAACTTGATCTAAAACTTCTCTTAATATTTCTCCCAATGTTTTGCCATCAAGGCCTCCCTATGGAAAAAGCAGTGAGTTATAACATTCTCATTTTCATTTTTTACAAAAGATGTAAGACCCTTGACACAGCCTACCATGGAAGGGGCGCCATTTGTACAAATGCCTACACGCGACTTCCATGTTAACTGCCATATATCAAGACAGTTGTAAGGTATTTTTCCACTGAGAAAGAAGGAAAGGGCCGGAGCCACGAAGTGTGGAATAGCAAAGGCTTTATTTAGTACAGCGCATCCCACCCGACAAGGTCCCCTGGTCCCGGGGGACAGAGGCCAGAGGAGTCGCATAGATTAAACTGCATGGATATTTAAAGGGGTCCTCTAGGGTGGGTGAGCTAATATGATGTGGTGAAATCTAACTGGCTAATGGACGGTTGCTCTTTTCCCAAGGACCTCTGGGAAGTTTCTTTTGGCGCGCTTGGTTGTGGGTGGCCCTAGCCAAAATTCCCAGGTCTGAGTTCCTCATGTGACCCTCCCCCATTATCCACTAACCTTACATTCTGACCTTTTGTGTTAAATAGAATAGGGGCAACATTTATTTGTCTGGCTACTTCCTGCTGGTTAGGGGTGTCGTGGGGAGGGGAGGTCGGCAGGTGGTGGCTTTGAGGGGTGTCAGGAGGAACATCTGTTTGGCCGTAAGTTGAGAAACTTCACAGATGCGGTTCTGTAAGAATTTTAAAAAAGAGGCGCAAATATGAGTTATATGCTGATAATTAGAAGAAGATTTAGGATAGGGGCAGCCCAGGTAAGAATGGGTGCCTGCCATCAGGAGTTAAGCGGGTTGTAGGAGGAGAGATTCTTTCTTAATTTTCTCGCAGACGGTTGAGGAGACTGAAGCTTCTTTCATCAGGCCAGTCTTACTGAACAGCATTGTTCCCTGCTTCAGGTCACTCTGGTGGTAGATTCCTGGTGGGAGGGACAGGAGCAACAGGAGGGTCTGCAGGGCCCAACCTTTTGTGAGCTGAAGACAAGTAGGGCCCAGTGGTTCTGATTGCCAGCGATCCTGCATGGGAGCAAGCTTGAGGCAAGAGACATAGTTAAAATGAGGGTCATATTGATTATGGGGGAGCCCTTCATATTGAGGAATGGTAGGAGTAAGTAGGAAGATGCTGTCAGTTGGGTAGTGTCTCCGAGACTGTGTTAAATATCTCGACCCAGAAGGAGTACAGGGCACGATGGCATAATTAAGAACAAGTGTAGCCTGACCAGGTGGTGGCGCAGTGGATAGAGCGTCAAACTGGAATGCGGAAGACCCAGATTCGAAACCCCAAGCTCGCCAGCTTGAGCGCGGGCCCATCTGGCTTAAGCAAAAGCTCGTTAGCAAGGGGTTGCTTGGTCTGCTGAAGGCCCGCGGTCAAGGCACATGTGAGAAAGCAATCAATGCACAACTAAGGTGTTGCGATGGCAATAAAAAACTAATGATTGATGCTTCTCACCTCTCTCCATTCCTGTCTGTCTGTCCCTCCCTATCCCTCTCTCTGTCCCTGTAAAAAAAATAAAAAATCCTTTAGACCCTACTTTCAGTGCCGGGGCCACTTTATTTCCCAATTGGCCCCGGACATTTGGAAGAAACTTAAGAAGGCAGAGGGGGGCTCGCAAACCCCTATCCGAGACCTGATGAACATGGCATTTAAGGTTTTTAAAATTTTTTATTTATTTATTCATTTTAGAGAGAAGTGAGAGTAGAGAGAGTATGAGAGAGAGAGAGAGAGAGAGAGAGAGAAAGGGGGGAGGAGCTATAAGCATCAACTCCCATATGTGCCTTGACCAGACATGTGCAGGGCTTTGAACCAGCGACCTCAGCCTACCAGGTTGATGCTTTATCCACTGCGCCACCACAGGTCAGGCACATTTAAGGTTTTTAATGGTTGAGAGGCACAGGCTGAGGCTTTTAGCCAGGCACACATGCAACAGAAGGTAGCACTCCAAACCCAGGCTATTGTGGCAGCCCTTAGGCGAGAGCAACAGGGGCAAAGCACAGGAAGTGCTCAACCTAAGTGTGGGCCACAAACAGGATCCCCACCGGAAGCTTGCTTTAAGTGTGGCAAGGAGGGTCATTGGTCTCGACAATGCCCCTCCCCAAGGCTACCCACTAAGCCTTGTCCTAAGTGCAAGCAGCCTGGTCACTGGCGGAGTGATTACCCCCTCTGGACAGCAGGTACATCCTCAGCATCTCAGGCTGGAGGACAGGCCGCTCAGATGGGAGGCCAATCTAGCCAAGTAAACCCATCATTCGAATTCCTAGGCCTCATGGACAGCTGACATGGCCCGGACTCGGAGACCCCCCCTCACTCTCTCTGAGCCACGGGTGAAGCTACAGGTAGCGAGTAAGTCCATCTCATTTCTTGTGGACACGGGGCTACCTTCTCTGTTTTGCCATCACACTCTGGACCTCTAGTTCCCTCACAGGTCTCGGTTATGGGAGTTGATGGGACCCCTTCTCCTCTTCGTACACTACCCCTGACATGCAGTCTGGACAGAATCCCCTTTTCACACTCGTTCTTAGTCATACCATCGTGCCCTGTACCCCTTCTGGGTCGAGACATTCTACACAGTCTCGGAGCCACTATCCAGCTGACAGCATCTACTCACCTACTCCTACCACTCCTTACTGAAGGCTCTCCTGCTACTACAGATCACCCTACCCAATCATGCCTCCTGTTCCACCAAATGTTGTCAACCCTCAGGTCTGGGACACTTCTACCCTTGTAGTAGGAACCCATCACCCACCTGTATGCATCCACTTAAAGAATCCCTCCCAATTCCCAACTAGACCCCAATTCCCTATTTCAGCAAGTCACCGACAGGGCGTTAAACCAGTAATTACCCGCCTCTTGAACCAAGGCTTACTCATCCCCACAGATTCTCCCTGCAATACCCCCATCCTTCCTGTTCAAAAACCTTCAGGAGTTTATCGCCTCGTACAAGACTTACACCTAATCAATGAGGCAGTAGTTCCCCTCCATCCAGTGGTCCTTAATGCTTACACCTTACTGTCACACATTCCCTCAGACACCACTCATTTCACAGTCCTAGATCTCAAGGATGCCTTCTTTACCATTCCTCTATACCCTGACTCTTACTTTTTGTTTGCTTTTACTTGGACTGACCCGGACACTAATGCAGCCCAGCACCTTACGTGGACTGTCTTACCCCAGGGGTTTATAGACAGCCCACACCTGTTTGGGCAGGCACTAGCTCAGGATTTAGCTACATGTGATCTCAACACAAGTACTCTCTTACAATATGTAGATGATCTACTTCTCTGCAGCCCTTCCTGGTCTGCCTCAAGGAGACACACTGCCACCCTTCTCAATTTCCTTGCTGTGAAGGGATAGCGTGTCTCCCCTACTGAGGCTCAACTTCACTCAGTCTGTAGTCTGTTTAGGAATCACCTTAACCCCCACTACTCGAGGTCTCACCCTAGATCGGACTCAGACCCTCCGCAGCCTCCAACCACCTATCGCTGCCGATCAGATTCTTTCTTTCCTCGGTCTGATAGGCTTCTTTAGACACTGGATTCCCAATTTTGCACTCTTAGCCAAACCCCTCTACGAGGCTGCAAAAGAGACTCCCATGGGACCTCTCACATCTCCCAACACCATCAAAAGGGCTTTCTCTACCCTTTGAGACGCCCTCATCTCTTCTCCCCCTCTCGCTTTACCTGACGACTCCAGACGTCTCTTCCATCTTTTCACTGATGAAAAGCACGGTAATGCTGTTGGCGTGTCAACCTGTGGGGCCTACATACCGCCCCGTGGCATACCTCTCTAAACAACTGGACACCACCGTCAAAGGCTGGCAGCCCTGCCTCCGGGCACTGGGCGCAGCAGCAGAACTCACCAAGGAGGCTACTAAGCTCACCCTTTCCGAACCCATCACTGTCTTCTCCTCCCACAGGCTCACTGACCTCCTTTCACACAAGTCCTTTTCTCTGTTAAGTCCTTCCCGCCTACAAGAATTTCATCTCCTGTTCATTGAAAACCCTTCAATCACTCTTTTGTCCTCTCCTTGACTCAACCCAGTCACTCTACTGCCAGCTCTGACGACAGTTCCAGAACCCACCCATTCTTGTACGGAACTAATAAATTTTTTCAACAGACCTCGAGATGGATTATCAGATTCTCCTTTAAAAGATCCAGATCTAATACTCTTGTGGATGGAAGTCCTGTACAGGGACCTAACAGACAACGACGGGAGGTCTACGCGGTGGTCACCACCTCCTCCACCCTAGAAGCTCAACAGCCGCCAGAGGGCACCACCTCCCAGAAAGCAGAGCTGATCGCCCTCACGTGGGCACTCACTCTGACCCAAGGAAAACACGTAACCATATATACTGACTCAAAATATGCGTTTCTTATCACCCACAGCCACTCCGCCCTCTGGAAGGAAAGGGGCTTCCTCACAACTAAGGGCTCCCCCATAATCAATGCTACCCTCATTTCTAAACTTTTGCAGGCATTACAGCTTCCCGCTGAGGTGGCTGTGGTACATTGTAGGGGCCATCAAACCTCTCAAGACCCAGTGGCCTTGGGAAATGCCCGGGCAGATGCGATAGCTCGAAACCTCTCCCTGGGAGCCTCCCCCACTCCTCTCATGTTTCTCTCCACCTCCTTGAAACCTTCCTACACTCTTGAGGAAGAACAAACCCTCCTCAAAAAGGGTGGAGATGTGTGCAACCAGGGATGGATATTTCTCAGAAATAGAATTGCCTTACCAAAGGACAGGCTGAAACTCTCCTTTCTGATAGCCACTGTTCCTTACACATAGGGCCAAAAGCTCTCTATCTGATCTTGCAACCACTCTTTTTCTTCCCAGACCTCCAGCAGACTATTGAAAAGGTACACGCAGCATGCACTGTCTGTTCCAAAGCCTCTACACAAGGGGGACTCCGCCCCCACTTTCCCACTCATCCACTGAGGGGGCACGTGCCAGGCCAGGATTGGCAAATTGACTTCACTCATATGCCCCCCCCTCACAAAAAACTTCGTTATCTCTTAACTTTTGTGGATACCTTTTCAGGATGGATAGAAGCCTTTCCGACCTCTTGAAAGACGGCGGACACTGTTGCCTCCATTCTCATTGAACGTATCATCCCGCAGTTTGGACTGCAGACTACCATCCAGTCTGACAACGGCCCGGCCTTCACTGCCCAAATAGTCCAGCAGGTTGCCACCTCTCTCAACATTACCTGGAAACTCCACGTACCCTATGGTCCTCAATCGTCGGGGAACATGCGGACCAGACCCTTCCTTCCATAGGGGGCCCAGATGAAGCACACCCAACGATCCCCCTCCAACCAGGAGACAGGGTTCTTCTAAGGGAGCTCCAGTCTGGCTCCCTACAGTCCAGATGGACGGGACCCCATATGGTAATACTGACGACTACTACTGCAGCTAAACTCCTAGGACAAACACCTTGGTATCATGTCTCTCACCTCAAGCTTGCTCCCGTGCAGGACCGCTGGCAGTCATAACCACTGGGCCCTACTCGTCTGAGACTCACCAAGAGGTTGGGCCCTGCAGACCCTCCTGCTGCATCCTGTCCCTCCCACCAAGAACCTGCCACCGGAGTAAACGGAACCAAGGAGCAATGCTGTTCAATAGGACTGGCCTGATGAAAGAAGCTCCAATCTCCTCAACCATCTGCAAACAAAAATCTCTCCTCCTACAACCTACTTAGTCCCTGATGGCAGCCACCCATTCTCACCTAGGCTGCCCCTATCCTAAATCCTCTTCTAAATATCAACGTATAACTCATATGTGTTTCTTTTTTAAATTCTTACAGAAGCGCATCCGCGACGTTTCTCAACTCATGTACAAACTGATGTCCCTCCTGACACCCCTCAAAGCCAGAACCAGCCAACGTCCCCCTCCCCACGACACCCTTATTCAGCAAGAAGTAGTCAAACGGAAGGGAACAAGGTCGTGCAAAAAAGGCTTTGGTGTAATATCGCCATTTTTTGCAAGGCTTCCAGCAGCGCAATGTTGGGACAGAGCATTCGGAGGTTCACAACCTCTGTGGTCCGCAGGAGCCACTATGAGGAGGGCCCAGGGAAGAATTTGCCATTTTCAGTGGAAAATATGTGGCGGTTACTAGCCATGATGACACTGTTCTTTGGGTCTGGATTTGCTGCACCTTTCTTCATAGTAAGACACCAGCTGCTTAAAAAATAAGGATGTTTTTGTTGATTCGGGAAACAGATAAGAAGAGGATCGTTTTGAGAAGTGCAGTCTTTGAAAAATGGATTAAACTGTTGAACTCAACATATTAGATATGTTTGTAAATAAACTTAATGGCATGAAAAAAAAAGCAGCAGTCAGACAGATAAACAGCGCCCCTTTTCTATTTAACCAAAAAGGCTGGAATATAGGGTCCCTGACTAAGGGGAGTGGTTACGTGGGGAAATCAGAGCCCCAGTCTTTGTCTGGGATCGCTCACATGGCCAGGTGCGCGAAAACTACACTTCCCATAAACCTTTGGGAGAAAAGACACTGCCCTCAGCCAGTGAGATTTCACTATGTGATATTAGCTAGACAACCCTGGGAGGACCGCTTTTTAAATCTGGCACCATGCGGTTCCGGGGCGAGATTCCTGGCATTCATCTCCCATGCCAGAAAGTCCCGTCTGAGAAGCCCTCTGTACCAAATAAAGCCTTAATAGTTAAAAAAAAAAAAAAAAGAAAGAAAATACGGGAAATTAAGAAAATACAAGGTCAAGAAGGCCCTGTAATTGCTGCAGGCAAGAACCAAAACCTGCATCTTGCTTTATTTATAGGGCAAATTGAGGCCATTAGCAAATTTTAACTTTATACCAAAGGATAGAAGAAACTTACATCCAGTCTTTCTGGGGAACTTGGGGAGTAGTGTAAACAATCCAGCACCACAGTTTAACAGTCTTTTGCAACCTAATCAGGCAAGTAATGTGGGCTGTTGGGCAGACTGTCAACTCACAACCAATTCCCCACACCTCTGTCACCCAAAAATTTAAACTCCAAAAACCCTGTTGGTTTTTTGGTCCCCGACACACACATATTTCTCTGAAATACAATAGGGTGCACCAGTGCGCCCTGGTGCAAACTTTGAGAACCAATGCCCTAAGACACAGCAAATCATGAGCTTACCCTTCACTCTTAAGTCCCCACATCAGGTACCCAGGACCATCATCTCAAATTTCCTCTAATTTGCAAACCACTGAGTATCCGTACGTCCTTCACATCTTCAGGCCCCAGGGTCACTTCTCAGCTCAGCTACCTTTCTATTCCACACCAGAGGGATCTCTCTGAACGCACCCATAAACTTGGCACATGGCACCCAGAGTGCACGACATATACATACAGGGTCCAGCACAACCCCAATCCTCTGAGGACACTCACAGCTAGGAAAAGCCCCAAATGAGGTTCTCAATCTTCCCTACCTGCTTCTGATTTTTGCATCAATATTTGCCCCCCAAAATCCACATGGGAATTTCAGATATGGATAACTCCTTTAGACTCTGCACTGTATTTCTGTACCCTCAAAAGCTACATTATTCTCTCTACTCAAACATTTTAAAGAACCCACTGTCATTGGTCTCTATTTCAGAAAGAGTGACACTCAGAAATGACCACATTTGCTCACGATCTTACCGACCAGCAAGACTGAAATCAGCACAACACAAAACTGAAGGTGATGCAAAGCAATGCCCTTGGAATCATCCTATCCCTACTTCTTGCCTGCCTTGACAGCCATCATAATAAATTCGTGGAATCCGTGGCCATTTGAAAGATCACAATTTCTCCCATTGAGACATCACGATCAACTCCTCTTCCTCACATGTGCTTGTGAGGACCAGCAACCCCTACTTGGTGACAAAAAAGAAAACCCTCTTCAACATGGGCTATCTTTAACCTCTGCCACCAAATCCTGCATTTCCTCCACAGATCCACACTGATGCACAAAGGAGCCTTCACTTTAACACGTCTCCATCCTCAAACACTGTCCAAGTAAAAAAATTATATCTCTATTCATGTTCACTATTTATGCAACCCCAGAGATATCCCCACATTGCCTTCTCTCACGTCTATACTCTATCACCAGTGGAATTCATGTAACCCCCTTATGTCTTCTCCTTTGATCCTTTTTTATCTTTTGATAGAGCCGGGGAGGGGGGGGACAGACAGACAGGAAGGGAGAGAGATGAAAAGCATCAATTTTTCATTGTGTCACTTTCATTGCTCATTGATTCCTTTCTAACGTGTGCCTTGACCAGGGGATAGAACAGATCAAGTGGCCCCTTGCTCAAACCAGCGAGTGGCCTCATGCTGGTAAGCCTTCCTCAAACCAAATCAGCCCACTCTCAAGGTGGTGACCTTGGGGTCTCAAACCTGGGTCCTCCGCATCACAGTTTGGTGCTCTACATACTACACCACCTGGTCAGACCCCCTTTGTTTCTGAAGAGTAAAGTAAATGGTATAATTTCCATTTTCTAGAACATATTCTCAATCATTGAGATATTTCCTTCCTGGCAATCATCAGTTTGGCTCCAATAAATTCATTAAAAAATTTCTCAACCTGACCAGGTGGTGGCGCAGTGGATAGAGCGTATAACTGGGATGTGGAAGACCCAGGTTCGAGACCCTGAGCTCGCCAGCTTGAGCACGGGCCCATCTCGCTTGAGCAAAAGCTCGTCAGCTTGGACCCAAGGTAGCTGGCTCCAGCAAGGGGTTGCTCGGTCTGCTGAAGGCCCGTGGTCAAAGCACATGTGAGAAAGCAATCAATGAACTAAGGTGTTGCGACGGCAACGGAAAAACTCATGATTGATGCTTCTCAGCTCTCTCCGTTCCTGTCTTTCTGTCCCTATCTATCGGTCTCTCTGTCCCTGTAAAAAAAAAAAAAAAAAAAAAATTTTTTTGGCCCTGGCCCGTTGGCCCAGTGGTAGAGCGTCCGCCCAGCGTGTGAAAGTCCACGGCTGTTTAAGGTCAGGGTACACTGGGGAAGCACCAATCTGCTTCACCACCCTTCCCCTCCAGCAGCCAAGGCTCCACTGGTGCAAAGTTGGCCCAGGCGCTGAGGACACCCATTCCTTTGCCTCAGGTGCTAGAATGACTCCAATTGCAGCGAATCAACGCCCTAGATGGGCGCAGCATCGCCCCCTGGTGGGCATGCCGGGTGTATCCGGTTGGATGCATGCAGGAGTCTGACTGCTGTCTGACTGCCAAATCACTTCTATCTTTGAAAAATTACAAAAAGGAAACAACAACAACAACAAAGAAAAACCCCAACTCTATAACCCTGGAATGTTAGCTTGGTTGGTTAGAGTGTCGTTCAAAAGGACAGAGGTGGCTGGTTCAATCCCCAGTAAGTGTATATACAGGGCAGACTGATGTTCCT
This sequence comes from Rhynchonycteris naso, assembly GCA_037038555.1. Lineage (NCBI taxonomy): Eukaryota > Metazoa > Chordata > Mammalia > Chiroptera > Emballonuridae > Rhynchonycteris > Rhynchonycteris naso. The sequence continues at coordinate 238,424,393 of CM072997.1, forward strand.
ATCTCTCTCTCCCTGCCTCTCGCATTGAAATCAATAAATTAAAATTACTTTATTTAAATAATAAAATAATTCTCTAGAAATCTGAATTTCTTTACGGTCACACCAGAAATTGGAGCACCTTGATGTTTCCTCTGTCCTGCACTCAGAACAAAGATTTGAAGTATCCCCATAGTCCCCACATCCAAGAGCTGGACAAATACCAAGAGAAAGGTCTGCAGACACTATATAGTAGTGTCACCAGTGAGAGACTGAAGCATCCTTTTCTTCCTTGTCTAATTTACGAAAGTGAAATTGACTTTTGAACTTCAAAACTTGTGAGAAGGCACAGACAACCACCATTCACCTCCAGGGAAGCAGGTCTCCTCGGTAGGCCCGCCCAGCAATGATGTCTGGTGACCTCCAGCAAACTGTCCATGCCCTACAGTATCTTCTTTTTTTCGTTGCAACACCTTAGTTGTTCATTGATTACTTTCTCACATGTGCCTTGACCGTGGGCCTTCAGCAGACGGAGCAACCCCTTGCTGGAGCCAGCGACTTTGGATCCAAGGAGGCGAGCTTTTGCTAAAGCCACATGGGCCCGCACTCAAGCTGGCGAGCTCAGGGTCTCGAACCAGGGTCCTCCGCATCCCAGTCCGACGCTCTATCCACTGCGGGACCGCCTGGTCCGGCTACAGTCTCTTCTCAGTGCTGACTCTAACCCGCTCTGTGAACTGGGACCAGGACTCAACTCCCTGGGGCTCACTGTCTTCTCATCCCATCCCAGTCTGTTTTATCAGCAGGATTAAAAAAAAATGTTTTGAAAGACTTTATTCATTTTAGAGACACAGAGAGAAATCACGTGTGTGTGTGTATGTGTGTGTGTGTGTGAGAGAGAGAGAGAGAGAGAGAGAGAGAGAGAAAAGAGGAAGAGGATGAAGCGTCAACTCCCACGTGTGTCTTGACTGGGCAATCCCAGGGTTTCAAACCCTCGACCTTAGTGTTCCAGGTTGAAGCTTTATCCACTACGCCACCACAGGTCAGACTCTCAGCAGGATTTTAAAACTTTATAAAAGCATAAAATAGTCTGTGTTTCTCCCTGTTCCAAACCTTTCATAACTCGAAGGAACAACCCTCCCCCCCCCCCCAATAAAGGCACAATCCCTCTGCCTCCTAATTAAGGCCTGACTGCACCTCAGACTATTTCAGAAAGACAGAAGAGGAATCGCAGTCTTCCGGGTCCTTCAGAGTCCGCGAGCCCTCAGCCTGTAACTTCTCCCAGCTCCATCACACCGGGTGTCACCCACAAGCGCCTCACGGTCCGGTTCGCCCAGGGCCTGGTGACCGCACCGGCACCGGGGATCCAGGTTCGGAGGGATGATGTGGTGAGGTCCGGGGGACGCGCTCACCTCCGCCAGGCGCCTCAGCGTGGCCGCCGCCATCGGACTCTGCGGGTGGAGCGCGGCTGGAGCAGCGGGTGACACGCGCCCCCGGCACGGGGTCGCTGTCTGGCCCCGGCGCGGGTCACCCTGGTGTCGTCAGGGAGCATCACACTTGCCATTCCCTAGTTTTTCGTTCATTCTTTCGAAAAATCAGGACTTTTTTAAAACGACGCGGAACGTGGGAAAATTGTTAAAAATCAGGACTGTCCCGCCAAAAGCGGGACGTCTGGTCACCTTACCCTAATGACCATTTTCTTTTCTTGACCGTTTTTAGTATTAAAAAAGATATACTGAAAGGTAGTTTATTATTTCATGAATTTAATACTTAAATAAGAACAATAAAAGAGGTAAACAAAACTAGAATACGGCCTGACCTGTGGTGGCGCAGTGGATAAAGCTTCGACCTGGGAACACTGAGGTCGCCAGTTCAAAACCCTGCACTGGTCTGGTCAAGGCACATATGGGAGTTGATGCTTCCAGCTCCTCCTCTCTCTTTCTCTCTCTCTCTCTCTCTCTTTCTCTCTCTCTCTCTCACTCTGTGTCTCCTCTCTAAAATGAATTAAAAAAAAAAACTAGAATACGTTTTAAAATATTAATGAAAAAACATTAAATATCCTGGCGTGTGGTGGCAAAGTGCATAAAGCATCAATCTCTAATGCTGAGGCTGCTGATTCAAAACCCCGGGCTAGCCTGGTCAAGGCACATATGGGAGTTGATGCTTGCTGCTCCTCTTCAGTCCTTCTCCCTCTCTCTTTCTCTATCTCTCTCCCTTCTCTCCAAAATGAATTTTAAAAATCTTTAAAAAAAATACTATCTAAAAACACCCAATAAAACTGTTATTTAAGATATTTCTGCCTGACCAGGTGGTGGCACAGGTGGTGGATAGAACACTGGACTGGCACACAGAGGACCCAGCTTTTTTTTTTTTTTTTTTTTTTTTACAGGGACAGAGAGAGTGTCAGAGAGAGGGATAGATAGGGACAGACAGACAGGAACCAGGAACGGAGAGAGATGAGAAGCATCAATCATCAGTTTTTTGTTTTGACACCTTAGTTGTTCATTGATTGCTTTCTCACATGTGCCTTGACCGCGGGCCTTCAGCAGACTGAGCAACCCCTTGCTGGCGCCACCGACCTTGGGTCCAAGATGACAAGCTTCTGCTCAAGCCAGATGGGCCCGCGCTCAAGCTGGCGACCTCAGGGTCTTGAACCTGGGTCTTCCGCATCCCAGCCTGAAGCTCTATCCACTGCGCCACCGCCTGGTCAGGCGAGGACCCAGCTTTGAAACTCTGACCACAAGCTTCAGTGCAGGCTCATCTGGTTTGAGCATGGCTCACCAGCTTGAGCTCAAGGTCACTGGCTTGTGCAAGGGTTCATTAGCACTGGTGGAGCTTCTCAGTCAAGGATGTATGAGAAAGCAATGAATGGAGGAGTGACATCAGAGAAATGGCGTCATGAGGAGTGCTTCCAATATTTCCCCTTGAAATTTCAACAAATTCAATAACTAAGGACAGAAAAAAAATCTCAGGAACACCTGAAATATACACACACCAGAGAAAGGTATGATTGGGCAGAAAGGTGGCTGAATATATAATCCACTCTGAAGGAAATAAGATGAAGAACGAAATATTCTGCTCTCCTCATTCATCTGGAACCAAGAAAAACAGAGGATCTGGGGTAGAGGAAAGAAGCTAGGATAAAGTGGATGATGAAGCAGAGAATAGAGCAGACCAGCACGGCCTGAGATTGTGGACACAGGGCTAGCACTCGTGGCTGGCTGTGACGGAGGTTGCCAGTTCGGGTGGCCCGTGGAGGCTGGTGCGGGAGTGGCTTGGTGTGCTCCCAGGTCCGTGAGAGTGTACGAGTGGCTCCAACTGGCTCCTCTGGCATGGGTGCACGTGCTTGCAGGCTGGCGGTCTTAGCCTGGGATTATCAGCAGTGCACATCGGTATGGGCTGTAGCCAGCATTACTGTGTAGTCCCGGCTTTCCAACCAGCAGCACAGGTAGGGCACAAGGCCTGGGATCCCTAGGCCTGGACTTGTCTGGGCGGGGCGCCTCCACAAGCCGTTACAGGTCTCATAGCGCATCGCAGCATTCCCAGCACTGACTGAGATAACAGGCATTTGTGCACCTAAGTGGGCAGAAGCAAACCTCTGTGTGCACTGCAGAAGTTGTGGGGCTGGGCACGCACGTGGCTTGCTGAGGGCTACCCAACAGGGCACAAGGGAGAAACTTGTGGAGATTAGACCTGCAGAATACTGAGGCATACTAGACATGCCTGGGGGCCCTTAGAAAGGTGCAAGACCTGCAATCAGCTCCCAGTTCTGCCTGCTTTCACTGGTGGCTCTGGTTGGCACAGCCTTACCCAGAACTGTGCTTTTAGCGGTACTAGAGGAAGGACCTGGCTGCTCTTAGAGCTCTTGCACTGCAAGCAGTCGCTGGGGTAACCTCACAGCTAAGTACCCAGGCTGCTAGCTCAGGAGAGAGAGACATGGGGAGAGGCACCTGTAAAACTGAGTCTCCCATTGTCAAAGCCTGCAAACCCTAACAGCTGAGGCCTACCCGACATTACTGCCATAGTGATACAACAGCAAGTCTCTGCTCAAGAGCCCCACAGGGGCAAAACCTGTAGTGCAGACTCGCCTGCTGAAAATAAAAGAAGCCACCTCTCAAAAACAGAAAAAAATTATATTTTTTATAACTTCTTTTACTTTATTCTTTCTCTTCCCACTTTGGTCATTTTATCTTCTGTTTAATTCTTTCCTTTTCCTTTAGAACTTCATTATCCATAGTTGTTACATTTTTCATTCTTGTATTTTTTATGAGGGTTACATTTCAAAAACCTTAACATTTTTGCCTGACCAGGCGGTGGCACAGTGGATAGAGCGTCGGACTGGGATGCAGAGGACCCAGGTTCGAGGCCCCGAGCTCGACAGCTTGAGCGCAGGCCCATCTGGCTTGAGCAAAAGCTTGCCATCTTGGACCCAAGGTCGCTGGCTCCAGCAAGGGGTTGCTCGGTCTGCTGAAGGCCCGCAGTCAAGGCACATGTGAGAAAGCAATCAATGAACAACTATGGTGTTGCAACAGCAACGAAAAACTAATGATTGATGCTTCTTACCTCTCTCCGTTCCTGTCTGTCTGACCTTATCTATCCCTCTCTCTGACTTTCTCTCTGTCCCTGTAAAAAAAAAACTTAATATTTTTGCTTTTCTCTTTTTTTTATTCTTTTTCTCTCATTCAATCGCCATTTATCAATAAATTATTTTATTTGGGATTCATATTTTTTGCGGCATTTTGCATGTTTTTTACTTCATTAATTATGTCTTTGTCATTCTCCCTCGGTTCTGGCTCCCTGTTCTATGTAGTTTTTGTTTCACTTATCATAATAGAATTTTCATTTTCTCACTGTATCTTTTCAATTTTTATTTTTAAAATTATCTCTTATTAGTGTTATTAACAATACCACTCTAAAATCCAATTAAGGAAAAAGAAATAAAATATCATGGATATAAAAGACAGAGATGTAACTCAGACGATAAAAAAATCTCTACAAAAAATTTCAATTGCTTGAAAACCTTAGAGTTAAATGACAGAGAATTAAAAATCAAAGTCCTAAAAATACTCAGGGAAATACAAGAAAGCACAAAAAGGCAATTTAGAGAGCTCAAAATACAATTCAATGAAAAAACATACTTCACCAAGGAAATTAAACTTATAAAAAGGAACCAAACACAGATGAAAAACTCAATACATGAACTGAAAAATGAAGCAACAAGCTTACCTAATAGAACAAGGCAAATAGAGAATTAGTGACATAGAAGACAGTCATCCAGAGACACTACAGAGAGGAGACTCATGAATTTAAAAAAATGAGAACTCCCCATAGAAATTGTCTGAAGTCATCAGAAAAAGCAACATAAGATAATGGGTATATCAGAAGGAGAAGAAAGAGAAAGTGGAATGGAGAACATATTTAAATAATAATAGACAAGAACTTCCAAAGCCTGTGGAAAGAATTAGAACCTTGAATCCAAGAAGCAAACAGAACACCAAGTTACTTTAACCCAGACTTACTCCAAGACACATCAGAATAAAATTACCACAAACCAATGACAAAGAAAAAATCCTCAAGGCATCCAGGGAAAAGAAGAATACAACATATAAAGAAAGGCCCATTGGGCTATCATCAGATTTTTCAGCAGAAACTCTACAAGCCAGAAGAGAGTGGAACCCAATATTTAAAGTACCGAGAGAAACTTCCAGCTAAGAATACTATATCCATCAAAGCTATCCTTCAAATAAAAAGGGGAAATAAAAACATTCACTGATGCCTGACCAGGCGGTGGTGCAGTGGATAAAGCATCAGATTGAGATGTGGAAGGCCAACATTCGAGACCCCAAGGTCGCCAGCTTGAGCACGGGCCCACCTGGCTTGAGCAAAAGATCGCCAGCTTTGACCAAAGGTCGCTGGCTCCAGCAAGGGGTTGCTCAGTCTGCTGAGGGCCCACGGTCAGGGCACATGTGAGAAAGCAGTCAATGAACAACTATGGTGTCGCAACGGCAACGAAAAACTAATGATTGATGCTTCTCACCTCTCTCCGTTCCTGTCTGTCTGTCCCTATCTATCCCTTTCTCTCTGTCCCTGTAAAAACAAACAAAAAAACATTCACAGATACAGAAAAATGAGGGAAATTATCACCAGAAAACCCCCACTTCAGGAAATACTTAAAGGGGGTATTCCGACCAGATACAAAGAACAAAACAAAACAAAATTACAAGTAAAGCTCCAACAAGATCACAATAAAAACAAAATTCGTCTGTGACAACAAAATCAAAGGGAAGAGGACATCAGTAGGAAAGGAGGATGGAGTGCAGAAGCACTCATAAGATAATGGACTAAAATAAATATGATATATATCCTTTTAATTATTTTTATTTTTTATATATATCCTTTTTATTACCTAATGGTAAACACCCCTGAAAAAAACCATTACAGAAACACATGGCTTAAAAACAGAAGAAAGAGAGAAAAGAAATATGGAATATGACCAAACAAAAACAAATGACAGAAAAACAAAAGAGAAGAACCAAACAAGATACATAGCTATCAGAAAGCAATATATAAAATGGCAATAGAAAACTCTCAATGTCAATAATTACATTAAATATAAATGAATTGAATTCACCAATGAAAACACAAAGTAGCAGAGTGGATCAAAAAAGAAAATCCGCCTGACCAGGCGGTGGCGCAGTGGATAGAGCATTGGACTGAGATGCGGAAGACACGGGTTCAAGACCCCGAGGTCGCCAGCGTGAGCGCGGGTCCATCTGGCTTGAGCAAAAAGCTCACCAGAGTGGACCCAAGGTCGCTGGCTCCAGCAAGGGGTGGCTCAGTCTGCTGAAGGCCCATGGTCAAGGCACATGTGAGAAAGCAATCAATGAACAACTAAGGTGTCAAACAAAAAACTGATGATTGATGCTTCTCATCTCTCTCCATTCCTGTCTGTCCCTGTCTATCCCTCCCTCTGACTCTCTCTCTGTCCCTGTAAAAAAAAAAACAAAAAACTTGAAACAAATTAAATAGAAGAAAACATAGGTACCAAACTCACGGACCTTGGCAAAAAGAACATTTTACAAATTTGACTCCAAAGGCAAGGGAAGTGAATGCAAAGATAAATGAATGGGACTACATCAGACTAATAAGCTTTTGCATAACAAAAGAAACTGACAACAAACAGCCAGCCAACTAAATGGGAGATATTTTCAAACAACAGCATATATAAGGGCCTAATATCCAAACTATATAAAGAACTCACAAAACTCAACAAACAAGCAAACAATCCAATAAAAACACGGGAAGAGGACATGAACAGACACTTCTCCCAGGAAGGAATACAAATGGTCAACAAACATATGAAAAGATGCTCATCCTCACTAGCTATTAGAGAAATGCAAATCAAAACTACAATGAGATACTACCTCACACCTGGTAGATTAGCTATTATCCATAAGACAGGTAATAACAAGTGTTAGAGATGTTGTGGAGAAAAGGAACCCTCATCCACTGTTGGTGGGAATGTAAAGTAGTACAACCATTACGGAAGAAAGTATAATGGTTCCTCAAAAAATTAAAAATAGCCTGATCTGTGGTGGCGCAGTGGATAAAGCATTGACCTGGGAACACTGAGGTCACCAGTTCAAAACCCTGCACTGGTATGGTCAAGGCACATATGGGAGTTGATGCTTCCAGTTCCTCCCCCCTTTCTCTCTTTCTCTCTCTCTGTCTCCTCTCTAAAATGAATAAAAATAAATAAAAAAGAAACAAAAAGAAAAGAATTGTAAAAAAAAAAAAATAGTGATCTTCCTTTAAAAAAAAAATTAAAAATAGAACTACCATATGACCCAGCAGTCCCTCTATTGGGTATATACCCCCCAAAACTCAAAAACATTGGTATGTAAAGACACATGCAGCCCCATGTTCATCATAGCATTGTTCACAGTGGCCAAGACATGGAAACAACCAAAAAGCCCTTCAATAAATGATTGGATAAAGAAGATGTGGTACATATATACTATGGAATACTACTCAGCCATAGGATCATTTACGACAACATGGATGGACCTTGATAACATTATACTAAGTGAAATAAATAAATCAGTAAATACTAAGAACTGTATGATTCCATACATAGATGGGACACAAAATTGAGACTCATGGACACAGACAAGAGTGTGGTGGTTACCAGGGGGAGAGGAAGAGAAGAGGTGTAGAAGGGAGTGGCATAAAAAAAAAAAACAAATAACAGGTGACAAAGAAAAATTTGAATTTGGGTGATGGGTATACAACATAATCAAATGTCAAAATAATCTGGATATCTTTACTCTGAATCTATATACTCTCATTAATCAGTGTCACCCCATTAAAAATAATTGTCTAAAATTTTCAAAAAAAGCAATGAATGAACAATGAAGGTGCCACAATAAAGAATTGATGCTTCTCATCTCCCTTCCTGTCTGTCTGTCCCTATATGTCCCTCTCTCTCTCTCTGTCACACACAAAAGATATTTTATTGATTTTACAGAGAGGAGGGTTAAAGCAAAAGGTATAAATTCAGTTGCTTCTCTTTAGTGGTTCTTTGCTTGCTTGTTGTATGGGCCTTGACAAGGCAAGCACAATGTTTTGAACCAGCAACCTTAGTGTTTCAGGTCGATTGATGCTCTAGCCACTGCAAAACCACAGACCAGGCTGAACACTTTTTTTATTCACTCATATATACCACGAACATAGGAGAACCTCTGAAGATTGGATAATTAGTAAATGTTGAGCAATAAAACATGTTGCCATAGCTTTCCATCCACTTTTCTAAATTTTGTTGCTCACAGCTAGCTATATACAGTGTGTCCGTAAATTCATGGTGCACTTTTGACCGGTGACAGGTCAAAAGTCTGTACTTTTGTACAGACCTCGGGATACTCTAACCAAACAAGCTACAAGTTTTTTTTAAATGTTTAAATAAAGAACTGACTAAACCAAATATATTCTAGATGTGGAAGAATTGAATCGTTCCACACTGCCAGAAATATGCAAAAAGGTACAATCAGTTTAGATAACAATTTGCTAATTGCTTTACTTTAAATATTAACCTAGCAGACTACTGAAACTGTACACTGACGTAGAGAAAAAGATAAATGAAACATGTATTGACAAGAAAAATTACACACAAATTTTCATGCCAGCTTTATTTTCAATACTCCAAAATGAGAACCAAAAAGAAAAAACCAAATGTCATAAACAAGTGAATGAACCAAGTGGTGATATAATCAAAGAAAAAATATCAGCCAAAACAAGATAAGCAGCTATTATATCACCAATCAAGCTCTAAGTATTTATACAACATAAATGAAAACAGAAAAATGACTATTATTCCCATCATATAAACTCTAGAAAATGCAGTTATCTATTAAAATAGAAAGTAAACAAGTGGCTACTTAAAAAGCTGGGAAGGATAGCCTGACCTTAGTGGCACAGTGGATAAAGCGTCGACCTGGGAACACTGAGGTCGCCAGTTCAAAACCCTGCACTGGTCTGGTCAAGGCACATATGGGAGTTGATGCTTCCAGCTCCTCCCCCCTTTCTCTCTCTCTCTCTCTCACTCTGTGTCTCCTCTCTAAAATGAATAAAAATTAAAATTAAAATAAAAGCTGGGAAGGACAGAAAATGAAAGATTATAAAACAATTTTTTAAAAATCCATTGACAAATCTGGTCAGCATCTGACTATGGTGAGATTCAATTCTAACATGTGAAAGGCTCTGCTTCAAATATAGTTTACTAAATAAAACTTCGAGGCAGTGGCGCAGTGGGTAGAGCGTCGGACTGGGATGCGGAGGACCCAGGTTCGAGACCCCGAGGTTGCCACCTTGACAGCAGGCTCATCTGGTTTGAGCAAAGCTTACCAGCTTGGACCCAAGGTCACTGGCTTGAGCAAGGGGTTACTAGGTCAGCTGAAGGCCCATGGTCAAGGCACTTATGAGAAAGCAATCAATGTACAACTAGGGTGTCACAGCAAAAAACTGATGATGCTTCTCATCTCTCTCCGTTCCTGTCTGTCTCTCCCTATCTATCCCTCTCTCTGTCTTGGTAAAAAAAAAATCAGCCTGACCAGGTACTGGCGCAGTGGATAGAACGTTGGACTGGGATGCAAAGGACCCAGGTTCAAGACCCTGAGCTCACCAGCTTGAGCGCGGGCCCATCTGGCTTGAGCAAAAGCTCACCAGTTTGGACCCAAAGTCGCTGGCTCAAGCAAGGGATCACTCTGTCTGCTGAAGGCCCACGGTCAAGGCACATATGAGAAAGCAATCAATGAACAACTAACGTGTCACAATGAAAAACTGATGATTGATGCTTTTCATCTCTCTCTGTTCCTGTCTCTCTCTGTCCCTGAAAAAAAAAAATCTCCATGTCCAACATCTTGAATCCACATTCTCATGCCCTTTGTGGATCAGTCTTTCCTCAAGAACATCAAATATATCAAACAATCAAGGACTTCTAATCAACAGGAATGATGGTGTGTCACAAGTCACATCCCGGAGTGTAGATACTGCTTTTCTTTACCTCTCATTTCCTGCCTAAGCACCAATAGTCTTAGGTGAACATCTGAGAGGGTACAGACATTCACAAAACATTTTTTGACTACACTTTATTTACTCATTTTATACAAACAGAGAAAGAGAAGGGGGGAGGAGGATGAAGCATCAGGTCCCATATGTGCTTTGGCCACACAGCCCAGGGATTCGAATCAGCAACCAGTGTTCCAGGTCGACACTTTACCCACTGCACCATCACAGGTCAGGCCACAAAACACTTTTGATTATTTTCAATTACAGTGACTTTGGCGACAGAAGATAAACATGCCTGGCGATCCTCAGATTTGTGTACACACTGAACCTGCAGTCTTCTTCGCAGAAACAGTCTGGATTCATGTTTAAAAGAGGCAATTTCCACCTTGCTAGCTAAAGTCTCCTCCAATTCACACTGTACCACCGATTCTCTAACAGTCATGTTTTCCCCAATGGTCTTACAACCACTGACCATCACCCATGGAATTGTAGACTTTAATACACATGCACTTTGCAGGACTTTCAGAAGTGATTCCCTTCAAATGTATTCACATACCAAGTAATAAGGAAATAACCTATGTTACCCCCAGAAGCTCTTTGTGTTGTCTCACTTGCTCCTTCAAAGTAATGAGTCACCTAAAACTCATACCATCCAGGTTTCACGTGAGAAACAGAGAGCCCTGCACTCTTTCCTAGGAGGATGTGGGGAGCAATGAAAATTTAGCAAAACCTAGTGAGCCAAGTTCAGCAACAGACTGTCCCCTCAGAGGCAAAGAAAGCTTGAAACCAGTGTAAAAGTCATTCACCTCTTACTGATTTGGGAGCCAAAATCTACTTGTAACCTACACCGCACAGTAAATAGAACATCCAAGATTAAAGAAATCTTGAAAAGGACTTCATTATTTCACAAACCAAAGAGACATGGAGATGGCAGTTCTTGCAAAGGTGACTCTGATTCTGGAAATATTCTTAAGTATCTAGGGAAACCAGGTCGCTGCAAAAGCAATCCTTCTGCAAGCTGCCATCTGTACTCCTATCATGTTCCTTGGGGTCAACACTGTGTAGGTCCACACCCCAACTAGAGTGATGCAAATGCAGATCTCACAGGGCTCAGACTGCTTCCAATTTCCTCCAGCAAATCAATGGACGGTCAGCATCCACAAAGACAGTAGGATGGTGACTTATGTAAAGTGTGGCGATCTCTTAGGTGGTAGTATATGTGATGTGAAAGAGCTCGACACTGAAATTTGCAAAGACATAAATTTGGCAAGAGCTTTGTGAAGATTAGAAAATGCAACATAAACAAGACATACATGTTTCCCATATAACTAAAACTCTTGGGGAATCTCCCTACCATTACTGTTAAAATGTATGACATTAAATACATACACATGGACCTCAGAGTCACTAAAAAAGAAAGTGTACATTTCCTACCCATCTAAGAATGTCCTCCAGTGTGAACTTTCATGTGCTTAGATAGGTGAAACTTGTAGAAATATGATTTCCCACATGTACTGCACCCATACGGCCTCTCTCCAGTGTGAATTCTTTTATGACAATAAAGACGAGAGTTAGAGAGAAAAGTTTTCCCACATTCACTGCACCCATAAGGCCTTTCTACACTGTGAGTTCTCTGATGACGATGAAGACCATTTTTAGAGGTAAAAGATTTTTCACATTTATAGCACAGATAAGGCCCTTTTTCCTTGTGAGTGCGCTGATGAGAATAAAGGTGAGAGGGCCTGATAAAAGATTTTCCACATTCACTGCACTTGTGAGGCCTTTCTCCACTGTGAACTCTCTGATGAATATGAAGGTCGTGTGTCCCCTTAAAAAACTTCCCACATTCACTGCACCCATATGGCCTTTCTTCTGTGTGAACTCTTTGATGACTACAAAGGTCATAGTTCCTGAAAAAGGATTTCCCACATTCCCCGCACTCAAAAGGCCTTTCTCCTGTGTGAACTCTCTGATGAAGACGAAGGTTAGCTTTCCTGATAAAAGTTTTCCCACATTCTCTGCATTCAAAAGGCCTTTCTCCTGTGTGAATTTTCTGATGAAGACGAAGGTTAGCTTTCCTGAAAAAGGATTTCCCACATTCACTGCAACTATAAGGCCTTTCTCCAGTGTGAAAATTCTGATGATAACGAAGGTTAGTGCTACAGGAAAAGGATTTCCCACATTCACTGCACTCATAAGGCCTTTCTCCAGTGTGAACTCTCTGATGACGATGAAAGTGATACTCAGTGATAAAAGATTTCCCACATTCATTGCACTGATAAGGCCTTTCTCCAGTGTGAAATCTCTGATGAAATCGAAGGGCAGAGTTACTGAAGTAAGATTTCCCACACTCACTGCATCCATAAGGCCTTTCTCCTGTGTGAACTCTCTGATGACGACGAAGGTTAGATTTCCTGATATAGGATTTTGCACATTCACTACACTCATAAGGCCTCTGTCTAGTGTGAAGGCTCTGATGATGATGAAGGCTGGAGATTGTTGTAAAACGTTTTTTACATTCATGACACACAAAACCCTCTCTTACATTATGGATACCATGGTCCTGAAAAAGTGTCTTGTTGCACCCAGTGGCTTTCTTACATTCTTTCCTGTTGTAATAATTTTTTCTCCTATGAGAAGTCACCCATGATGCAGACATTTCATTTGACTGGTCCCTGGTATGAGTAGCCAACTGTTGAAGATGTCCAGAGCTGGTAAGGATACCCTGCACAACTTCCCCAAAAGTAGAAGGCTTCTGGGACACATCAAAATTGCAGCCCTTCAAAAGTGAGATGCTGTGCACACCTCTTCTGAAAGGCTTCTTTTTCACATGCTGACCCTGGTTCTGGACATACTCTGAACTGAAATAAAATTGTTTTGAACATGCCCCACACCTCAACAGTTTCTGGCAGTTTTGTGTTCCCTGCTGATCAACCAAGAGGAAAATATCTCTCAACACAGCTCCACAACTCTCACATGGGTGGTTCTTTGGGGAAGACAAAGCTATATTAGGATTCTTTGCCTGTGACACTCTTACAGAAATCTTCTGTTCAATAAGTTCCTCCACATCTTCTGTTCCACAGCAACAACCTAAACAACAACAACAAAAAAATCTGGTGAAACACATGTTGACCTTATAATAAAACAGTAAACTCATCACAAATGTCCATCTGTTACAGCTAGGCACTATTCTATAGGATTATTTTCAAGAAAAGTGAGCTAGACTCTGAGTAAATGGCTGTTATGAACTGCTTAAACTCAATGGTCCGAAAAGGTTGAAGATCTACATAACAACAACACAAAGATACAAGTGAAAGATAAAACATGAAGAATAGAGGAAGGGTGCCTGACCAGGCAGTGGCAAAGTGGATAGAGCAGTGGTTCTTAACCTGGGTTTTATCAAACCCTAGGGGTTCGATGAGTTGGTCTCAGGGGTTCGGAGAAACCTCTGCCGCGGAGGGCAGAATAAAGTAATACCGTAATTTGTTGTGAATTCATGCACTTTGTTGGTTTTGTTCTTTGAGCAAGGTGATATTCATGCACGGCTCATTTTGTGCACCAGTAAAAAAACATATACCTAGATCTTGAATTTGGAAAAAAAAAAATCATATTTTCTTTATCACGAAAGAAGGGTTCGGTGAATGCGTATATGAAACTGGTGGGTTTGGTACCTCAAAAAAGGTTAAGAACCACTGGGATAGAGCATTGGCCTGCAACACAGAGGTCCTAGGTTCAAACCCCAAAGTCACTAGCTTGATTGCAAGCTCATCTGGCCTAAGTTTGGGCTCACCGGCTTGAGCCCAAGGTAACTGGCTTGAACAAGTCACTCGCTTTGCCTGAGCTCTCGGGCCAAGGCACATATGAAAAAGCAATCAATGAACAACAAAGGAGACAAAGGAGCTACAGTGAAGAACTGATGCTTCGCATCTTTCTCCCTTCCAGTTTGTCTGTCTCTATCTGTCCCTCTCTCTTTCTCTGTCACCAAATAGACTTTAAAATAAATGATTTTAAAACACTTACCAAGCGCCTGACCTGTGGTGGCGCAGTGGATAAAGTGTCGACCTGGGAACACTGAGGTCGCCAGTTCAAAACCCTGCACTGGTCTGGTCAAGGCACATATGGGAGTTGATGCTTCTAGCTCCTCCCCCCTTCTCTCTCTCTCTCTCTCTCTCTCTCTCTCTCTCTCTCTCTGTCTCCTCTCTAAAATAAATAAATAAAAAGAAAAAAATTTAAAAAAAAACAACACTTACCAAGCTACATATTCAAACTAAATAAAAAAATTTTTAAGCAACAAATATACACAGGGAAAACGAGGTAGAAAGGAAGAAAAATAAGAAGCATTGACTCATAGTTGCAGTCTTTGTTTATTGATTCCTTTTTCATATGTGACTTGATGGGGGCTCCAGCTGAGCCAGGAATCTTTTACTGAAGCCAGTAATCTTGGGACTCAATCCAGTGACCAATGGGTCATGTCTATGATCCCACATACAAGATATTGACCCTGCGCTGAAGCTGGATGAGCCTGAACTCAAACTGGTAACCTTAGGGTTTTGAACATGGGTCCTCTGCACCCCAGTCCAACACTCTATCCACTGTGCCACTACTTATCAGGCTTGTTTTATTTTATTTTATTTTTTTTTATTTTTTTTTAATTTATCATTTTTTTAGAGAGGAGAGAGAGTGACAGAGAGAGAGAGAGAAAGAGAGAGAGAGAGAGAAAGAGAGAGAGAGAGAGAAAGGGGAGGAGCAGAAAGCATCAACTCCCATATGTGCCTTGACCAGACAAGTGCAGCGTCTTGAACCGGCAACCTCAAGCATTGCAGGTCCACACTTCATCCACTGCGCCACCACAGGTCAGGCGAGGCTTGTTTTATTTTTGAATGTGAGAGTAAGTTTATTAAAACTTGAGACAGTGAGGCAAAAATGAAGGTCCCTGAAAAAGAATCAGGGTGACCCCAAGTCCAGCTGCTGCTATCCATTTGCTCCTGGGTGTAAGTCTCATTTGGTCTATTAGAGCTTAAAATAGAAGAAGCAGCCTGACCTGTGGTGGCGCAGTGGATAGGGCATTGACTTGGAATGCTGAGGTCGCTGGTTCAAAACCCTGGGCTTGCCCGGTCAAGGCACATACAACAAGCAATCAAGGAACAACTAAAGTGAAGCAACTATGACTTGCTACTTCTTGTTCTCTCCCCTCCTCTCTCTGTAAAATCAATAAATAAAATTAAAAAAAAAAAAAAAAAAAAATAGAAGAAGCAAAGTACAAGCCTGAGTAAAAGGAGGTGCAGGCATGCTCAAAGAGTGCACAAGGAGAGTCAGGGTCTTACCCAATGAGGATATAAGTGCAAAGTTCTCCAGCATCACATCCAGGTACAGGCGTCTCTGAGCCTCATCAAGGAGGCACCATTCTTCTCTGGAGAAGTACACAGCAATATCCTCAAAGGTTACACCAACCTGCCAGAAAAAATACAAATGAAACCAGAACAGTTTCTCGGAGACCCCACAATCATACTATATAGAAATCTTACCAACGTGCGTGACCATGCAGTGGCGTAATGGATATAACGTCCTCCTGGGACACAGAGCACCGTGGTGGGAAACCCCAAGGTTGCTGCCTTGAGCATAGTTTTATCTAGCTTTAGCGTGGGTTGCCAGCTTGAGCCAGAGGTCATAAACATGACCCCATAGTCACTACTTTAAGCCCAAAGGACCCTGGGTTGAAGCCCAAGGTTGCTGGCTTGAGCAAGGGTTTACTCACTCTGCTGTAGCCAGTCATTCACACCACTAGCCTAGTGCACAAAAGAACTACCACTTTTCTGTGTCTCCATGCCAGAACACTCCCCAAATAATCAGGCCTATGTGCTCAGCTACCAAGTTGATGTTTCCACTCACTGTTCATTAAAATTTTGCAACTGAGAAAATATCGCTCTGCCTCTCCATGCAAGTTCGTTGAGGGCCCCACTGAAGCGAGTACCTAGACTTAGCCGGCCACTCACCTTAACCGTGACTGAATTAAAATCTATGTTCTTTGGCGTAGTATGAGTGTCTTTGCCTATTCAATTGACTCCTAATTACTTTCATTTTAGGTCGTGAACTACCTAACGAACTCAGCTATAAATTAATTATAACCAACTATATAGTTGAGCTAGACAAGACCGGTTGTTTTCTAACTTCAGATTTGTAGGAAGTCGCATACAACCACACTTTCACTCCAGGTAAGCAGGTCCCTTTCTATCCCAGCCCAGCCCTGAAGTCTCGTGATCTCCTCTGTGACTCAGTCCTCAGCGCTGCCTCTTATCAGCTCTGTGACCTTGAGCAAGGACATCACTCCCTGGGCCTCGCTGTCCTCATCCCCCCATTTCAGTCTGTTCACTCTCTGAGCAGGATTTAAACAGTTAATAAACGCATAACGCAGGCTGTGACCCTCTTTGTTCAAAACCTTCCATGGCTCCAGGGACTCTGTTGGGCAGATAAAATATATTATGCTCACTTTGTTAAAGATGGCGCTGCCCACATGGAAGTTTGTTGATATTAATGTGTGTTCTGGAACACGCTGTGGGCAGGCCGGGTCATTATGGCCTAAGTATTAGTTTAAGAGTAAATTCTTCTCTACACCCTTGACTGATTGGATGATGTAGGGTGGTGCACTCTCCTGAAGAATCCCATTATACAGAGACTTCCTTGTTTGTATAATTGGATTAAAGGTTTTGAGTCTATGCTATAAAATGGGAGAGACCATTAGCTCTCTCTCTCTCTCTCGGTTCCTGGGTTCCTGAGATTAGTATCAGAGAGGAGAGCAGATTAAGGCCATGTGGAGGAGAAGTAGCCAAGATGGCAGAGTGCTGAGGAAGAAGCCAGTTTGTTAAGAGTTTGTGCAGGAGGAGATGGGGAACAGAGGTGAATAAGTCTGGTGAGCTAGAAACCTTTGGTTCTAGGAAACTCGGATAAATCAGTAGCTTTGTGAGCACTGAATGTGTGGGTTTTGGAGCCCAGTGTGTGTTTTTACTTGCCCGGTGGGTGCAAGCTAGAATTAAAGCTGATGGCTCACCAGTTTTTGGCTCCTGTGTTTCATTACCGACTGTTCGAATCTAATGTGAACCTGCACGGGTCATGCTGCTGTGATAGTAGCCTTGACTACTGGCTTTACAGACTCTCAGAATGAGGTACAATCCTTGGCCTCTCAGTGAAGGCGTGGCTGCACCTCAGACTGTCTCATGCAGACAGAAGAGGAACCGCAGTCCTCCGGCTCCTCCCGGATCCGCGACTCCTCAGCGTGGCACACTTGTCACCCCGTCACACCGGGTGTCACCCACGAACGCCTCACGGTCAGAGACGCCGGGTCCTGGGCGGAAGGCGGTAACCGGCCCCGCACCCGGGCTCAGGGTTTGGAAGGGTGAGGCGGTGAGGGCCCGGGGGACGCACTCACCTCAGCCGGGCGCCTCAGCGCGGCCGCCGCCATCGGACTCTGCAGGAGGGGCGGGAGCGGCGGGCGAGGATGCGGCCCGGTCCTGCGGTCACTGTCTGTCCCTGGCGTGAGTCACCCAGGTGTCTTCCGGGAGCTTCTCACAAGCCGCAGGAACTCCACTTTTTTGCCTTTTGCGTCCAATGCTACCACCAATGGTAGCTCCTGACGCAATAAGAATCAATTGAGAAGAGGAAATGCCAGGCGGTAAATCAACGGAAGTCCCGCCCTATAGTACAACTAATCCGAAAATGAGCATTCTGGGTAATGTAGTTCCCACAGTCCAAAGGTGCTCTCTTAATTCCTTAGCCTAATACATGAGTGGATTTGGGGGCATATACCCAGTGGTGGGATTCAAACTATTTTGACAACCAGTCTTCTTCCCTAATGACCATTTTCAGTATTAAAAATGATATACTCAGGGACATGGACAAGACTGTGGTGGTTATCAGAAGGAGGGGAAGGGAGAAGTAGAAGGGGATGGGAGAGGAGGAGGGGCACAAAGAAAATGAAATAGAAGGTGACAGAAGACAATTTGACCTTGGGTGATGGGTATACAACATAATCAAATGTCAAAATAAGCCTGGCCAGAGGGTGGCTCAGTGGGTAGAGCGTCGGACTGGAATGTGGAGGACCCAGGTTCAAGACCCCAAGGTCGCCAGCTTGAGTGCGGACCCCTCTCGCTTGAGCAAAACCTCACCAGCTGGAACCCAAAGCCCCTGACTCAAGCAAGGGGTTACTCGGTGTGCGGAAGGCCTGTCGTCAAGGCACATATGAAAAAGCAATCAATGAACAACTAAGCTGTTGCAACGAAAAACAGATGATTGATGCTTCTCATCTCTCTCCGTTCCTGTCTGTCTGTCCCTATCTATCCCTCTCTCTGACTCTCTCTGTCCCTGTAAAAAAAAAAAAAAAAAAAAAGTCAAAATAACCTGGATGTGTTTTCTCTGAATCTATGTACCCTAATTAATCAATATCACCCCATTAAAATAAAAAGATATACCAAAAGGTAGTTTATTATTTCATGCATTTAATACTTAAAGGAGGACAATAAAAGAGGTACACAAAACTATACCATTATGTTTTCAAATATTAATAAAAAAATAAATAATACATGATAAAACGATAAAACTCACATGTAAAATATTTCCACATTGCTTCTTCTTCTTTTTTCTGAGACAGAGAGATAGACAGTGAATGGGACAAACAGGGACAGAAAGACATGAAATAAGAGAGATGAGAAGCTTCTATTCTTGTCTGACCAGGCGGTGGCGCAGTGGATAGAGCGTCGGACTTGGATGTGGAAGGACCAGGTTCGAGACCCCAAGCTCTCCGGCTTTAGTGCGGGCCCATCTGGCTTGAGCAAAAAAGCTTGTCACCTTGGACCCAAGGTCGCTGGCTCCAGCAAGGGGTTGCTCCGTCTGCTGAAGGCCCGCGGTCAAGGCACATGTGAGAAAGCAATCAATGAACAACTAAGGAGTTGCAACGGCAACGAAAAACTAATGATTGATGCTTCTCACCTCTCTCAGTTCCTGTCTGTTGGTTCCTATCTGTTCCTCTCTCTCTGACTCTCTATCTGTCCCTGTTAAAAAAAAAAAAAAGACACTTCAATTCTTCATTGTGACACCTTAATTGTTCATTGATTGATTTCTCATATGTGCCTTGAGCAAGGGGATCCAGCAGTGCTAGTGAACACTTACAAAAGCCAGAAACCTTGGACTCAAGCCAGCGACATTGGGCTTCAAGCCAGGGATCTTGAGCTTCAAGCAATGGGATCATCTGTATGATCCCACCAGCGCTCAAGCTGGAGAGCCCACTCTCAAGCTATCGATTTTGGGAATTCAAACATGGGTCGTCTCTGCCCCAATTCGATGCTCTATCCACTGTACCACCCTGGTCAGCCTTCATATTGCTTCTTCTTTTTTTTTTTTTTTACAGAGAGAGAGAGATAGAGACAGACAGAAACAAAGAGAGATAAGAATCATCAGTTTTTTGTTCCAACACCTTAGATGTTCATTGATAGCTTTCTCATATGTGCCTTGACCATGGGCCTTCAGCAGACCAAGTAACTCCTTGCTCAAGCCAGAGACCTTGGATCCAGGCTGGTAAGCTTTGCTCAAACCAGATTAGCCAGCGCTCAAGCTGGCAACCTTGGGGTCTCAAAGCTGGGTCCTCCGTATCCGACACTCTATCCACTGTGCAACCACCTGGTCGGGCCATATTGCTTCTTGATTGGCTTGTGCACTTGCAATTTTATCTCCTATTGATGGAATGAACATTTTTACAAGCCCATAGAATAAGCTGATGTGCAGATAAACATAAATAAAAGAGTAAGAAGTGTAAATTTGTGATTTTCACATTGGGTGGCTGCCCTGGCACCCACCTTAGAGTACCCTGATTACAAGTGACATTTTAACATCTGGTTCACCGAATTAAAAAAAATTAGATATTGTTTCTCCTGAACTGGTGCTAACTGGCTGAATCCCACCACTGCATGTTCGTAGAGAAAACATTCAGACTACAAAGCGTGCTCTAGCACTCCTGTAGAAGTCATTTCTAGGGCATGGTTGTCACTGGTGTTCCCGTGTGGCTTCCCTTCCTGCTGGTGTTGCCTTTCCTTCTTCAGAATGTGCTCTTTCTGATTGCTAGGCATCCTCTTTCATGTCAAATAGCCCTTCTCCCATTAGGATTTTTCATGCAGAATGTCACTGGGAGAGGTGGCTGAACTTGTTCATGATATATGTCCTGGTTCAGTTCAGAACATTATGCAAATTTAATGTCACAAAACAGACACAAATACCTAAGGTTATCTGCCTCTGATGATATCAGAAGTCTCAGCTCTGCCTGTGCCAGAGTGGCTAAAATCAAGCTGGATTTAAACTGATGCTTCTGCCTCTAATATATTTTAAACAATGAAGAACATGTTGAGGACATCAAAGACATACCATTACAGGTGATCCACAAAGACATGCTGGTTGGATTCCAGACCAACCAAGGTAATATGCCAATAATGCATGTCACATTAATTTTAATTTTCCAGTGCATATAAAATTTATGTTTATAACATATATTACTGTAGTCTATTAAGTGTGGTATAAAATTATGTCGGCTCTGGCTGATTGGCTCAGCGGTAGAACATAGGCCCAGCTTACGGTAGTTCCGGGTATGGTTCCTGGACAAGGTACACAAGAGAAGCTCCCATCTACTTCTCCACACTTCCCCCTTTCCTTTATCTCTATCTCTCCCATTTCATCCCACAGCCAAGGCTCCATTGGAGCAAAGTTGCCCCTGGCATTGAGGATGGCTACATGGCCTTTGCCTCAGGTGCTAGAAAGGCTACAGTTGCAACAAAGCAATTCACCAGATGAGCAGAGCATCACTCTCCCTAGTGGGCATGCCAGCTAGATCCCGGTCGGGCTCATGCTGGAGTCTGTCTCTCTGCCTCCCTGCTTCTCACTTCAGAAAAATACAAAATAATAATAATAATAATGTAGATACATTAACTTTATTTTTTTTAAATGTTTTATTTATTGATTTATTTATTTATTTTTACAGGGACAGAGAGAGAGTCAGAGGGATAGATAGGAACAGACAGACAGGAACAGAGAGAAATGAAAAGCATCAATCATTAGTTTTTCGTTGCCGTCGCGACACCATAGTTGTTCATTGATTGCTTTCTCACACGTGCCTTCTCCGTGGACAGAGCAACCCCTTGCTGGAGCCAGCGACCTTGGGTCCAAGCTGGCGAGCTTTTACTCAAGCCAGATGGGCCCACGCTCAAGCTGGCGACCCCGGGGTCTCAAACCTGGGTCTTTCGCATCCAAGTTGAACGCTCTATCCACTGCGCCACCGCCTGGTCAGGCAGATAGATTAACTTTAAAGTACTTTATTAGATCCTGGCCAGTTAGCTGAATCGGTTAAGGACATTGCCTCTAAATAACATGGGATACAACCAAAGAATGTGCAACTGAGTGGAACAACAAAAGTTTCCCTTTCCCTGTCTCCTCTCTCCCTTCCTCTGTCTTTCTTATAATCAATAAAAATTAAGCCCTGACCAGATAGCTCGTTTGGTTGGTGCGTTGTCTCGGAGTGTAGAGGTTGCTGGTTTGGTTCCCTGGTCAGTGCACATACAGATGCAGTTTGATGTTTCTCTGTCTCTTCCTGTTTCTCTCTCAAAAATAAATAAATAATACTTTATTGACTAAATAAGAAAGCAAACCATCACCCGTAGCTTTCTTGGGTTGCAATGTTTTCCTGGATGGATGGTCTTGTCTAATGTTTTAGAAAATGCATTTATCTGTAAAGGTCAATAGAACACATCACAATCAAGCAAGGCATGACTGCATTTGACAATCTGGGAAATTTTACTAGACAAATCAACTAGTTACATCATCATACATATGATAAATATAACACAGGAATGTAGCACAATTTTTTTTATGTTTCTTTTTTTTTTAAGGGAGAGAATGGGAGATAGTTCAACAGACTCACACGTGCGCCAAACTGGTATCCACCTGGAAACCTCATCTGAGGGCAACGCTCGAATCAACTGAGCTATTTTTAATGTCTAAGGTTGACACTTTGGTCAATGAGCTATTCTCAGTACCTGGGGCCAACCTTGGAGTCATTGGCTGCAGGAGAGAAACAGGGAGAGAAGGGGGATAGGGTGGGAAGCAGAGCACATGGTCACTTCTCTTGGGTGTTTTGACAGAAATTCAACCTGGGACATCTGTACATCGGTTCAATGCTCTATCCTTTGCACCAACTCTGCACAACTTTAGAAATAACAAAAAGCAGGATGCATAATCTAAGCATAAATGAGCATGTATCTTCTATATAAATAAAAATGTAAATGTTCGTTTGTTCAAAATCTTAAATCTCAAAACGCTCTTCACTGATTGCTTTGACATTTTGACACAACGTTGCACTCAAATACGCACGTGTTTTTGTTTTTATACACCTACTATTATATAGCTGTCACACTTGTGACAGGTAAAACATGTTTTTGAAAAACAGCGCCATCTGTTGGACATAAAAGGAACACACACTATACTAAATATTTATGATTCCATTTCAATGTAATGGGAGAAATGTAAATTGCACATGCCTGAAGATATTTTTCGTCAAATACGCAAGGAAAATTCAAATATAAACATGGATTTCACAGCAGAAATCTACCATGAAGTGTTAATAACACTGGGGGAAATTTCTTCTTTCATTTTCTGTTGCATAAGTTTTTAGAACTATTTCTGCATTGCTGATTCCAAATCTGAAATTTGTTTTTTGGTGCATGCTCTAGTTTTTATGCAATTTTAATTTCTTTTGGTTACTGTTAATGGCATGCATTGGTTTTTAAATTGGAGTTAAAGGGCAACAACTCTTGGATTGAACATAATCACAAGACAATTAATGTTTTACAAACATCACTTTTACATGATTGTAGTTGTAAATGTAAAAAAATTACTATCTGATAAAACACCCTCTTATTTTGTTTTAAGATTGAATCATGGCTTCTTCGAGTAGGAATAAATGTAAGAAGAGTCCTTACACTTTCTGTTATATATGTGCCTGTTACACACTTCAGCGTTAAAGGTGCAATATTTCATCATTTGTGACACTTGCATATATTGCCTATTTTCAATTTCCCCTTGGCGATCAAGACAAGAATTGGGATCCTTATATTGTGTGTCGTAATTGTGAGGAAATGCTTCATTACTGGACAAAAGGAAAACGCAAAGAAATGCTTTTGGTATTCCCATGCTTTGGCGTGAACCTAAGGACCACAGCAGTGACTGTTATTTATGTCTGATCCATACAAAGGGTATCGGCAAGAAAAAATGGCATATGATCACATATCCTAATGTTCCTTCAGCAATACGACCTATCCCACACTCTGAGACACTCCTGGTTCCAGTTTTCAATAGTTTCATTTCTTTTTTTTTTTTTACAGGGACAGACAGTCAGAGAGAGTGATAGATAGGGACAGACAGACAGGAACTGAGAGAAGTGAGAAGCATCAATCATTAGTTTTTTTTTTTTAATTTCTTTTTATTTATTCATTTTAGAGAGCAGACACAGAGTGAGAGAGAGAGAGAAAGAGAGAAAGGGGGGAAGAGCTGGAAGCATCAACTTCCATATGTGCCTTGACCAGACCAGTGCAGGGTTTTGAACTGGCGACCTCAGTGTTCCCAGGTTGACGCTTTATTCACTGCGCCACCACAGGTCAGGCCAATCATTAGTTTTTTGTTGCTGTCACAACACCTTAGTTGTTCATTGATTGCTTTCTCACGTGTGCCTTGACCGTGGGCCTTCAGCAGACCGAGCAACCCCTTGCTGGAGCCAGCGACCTTGTGTCCAAGCTGACAAGATTTGCTCAAGCCAGATGGGACCGTGCTTAAGTTGGAGAGCTAGGGGTCTCAAACCAGGGTCTTCTGCATCCCAGTCCGATGCTCTATCCACTGTGCCGCTGCCTGGTCAGGCAGTTTTATTTCTTATAAGGACAAAGAAAATGAACATGGTGATCAAGTGTATTTTGATAAGATGCATGAGGAAATGGTTGTAGAATCTGAAGGGTCTTCTTCTGATGCGAAGCAGTCATTAACCCCTCAACAGTTTAGCCAACCCAAATTGAATGACTTAGTAAGGGATTTGGGCCTGCAAAGAAAGCAGGTGAATTATTAGCCTCCAGGTTTCAAGAAAGGAATGTACTTCACCTGTCATCTAAAGTATCCCATTTCAGGAAGTGGGAACAAATTTATGTGGACTTTTCTTCCGAAGACACTTTGTTTACTGTCATGATATCAGTAGTCTTCTCAGCCAGCTAGGTGTTACCATTTACAGTACAACAGAATGGTAGCTATTTCTTGACAGCTCTAAACAGAGTCTGAAATGTGTTCTCCTACACGACGGTAATGTTTATTCAGCGGTTCCAATTGGTTACTCAACTCATCTGCGAGAAGATTATAATGACATAAAAATTGTGTTCGACTTTCTGAAGTATGAGGAGCATAACCGGATCATTTGTGTGGATCTTGAAATTGTAAATTTCCTGCTAGGACAATAGAGAGGTTTCACGAAGTATCCTTGCTTTCTGTGTCTGTGGGACAGTCGAGCTCGGGAGAAACAGTGGACACAGAAGGAGTAGCCAAAACGTGAAGCTCTGGAAGTAGGGATGCAAAATATTGTGAATAAACCTGACATTAAGCCTGACCAGGTGGTGGCGCAGTGGATAGAGCGTTGGACTGGAACGCGGAGGACCCAGGTTCGAGACCCCGAGCTCGCCAGCTTGAACGCGGGGCCATCTTGCTTGAGCAAAAAGTTCGTCAGCTTGGACCCAAGGTCGCTGGCTTCAGCAAAGGGTTGCTCAGTCTGCTGAAGGCCCACGGTCAAGGCACATGTGAGAAAGCAATCAATGAAGAACTAAGGTGTTGCAATGGCAACAAGAAACTAATTGGTGCTTCTCACCTCTCTCCGTTCCTGTCTGTCTGTCCCTATCTCTCTCTGACTCTCTCTCTCTGTCCCTGTAAAATAAATAAATAAATAATAAATAAACCTGCTGTTAATAGAGACAGGATCATTTTTCCCCCACTTGACATCAAACTTGGCTAATGAAGCAGTTTGTTCAGGCTTTGAATAGAGAAAGTGAATGCTTTCAACATATTATTTCTGCTTTTCCTGCCTTGTCTTTCGAGAAGATAAAAGCAGGTGTATTCGATGGACCTCAAATTCGAACCCTCATATGTGACGAAGAATTTGCCAGGAAGATGAATACGGTGGAGAAAGTAGTATGGCAGTCTTTTGTGGCAGTTACAAAGAACTTCCTTGGCAACAAAAAAAGCAGAAAACTATAAACTTCTGGTTCAAAGGATGCTGTTGGCTTTCCGTGACATTGGATGTAACACGAATATTAAGATTCACTTCCTGAACAGTCACCTTGATAAGTTTCCCAAAAATCTTGGAGCTGTTAGTTATAGGCAGACTACTGCTGGAGCATCAAACAAGATTGTCCTCCACAAGTATACAAACAAAAGATCTACAAATGCAAATTGTCCCCTGAATAGAATTTAAATAACTTTTGTGCAAATTTTATGATTAAAATAAGTGTTTTAATATGTTCTATTTCAAAATTGTAGACAAATTCTGATGCAATAATATCTTTTAGTGTATTTACTGTATTATATAAATTATTATATTTTCACAAAGATGATGCCGAAGAAGACATTCTACTTCATTATGTTAAACTAAATGTTGAAAATTTTACAAGATGAAAACCAAAAATCTTGAATTGCAAATAAACTATAGCTTACAGAGAAATACTAATGTCAAATTTGAGATCAGAACACTCAAATTAGGTAAAAACAGGAGTTTTTGTGGATGCAACAAAAATTTTGTTCCCCAGTGTAATGATTGAAGATTTGTGCTTAGAAATTGTGAACAAAGTTCTCAATCAATTGGGAATGCCATCACTGAATCGATGCTGTTACTGCTTCATTCAATGTAGAATTGTGTCGTGAACAAAATTACAACACGTGTGATCTTTTGTTGTATGTGCAATCAAATATTCCTAAGCTAACACTTGAGCAAAAAGGCATTTACAATCAAATAATGCAAGCTGTAAATAATGGGGTTGGAGAAATCTTCTTAGATGCGCCAGGAGGAACTGGTAAAACATACCTAATTACATTGATTCTGGCAGCAATTTGATCCCAAAATGACGTAGCCTTAGCTCTTGCATCGTCCGGAATAGCTGGGACATTGCTACCAGGTGGAAGAACCGCTCATTCTGCTTTGAAATTGCCATTGAACATGCAATTCATTGAAACTCCTACATGCAACATTTCCAAAGCATCCAGTATAAGAAAAGTATTGCCGAAATGCAAAATTATTGTTTGGGATGAATGCACAATGGCGCACAAAAAATCACTCGAGGCTCTTAATTGATCATTGCAAGATTTGTGTGGAAACATCAGACCATTTGGGAATGCATTAATATTGCTTGCAGGAGATTTCAGACAAACATTACCTGTAACTCCTTGATAAACACCAGCAGATGAAATAAATGCTTGCCTGAAATACTCTTCTTTGTGGCAACAGGTAAAGACAATAAAATTAACTACAAATATGCGTGTCTAGCTGCAAAACAATAGATCCGCTGAGATATTCTCACATCAATTGCTAGAAATTGGGAACGGAAAGGTGCGGGTTGATCCGATCTCAGGAAGAATTTCATTGCCTCCTAACTTCTGCAATTTAGTGATGTCAAAAGAAGAATTGATTGAAAAAGTATTTCCCAATATCCAAACCAATTATAAGAATCACGATTGGCTGAGTGAACAAGCTATTCTTGAGGCCAAGAACAAAGACGTCTACGAACTTAACAATATTATTTAGTCTTAACACTCAAAGCGAGGCAGTGACACTGTGGTGGACACTGTGGTGGAAGCAGATGAAGTGGTTAATTATCCAACAGAATTTTTGAATTCACTCAATCTGCCAGGAATACCACCGCACGAACTGCAATTGAAAATCAGCATGCCAATTATCATGTTGCGAAATATCAACCAGCCAAAACTTTGCAACAGCACGTGGCTTGCAGTAAAAAAAATTAATGAGCAACGTTGTAGAAGGAACAATCTTGACCTTTCAAAGGTGAAGATGTCCTCATTCCTCGCATTCCTATGATTCCAACAGAAATGCCATGTCAATTTAAGTGACTGCAGTTCCCAATTTGATTGGCGTTTGCAATGACCATCAACAAAGGTCAGGGCCAGCCTGACCAGGTGGTGGCGCAGTGGATAGAGCGTCGGACTGGGATGCGGGAGACCCAGGTTTGAGACCCCGAGCTCGCCAGCTTGAGCGCGGGCCCATCTGGCTTGATGCAGAAGCCCGACAGCTTGGACCCAAGGTCGCTGGCTCCAGTAAGGGGTGGCTTGGTCTGCTGAAGGCCCACGGTCAAGGCACATGTGAGAAAGCAATCAATGAACAACTAAGGTGTGGCGATGGCAACGAAAAACTAATGATTGATGCTTCTCACCTCTCTCCATTCCTGTCTGTCTGTCCCTATCTATCCCTCTCTCTGTCCCTGTAAAAATAAATAAATTTTAAAAAAGAAAAAAGGTCAGGGCCAATCTTTAGAATTGTGCGGTTTAGATGTAGACACAGATTGCTTCTCACATGGACAATTATATGTTGTGTGTTCTACAGTCAGCAAATCAGACAATCTCAATATCTGCACAGACAATGGAACAACAAAAAATATTGTATACCCACAAGAATTGTGAAATTAAACATATTAAAAATGTGTGCTTTCTTTTTTCTTTCTTTTTGATTTAACCAGACTGAGCCACAGCAATGCACGGCCAGGTACAGCTAGTTTAATAATAATTTAAATACCAATGAGGAAAAATGATTTTTTTTCAAAAAATGAAGGAATTAAATGCTGACAAAATTATTGGTATTTTGGTTAGTATGAAAATACTTTTCTTTGGACCAGTGTTGGCGCAGTGGGTTAAGTGTTGACTTGAATCACTGAGGACCCCAGTTCAAAACCACATGGTTGCCAGGTAGACTGTAGGCTTGCCAAGTTAAGCACAGGGTCACTGCCTTGAGCCCAGAGTTACTGCCCTAAGCAAGGGGTAACAGGGATGACTTGAACACCCCACCTCCAAGTCAAGGCACATACATGAATAACTAAAAGGGAAGAAACTATGAGTTGATTCCTCTCACTCTCTCTCCTCCTGCCTCTCTTCCATCCTGTCTCTCTCTTTCTCTCTCTAATCAATAAATTTTAAAAATGCTTTTGTAATTACAATAAGGAAAGGGAACTTGTGACTTACACACACATTTATAGATTTATAGGTGAGATGATGATATGGATGGTATTGTCAATATGATAATATTAGGAACATAGTCACAAATTATATTTACAGGAATTAATAAAGTACTCTATTTCTCAATGTATAAGAGGCTCCCTTGTATAAGATGCACCTTAACTTTGAGGCCTGAAATTTGAAAAAAATTGTATTACACAGTTATTGAACACAGGTTTTACTCATAACAAAATTCATACAATTCCTCGTCACTGTCCAAACTACCATCCATTAGTTTGTCCTCATCTGTGTGTGATGACGAATCACTGTCTTCATATATTGCCTCGTCCTCAGTTACACAATTACATCTATGGCATTTGTAATGCCACACTTCTTAAATGACTTGACATCAATCTCAATCTTGATATTATCCCAGGATCTTTTTACCCAGGTACAAACTTCTTCTATAGTTGTTTTCTTAACTCTTCCTACTGGTGTCAAATTGTCCCCGAAAGACTTCATCCATTGGTTTCATTCATCTCTCATGGTAGCTTAGAAGGGTTTGTTAATGCTGACACCAAATGGTTGGAGCTGGGATGTCAAGACTCTAGGTGCTCCATCTGAGCCAGTGACCTACAGCTCAAGCCAGCAATCTTGGGCTCAAGCCACCTACCTCAGGTTCTCAAATCTGAATCCTCAAATTTCAGGTCAATGCTCTATTCACTGAACCATGACTGGTCAGTTTCTTCAAACATTTAATACCGTGTGGTGAGTCTGACCAGGTGGTGGCACAGTGGATAGTGTTGGACTGAAAAGAAGAGGACCCAGGTTTGAAATCCTAAGGTTGCCAGCTTGAGCACGGGCTCATCTAGTCAGAGGAACACTCAGAAGCTTGAGCCCAAGGTGCATAGCTTGAGCAAGGGGGCACTCGGTCTGTTTAAGTCCCCAAGTCAAGGCACATATGTGTAAGCAATCAATGAACTAAGGAGACGCAACAAAGAACTGATACTTCTAGAATTGATACTTCTCATCTTACTCTCTTCCTGTCTGTCTGCTCTTATCTATCCCTCACTCTGACACTGTATCAATTAAAAAACAAAAACAAGCCTGACCAGGCGGTGGCGCAGTGGATAGAACGTTGGACTGGGATGCAGAAGACCCAGGTTCGAGACCCTGAACCTTCATGGTAGCTCGCCAGCTTTAGCGTGGACCCATCTTGCTTGAGCAAAAGCTCGTCAGCTTGGACCCAAGGTCGCTGGCTCCAGCAAGGGGTGGCTCGGCCTGCTGAAGGCCCGCGGTCAAGGCACATGTGAGAAAGCAATCAACAAACAAATAAGGTGTTGCGACGGCAATGAAAAACTAATGATTGATGCTTCTCACCTCTTTCCGTTCCTGTCTGTCCCTATCTAACCCTCTCTGATTCTCTCTCTGTCCCTGTAAAAAAAAACAAAAAACAAACAAAAAAACATGAGTGGTGATGTGATACTCTGCCATTCTCAAAGGGATATTGGGAACAAACTTTTAAAAAATAAATTTAATTCATCTATGTATCTTCTTTCCTTTTCTTCTTTTTACAGGGACAGAGAGAGAGAGTCAGAGACAGGGACGGAGAGAGATGAGAAGCATCAATCATCAGTTTTTCATTGCCGCTGCGACATCTTAGTTGTTAATTGATTGCTTTCTCACATGTGCCTTGACCGCGGGCCTTCAGCAGACCGAGCAACCCCTTGCTGGAGCCAAGTTGGTGAGCACTCAAGCTGGCGAGCTCAGGGTCTCGAACCTGGGTCTTCCGCATCCCAGTCCGATGCTCTATCCACTGCGGCACTGCCTGGTCAGGCCCTCTCTGTATCTTCTTAAAAAGATTTTATTAATTTTAAAGAGGAGAGAGAGAAGAAGAAAGGAGCAGGATGCATCAAGTAGTTGCTTCTCCTATGTGCCCTGACCAAGCAAACCTGTTTCAAACTAGCAACCTCAGCATTCTAGGTCAAGGCTTTACTGAGACACTACACGTCACACAGGAACATCAACTTTAAAATCAAATGAAATTTTATAATTAAGGAATTATGCCTACATATATATGTAATAAGTATTAAAAATGAATATTTCTGCATAAAACAGATTTAAATTTTATGAGCAATTATCACACCAAAATAAACAAAAATTTGAAAAATATTAAAACTACATAATGGAAGAGTTAACAAAAATCTCAAGTCTTACCAGAACTTATAAAAACTAACTTCTAAAAAAATTTAGAGTCTGCAGCACCCTGCAAATGGCACAACAGTCATATAAGTGGTTGAACACTCAGCAAAACTGTAAACACAAGAAAATTGTGTTAGTTTTTTCTTATCCATGGAACATCTTCCCGATGCAATCAAATCTTTCTTCTCTCATTTAAATGTGAGCTCTTAAAACCCTCAGGAACCACGTTTCTCATTCCTGGGTGCTGCTCTTCTTTATATTTCTATAGGACCTATTACCTTATAAGTCACTATAACATAGAATATTTTCTTTTTGACTCATGCGGTAGATTGTTTTTAAAATTGAGAGCAGGGGAAATGGACAGACTCCAACAGGCTCCCTGACTGGGATCCACCTGTCCACCCCCATGTTGGGCTGATGCTCAAATCAATCAAGCTATCTTCAGTGCTTGGGGCTGACGCTTGATCCAGTTGAGCCACAGGCTGCAAGGGAGGAGGAGACAGAGAAAGAGGAGAGGGAGGAAAACAGAAGCAGATGGTAGCTTTAGATGGTCACTTCTCATGTGTGCCCTGAATGGGGATCGATCCTGGGATATCAGCATGTTGGGCCAACACTCTCTCCACTGAGCCTGCCAGCCAGGGTCATGGACTAGGTTTCAATAAAGGCTTTGAACAAGCTAGGTAACCAACACATTTCTTTTTCATTGATGTATAACGCAGACCTAGGTGATTCCCTGAAGCAATTGAGATAATTGGTAAATGATTGCTGAAGCAATGAAATGTCACTGTGGCTCTCTTTCCATGCTTCCAAATTTTTCTTCTCACACTCTACTATACTGTTCTCATCATTATTTTTTCCTAAAATTCTCATGAATCAAAGAACTCAAAATTAAGGAAACAATATCACTTGTAGCCACATTTTTAGGAGACCCATAGCTCATGTTACTCATGCTAATTTTCTCATCTTAGAACTCACTATATTTTATTTACCACTCATTGAGACCTATCAGTTCTCAAGCTTCATAGAGCCTTTTCCCTTCAAGCTATTTAAGTAATCATCATTATAAACCAACATTGATATTATTCTGTAGTTTGCTTAACCATAATTCTCTACCAGTGATAAATTTAAGGCCCCCAAATACGCTGTCACTGCATTTCCACGTGAAATGATTATCATTTCCTGAAAAGGCTGTGAGATGCTGGGATCCAAAATCTGTATATCAAGTACAGAAGCCCACATTCCAAATCTTCATGAATATTAATATTGAAGCTATCTGGCACCAGATGCAAACGGTTTGTAACCACTATTCCCAAGTTCTAGTCTTATTCTCTCAAAGTTTGGAACAGACCCAATCTCAGAAAATTTAGTAAAAAATTTTATGTGAAGCCTGATCGGACGAGGGTACAGTGGATAGAGCATCAGCGTCAGACAGAGAAGATACATGTTCGAAACCCCTCACTGAGTTGAGCACAGGCTCACCAGCTTGAGCGCCGGTTTGCTTGAGCATGGGATCATAGACATGATCTCATGGTTGCTGACTTGAGCCCAAAAGTCACAGGCTTGAAGCCATGGTCGCTGTTTTGAACAAGTGGTCTCTTGTTCTGTTGTAGCCCCTCGGTCAAGGAACATATAAGAAAGCAATCAATGAACAATGAAGGTAACAACGAAGAATAGATGCTTCTCATCTCTCTCCCTTCCTATCTATCCATATCTGTCCTTCCCTTTCATTCTTAAAAAATAAAATTATACACAAATGTTTTTACTAGCTTTATTTTCAATATTAAAAAATGAGAAATAACCAAGTCCACATGAACAAATTAACAAATAAATAATGATACAATCAAGAAATATCTCAGGAAAAAAAGAGAGGAGCTACTTATATAACATTAATGAATGCCTAAGGACTTATACAACATAAACATAAGCAGAAAAAGTAGATTTTTCCCATCATATACATTCTAGAAAATGAAAGGTGATCTAGTAAAATACATAGTAAATCGTTGGTAACTTGGAGAGCTGTGATGAGCAGGAAGAGATTATAAAAGATATGAAGTAAACCCACAGTGACAGACATGGTCAGTATTAGGACTATGGGGAGCTTCAGTTTCACACATATGTTGAGGCTCAAAATGAAACAATTTGCTGAATAATTTTTGAAAAATGGGTTTGGGAACTTTATGTTCAATTCATATTCTCATGCCCTCTGGGGGTCAGTCTTTCCTCAGTGACATCAAATATACCAAACAATGAAGAACTGTCTTTCAATCAACAGGAATGGTGGCTAGGTCACAAAATCATATCCCTAGAAAATAGATACCACTTTTCTTTAACTTCCTGCCTGGGTACAATAGCTTGTACAAAAATTTACAAAACCTTTGGTTTGTTTTCAATGACAATGACTTCAGCCATGGAAGATAAACATGGCAGAAAACCGTCCGATTTGTGTATACACTGATCCTGCAGTTCTTTTTTTTTTTTTAATTTTTTTATTTTATTCATTTTACAGAGGAGACACACACACACACACACACACAGAGAGAGAGAGAGAGAGAGAGAGAGAGATAGAAAGGGGGGAGGAGCTGGAAGCATCAACTCCCATATGTGCCTTGACCAGACCAGTGCAAGGTTTTGAACTGGCGACCTCAGTGTTCCCAGGTCGACGCTTTATCCACTGTGCCACCACAGGTCAGGTCCTGATCCTGCAGTTCTTTTCACAGAAACATTTCTGGACGCACATTTAGAAGAGGTACATTCCATCTAGCCTGTGCCTAGATATGGTCCCCTCCAACCCCTATTAGGCCAGTGCTTCTGTAGCAATCAGGGGTTCCTCTTTAATCCCTATGCTCCTGCAACCAAGTGACCATTAGCCATGGAATTGTAGACATTATGACACATGACGCCCTGTCTGATTGGTTCACTGCTAGAGCATCAGCGCGGTATATTGATGTCCCTGATTAGATTCCTGGTCAGTGCACACAGGTGAAGCACCAATCTGTTTCTCCACCCCTCCCTCTCTTGCTCTCTCTCTCTCCCACTCCTGCAGCCATGGCTCAATTAGAATGAATTGGCCCCGGGTGCTGAGGAGGTCTCCATCGCATCTGCCTCTGGCGCTAAGAGCTTGGTGGCTGAACAACAGAGCAATGCCCCAAATAGGCAGAGTATCTCCCCTTAGTGAAATTGCCAGGTGGATCCTGGTCAGGGAGCATGTAGGACCGTGTTTCTCTGCCTCCTCTTCTCTCACTGAATTAAAAAAAAAAGACATATAGCCCTTTACAACACTTTCAAAATTGATTTCTTTCATCAATACTAGCAGTCCTTATAAATAAGAAAAAAATGTCATGTGTTCCCAGAAACAACTGATGTTGCAACACCTACTAACACTTCAAAATGTTATCTGAGTCTACTAAAACTCATGGCATCCAGGCTGATCATGAGGGCCACATAATCTGGCACTCTTTTCTATGAAGATATGGGCAACAATGAAAATTTCACAAAAGCTGATTTCAGCACTACAATGTGTCTTCGAAGGCAGAGAAAGTTTGAGACCCATCTAAAAGTTGCTGACCTCTTCACGCATCTTCTAAAGCCAAAATCTATTTATACCCTAAATCACACAGTAAATAAAACATCGAAAATTAAAGAGTACTTGAACAAAAGGGCTTTCATTATTTTAAAAACCAATGGGACATGACTCTGTCATTTCTTGCATTGGTGACTTCAACATTGGACATATTTATCACAGGTATTTAGGGAAACCAGGGTCTTGAAAAAACAGTCCATCTGCAAGCTGCCAGCTGAACGCAGATGATGTTCTCTGACGTCAACACTGAGTCAGGTCCATGTCACAACTTATCAGAGTTAAACAAATGCTGATCCCCTCACACCTCTCACTACCTATAATTTCCTCTGACAAATCAGAGGTAGAAATCAGCTTCTCTAACGACATTAGGATGGTGGCTGATGTAAAAAGTGAACACCTGCTAGATAGTACAGGTGAAGTAACTTTGGCTACAGAAATGTGCAAAGACATAAATCTGGCAAGAGTCTTGACACCTTAGAAGTACAAGATAGACACAAATGCTTCTCACCTAAGTAAATCTTATGGAAAATCTCCATACCATTGACATTTGGGTGCCTATAATTAAAATTAGACAACTGGAGAATCAGTGTTACTTACACTGTTGTTAATACTTATTAAAAAACTGTACATTTCCGCCTGACCAGGCGGTGGCACAGTGGATAGAGTGTCAGACGAGGATGCAGAAGACCCAGGTTCGAGACCCCGAGCTCGCCAGCTTGAGCGCGGGCCCATCTGGCTTGAGCAAAAAGCTCGCCAGCTTGGACCCGACGTCGCTGGCTCCAGCAAGGGGTTGCTGGGTCTGCTGAAGGCCCGCGGTCAAGGCACATGTGAGAAAGCAATCAATGAACAACTAAGGTGTTGCAATGGCAACGAAAAACTAATGATTGATGCTTCTCACCTCTCTCTGTTTCTGTCTGTCTGTCCCTATCTATCCCTCTCTCTGACTCTCTCTCTGGCCCTGTAAAAAAACACACACACACACAAAAAACCGTACATTTCCGATACATCTAAGGTTTTCCTCTACTATGAATTCTCATGTGCTTAGAAAGGTGAGAATTGAAGGGAAAGGATTTCCCACACTCACTGCACTCATAAGGCCTTTCTCCGGTGTGAATACTCTGATGATATCGAAGGCCAGTGTTACTGGAAAATGATTTCCCACATTGACTGCACTCAAAAGGCCTTTCTCCAGTGTGGACTCTATGATGAGAACGAAGGTTAGACTTCCTGGTAAAAGTTTTCCCACATTCACGGCACTCATAAGGTCTTTCGCCAGTGTGAACTCTCTGATGATAATTAAAATACTTCCTCTTAAATGATTTCCCACACTCACTGCACTCATAAGGCCTTTCTCCAGTGTGAACTCTCTGATGATATCGAAGGTTGGATTTCTGGATAAAAGATTTCCCACATTCATGGCACTTATATGGCCTTTCTCCAGTGTGAATTCTCTGATGATAATGAAAGCTAGTACTCCTTGAAAAAGATTTCCCACACTCACTGCACTCATAAGGCCTTTCTCCAGTGTGAACCCTCTGATGACGATGGAAAGCAGTTTTTGAGATAAAGGATTTACTACATTCAGTGCACTCATAGGGCCTTTCTCCAGTGTGAACTCTCTGATGATAACGAAAGCCACTGCTACTGGAAAAAGATTTCCCACATTCACTGCATTCAAAAGGCCTTCCTCCAGTGTGAACTGTCTGATGATAAAGAAGCTTAGAGCTACTAGAAAAAGATTTCCCACACTCATGGCACTCAAAAGGCTTTTCTCCACTGTGAACTCTCTGATGACAATGAAGGTTAGAGCTACTGGAAAATGATTTCCCACACTCACTGCACTTATACGGCCTTTCTCCAGTGTGAATTCTCTGATGATAACGAAGGTTAGAGTTCCTGATAAAACATTTCCCACATTCACAGCACTCATAAGACCTTTTGCCAGTGTGAACTCTCTGATGACAATGCAAAGCAGTCTTTGTGATAAAGGATTTCCTACATTCACTGCACTCATAGGGTCTTTGTCCTGTGTGAACTTTCTGATGGTAAGTTTTTCTCATTTGCAAAGTCACCCCAGACACTGACGTTTCATCTGGTCTGTCCCTGGTATGTGTAGCCTGTTGTTGGAGATGTCCTGATTCAGTAAGGATGTCCAGCCCTACCTCCTGGCAGGTAAAAAGCATCTGGGACAAATTGAAACTGTGGCCCTTTGCAACTGAGACACTGTCAACATGTCTTTTAAATTGCTTCTTTTTTATGTACCAATCCTCTTGGTGTTGACACTTCGCACTGAAATAAAATAGTTCTCCACATGCGCCACATTTCAACATCTGTGATCCCTGCTGCTCAACCAAGTTGAAAATGTCTTTCAAAACTAGGCCACAACTCTCACAGGGATGGATCTTCTGTGAAGACAAAGCCACATTAGGAACCTTTGCCTGTGACACCCTTTCAGAAGCTTTATGTTCAGTGGGAGCCTCCACATCCTCTGCTCCACAGCAGCAACCTGAACAAAAAGGAAATGCTGGTGAATTCCGGCTGACTGTGTAAGAAATGAGATTTCTCAACATAAATGGACATCTGTCACAGTTAGGCATGATTATACGGGATGATTCCTAAGAAAAGGAAGTTAAACTCTAAAGAAATGGTAGTTACCCATTACTCGGCTCCAAAAGTCAGTCAGTGGTGGAGACCTCACCAAGGAAAGATGCATGCCAACATACAATGGGACACAAAAATAAAGGCCGAGTCCAGTACTTTTTCCTCTGGAAAAGGCTTCCTGGAGGACTTTTACTGCTGTAGTAATCCGAAAGTCCTCGATCCCATAATAAACAAAATAATGTTAAACACCAATACAAGAGTATGAGCAAATTTCAAGGTTCTGCTGGCATGTATCAAAGTTGTAAAGTAGTAAAGAGAGACCTGTGAGAGAAAAGGATGGCATTTGAAGTTTAAAGAGGTAAAGATTACTCATGGGTTTGAAATGAGTAGATATGACACTGTGAGATCTGAGTAATTTGTAAAGTGTCAGCAATAAGCTGAAAAATAGATTAAGCGATAAATAAAGACAAACAGATTAAGGTATGGCAATGGTAACAAAATGATATTAAGCCATGTTAGTTCCAAAGTTACAACCATAAAGCCTGGCAGGAAACACTGAGCAACTGCCATTCACCAAGCTCAGACACCCTCTGAACCCACTTGGCTATGGATGGAGTCATGTGTCTTCTGTGATCCAAAAATGACTCTTCTCCTTAACTTAGATGAGCCACTAATGGGATTCAGATCATACAAATTCATAAAAAAAACACAACAACTAAAAAAACAAACAAACAAAAAACACGCCTGACCTGTGGTGGCGCAGTGGGATAAAGCGTCAACCTGGAACGCTCAGGTCGCCGGTTCAAAACCTCGGCTTGCCTGGTCAAGGCACATATGGGAGTTGATGCTTTCTGCTCCTCCCCACTTCTCTCTCTCTCTCTCTCCCTCTCTCTCAAAATGAACAAATAAAATATATATATATATATTAAAAAAAAAAACCACAAAAAAAACACACAACAACTTATGACAATGATGGTCAGAGAGCACAAAACTGACCATAGAAAAAAGATCAATGTGAGTGACATCTGTAGAATGGCAGAACAGGAGATAGAAGAACTCATCCCCCTTTTCAGATAAAGTAGACACCTGTCCATGAAAAACACAAACACAGGAGAAAGAGTAAGAGCCCAGTTGAGACAAACATCAACACAGAAGAGCCAAAAAGGGAGACCTGCACAGAAAGTTTAATTGGGAGATCAATTTAGCAAACATATATAAAGATGGCTAGGTGCAAAAACAAGGGCCAGTGTTACCTCTGCCACTGTGCTATGTTACTTTGACCCTAGTCGTTGGTTCTGTGAATACCCTGGGGAAAGTTTGCTGTTAGGAATCATAGAAGTACCTAAAAAAATAAAATTCAGGGCCTGACCTGTGGTGGCGCAGTGGATAAAGCGTCGACCTGGGAACACTGAGGTCGCCAGTTCAAAACCCTGCACTGGTCTGGTCAGGGCACATATGGGAGTTGATGCTTCCAGCTCCTCCCCCCTTTCTCTCTTTCTCTCTCACTCTGTGTCTCCTCTCTAAAATGAATAAATAAAAAGAAATTTAAAAATAAATAAAATAAAATTCAGGACCAATGGCTTCACTAGTGAATTTTGCCATACATTCAAAGAATATTTGATACTCTTTTTGGGAATTGATATATAAAAAAGCCTGACTGGGCGGTGGTGCAGTAGATAGAGTGTCAGACTGGGATGTGGAGGACCCAGGTTCGAGACCCTGAGGTCACCAGCTTGAGCGTGGGCTCATCTGGCTTGAGCAAAAAGCTCACCAGCTTGGACCCAAGGTCGCTGGCTTGAGCGAGGGGTTACTCGGTCTGCTGAAGGCCTACGGTCAAGGCACATATGAGAGAGCAATCAATGAACAACTAAGGTGTCGCAACGAAAAACTGATGATTGATGCTTCTCATCTCTCTTCATTCCTGTCTGTCTGTCCCCATCCACCCTTCTCTCTGTCCCTGTAAAATAAAAATAAAATAAAATGAATAGATATATAAAAAATAAAAGCTATTCAAAACTCATTAGCCCAAAAGTGGTTAAAAATAGGGTTAAGAATGTAGAGACATTTTCTAAAGAACTATGTGCAAATGACCAACAGAAATAT
Organism: Rhynchonycteris naso; assembly: GCA_037038555.1. Taxonomy (NCBI): domain Eukaryota; kingdom Metazoa; phylum Chordata; class Mammalia; order Chiroptera; family Emballonuridae; genus Rhynchonycteris; species Rhynchonycteris naso. Next base: position 238,463,682 of record CM072997.1, read on the forward strand.
AAAAAATGTGCTTTCTCATTAAGCAAGATAAAATCTATTAGGGCCACTGCAAGACTACCAACTACAAACCCTGCCCAGTGAAAGCTCAGTACAGCAGTTACTGGGGCTGCAGGGAGAAGAGAGGGAAGTGCAAACAAACAAGCCTTACCAAGACGGCAAGTACCCAGATAACTGGGGAAGCAAGCAGTGCTCACAGGCCACCTGCTGACTACGAAGCATCCCCGAGGGAACTGGGGGCATGGAAAAATGCAAAGTCTAGTCCGGTTACTGGGGAAAGTCTTACCCAGAGAGGATATAAGTGTGAAGTTCTCCACCATCACTTCGAGGTACAGGCGTCTCTGAGCCTCATCAAGCAGGCACCATTCTTTCCTGGAGAAGTTCAGGGCAACATCCTCAAAGGTCACATCAACCTGTCAGAATAATACAAGTGAATCCGAAACAGTCTGTCTGAGCACCCGCATTCCAACTCCATAAGAACCTTCCCCGTGCTCCACTCCTTCCTGGGCTCCACACTTCAGAGAAGACACCACGCCTTGGTGCAGCGCTGCCTGCCCGGTCATCACCGTCCTGTTCATCACTTCTATCCCCCTCAGGGAAAGCACTTAGGAGAAATGGAAATGGGGGTGGGGAGAGGAAACAGACAAATGACACCTTAGTTTTGCGTCATGCTGCCTGGGCTCCATCCTCCTTGCCAAGAAAACCCACTACTATCTACTAGATCATGGCTCTAAGACAAAGCAAATCATGAGCTTACCCTTCACCCTTAAGTCCCCACATCAGGTACCCAGGATCATCAGCTCAAACTTCCTCTAGTTTGCACACCACTGAGTATCCGTATGTCCTTCACATCTTCAGACCCCAGGCTCACTTCCTGAGCTCACCTAGCTTCCTATTCCACACCACAGGGATCTCTCTAAACGCACCCCTGTACTTGGCACATGGCACCCAGAGAGTGCACGACATATACATACAGGGTCCAGTACAACCCCAATCCTCTGAGAACACTCACAGCTAGGAAAAGCCCCAAATGAGGTTCTCAATCTTCCCTGCCTGCTTCTGATCTTTGCATCAATATTTACTCCCCAAATCCACGTGGGAATTTCAAATATGGATAACTCCTTTCCACTCTGCACTGTACTGCTGTCCCCTCAAAAGCTACATTATTCCTTCTACTCAAACTTTTTAAAGAACCACTGTCATTGGTCTCTATTTCAGAGTGACACTCAGAAATGACCACATTTGCCCACGATCTTATCCACCAGCAAGACTGAAACCAGCCAGACCCCACAGAAGCACAACACAAAACTCTGAAGGTGAAGCAAAGCCCTACCATAGGTATCATCCTATCTCGACTTCTTGTGTGCCTTGACAGCAATCATAATGAACTCATGGAATCCTTGGCCATTTGAGAGATCACCATTTCTCCCATTGTGACATAACTATCACTCCTCTCCCTCATATGTGCTTGGGAGGACCAGCAACCCCTACTTGGTGACAAAAAAGGAAACACTCAACATGGGCTATCCTTAACCATTGTCACCAAATCCTGCATTTCCTCCACAGATCCACACTGATGCACAAAGGAGCCTTCACTTTAACATGTCTCCATCCTCAAACACTGTCCAAGTAAAAGAATTATATCTCTATTCATGTTCACTATTTATGCAACCACAGAGATATCCCCACATTGCCTTCTCTCACATCTCTACTCTATCACCAGTGGAATTCATGTAACCCCCTTGTGTACTTCCCCTTTGAGTCTTTTTTTTTTTTTTTTGACAGAGACAGAGAGAGGAACAGATAGGGACAGACAGGAAGGGAGAGATATGAAAAGCATCAACTTTTCGTTGTGGCACCTTCACTGTTTAATGATTTCTTTCTCACATGTGCCTTGAGCAGGGGGTTGAGCAGAACAAGTGACCCCTTGCTGAAACCAGTGATCGTGGGCTCAAGCTGGTAAGTCTTGCTCAAATAAGCCCATGCTCAAGGTGGAGACCTTAGGGTCTCGAACCTGGGTCCTCCGCATCGCAGTCTGATGCTCTGCCCAATGCAGCACCACCTTGTTTCTGAACAGTAAAGTAAATGGCATAATTTCCATTTTCCAGAACATCTTCTCAATCTATTGAGATCTTTTCTTCCTGGCAATCATTGTCAGCTTGGCTCCAATAAACTCATTAAAAAAATCCTTGGCTCTGGCCGATTAGCTGTGTGGTAAAGCTTAGGCTTAGCATGTGGAAGTCCAGGGTTCAACTCCTGGTTAGGGTACATAGGAGAAGTGCCCATCTGCTTCTCCACCCCCTCTTCTTTCTCTCTGTCTCTCTCTTCCCTTCCCACAGCCAAATCTCCACTAGAGCAAACTTCGTCCAGGTGCTGAGGACCACTCCATGGCCTCTACCTCAGGTGCTAGAATGGCTCCAATTGCAGTGGAGCAACCCCCCAGATGGGCAGAGCATCGCCCCCTGGTGGGCAGTCCAGGTGGATCCCGGTTTGGGCGCATGTTAGAGTCTTACTGCCACACCACTTCTATCTTTGAAAAATTACAAAAAATAAAAAAATCTCTATAACCCTGGAATGTTAGCTTGGTTGTTTAGAGAGTCGTCTAAATGGACAGAGGTTGCTGGTTCTATCCCCAGTCAGGGCATATACAGCAAAGACTGATGTTCCTGTCTCTCTCTCACTGCCTGTCTCAATGAAATCAATTAATTAAAATTTACTTCTTTAAATAATAAAATAATTCTCTAGAAATCTGAACTTTTTTTACGTTCACTCCAGAAATCAGAGCACCTTGATGTTAGCTCTGCCTTGCACTCAGAGCACAGGGTTGGGGTATCCCTAAAGTCCCCATATCCAAGAGCTGGGCAAATACCAAAAGAAAGGTCTGCAGACACTATATGATAGTGTCACCAGGGAGGGACTGGAGCACCCTTTCCTTCCTTGTCTAATTTACAGAAGTAAAAGTGGTTTGTCAACTTCAAAACTTGTGAGAAGCACAACCACCGCCATTCACCTCCAGGTAAGCAGGTCTCCTCTGTAGGCCTGCCCAACAATGACATCTGGTGACCTCCAGCAAACTGTCAATGCCCCGCAGTCTCTCCTCAGTGCAGCCATTTTTTTTTAAAGGTTATATTTTATTTTATTTTTCCAGGGACAGAGAGAGAGTCAGAGAGAGGGATAGATAGGGACAGACAGACAGGAACAGAAAGAGGTGAGAAGCATCAATCATTAGTTTTTCATTGCTGTTACGACATCTTATTTGTTCATTGATTGCTTTCTCACATGTGCCTTGGCTGCAGGCCTTCAGCAGACCGAGCAACCCCTTGCTGGAGCCAGCGACCTTGGGTCCAAGCTGGTGAGCTTTTGCTCAAGCCAGATGGGCCCGTGCTCCAGCTGGAGACCTCGGGGTCTCGAACCTGGATCTTCCGCATCCCAGCCTGAAGTTCTATCCACTGCGCCACCGCCTGATCAGGCTCCTCATTGCAGCCTTTTACCAGCTCTGTGAACTGGGACCAGGACTCACCTTCCTGGGCCTCACTGTCCTCACCTCCCAATGCCAGTCGGTTTTCTCAGCAGGATTAAAAAAAATTTTTTTAAGACTTTACTTACTTGAGAGAGAGAGAGAGAGAAAGAAAGAGAGAATGGGTTAGGATCAGGAAGCATCAACTGCCACATACTGTATGCCTTGACCAGGCAAGCCCAGGGTTTTGAACTCTCGACCACAGGTTTCCAGGATGAGCATTATCCACTTCGCCACCATAGATCAGACTCTCAGCAAGATTTAAAAAAAAAAAAATTTAATTCTTTTTATTTATTCATTTTAGAAAGGAGACACAGAGTGAGAGAGAGAGGGAGAAAGAAAGAGAGAAAGGGGGGAGGAGCTGGAAGCATCAACTCCCATATGTGCCTTGACCAGACCAGTGCAGAGTTTTGAACTGGCGACCTCAGTGTTCCCAGGTCGATGCTTTATCCACTGCGCCACCACAGGTCAGGCCTCAGCAAGATTTTAAAACTTCATAAAAGCATCAGCTTGTATTCCTCCCTGGTCCAAACCTTTCCTAACTCCAAGGATCCAGCCCCCCCACCCCCACCCCCCGCCCCAATAAAGGCAAAATCTCTCTGCCTCCTAATTAAGACTTGACTGCACCTCAGACTGTTTCATGCAGACAGAAGAGGAACCGCAGCCTTCCGGGTCTCTCCCGGGTCCGCGGCCCCTCAGCCTGTCACCTCTTCCAGCCTCGTCACACCGGGTGTCACCCACGAGCACCTCACGGTCCGGGACGCCGGGGCCTGGGCTTCAGGACGGGACCGGTCCCGCTCCCGGGCTCCGGGTTCAGAGGGGTGAGGCGGTGAGGGCTCGAGGGACGCGCTCACCTCAGCCAGGCACCTCAGCGCGGCCGCCGCCATCGGACTCTGCGGGCGGAGCGGCACGGAGGTCCGGGTCCCAGCCAGTTGCAGGTGACCAATCCCCGGACCCGCTTCTGAAGCGCGGGAACGGCTCATTCAGCGCCTGCAACCTTACCACCCAGATCTATGGAGCCTGACTAGTGAACACACCTGAGAAACGGAAATGTCCACCCGTAGGACAACGCCGCCGCCGGAAGTCCCGCCCTAAGCAGAAGGACCCGGGAAACGTTCCTGTCCTGAACTTTCATTAGCTTAACCCCTCATGGGCGCATTGCCCTCTGGGTAGTGTAGTTTTTCCTTCAGCCGCCCAGGGGATAATAACGTCTCAGTCACTGACCTTGGACTTGGCGGTTGCCCAGTGGATAGATCCTCTGACTGGGACACAGAGGACCCAGGTTCAAACCCCCCAAGGTGCCAGCTTGAGCAGGGCTCCTCTGGTTTGAGCAAGGGGTCACTCGCTCTGCTAGAGCCTCTAAGGTCAAGGCACATGTGAGGAAGCAAGCAATGAACAACTAAGGTGCCACAGTGAAGAACTGATGCTTCTCATCTCCCCTACTATCTGTCTGTCCCTATCTGCCCCCCCCCCAAAAGAAAAACCAAAAGGAAAATAAAGGTGCTATGACACAGCCAGTAGCGTTGAGAAGTTCTACTGGCGTGCTAGCACATGGTGGGGAGGACCCCTGAACCAATTTAGCTTATAGCTAGAGCTAAAATAGAAAATTCTCACGAGCCTCAGCAAATCTAATCTTGCTAGCAAAGGCAGGAGGTGTTCCTTGTGCGTCAACCCTGCAGATATTGCAGGAAAGCGGTTTATTATTTTAGAACAGTGTGTGCTTTTGAAAAGATATTGTACAAACGTGCTGAAGTAACTGTAATCTTGTGGTCTTTGCCTATATGTACTTCTCTGCCCCAGAGCTCGTCGCTGTCTATCGCGAGAGGCGCGGTGGGCAGTTCACTGGCCAGTGAATAGAGTTCCCAAATTGATTGGAGCTCTGTTTCCGGTTTGTTGCGGTTGCACCACAGCAAAATGACAATTGGAGGTTTCAAAGTCGGTTCTCAAGTTTCTGGGGCGTGTTGTCACTGCAACTTAACACTTATGTAGACACATTATTTTAGAATCTGTCATTATTTTAGATTCTGTGCAGCTGAGAATGCTCCCTGAGCCGAGAAGTATTTATTTCCATCTTACCCAGACTTCACATTCAAATAGACACTGTATGGCCAGTGGCCACCATCGCCATGGCCATGAACATGCCGGTTCCCTGTTGCGAAGCAGCACGACCCGTCATTTTGCAGGTCTCGGGTGGGAACGATGGAGGGTTAAAAAATAAGCACAGAAAGAAAAAGGATGGGATGGGGAGGACTCATCACCAAGCTGATGGAAAAAAAAAACCCCTTGGTCTGCTTTATGATATAGCGCAGAGTCGTGTGCAAATAAGAAAGTCTCCGGGCTGAGCAGGCGGTGGCGCAGTGGATAGAGCGTTGAACTGGGATGCGTAGGACCCAGGATTGAGACCCCGAGGTCGCCAGCTTGAACGCGGCCCATCTGGCTTGAGCAAAAGCTCGCCAGCTTGGACCCAAGGTCACTGGCTCCAGCAAGTGTTGGCTCGGTCTGCTGAAGGCCCGCGGTCAAGGCACATGTGAGAAAGCAATCAATGAACATCTAAGCAGTGGTTCTTAACCTTTTTTAATTTATTTTTATTTTATTCATTTTAGAGAGGAGACACAGAGTGAGAGAGAGAGAGAGAGAGAGAGAGAGAGAAAGAGAGAAAGGGGGGAGGAGCTGGAAGCTCAACTCTCATATGTGCCTTGACCAGACCAGTGCAGGGTTTTGAACTGGCGACCTCAGTGTTCCCAGGTCGAAGCTTTATCCACTGCGCCACCACAGGTCAGGCCAGTTCTTAACCTTTTTTGAGGTACCGAACCCACCAGTTTCATATGCGCATTCACCAAACACTTCTTTAGTGATAAATAAAATATGGGTGTTTTTTTTCCCCAATTCAAGACATAAGTATGTTTTTTTACTGGTGCACAAAATGAGCCATGCATGAACATCACCTTACTCAAAGAACAAAACCAACAAAGTGCTTGAACTCACAACAAATTACAATATTACTTTATTCTGGCCTCCACGGCAGAGGCTTCTCTGAACCCCTGAGACTGACTCATTGAACCCCTAGGGTTCGATAGTACCCAGGTTAAGAACCACTGAACTAAGGTGTCAAAATGAAAAACTGATGATTGATGCTTCTCATCTCTCTCCATTTCTGTCTGTCTGTATCTCTCTCTGTCTCTGTAAAAAAAAAAAAGAAAAAAAAAGTCTCTGATACAAAGTCACATATCTGAGTCATAAACAGGAATCCCCGCCACCATGCATAACTGAAATCAACCAACAGCAGAACAAACAAGGGGTTAGAGGAAGGGCATGTCAATTGCCTCTAGCAAATGAATCAAGCTAGTGAGGTGGGAGGAAAGTACCAGTAGAAACACTTAGCTTCACAGCCAACATGGAGGTGTGGAGTAGAGCTTACCCTTTAGCTAAGGTGACCAATCGTCCTCCTTTAGGGAGGACAGTCCTTCCTCTGTAGTCCAGTCCTCCCTTGAAAAGCGTCCTCTTACATGCCCTCCTTTTTGATACTGGAAGACTCATCTGTTGCCTGACCAGGCGGTGGCTCAGTGGATAGAGCGTCGGACTGGGATGCAGAAGACCCAAGTTCGAGATCCCGAGGTTGCCAGCTTGAGCGCGAGCTTAACTGGTTTGAGCAAAAGCTCACCAGCTTGAGTCCAAGGTCACTGGCTCGAGCAAGGGGTTATTCGGTCTGCTGAAGGCCCATGGTCAAGGCACATATGAAAAAGCAATCAATGAACAACTAAGGTGCCAAAATGAAAAACTGATGATTGATGCTTCTCATCTCTCTCCATTTCTGTCTGTCCCTATCTATCTCTCTGTCTCTGTAAAAAAAAAAAAAAAAAAGACTCATCTGTCCAGGTCCGTATTCAATGAATGCAGTTGATTCATTGCATGGGATGTGACATCTTTGTATCTAAATGAGTACTTTTTTCTTACAGTTATTATTAAAAATGAATTGGCATGTAAGTAAGCATAATCACAATATAAAATATGACAAATATTCTTATTATATATTGATTATATACTAGTGTATTATTGTTGCAGGGAATAAAATGTTTCTTTAATTTATGATATTGTTTTCTTCAATTTATTTTTGTCCTCCTTTTTTAATGGAAGCCAGCTCACACACAGATTCCAAGTAAGCAGCACACATACTTCTGCGTCAGAGCTGCCCAGAGTTTCTTTTTCTCCAAACTGACTTATCAAACTGGGTGGGCCCAAGAAGCTCTTCCACCCTCCTCCAAACCCACCATCTTTGGAACAAATGAGTGGATACCCTTGGACTTTTCTGGTATCTATTTATAAAATAGCACTTTCCAAGTTGCAATCACCAGTCGTCATGTCTAGTTCACCTATTAATATTTCCAGTGAATTAAGGCCTATTTTCAGGTTCCCACCTCTTCTCCCCACGTGGTTAGGTGACTGTGGCTGCATTAAAAGGGTATGGACAGAGGACAGGGTAGCAGGCAGAGATTGTATCCTGTAGTTGGGCTTCATTATCTACACAGATTAGACACAGTCTTGGTTTTTTTTTTTTATTCATTTTTAGAGAGGAGACACAGAGTAAGAGAGAGAGAGAGAGAGAGAGAGAGAGAGAGAGAGAGAGAAAGGGGGGAGGAGCTGGAAGCATCAACTCCCATATGTGCCTTGACCAGACCAGTGCAGGGTTTTGAACTGGCGACCTCAGTGTTCCCAGGTCGACGCTTTATCCACTGCGCCACCACAGGTCAGGCCAGTCTTGGTTTTTAAAGGTTTTATTTATTTATTTTTTACAGGGACAGAGAGAGAGTCAGAGAGAGGGATAGATAGGGACAGACAGGAACGGAGAGAGGTGAGAAGCATCAATCATCAGTTTCTCATTGCCCTTGTGACACCATAGCTCATTGATTGCTTTCTTGCATGTGCCTTGACTGCGGGCCTTCAGCAGACCGAGCAACCCCTTGCTGGAACCAGCGACCTTGGGTCCAAGTTGGCGAGCTTTTGCTCAAGCCAGATGGGCCCGCGCTCAAGCTGGCGAGCTCAGGGTCTCGAACCTGGGTTTTCCGCATCCCAATCCGACGCTCTATCCACTGCGCCACCGCCTGGTCAGGCGAGACACAGTCTTGGTTTTTAAAGAAATAAACAGCAACAATGCACTTTCATTTCTTCAACACGTGTTTATTTTTTGGTCATCTGAAATGTGTCTGCCACTTTCTAGGCACTTGAGATACTTTAATGAACAAATCATAAATTTCCCCCCCCCACACACACCTTTTTTTAGGTGAAAGGAGGGGAGACAGTGAGGCAGACTCTGGCATGCACCCTGACCGGGATCCACCCAGAAACCCCACCAAGGGCTAATGCTTGAGTACCAACCTATATTTAGTGCCTGAGGCTGATACACTCCAACAGGGAGTTACCCTCAGTACCTGGGGCCATACTTGAGGTGGAGGGGATAGAGAGAAAGGAAAATAGGAAGGGGAGAAGCAGATGGTCGCCTCTCCTGTGTGCCCTGACTGAGAATCAAACTGGGATGTCCATGATGGCCGACCCTCTATCCATTGAGCCACCGGCCAGGGCCCTTGACCTCCTTAAACTTACATTCCAGTGTGGAAGATAATGAATGAAAAATACACTGGGGAAGTTATAAAGTATGTTCTAATTAGGAAGTACCGTAGAAATATACATACTCGCAGACACATTCAGATGCATTACATTGAGGAACCTTCTTTTGCGGAGGAAGCACGTCTCAGGGAAGGTCTCTTGTGCGTCTTCAGGTGGCGGTGGTAGGTGGATGACTGGCGGTAGCGCGTCTGGCACACAGAACACACATAGGGCTTCTCCCCCGTGTGGATCCTCTCATGAGCCAGAAGGTTGGTTCTGTGGCTGAAGGACTTGGTACACATGCTGCACTTGTGAGGCTTCTTTCCAGTGTGAATCCTCTGATGTACACGCAGGTCTGAGGCCTGGAAGAACCCTTTGCTACACACAGCACAAATGCATGTCCTCTCATTCCTGTGTCTTCTCTGATGGACTTTTAACCGAGAGAAATACCGAAAGACCTTGGAACATTTCTCACATGTGTGTGACTTCTGGGCTCCACGGACTGTTTCTTGGCGTTGTCCACATGTGGAGTTGCCCACATGGCTCTTCTGGGCTCTACGGACTGTTTCTAGGCGTTCCCCACATGTGAAGTTGCCCACATGGCTCTGCTGGGTAGCAACAGGCTCAGAGTCGACCCGGTTCTGCCTGGAGAGAACCACTGGTCCCACCTCCACAAGGACATCTTGATGAGAGGGTCTTTTCTGGGACCCTTCCTGGGACCTACAGCTGCCTCGACGTGCTCTTTTGAGGCTGAGTGGATTCTCCAAAGAAACACCTTCTTCTTCAAGCCCAGGACAGTTCTCTTCTGGGAGAATGAGTAGGGAAGGCATTTGATGGCTTCGACCAGTAATACTGTCATTGACTTCAGCAGTTGTCAAAGAAATGTTGACACCATTTTCTTTCTCTTCATCTCCTGTGAGTGTAAATAAAGGACTCAGTGAATTTTTAGCTAAAAAAGAGCCCACATAGGCCCTGGCTGGTTGGGTCAGCAGTAGAACGTTGGCCCAACGTGTGAAGTCCTGGGTTTGATTCCTGGCCAGGGCACACAGGAGAGGCGCCCATCTGCTGCTCCACCCTTCCCCCTCGCCTTTCTCTCTATTTCTCTCTTCCCCTCCCGCAGCCAAGGCTCCATTGGAGTAAAGTTGACCTGGTGCTGAGGACGGCTCCCTGGCCTCCGCCTCAGGTGCTAGAATGGCTACAGTTGCAACAAAGCAACGCCACAGATGGGCAGAGCATTGCCCCTGGTGGGCATGGCCGGGTGGATCCCGGTCGGGTGCATGCGGGAGTCTGTCTCTCTGCCTCCCCACTTCTCACTTCAGAATAATACATTAAAAAAAGAGCCCACACAGAACATGCTTCCGGTGCCTGGGCTCCATTCACTCACCTTGTCCCTTTCGCAGAGAAGAATCTTGGGAAGTCCAGGAGTATGTCCCCTCTGTGTTTGCCTCTTTGGGGAACTCTGCTGACAACTGTTTTTTTAGATGAACAATGACTTCTCTTAAGGGCATATTCTCAGAAAAGAGGGCTTCCTGTCCCTGCATGTGTACATGGACCTGTTTAATAATAAAAAAAGAGAATCTCCAATCACTGTTGTATATATAGGTCTACTGTGAGAAAAACCTATCTAGTCAGGCTTTGCAAGATCTCTGCACTGCCTACTCCCACACTTTCGTTCTGCCCTTATTTCTATTTGCATTGCATTTCATGGTCATTTCTTCATTCCTAATGAGAAACGGCCAGCCAGCCTGACCTTTGGTGGTGCCCTGTATAAAGTGTCAACCTAGAACACTGAGGTCACCAGCTCGAAACCCTGGGCTTGCCTGGTCAAGGTACATACAATAAGCAATCAATGAACAACGAAGGTAAAGCAACTAGGAGTGGATATTTCTCTCTCCCCACTACACTCATAAAATCAATATAGAAAATCTTTGTAAAGAAAGAAAAAAGGCCAATACTAAGTCTTTCTGAGTGAAAAATCAGCTTGTATTAAGGCGTTTCTCTTTATCCTTGTGATTTCTGCCTGACAGTTAGGCAGAGTCCTCTTAAGATCTCACCAACGAAAAAAAATTTTTTTTTCTGAAGTGAGAAGTGGGGAGGTAGAGAGACAGAAGCCATGCGCCCCACCGGAATCCACCCGTCATGCCCACTAGGGGGCGATGGTATGCCCATCTAGCACCTGAGGCGGAGCCCATTGAGCTGTCCTCAGCGCCTGGGCCAACTTTGCTCCCACAGAGCCTTGGCTGCAGGAGTGGAAGAGAGAGATAGAGAGGAAGTAGAGGGGGAAGAGTGGAAAATCAGATGGGCGCTTCTCCTGTGTGCCCTGGCTGGGAATCTAACCCAGGACTTCCACACACTGGGCTCATGCTCGACTGCTGAACTAGCTGGCCAGGGCCCAATGAAAATCATTTAATAAATTAATGCTGGCTCCTATATATCCCACTTAATATATGCCCCTCCCTGTAGGGGTCAGAACGCTCCACTCACCCAACCAGGTGGCTTCATGCAATCATCACTCAGGTGCTCCACGAATGTCTCCAGGTTTCTGCCACTTGATTCCCATTTCTCCTTCAACGTCGACCTGTCACTGTAGTGCCTGTTGATCAGAAACTGTTCCAGCACCAAGTAAGAAATAATCTCATCCTTGCTGTGTTTTTCTGGCTGCAGCCACGCGTGAAATGACTTATACAGTCTTTGCAGTTCCTGTCTCGCACACAGGTTCTTGTTCTTTTGAAATGAGTTGAGGCCAGTGCTCTGGAAGCCAGAGACCACCCTTCCCTTTTGGAGAGCAGGTCTTTGGCTGGGTTTCAAGTACCTATTTTCATCCCTGCATGGTTCTGACAGAAATGAGGTTGTGAGGTCTCCATCCATTCTCAGCACTATGTCTCAGAGACTCAACTTCCAGAATTCAATTCTTGAACTCCTGTGTTGATAATGGTGGATTATTCAAAGACTGTGAGCCAGGAAGAGAAAAGATATGGACTTAATTCTAGCATATTAAAACAAATAAATAAATTTCATGACCACAGTACTCCATAGGTGAATTTTATAAGACATTTAAGAAAGAAATAATGTTAATCTTACCAAATTCTACTGGAAAAATCCTTTTCATTAATGAAGTTAATTAATTAACTTTCCTCATACCGAAACTTTAGAACAACATTAAGCAAAGAAACACTAGTGGCCAAGAATTCTCATGAGCATAGATGGAAAAATCGTAAACTACATATTTGAAAATAAAACCCAGTCTAATGTAAGGAAATTAACACCTAACGAAGTTTTTTTAAAATTTTTTTATTTTAATGTCTTTTTATTTTATTCATTTTAGAGAGGAGACACAGAGTGAGAGAGAGAGAGAAAGAGAGAAAAAAAGGGGGGAGGAGCTGCAAGCATCAACTCCCATATGTGCCTTGACCAGACCAGTGCAGGGTTTTGAACTGGCAACCTCAGAGTTCCCAGGTCGACGCTTTATCCACTGCGCAACCGCAGGTCAGGCACCTAATGAAGTTTTTTATCTTCTACATGCACGTTGGGTTAAATTTCAAAAAGCAACATGAATCATTAACAGAATCAAAAAGAACATGCTATCTATCGACATTAAATATGCTCAAAAAAGTCAGTATTCGGCCTGACCTGTGGTGGCGCAGTGGATAAAGCGTCGACCTGGGAACACTGAGGTCGCCTGTTCGAAACCCTGGGCTTGCCTGGTCAAGGCACATATGGGAGTTGATGCTTCCTGCTCCTCCTCCCTTCTCTCTCTCTCTCCTCTCTAAAATGAATAAAGTCTTAAAAATAAATGTAAAAAAAAGAAGTCAGTATTCAATCCTGAGGAAGACATTTAGTAAACCAGAAATAGAATAAATACAGAAAAATGTTTTGTCTTTGAAACTCAGAGATGGAAGCCCACTACCAACTCTATACAACATTTGTCGACTATTATTTCTATATGGTCTGATTTGATTTGAAGGAAAATCCAAAATACTTTACAAACATTAGACCAGATAAAGTTAGCAAGCTGCCTGACACAGTTCAAGATTTCAAAATCAATGTCTGCAATAAGATAAGCAGATGAAATCAAAGTAATTACTGTATCATTGCTATGACCAACAACAAATATCTACAACAAATCAAATGGAAAATATGCAAGATAACTACATCAATAATACAAAATATTAATATATGGAAAGAAAAGCCATGTAAATGGAATGATTGAAAGACTCAATATTATAGAGAATGTCATATCTCTCCAAACTGATTTATAGGTTCAATGTAATTCCAAGAAAATGCATGCACGTATGTGACAAAAACAACTCTAAACGACATGGTTATCAAAGGGCCCAAAAATAAACACGACAGTTCTGATAAAAAAATTTGGAGAAATTATACAACCAGGTAATAAAACCTTATGTGACTGCTGCTAATAATTAATATAGTGGCATAATGCCACAAATATTGATAAACAGAGCAATAGGATAGTGCCCTAATACAGAGCGAGATGTACACAGTCCTTTGACTTGTGAAAAATATGACGCTGACTTGGTGTCATTAAATGAAAGCTATAATCGGGTCTAAAGTATATTCTTTTAATTATTTTTAAATTGTACACGTGAGGCCTGACCTGTGGTGGCGCAGTGGATAAAGCATCGACCTGGGCACACTGAGGTCGCCAGTTCAAAACCCTGCGCTGGTCTGGTCAAGGCACATATGGGAGTTGAGCTTCCAGCTCCTCCCCCTTTTCTCTCTCTCTCTCTCTCTCTCTCTCTCTCTCTCACTCTGTGTCTCCTCTCTAAAATGAATAAAATTAAAAAAAGAAATTAAAAGTAAAAAAAAAAAGACAAATAAAATTGTACACGTGAAAACTTCTAACTTTATCAACCAAGGTCCCCCCAATGAATTCAAGAAAAAAAAAGAATAAAAAGAAAGAAAAAATAGAGAAATGTAAATAAAATAGAAGATATTTCTGTGCTGAGAAGTCCTGCTCAGGTACAGACATCTGTCTGACCCCTGCAGCCACACAACAATTTATTCTTTTTTTTTTTAATTGCTTATTGATTTTAGCTTAAGTGGAAGTTGGGGGGTGGGAGAGATTGATCTATTCTTGCATGTGTCTTGACTGGAGACCGAACCGACAACCTCTGAGCTTTGGGGTGACGCTCTAACCAACCAAGCTATCCAGCCAGGGCAGTTAAACGATTTCTTAGGAAACTACCCCTCATCACCTTTTCTGTTTTGTTTTTTTTTTTCTCTCCTTAAAAGTTACTTTTTCTTGCCTGACCGGTGGTGGCGCAGTGGATAGAACATCGGTCTGGGCTACTGAGACCCAGATTTGAAACCCTTGAGGCTGCCAGCTTGAGCACAGGCTCACCAATTTTGAGCATGATGGGGTCGCTGGCTGGAGCAGGGGATCATAGACGTGACCCCATGGTCGCTGGCTTGCGCCCAAAGGTCACTGGCTTGAACCCCAGGGTCGGCTTGAGACCCCTGGTCAAGGCACCTATGAGAGCAATCAATGAACAACTAAAAGTGAGGCAACTATGAGTTGATGCTTCTCATCTCACTCCCTTCCTGTCTGTCTGTCTCCCTCTCTCTAAAAAAAAAAAAAGTTACAACATTTGTTTCTGCTTCACTGCCTTTATCAAAGTTACACCTTTACATTTACCTATGTTTCTAACCCCTGCCCTTGCTGACTGGAGTGAGGAAGCCAGAACAGATGGACTTGAGTTTGCATTACTCTTTATTTCTATTTCCAAAGCACATTATCTGGGCAACTACAAGACACAACTCTTAGAAGATTATACTAATAAAAGAAAAATGGTCAATGGTTAAATCCATTTTATATATAATTTGACTCTGTTTATACACTTTGCAGATGAAAACTTTCATCCCATCAAGAAGGCCAAGGATAAATCCAGAAGAACCCCAGGAGGAAATTCAATCTCTTTTCTTTTGAAACTCCCATAGGACCTTAATAGAATGCTAATCTTCTCAGATCACGCCCATTCCACTCTCCCTTGCCCGGAGGAAAAAGCACTAAGTCTTTAACAGGTACTGGGAGACCTTGACCAGGCAGGCCTGTTCTCACCTCCTCAAACCCCCTATGTTAGATGTTGTGGCTGGTTCTCTATATCCAGGTACCGTGGCCTTTATTATTCTTCTGCATATCCCATGCCCTGTGTTTCTGGGCCTCCCCACAAATTAATTTTTTTTCAGGACTCCCCTGGACATACACAGGTCCTAGGGACATAGCTGTGGTTCAGACCTTAACATTAAAAACCAGACTGCCAGGGTTCCAATGTGCAACCAGCCATCCGACCCAAGCACAGTTCCCAGGAGATCCCCCCCATCTCTGTTACCGGTCTCTAAACACCCAGCTCTCAAAGTTGTCTGTGGAGCGCAATGAGTTAATCTATGAGTGAGGCTTGGCGACATAGCTGATGTACACCCTTTCCATTTTAGCCACAACCCCCACCCCAACTGGCCATAGGCCAACACTTTCCCACGATGTCATAAAAAAATGAATTACTAGAGCCATGGCCATGTAGCATAGTTGATGACAGTGTCATCCTGACATGCCAGGTTTTAGTTTGGGCCCTCAGTTCGGGCATATACAGGAAGCCACCAATGAGTGCATCAGTAAGTGGAACAAATTAAGCTTCTCTCTCTCTCTCTCTCCCCCTCCCACTCTTTCTCTCTCCCTTCCTGTATCTCTCTCTCAAAACAAAAAATAAAAAGAATTACTAGAAACATAAAAGGAACAAGATAACTCAGCCACACACACACAAAAAGGCTTTTCCAAGAAAACTTTGTCATGACAGGCCTTTACGAAGAGTACACAACATCAAGTCTTTTTTTTTTTTTTCTTTTTAGGCCAGAGCAGTTGTCAAAATGGTCTATTTTGACAACTGCTCCCTTCCTGAAAGAAAAAAAAAAAGAACAAAAACCTGTATCTGCCTGACCAGGCGGTGGCACAGTGGATAGAGCGTCAGACTGAGATGCAGAAGACACAGGTTCGAGACCCTGAGCTCGCCAGCTTGAGCGCGGGCCCATCTGGCTTGAGCAAAAGCTTGCCAGCTTGGACCCAAGGTCGCTGGCTCCAGCAAGGGGTGGCTCTGTCTGCTGAAGGTCCTCGGTCAAGGCACATGTGAGAAAGCAATGAACAACTAAGGTGTCACAATGGCAATGAAAAACTGATGATTGATGCTTCTCACCTCTCTCCGTTCCTGTCTGTCTGTCCCTATCTATCCCTCTCTCTGACTCTCTCTCTGTCCCTGTAAAAACAAACAAAAAAACCACACAAAAAACGGTATCTTTGCACCTAGGCTAAAATTATGCCCACAGGCACATGCGCAAAACACAACTACAAAATGAGGAATATTTCTTTCTTTCAGGAAACTCACCTCTCCAAGAAGATGGAACTTTTCAGACTGGGCAATCCAGGACCAATGGCTGAGCTACAGACTGGCTGTGTGTGCATGCACTGGGCTGCTTCTGATGCTCTTTCCAAGACTCCTTCCCTTTATAAGAACTGGGGCCGGTAACAGGATTAAAGATGTGATTGGATAACAATCGGCCTCCTGATCCCTGGATGACATTTTCACCCTCTAGCTCCAAGCTCTCAGATACTTAGTATATCATCTCCTGGGCCTGGGGCAGGAGGCCATCAGGAAACATAGTCACGTTTCTGCAGTGGAATCTAACAACCTCACGAAGGGGGAATGCAAAGGTTTAGCATTAGTGTATCCAGTCAAGAAGTATTCAAGTCCTGGTCAGATTGCGTCATAAATGAGTCTCAGACACACTGGCTCCTTTTCTGAGATTTGGGAAGCGCCCACGGGTAGCAGAGAACAAGCTCGCGTTCTTTCTCCTCCTTCCTCCTGTGTCAACAATCCCAGGTCGGTGGGTGGAGGCCCCCCCCAGGACCCCCCACAGGAGGGGCTCCAAATCCAACAAAGAAACCACTGGGGCTGAGATTAGGATCCTTAACGTGGGAAAGGAGAGATCCGTGCTTATTTTATGTTCGGAGGGAGAGGAAAGGGTTCCAATAGTTAGGGTAGAAATAGAAAGTGTTCCAATAGAAAGTGTTCCAAAAGGGTTCCTGGTTTGAAAATCTGGTTGGGGTGTGTTTGTGTGCTGGTGTGGGTGGGGATGAGGGCGTGGGGAGGGAAGTGTGTTCTTTACTGAGCAGGAGGAAGTGCAGCAGGAAGAGTGTCCATGAAATTGAGCACTTACATCTCTTGACTAAGATGAAAGGGGAGACCAAGGATTGTTTTCTGACAAGGAAGGGGGCGGTTGGTTGCACTAGCCTAAACTGTCTGTTCTTTGCTTTCAAGTTATGACCAGAATCAAACCCTTCACAGCCAAGAATCACTTTCTCTCTCTCCCCCTGGATTGTTGAGGTCATCCTACCGCCTTGTTTATTCAAGAAGTCGCACACTGGCCTGACCTGTGGTGGCGCAGTGGATAAAGCGTCGACCTGGAACGCTGAGATTGCCGGTTCAAAACCCTGCACTTGTCTGGTCAAGGCACATATGGGAGTTGATGCTTCCTGCTCCAACCCCCTTTCTCTCTCTCTCTCCTCTCTAAAATGAATAAATAAATAAATTAATTTAATAAATGGATACACTTAAAAAAAATTACTTAAAAAAAAATAAAAAAAGGCCTGACCTGTGGTGGCGCAGTGGATAAAGCGTCGACCTGGGAACACTGAGGTCGCCAGTTCAAAACCCTGCACTGATCTGGTCAAGGCACATATGGGAGTTGATGCTTCTAGCTCCTCCCCCCTTTCTCTCTCTCTCTCTCTCTCTCTCTGTCTCCTCTCTAAAATAAATAAATAAAAAGAAATTTAAAAAAATGAAAATAAAAAAAGAAGCCGCACACTTAAAGGGACCCTGCTAAAATCAGGTCTGACTCACATTCCCCTTGTAGTCAGTCCTAAAACCCCCACATGACTTAGCAATTACTCAGGGAAGACCTTCCCAAACCACTTCTGATGACGGTGCCCACCCCAACCCATCTGCTCCTTCCCATGTGTCCTGGACACACTTTCACAAGATGCAATAAAAATGACACTAGGACCCTGGGCTTGCCTGGTCAAGGCACAGATGGAAGTTGATGCTTCCTCTCATCCCCCACCCCTACACCTTCTTTCTCTCTTTCTCTAAATGTATAAAAGCTAAAAAGAAAAAAAAAGACATCAGGGGAAGAAAAACCACAAGAAAAATCAAACCAAAACAAAAATAAAAATGACTTACTAAAAATAGAAAATTAACAAGAAAGAAAACCACAGACACAGTGGGAAAACTTTTGATGCCAGATTATTTTTGTGTGTGTGACAGGGACAGATAGGGACATACAGAAAGGAAGGAAGAGAAATAAGAAGCATCAATTCTTCTTTGTGGCATCTTAGTTGATCATTGATTGCTTTCTCATGTGCCTTGATGAGGAGGGTGGCTGGGCTACAGCAGAGCAAGTGACCCTCTTGCTCAAGCCAGAGACCTTGGGCACAAGCTGGTGAGTTTTGCTCAAACCAGATGGGCCCACACTCAAGCCACCAACCTTGAGGTTTTGAACCTGGGTCCACGCTTCCCAGTCCAACGCTCCATCAACTGCGCCACCACCTGGTCAGGCTTGATGCCAGATTTAATAGCCTCTCAACTTGTTTTAATGGTTTCTTCTTCTTCTTCTTCTTCTTTTTTTGACAGAGACAGAGAAAGAAGGGTCAGATAGGAACAGAAAGACAGTAAGGGAGAGAGATGAGAAGCATCAATTCTTTCTTGCAGCACCTTAGTTGTTCATTGATTGCCTTCTCATATGTGCCTTGATGGGGGGGGGGCGGTATGCACAGCAGAGCTTGTGACCCCTTGCTCAAGCCAGTGGCTTTGGACCAGCGGCCATGGGGTCATGTCTATGATACCACGGTCAATCAGGGAACCCCGCACTCAAACAGATGAGCCCACGCTCAAACCAAGGATCTCAGGGTTTTGAACCTGGGTTCTCGGTGCCCCAGTTTGACGCTCTATCCACTGCACAAGCGCCTGTCAGGCATCTGAAAAAGCAAGAAGCAGAAAACACAACCAGGAAACCCGCATGCATCCCCTTTGGGACTCCCCAAAGGATGTCCTCCTTTGGAACCTTTGCCAAGACCTTCCTAGCATCCCTCCTCCCGCCTACAGGGACCTTAGCTCCCAGAAGGAGCTGAACATTTTGAGATAGGTCGGGCGCAGGACAAAACTACACTACCCGAAAGGCTGTGCTTCGCGAGTCAGCGCGGGATATCGCAAACAGACGACGTAACGAGCAAAAGAGTATTCGCGGGCTTGGCAGAGGGGGGGCTTCCGGTGTAGAGAATATGCCATGGTGTCAGACGATGACCTGTTGGGTCTGTGGGCTTGGAGCGAAGTCAGGGCCGTGAGGCTCCCGCGCCCGCGTGGGACCCGGAGGACTGCTGGCTGAGCCCGCGGAGTCCTCGGCCCCCTAGCGTGGTCCCTTGGTGGCGCCTATGGCACCGGCGCAGGTGAGTGGGCCCCCAGACCCCTCGTCGGCTCGCCACAGACATCAGGGTCCAGTAGGTGACTTTGTTCCGGCCGTAGTGTTTCGGGAGCCTCGGGATGGAGTCCCTCTCGACTCCGGGTCACCGTCCAGGTCGGGGGCTCCATGGGGTCGGGTTCCGATTCTGCTCCCAAGAGGACACCGTGTGGAAGGGAGGGACCCCCCACCCCCACTGTGGGTCCCGCTGCGCCCCTCAGCATGGCTGTGATCCTCAGCAAGCCCCTTGCTGCCCTGAGCTAGGTTTTCATGCCATAAAATAGGGGTACTGACAGTTTCTCTTTTTTCTTATTTTAACATTTTGGGGTTATTTATCTCTCTTTTTTTTTTTGTATTTTCCTGAAGTGAGAAGCGGGAGGCAGAGAGACAGACTCCCGCAAACCTCCGACCAGGATCCACCCGGCATGCCCACTAGGGGGCGATGCTCTGCCCATCTGGAGCCATTGCACTGTTGTAACCAGAGCCATTCTAGTGCCTGAGGCAGAGGCGGGTGGAGCCATCCTCAGCACCTGGGCCACCTTTGCTCCAATGGAGCCTTGGCTGCGGGAGTGAAAGAGAGAGATAGAGAGAAAGGAGAGGGGGGAGAAGCAGATCGATGCTTCTCCTGTGTGCCCTGGTGGGGAATGGTACCCAGGACTTCCACATGCTGGGCTGACACTCTACCACTTAGCCAACCCACCAGGGCCATTGACAGTTTCTCTTCTTGATTGAGTAAACTAGAAAGGACACATCAGTGGTGTGCCCACCTGTGTCTAGCGTTTCCACAGATGCCTTTTCAGCTGGCAGCCTCTACATCTGTGATGGAAAACCTTTCACACGCGTATCAGCACTGACACGTGTAGCCATTTTCCTGCATGGCCAGGTGCAGTATCCGAGGATAAAACATTTAGTGTAGACACTGTGCCGGAGGTCTGTAGGCCAAAATAACAGAACTCCGGCACAGAGCGTGTAGTTCTGGGACTTCGGGTTAGGCCGTTTTTCTCGAAATGACACACCACCGGAGTTATGCTTCGTTTTTTGGCGAATTTTGACACACCAAGCTCAAAAGATTGCCCATCACTGCTCTACATACTAGTCTGAGTAAAACTGGCTTCCCACTGACAGCAGTGAATTTGTTTTCCTGTGCAGTACAGTTAGTTTTATTTGAAAAGGGAGCACATTGAAATGGTCAGTGTTGTAGGAATGGGATGTTCCTTTGAAAGGCACTAGAGGCCCCATGCCACTCTCTGACAGACAACCCGACTGCCATCACCAGAACCCTGATCTCTGTCAGGACTTGTCTTGTTAATTTCCCATCCATAGGCTCCCTCCCTCACTTTATGTCAGGCTTACTGGAGTATGCCTTTCTGAAAGATGTTGCTACATCTAAAGTGGACTGTCTAAAGTGGACTGTAGTCTCTTCAATCTCCTCCATTTCCTTGTCTTTGGAATTTTTAGGGCTCTAGAATGCTGTTTTAATATTTATTTTATGTTTGAGAGAGACAGAGAGTCAGAGGGAGGGACAGATACAGATAGGGGCAGACAGGAAGGAAGGAAGAGAGGTGAGATGCATCAATTCTTCCTTGCGGCACATTAGTTGTTCATTGATTGCTTTCTCATATGTGTCTTGAATGGGGGCTACAGCAGACCGAGTGACCCTTTGCTCAAGCCAGCAACCTTGGGCTCAAGTTGGTGAGTCCACGCTCAAACCAGATGAGCCAGCACTCAAGCCAGCAACCTCGGGGTTTCAAACCTGAGTCCTCCGCATCCCAGTCCGACTATCCACTGCACCACCGCCTGGTCAGGCAGTATTGATCATTTATTAAGTTGCTTCTTTAGGCTCTGTTTCCGGGCCAGAATCATGAGTTCCTGTTACTTCTCTATGCCAAAATTAGAAACGCCTGGACTGGTAAAAGGTATTCTATAAAAGGTTGAATGAATGAATGGGTCTCCCCTTCAGGGTCTCCCATCACTCTTATAATGAACACAAAGTGCCCACCATAGCCAGCAGGGCTCCCCTGCATCTGCCCCTCTGACTACCTACACACTCCTCTTTACCTTGCTCGAAGTTCCCACCGAGGCGGTCTTGAACTTAACCAAATTCCTGCCCATTTTGCAACCTTTGCCCTTGTACTTTCCTTTCTCTGGGGCCCTGTCCCTAGGTCTCTGCCGGGCTGTCTCTCTGCATTCATCCTATGCCTCAGTGTCACTTAGTAAAATAGTCTTTTCCTGGCTCTTTTAGTTCTAACTAAGATACTCCTAGCTCTGAGCTGGCCCCAACTCCTTGCCACCTTCCTTTGGAAGTTTAAATCCCGCCTCTGCTCCTTAATTGTGGGATGGTAGGTGAATTTCTTGAGTTCCTACTGACTGTGAGGTGAAGGTGATGATGGCATTTACCTTACAGGCTGAGGGAGGGTAAGGAAAAGTCACAAAATACGTTGAACGCTTACCCATCTGGTGCTTCTGTGTTTCTCCCGTGAACATTTCCTCTTGAGTTCTCAGAACTGTCTGGTGAAGCGAGCATGATCCCCGCACTGATGTGGAAAGCAAGACTTAGAGAAGTGATGTGATATGCTCCCATGTCCAACTGCTGGCAAGGTCAGTCAGGATTCTGATTCAGTACCATGAGTCTGGCTCCTGAGCTGGAGACAGTACACCCTGCCATGTGAAGCCCTCATGTGGGCATCGTGACAGTGAGGACCAGGGAGGCTCAGCAGAGGCTTTTTACTTTTTTTTTTATATATATATATTTTTCTGAAATGAGAAGCAGGGAGGCAGAGAGACAGACTCCCACATGCGCCCGACCAGGATCCACTCAGCATGCCCACCAGCGGGCAATGCTCTGCCCATCTGGGGCGTCACTCCACTGCAACTGGAGCCATTCCAGCACCTTAGGCAGAGGCCATGGAGCCATCCCTAGTGCGCAGGGCCAACTTTGCTCCCATGGAGCGTTGGCTGCGGGAAGAGAAGAGAGAGATAGAGAGGAAAGAGAGGGCGAAGGGAGGAGAAGCAGATGGGTGCTTCCCCTGTCTGCCCTGGCCAGGAATCGAACCCAGGGCTTCCACACACCTGATCGACGCTCTACTGCTGAGCCAGCTGGCCAGGCTTCAGCTGCTTTTTCCATTGTTGGGATCATCATCATGGCTTTCCCTTATTCCTCACATTCCAGACCACTCACTGTCTGCCCTACAGTCCTCATGGGCATGCCATTGTCTGCATCACCTCTAGTGACTTCCCTAGGAAATTCTTTTCTCAGCCACATCAGCATTATATCCAAAGGTCCCATGCTGCTTCCCATGGAGTCCAGCACAGGGCTTGACCCTCAGGAGGCTTGGTGATTTGATCCTAGGTCTCTGCACCTTCACCAGTGACTGAGTGACAGGCTCTGATCTCAGCCACAGCCCAAGGTGCATGGTGCTACCGTATTTGACTTTCTAGGCTCCAATGACCTTCAAAGATGTGTTTGTGACCTTCATCCGGGCAGAGTGGGGATTGCTGGACGTGGCTTAGAGGACTCTGTACTGGAAGGTGATGTTGGAGACCTGCAGGTTCTTGGTCTCACTGGGTAAGCGCTCACTTCTTATCCCTGTCAGGGAACATAACCTTGACTTCTGGCTGGTCAAGAAGGCCACAGACTGGCCCTAGCTGGTTTTCTCAGCAATAGAGTGTCACCCCGGAGTGTCGAAGTCCCAGGTTCGATTCCCAGCCAGGGCATACAGGAGAAGTGCCCATCTGCTTCTCCACCCTTCCTCCTCTCCTTCCTCTCTCTCTCTCTCTTTCATCCCCTCCTGCAGCCAAGGCTCCATGAGAGCAGAAGTTGGCCCAGGCACTGAGGATGGCTCCATGACCTCTGTCTCAGGCCCTGGAATGTCTCCAGTTGCAGCAGAGTGATGCCCCAGATGGGCAGACATCGCCCCCTGGTGGGCATGCTGTGTGGATCCCGGTCAAGCACATATGGGAGTCAGTCTGTCTACCTCCCTGCTTCTCACTTCAGAAAAATATAAAAAACATAATAAAATAAACATACTCTCAAAGGAAAATAATATATCGTACAGTGGTTTTTAATTCTGTGAAAATGGTTTCACTATATCTGAGATATTTTCATACCAATGTAAATTACATTATAGATTTGATTGATAAATTTGTATGCCTGATAAACCACACTAGGGTATTATTTATTAACATTTATATATGTACATGGCTGAATTCAATTTGCTAAACTTTGTTAAGATTTTGTTGTAGCTATGTTGACGTGGTTATTGGTCTGCAGTGTGTTTTAGTATTATCATTGCTTTTGGTGGCCTTTGCTGGGTTTATTTAGTTAACTGGGACATGTTTCAGTCTTGTTTTGGAAGAGGATGTATACAGTGGGTGCTGCTTCATCTTTAAATATCTTGTAAAAGTTCTATCTTGTCCCAGGGATAACAGGCACTGAGAAAACAGGCAGATCAGTCCTAAATCCATAAGGAACTAAAAACATCCAATAACTCAAATGGGCAGGAAGTCCATTAGACTCTGCCAATATGTTATGTTAGCCCAGTGAGACACTGCCCAGGTTGGACTTAAAACTTAAAGAATCGTAATATAACTCATGTTTTTTAAACTATAGGTTTGTGGCAATTTATTCAGACATCAACAGAAAGCTCATACATTATTCCATGCGAATTTCTTTATTTTCTGGTGCAAGAACATTTCCCAGATGCATGTACCTTTTCTGCCCCAACCTGGAAATAGCCCCTTTTCTAAAGAGTTTTGGTTCTGCTTTTTTGTGTGTGACAGTGAGACAGAAAGAGGGAGAAATCCTGTATGTACAAGCCAATAACTGGGAATTAAGTATGCTCATGACCACTGGCAATGCCACTGCTTTCGAGGCTACCTCAGAAGAGACAGGATATACACACCTGTAAACCTCTCTGCATTAAATATATAAAGGTTTCACAAGATTGTATATTTAAAAGGATTCATAAGGTTCCAACAGCATACTCAAGGCTTTTATTTACAGACAAAGATACAGAACTGTAAGAAAAATCACAATACCAAATGCACAATCAATAAAAAAACAAATGGATAAATTGCACTTTATGTAAATTAAGAAATTCTTGGCGGCTTCTCGGGCTCCCATTCCGAGTCTGCGAACCCGCCCAGAGTCCTCCCAATAAAGCCTGACTTTTGCTCAAAAAAAAAAAAAAAAGATATTCTTCCCTGACCAGGTAGCTCAGTTGGTTAGAATATTGTCCCAACGTGCAAAGGTTACCAGTTCAATCCCCAGTCGGCATATGCAGAAAGAGATTAATGATTTTCTCTTTCTGTCTCTCTCTCCCCCTTCCTCTCTCTCTCAAAGCAATAAATAAAATTAAAAAAAAAATAAATTCTGCTCTGCCTGACCAGGTGGTGGCACAGTGGATAGAGCATCGGACTGGGATGCAGAAGACCCAGGTTTGCGACCCCCAAGCTCTCCAGCTTGAGCGCAGGTCCATCTGGCTTGAGCAAAAGCTCACCAGCTTGGACCCAAGGTCGCTGGCCCCAGCAATGGGTGGCTCGGTTTGCTGAAGGCCCGTGGTCAAGGCACATGTGAGAAAGCAATCAGTGAACACCCAGAGTGTCCCAACAGCAACGAAAAGGTAATGATTGATGCTTCTCATCTCTTTCCGTTTTTGTCTATCTGTCCCTATCTATCCCTCTCTCTGACTCTCTCTCTCCATCCCTGTAAAAAAACAAACAAAATAAAAATAAATTCTGCTCAAAGAAAGATACTATTAAGAAAAGAAATAAAGAAATGAAAGCTCGCCTGACCTGTGGTGGTGCAGTGGATAAAGCATCGACCTGGGAATGCTGAGGTCGCCAGTTCAAAACCCTGCACTGGTCTGGTCAAGGCACATATGGGAGTTGATGCTTCTAGCTCCTCCCCACTTTCTCTCTCTCTCTCTTTCTCTGTCTCCTCTCTAAAATGAATAAATAAAAAAAAAATTTAAAAAAAAAAAAAAGAAAAGAAAAGAAATGAAAGCTCAATCCAGAGATGGAGAGAATATTTGTAAAGCACATATTAAACAAAGAACTTGAGCCTGACCTGTGGTTGCGCAGTGGATAAAGCATCGATCTGGGAACACTGAGGTCGCCAGTTCAAAACCCTGCACTGGTCTAGTCAAGGCACATATGGGAGTTCATGCTTCCAGCTCCTCCCCCCTTTCTCTCTTTCTCCCTTTCTCTCTCTCTCTCTCTCTCTCTCTCTCACTCTGTGTCTTCTCTCTAAAATGAAAAAAAAAGAAAACAAAATATAAACAAAGAACTTGAATCCAAAATTATTAAGAAACTGCAAAACAATTTTTTAAACAGTAGGCAAAAGATATGAACAGAAGATATACGGATGGCAAATAAACCCAGGGGAAAGTGCTCAACATTGAGTCACTAAAAAAATGCAAATTAGGCCCTGGCTGGCTGGCTTAGTGGTAGAGTGTTGGCCCAGCACGTGGAAATCCCTGGGTTTGACCAGCGGCTAGGGTACACAGGAGAGGTGCCCATCTGCTTCTCTACCCGTCCTCTTCTCCTTTCTCTCTATCTCTCTCTTCCCCTCCTGTAGCCAGGGCTCCATTGGAGCAAAGTTGGCCCGGGCACTGAGGACGGCTCCGTGGCCTCTGCCTTAGGTACTAGAATGGCTCCAGTTGCAACAGAGCAATGCCCTCTGGTGAGCATGCCGGGTGGATCCCGGTTGGGTACATGTGGGAGTCTGTATGTCTGCCTCCCTGCTTCTCACTTCAGAAAAATACAAAAAGAAAAAAAGGAAAAAAAATGCAAATTAAAGCAATGAAATATTTAATACATACCTAAAGACTGGATAAAAGGAATTGCCCATGTCTTACATACAAAGGTTAGCAAGACATACAGAAACTTGAAATCTAATATTCTCTAGGAGGAAAAGTGAAATGGCATGACCATGTAGAACACAATTTGGCAAGGTTTTTAAAAATCAAATATGTGGGCCTGACCTGTGGTGGCGCAGTGGATAAAGTGTCGACCTGGGAACACTGAGGTCGCCAGTTCAAAACCCTGCACTGGTCTGGTCAAGGCACATATGGGAGTTGATGCTTCCAGCTCCTCCCCCCTTTCTCTCTTTCTCTATCTCTCTCTCTCTGTTTCCTCTCTAAAAATGAATAAAAAAAAAACAAACAAAAAACAAATATGTGGGTCAACTTCCACTGTATGTGTGAAGAGTTTTGTGGGCTTAGTTCCCATTAAGACTGTGGAAGTGGTCCTAAGTGCGCACAGCAAATGAAGAAGCATTTCTTGCAGGAAATCTAATATTCTGAAGGAACAGCAAGAGCCAGTCACATCCAAACCAAGACCACTCCCTCTCTCCCCCTTTCAAACTCAGATGAAAACACCAGTCCAGACAGATACAGCCAAGAACACAGGGCTCTCTTCCCCAGAGCTCCCCCCAGGCAGAGGGCTGTCTTCTCAGGCGGGGCAGGGTGTCAGCAATGTATCAGCCTGCCCTCAGTGTGCCTACTTGGGTGAATGATGTTCAATTGCTGGCTACTTGACAAAGCCTCCTCTCAGAGCTGCTCTCATGTTAGGCTTTTGTTGACCAGAGACAGCACATCCCCTACAGCCTTACGGCCTTTGTCCAGTCCGAACTTTCCAGTGTTGAACAAGGTTAATGAAGCCTTTGGCTGAAGCATCTCTTCCTGGTGACTGTATCCATAAGGCCTATCTGGGCTGTGAAGTTTTCCTTTGCTGGATCAGAGCAGACTTTTGATTAAGTGCTTTCCCCTATTAGTTGCCTTCAAGACTTCTCTCCTCTGTGAACTTTCTGGTGTTGAGTGAGGTTGAAACGCTGAGTAAATGATTTCTCACAATCACTGCACTCCTAAGGTCTCACTCCAGTGTGAATCCTCTGGTGTTTAATGAGGCTGGAATTCTCACTAAAGAGTCTCCCACATTCACTGCATTTAAAAGGCTTTTCTCCCGTGTGCACTTTGTGGTGTTGCATGAGGCTGGAGCTTTGGCTAAAAAAATTCTCACATTCCTTGCACTCATAAGGTTTTTCTCCAGTGTGAACTCTCCAGTAATTAATAAGGCTTGATTTATGGCTATAGAATTTCCTGCACTCAGTGCACTTATTATAAGGTCTTTCTCCAGTGTGCACTCTCTGGTGTTTCATGAGGTTTGAGTTGAAGTTGAAGAATTTCCCTCATTCACTATACTCATAAGGCCTTACTCCAGTGTGGATTCTGTGGTGCTGAACAATAGAGTTATGCCTGAAGGATTTCCCACACTCACTGCAGGCTTTTCTCCAGTGTGAACTCTCTGGTGTTGAATGAGGTCAGCATTGCGGCTAAAGGATTTCCCACATTCGCTACACCCGTAAGGCTTTTCACCAATGTGAACTATCTGGTGTATAAAAAGATTGGGTTTGTGGCTAAATAATTTCCCACATTTGCTGCACTCACAAGTCTTTCCTCCTGTGTGTAGTCTCTGGTACTGAACTAGTATTTCTGACCAAAGGCTTTCCCACATTCGCAGCACTTGTAATTCCTTTTTCAAGGTGACTCTCCGAGTTCCTATGTGGCTCCCCTGTACTGGGAGTCACCTAATGGTTAAGACCGGAGTCGGTCAGGAAGTCCTTCTCACGTGGCCCCCAATCTTCTCAAGGGTTTCTCTCCACAGGGCAGCTTCTGATGTTGGGGAAGGTTTGCTCTGAGCACTCGTTCTACATAAACACTCTGCTCAACCTGCGCTGCACGCCAACAACCTGAAAGCACGGAAATGCTGGTGACGTGCGTGTAGACTGGTGGGCGGGGGCAGCACTGTCACAAACGTGCATCCACCACACCCATCCATGAGTCCCTGGGGCGGCTGCTATGATGCGGGCCGGAGATCAGTGTGAGGAGGGGCCGCTGTACAGCGCTGGACCCTGATACGCTCCCAGGTCAGTGTAGGGGTGCAGAGCCTCATGCACAGCAGGGACACAAAGATGGGTGCAGCGCCAACACACTCCCCTGCCAACGGCTTTCAGCAGGGCCTTAGTTTCTGGTTCCACAGGTACAGTGCAGAAGGGTGTCTTCAGACTCAGGGAAACTGAAGCAACTGAATAGCTGGTATTTAAGGACTATAACCGTGATGGTGAACCTATGACATGTGTCAGCACTGACACACGTAGCCATTTACGATGACATGTGGGCGCATACCAGAGAAGTATGGGGCTGCATGCCTAAAAGGATGTTTCATCCTCGGCTCCTGCACGGCAAGGTGCAGTAGTCAAGGATAAAACATTTGCTGTAGCCTGACCAGGCGGTGGCGCAGTGGATAGAGCGTCGGACTGTGATGCGGAAGACCCAGGTTCGAGACCCCGAGGTCACCAGCTTGAGCGCAGGCCCATCTGGGCTTGAGCAAAAGCTCGCCAGCTTGGTCCCAAGGTTGCTGGCTCCAGTAAGGGGTTGCTTGGTCTGCTGAAGGCCCGCGGTCAAGGCACATGTGAGAAAGCAATCAATGAACAACTATGGTGTCGCAACGGCAACAAAAAACTGATGATTGATGCTTCTCACCTCTCTCCGTTCCAGTCTGTCTGTCCCTATCTATCCCTCTATCTGACTCTGTAAAAAAATAAATAAATAAAATAAAATCCTTTAAACTATAAATCTCGTGAAATTATGGTTTTCTTCTCGAAGTGAAATACCACCCGAGTTATGCTCGGGGTTTTTTTTTTGGTTTTTTTTTTTGGTTTTTTTTTTTGGCCAATTTTGACACACCAAGCTCAAAAGTTTTCCCATCACTGGTCTAGGGAGAGGGTTCTCAGCGCAGCATTTTACAAAAAGCAAAAGAATGTGTTTGGTTCTCTTGACCTTTTACTGAGGTTAAGGCAGCATCCTGAGGGCTTTCCAGAATCTAGACATTAGTGAACATTTATGGTCTTTACAGGACTCTTTTCTTTACTCATCTAAAAATCTTGCAAAACTTGTTATAATGGTCAGGGATCTGGTATTTCTACATTTCACCTTAAACAAAGAAATCACGTGCCCATTGCTCGGGTACTGCAAAGGTATATAACCTGTAAGAAAATCAACTTCCGGGAGCCTGTGTTTTGGAGTGACAAGCCCCGCGTCCTCTGGCTTTCATCTATCCTACTTCCTTCATCAAAGTGTCTCAGCGCTCTGTCCCCCTTTGATTCCTGCAATATCACCGCCACATCTCACCCAGCAAGAAGGTCTGTCCAGTGTTGCAAATCCATCCAAGGTCTGACTTTTCCTCCCTCCTTTATCACCAAGAGCAGAGTCCACTCCCCACCAGAACTATTCGTTGATTGCATTGACTTCCTTCAACAGGGAGCCCTTGCTCAGCGCTCCAAGGTTCAGAAGGGATGAGGCGGTGAGGGCCCGGCGGGATGCGCATGCACCTCAGCCCAGCGGCGTCGCCGAGCCTCAGCCTCCATTCACACCGTTTTTTCTGGTCATTCTTGGTCATTCCGGCCCCAAACTAGGCATTCGGAGACTGACCAGAATAAGAGTTCCTGTAGACAAATTCCCCTAAGGTCACGCTGGAAGTCCCTCCCAGATTTCCGCTCTCAGTTAAACGACTGTTTTCATTGGCCCGAGCAGCAGTGCTGCCCTGTGCAATAACTGCTGGGCAATGTAGTTTGGATGTCGCCAGAAATAGAGGAAGTAGTCTGACCAAGCGTTGGCGCAGTGGATAGAGTGTCAGACTGGGACACTGAGGATTCAGGTTCAAAACTCCGAGGTTGCCAGCTTGAGTGCAGGCACAACTGGTTTAAGCAAGGCTCACCTGCTTGAGCCCAAGGTCGCTGGCTTGATTGAGCAAGGGGTCACTTGTTCTGCTCTAGCCCCAGGTGAAAGCACATATGAGAAAGCAATCGATAAACAACTAAGGTGCCATAACAAAGAATTAATACTTCTCATCTATCTCCTTCCTGTTTGTCTCTCTCTATCCCTCTCTCTGTCTCCATTTCTCTCTCACACACACATAAATAAAGTAGAGCTGTGAAGAGGGCGGTGGTAGCGAAATCAGGTCCAGAACTCAGCCAGATGCCATCCAGATAGTTTTGTTGTTTTTTTTTTTTTTTACAGGGACAGACAGACAGGAACGGAGAGAGGTGAGAAGCATCAATCGTTAGTTTTTTGTTGCGACACCTGAGTTGTTCATTGATTGCTTTCTCATATGTGCCTTGACCGCGGGCCTTCAGCAGACCGAGCAACCCCTTGCTGGAGCCAGCGACCTTGGGTCCAAGCTGACGAGCTTCTGCTCAAGCCAGAAGGGCCTGCGCTCAAGCTGGCGAGCTCGGGGTCTCGAACCTGGATCTTCTGCATCCCAGTCCGACTCTCTATCCACTGCGCCACCGCCTGGTTGGGCCCAGATAGTATTCTTATTGATAGGCCTGAATTTCACTTTTCCTGCAATGCTGAGTGGCCAGTCTTTTTTATTTTAAGGATTTCAAACCTATTGTGAGAGCCACAATAAAGCATTGCCCATGCTTTCAGTGCGTCAAATTCGCTGCTCCATTTTCCACATCGTGGCTGTATCTGGTGTTTTCCCCTCTTGTTCTTGACACAAGATGCCAAGGCTCACAAGAATAACACTACAGCTTCAGACAACGTGTCTATTTGAAGGCAACATAATAGAGAGTTATAGAGAGGCTTCGCAGTTAAGAGAGGCTTGAGTGACATTAGGATATGGTGTGTTCATTTGATTTGGGGGTGTGGGGGGTGTGCATTATTTCCATAAAGTAGCCTGAAACAATATGTTGCTTAGCATTTCTGTGATAGGTTATAAAGTACCCTCAGTGAAAATATGGATGCGATTTCTAGAAGAAGAGACGCTGAATCTAGTCTCCCTTTGGAGGCGAGTTAGCTCAGTAATTGGGCTTTCCTCATTTTACGACTCTCCGTAATTGGCCCTGTGGGAACTACGTTACCCAGAAGCCTTGGCGGCTCTGGACCAATGAAGGTCCAGGGGTGTGGCATATGTAGGGCGTCAGGGCAGGACTTCCTGTTTTCCTCTTGGACAGCCGTATTGTTTGCCTTTAGATAACCCACTTCTCAGTGTCCAGGGACACAGTGAGACCAGAAGTGATGCTAGATTAGGGGATTCTTTCCTAGACTGAGGCAGGACAGGCGCCTCCCGGGTCCGCCGGCTGCGGGAGGAACCTCGCACTTGTCTCCCGCCCATTATCCCTGGCGTTCCCCAGTCCACGGTTTCGGAGGACGGGGTCTCTGAGGTGGACCTCGTGCAGGTGGGTGCTACGTCCCCAGGTCCTCCCCGACCTCCGTCCCTGAATCCTCGGCACTGGTGGTGGGATTTCCATTTCTTTTGTGTGTGTGTGTGTGTGTGTGTGTGTGTGTGTGGAAGGGAAAGAGATGAGAATCATCAGTTCCTTGTTGCAGCACCTTAGTTGTTCATTGATTACTTTTTCACATGTGCCTTGACCCAGGCAGGGGGCTACAGCAGAGCGAGTGACCCCTTGCTCAAACCAGATGAGCCTGCACTCAAGCCGGCAACATGGGAGGTTTTTAACCTGGGTCCTCCACCTCCCAGTCCGACGACGCTCTATCCACTGCGCCACCACCTGGTCAGGCCACGATTTGAGGGTTTTTATTTTATTTTTTTACAGAGTCAGAGGGAGGAATAGACGGAAAGACAGGAATGGAGAGAGATGAGAAGCATCAATTATCAGTTTTTCATTGCGACAGACACCTTAGTTGTTCATTGATTGCTTTCTCATATGTTCCTTGACCATGGCCCTTCAGCAGACCTAGTATAACCCCTTGCTCAAGCCAGCGACCTTGGGACCAAGCTGGTGAGCTTTGCTCTAACCATATGAGCCTGCGCTCAAGCTGGCAACCTCAGGGTCTCCAACGTGGGTCCTCGCATCCCAGTTCGACGTTTTATCTACTGCGCCACCGCCTGGTCAGGCGATTTGAGGGTTTTTATAAGGATTCCATAGGCTACCCAGGCTGGGTGAGACAGACTTGGAGTGGGGAATATGGGAAGATGGAGACCTAGTTGAAGGGCTGAGCACAGAGGGTAGGCAGTCAGAGTTAGCCACGGGTCTTAGTGGCATGCCAGGCATAGGGGACAGACAGGAGCCCTTGAGGCTTGTTCTTGGTTGCTTTTCTCTCACAGTCTCCCTCTTCCCACAGGTTTCCATGAACTCGGAATTAATGATGAGCCGTACACAGGTGAGGAGAGAAAGGAAGCCCATGCTATATCATCAGTCCCATCCCTACCCCCACCCACGTGATCTCCAGGATTGTGGGTGTCATAGAACACTTCATCTGTACTCTCCAGTTCTTGAGTCTGAAGACCCTGGAGAAAGCCCAAGCCCAGGGTTTTGAGTCCAGGTCTTGGGTTATATGGAAAGGTTCCCATTTCTGTTAACCACTGGAATAAGGTGTGGAAGATTGTTCCAGGCACAGGAACCAGCCTGTGCAAATATTTGGAGGTGAGACTGAGATGGGAGTTTTCAAGAAAGTATAGGTCTTAGCCCTGGCCAGATAGTTTGGTTGGTCAGAGCCTTATCCTGAAGCACAGAGGTTGACAGTTCAATTCCCAATCAGGGCACATATAGGAACAAATCTGTGTTCCTTTGTCTCTCTCTGTCTCTCCCTCCCTCTCTCCCTTCCTCCTTGCCACTTCTCCCTCTCCCTCACTTCTCCCTCTCTCTCTACAATCAATAAATATAAAAATTTAAAAAAGAAAGCAGATTGGCAAGAGTTAGGCCTCTATTCTGAGGATGGTGTAGCCATGGCAGATGTGGAGAAAAGGAGGGAATCTAATCCAGGTTTAAACAGGCTCTCCCTGGATGCCAAGTGGAGATCAGACTACGTGCAGTAAGGTTTGAAGGAGATATGGTTCACACCAGGAAGGAGGCTGCGTTAATATTCTAGGTGAGTGGTGATAATTATGAACCAAGGGGTGGCTGTCTAGATGGGAGAAGTGATTGGATAGATTTTCTTTTTTTTTAATTAAGTGAGAAGCAGGGAGGCAGAGACAGATTGTGGCATGCGCCAGACCAGTATCCACCGGTGAGCTCCCTACGGGGCATGCTCTTCCCATCTGGGGCCACTGCTCTGTTGCTTGGCAGCTGAGCTATTTTAGTGCCTGAGATGGAGGCCACAGAGCCATCCTCAGCACCTGGGGCCAACTTTGCTCAAACTGTTTGAGTCATGGTTGTGGGAGAGGGAGAGAGAGAGAAGGGATGGGGGTAGGGTAGAGAAGCAGATGGTTCCTTCTCCTGTGTGCCCTGACATGGAATTGAACCCAAAACATATGCCGGGCCGATGCTCTACTGCTGAGGCAACCAGCTGGGGCCTGGATAAATTTTCTGATGTGAGAGATAACCCCCAGGTGTTGGGCCTTATCAGCTGAAAAGGGTAGACACTCCCATCAACTGATATGGGCACATCTCAATGGTAGAAATAATTCACTGTGGATATCATTTTATTTGTGACCACGTGAAGGTGGCTGAGATGTTCCAAAGAACACTACGTGGAGGTCTGGACACAGGGCAGTAATTCTGTGGAGGGGTTAAGGATGGAGATACCTACTAGGGCAGTGGTTCTTAACCTGGGTTCTATCGAACCCTAGGGGTTCGATGAGTCGGTCTGAGGGGTTCGGAGAAGCCTCTGCCGTGGAGGCCAGAATAAAGTAATACCGTAACTTGTTGTGAGTTCATGCACTTTGTTGGTTTTGTTCTTTGAGCAAGGTGATGTCCATGCACGGCTCATTTTGTGCACCAGTAAAAAAACATATACCTATGTCTTGAATTTGGAAAAAAAATCGTATTTTATTTATCACTAAAGAAGGGTTCAGTGAATGCGCATATGAAACTGGTGGGTTCGGTACCTCAAAAAATGTTAAGAACCACTGCACTAGGGAGACAGTGCCATGGAGACAGTTTTCAGAGGTACAGTCTAGATATAATGGTAGTGCAGTTGGTGGGCCAAGAAGGTGATGGAGGCCAACAACTGGATGGGGGGCCAGACTTGTGAGACAAA
Organism: Rhynchonycteris naso; assembly: GCA_037038555.1. Classification (NCBI taxonomy): domain Eukaryota; kingdom Metazoa; phylum Chordata; class Mammalia; order Chiroptera; family Emballonuridae; genus Rhynchonycteris; species Rhynchonycteris naso. The sequence continues at coordinate 238,498,323 of CM072997.1, forward strand.
ATGATCCAGTAAAAGTGGGTAGTCCTTAAGCCCTGGTATTGGCTGCTTATGGGAGAAAGGTGAGCTCAACACCTTAGCAACCTCAGGAGAACTGATGCCGTGGTAGATGTCGCAGGTTCTGCATGCCAGGCCCAGAGCTTAGATGGTGTCTTTCTGCCAACCTGGCTGTGGGTGGACACAGTGGTCAAAGGGACCATGAGAGAGGAAATCCTGGGGTCCCTGCACCTGTTATTTCCTCTGAGTTGAGTTAGGTAAGAAGGAATGTGCAGGCAAGGCATGGATGGGGAGCATCTTTGGGAGACAGGCTGCTTATGGACTCGCCTCTCCCCATTGTGGCAGGGGCAGGTGACCTTTGAGGACGTGTTCGTGTACTTCTCCCAGGAGGAGTGGGGGCTCCTTGATGAGGCTCAGAGGCGCCTGTACCGCGATGTGATGCTAGAGAACTTGGCACTTACAGCCTCATTGGGTAAGACTGTTACACCCAACCAGGCTCCCGGACAGGGCTCTGCCTCTCCTGCTTTCCAGGGTGATCCTGGCCCTCTATCGCAGCCATGGGCACTGCCTTCCCCACCCCACCCCCAGTTCCCTGGAGTTGGTCCTGTAAGTGCCAGGCGTGAGCTCTGTGTGCTGCAACCTCTGACTCATGAGTAATGCCAACACTTGCTGCCCTGAAGGCCAGGAGTGAGGGATCTTAGTTACCCAGTGGGTCATATTCATCTTGTCCTTGCCCTGACTACATGCCAGATCCATGTCACCCTTCCTGTCCCCAGGTTTCTCTAGCTGAAATTCGTGATGGCCTGCCTGTAGCAGAAATTACAGAAACCAGTATGGTCAGTCACTGCTTATTGGGTGGGACCACTGGACTATTGTAAAGCCCCACTTGGAGGTTATTTTTTATTTTATAATATTCAGCTCTCTTTGAATGCTGGGTCACCCAGGCCAGTGCTGCCCATTTACCTGTGTCCTATCTTTTCCCCTAGGATATGCATCTTTCACGTCCCTTGGGGTGGCCCCACTGGAGCTGGGCACCAAACCCTGTCTGTCGTACTGGGGTGACATGACTCCAGACATGATCAGAAAATCTCAGAGTGGGTGTGGCCCTGGTGAGTGGGATCTGGGGACAGTGTTATGTCAGGGCTGGGTCCCGGTCATTCTCTAACCTTTCTCTGCACACGGTTGTTTACGTACCAAGGTCACCGGCCACATTTCATTTCTCTCTTTCCTTTCCCATTTACACACTTGTTATTTGTGCTCTGCCCTTTGGCCTCAGGTGGCCCCCTTAACTCTGCCTCCACATCTTACCTGTTCTTCTCCTCGGCTCCCTCTGCAGTGCTCTCTACCTTTGACCCGTACTTAATGTATCAGGTGTGCACAGACCCCCAAATAGTCCTTAAATACCAGCGATTCAATTGTACTTCTTCTGAGGACACTCTTACCTGTCCCCAGCAGCCATGGCCTCACGGGAATCTTTGTGAATGAGTTCATGGGAGACCCTGGCTTTTCCTGGGCTGTCCTCCACATTTGTGTCCTCTCCCAGTCAAAGTCTCTTTCTTTCTATGACCTTTAGATGCTGAAGTGCTGCATGGAAGCCCTTGATCCAACCTGAGCTCAGGCCTCTTGTCCTGTGACTTTGAGCTTATTCTGTTAGACACCCCTTTGTTTTTGTTTTGTTTTGTATTTTTCTGAAGTGAGAAGTGGGAGGCAGAGAGACAGACCCCCATGTGTGCCAGAATGAGATCCACCTGGCATGCCCACTAAAATGCAATGCTCTGCCCATCTGGGGTGTTGCCCTGTTACAACCGGAGCCATTCTAGCGCTTGAGGCGGACACCATGGAGCCGTCCTCAGCACCGGGCCAACTTTGCTCCAATGGAGCTTTGGTTGTGGGAGGGGAAAAGAGAGACAGAGAGAAAGGAGAGGAGGAAGGGTGGAGAAACAGATGGGCAATTCTCCTGTGTACCCTGGCCAGGAATTGAACCCAGGACTTCCACATGTCAGGCTGACACTCTACCGCTGAGCCAACTGGCCAGGACCTTGACACCCCTTTGTAATGAGACTAACACCTCCCACCAGTGTCAAAGTGAACTTCACCAGCATCTGTCTGCTTTCAGGTTCCTGGAATGGTTTAAAGGATGAGGAGATGCAGTTGATGGCGAGAGTTTGGACACAAGATGTGCCACAGAGCATGACTCCCAAGGCAGGCCCTTCTTTCCAGAAAGCCTACACCCATGAAACACGTGGCCCTGTCTTTAAAGACATGTTGCACTTGGCTGAGTACCAACAAACACACCCTGGGCAGAAACCATGTGGGGAACAATTCTTGTTCAATGCTAACCTTCACCACCAGAAACAGCCCAGTGGAGTGAAACCCTTCAAAAGAAAGGAGGGCCAGATTTTTCTTGTGAACTGCCCTGTCCAGCCATTGAAAATGCCCTTTCTGGCTGGGGAGGGCTATAAAGACTTCTCGACTAGCTCAGGAATTTTCCAGCCCCACATCCTGCCCCATCAGTGTAAGCCATTCAGTGAGACAAAGCATGCTGCTGAGGTCTTTCACGGTGGACAAAGGCATTATGAGTGCAGCGAGTGTGGGAAAACCTTCAGCCGCAAAGACTCCCTCGTCCAGCACCGGAGAGTCCACACCGGAGAGAGGCCGTATGAGTGCAGCGAGTGTGGGAAAACCTTCAGCCGCAAGCCCATCCTTGCTCAACACCAGCGAATTCACACCGGAGAAATGCCATACGCGTGCAGCATATGTGGGAAGGTTTTCAATCACAGCTCCAACCTTATTGTACACCAAAGAGTTCACACCGGAGCAAGGCCTTACAAATGCAGCGAGTGTGGGAAAGCCTACAGCCACAAATCCACCCTTGTTCAGCATCAGAGCATCCACACTGGAGAAAGGCCCTATGAGTGCAGCGAATGTGGGAAATACTTTGGTCACAAATACCGGCTCATTAAACACTGGAGCATTCATACTGGGGCAAGACCTTATGAGTGCATTGCCTGTGGGAAATTCTTTAGCCAAAGCTCTGACCTCATTGCACACCAGCGGGTCCACAACGGTGAAAGGCCCTATGTGTGCAGCGAGTGTGGGAAAGGCTTCAGCCACAAACATGTGCTTATTCAGCACCATAGAATTCACACTGGAGAAAGGCCGTTTAAGTGCAGCGAATGTGGGAAAGCCTTCAGGCAGAGGGCTTCCCTCATCCGACATTGGAAAGTTCACACTGGCGAAAGCCCATAAGATAGCTGGGAACGTGCCATTTCCTTCTTCACTGATGCCAGAGAGAACCTGTGGGAGGCACCTGTGAGTAGCCATCAGCTGGAAGTTGAACCCTATTCATTGGAACACCTACCCCAGGGATATTCTGAGGGCCTGCTCCATGGGAAGTTCTGGAGCAAAGTTACATTTCCTCTCCTGCTGAGGAGCCCTGCTGGAATTCTCTGACTGCCAATGCCTCTGAAAGAAGTCATCCATCTGTGCAATGGTCGGGTCCCATGTTACAGTTATCACTCCAACAGTCTCTTTTTAGGTAGGCATACTTGTGCTCCTCCCATCACTGCAAGGAAGCCTCAATATTCCTGCACCCACAGATCCTCACTCTTTCTTGACCCCACATCGCCTGCCAGAGCTGGTTTAAGCATAGACATGACTGTGTTTCAGTCAGGTGGATGAGAGTTTTGTTTAGCTGGTCACTTGGCGGAGGTTTCCAGTGTTTGTGGACTTTGTTGGTCTCATGTGGCACTCATGATGGATTTGTCCAGAGCCTCCCAGTCACCTAACCCCAATATTCTGTTTTTACAACAAATGTCTTGGGTTTTCTTTGTTTGTTTTTTTGTATTTTTCTGAAGTGAGAAGCGGGGAGGCAGTTAGACAGACTCCCACATGCACCTGACTGGGATCCACCGGATTGCCCACCAGCGGGTGATGCTCCATTGCAACCAGAGCCATTCTAGTGCCTGAGGCAGAGGCTGTGGAGCCATCCTCAGCGCCTGGGCCAACTTTGCTCCAATGGAGCCTTGGCTGTGATAGGGGAACAGAGAGAAAGAGGAAGGAGAGGGGAAAGGGTGGAGAAGCACATGGGCACTTCTCCTGTGTGCCCTGGCCAGGAATCAAACCCAGGACATCCACACACCAGGCCAACGCTCTACCACTGTACTAACCGGCCAGGGCCACAAATGCCTTAGTTTTTAAATTAGCTTTAATCTTGGGGGCTCTGTTCAATTTGTGGGCTGGTTTTAGGACAAAAGTGGGCTCTGCCAGCATGAAGGGATGGACTGCCTTTGTGAGCGGTCCAGGTGTTTGGAGTCGGACAGTAAACAGGACAGCTCTCATTTTAGTTTCAGCCTAATAGCATTGCTGCTCAAGGCTTCCTAGGGAAGAATGCTGGTCTGTGTGGGCCTGGTCTTGTGACCTGTATGCCAAGATTGTCTGTAAGACCCTGAGCAGTGTTCATTTGTTGTGACAACCTCTGGTGTGACTAGAAATAGCATGAATTGGGTCCCTTGCTCCCAAAGGATGTTCTTTTTGAAAAAAAACTTTTTTTTTTTAATTTTAGAAAGAAACAGTGATTTCTGGTTCCACTTATGCATTCATTGGTTGATGTGCCCTGACTAGGATCAAACCTGAAACTTTAGAGTATGGGGATAAGGCTCTAACCAACTCCCTGGCCTGGGCTCCAATTTCCTTTTATTTTTATTTATTTTTTAAATTTATCGTGTTGATATGGTTTCAAATATCCCACTCAATATCACACCCTCTATACACCACTTCATGCCTCCCATACCCCATGCAAAGTCACTTTCTACTTCCATTTCCTAATTTTCTTTTAAATTTCTTCTCTGACACGGCTCTTTGGAGAAGTGTACTATTTCTGTATATTTGGAGGTTTTCTTATCTTCCTGGTAATTGAGTTCTAATTTAATTCCATTAGAGACTACATAGTTTATGACTCAAATTATTGAAACTTGCTTTATGGCCCAGAATATAGGCTATCTTGTGTTTCATGTTTATTTGAAACAAATGTATATTGCATTATTTTTTGGAGGAGGGTTCTACAGATGTCAACTAAGTCAAGATGGTTGACTGTTTTCTGTATTCTTATAATTTGGGGGTTTCATCAATTATATGAAGACTGTTGTTAGCATCTTTGAATATAAAGGCAGATATACCTATTTCTCTGCATAGTTCTATCAGTTTTTGCTTCATGTATTTTGAGCCTTTTTATTAAGTGAATACCATTTTCTACTCTACTTTTACTTAACGAGTAGACATTTTCATAATTAAGAAATGACGTTCTTTATCTTAACTAATATCTTTTGCTCTAAAATTTACCTGTCTGGCCTGACCAGGTAGGTGGTGGTGCAGTGGATGGAGCGTTGGACTGGGATGCGAAGGACCTGGGTTTGGGACCCCGAGGTCACCAGCTTGAGCGCGGGCTCATCTGGTTTGAGCAAAAGGCTCGCCGGCTTGGATCCAAGGTTGCTGGCTCGAGCACAGGGTTGCTCAGTCTGCTGAAGGCCCCCGTCAGGGCACATGTGAGAGAGCAATCAATGAACAGCAGGGTTGTTGCAACGAAAGTCTGATGATTGATGCTTCTCATCTCTCTCCATTCCTGTCTTTCCCTATATGTCCCTCTCTCTGACTCCCTCTATGTCCCTGTAAAAAAAAATAATAATAAATTAAATTAAATCTACCTTGTCTGCCTGACTGGTAGTGGTGCAGTGGATAAAACCGACAACCTGGAATGCTGAGGTCACCAGTTCGAAACCTGGGCTTGCCTGGTCAAGGCACATATGGGAGTTGATGCTTACTTTTCCTCTCCCTCTTCTCTGTCTTCTCTCTCCTCTCTAAAAAATTAAGTCTACATTGTCTAATACTATTAATGTGGTGTAAATTGAATTGGACACTGAATTTTGTGTTCGGTATACTGAAAATTTTATATTTCTATAGATTCTTGATTTTTTATTTTCTGTTACTGTTAGTTCCTTCAAAGCAATATGACCTTTAAGGGTCTTGAATCTGTCCATTGTTTTATTCTAAACAGTTTAAATGGAACTATTGGCAGCATTTATTTCAAGGCTAATCTGTTCCTCCCACTACTGAAACACAACCATCCCACATTCTCTATTTAATGTTTTATGAGGCCTGACTAGTGGTGGCACAGTGAATAGAGCATCAACCTGGGATGCTGAGGTCCCAAGTTTGAAATCCCAAGGTCACTGGCTTGAGCTCAGGCTCACCAGCTTGAGTTTGGGGTTGCTGGCTTTAGTGTGGGAGCATGGATATGACCTCATGGTTGTTAACTTGAGGCCAAAGATCACTGGCTTGAAGCCCAAGTTCGCTGGCTTGAGCAAGGGGTCACTGGCTCAGCTGGAGCCCCCATCAAAGAATGAATGAAAAGCAATCAGTGAACAACTAAAGTGATGCAATAATGACTTGATTCTTCTCATCTGTTCTGGTCTTGGTCTCTCTCTCTCTCTCTCAAAAAAGAAAAAAATAAATTATGAAGTTTCCCAGTCACGTTGGTTGGATTAGGGACCGTTTCTCTACATGAGCCTGGGAAATTTTTCCATTTCATTCTTTGGGGTGTTCCTGCACCTAGCCTCTGGTGGATTCTTACATGAATGTACAGATTAGTACTCTGCCCAGTACTTGAGAACAATCCTCTGTTTCTCAAGTTTTCTCTCCTGTGCTGTGCTCTATTCAGACTCCAACCTCTATCTCCTTAACTCAGAATGACTCTTGGGGTCTGCCTGGACTCATCATCTTTGCAATAGGCCTGGGAATTTCTTTTCGCAGTAAACTTGGACAGTCACACGGCTCACGTTTTCCCTCTCATAGCTCACTATTATTTGCCTGATAGCCAGTTTATTGCGTTATCTAATGGAAAAGCTAGTAGATTTAATATATTAAATTGGCCAACAATCTGAAGTTCAATATGAAAAATGTCTGAAAATTGGAAAACTATACCCCTTACAATAGTATCAAAATTAGAAACATTTGGAAATACATTTTACAAATGCATTAGAACTATATAGTTTACAAATTATTACTAAGATGTACCATATTTCTGAATCTAAAAAATAAATATTTTAATTTTTTCTCCCCAATTTGGGTTTACACAACTATCCCATTCCCAGTGATTCGGGAGGGGGACTGCAGTTATTCACAAACTTATTCTAAAATTCATATGGAAATTCAAAGCACCAAAATACCCAAACAAATTTTAAAGGTTGTATCTGATTATAAGAATTACTATACAGCGTCAACCTGGAATGCTGAGGTTGCCAGTTCGAAACCCTGGGCTTGCCTGGTAAAGGCACATATGGAGTTGATGCTTCCTGCTCCTCCCCCCTTCTCTTTCTCTCTCTCATCTAAATGGAATAAATAAAACCTTTAAAAATTTTTCAAAAAGGAGACCTGACCAGGCAGTGGCGCAGTGGATAGAGTGTCGGATGGGATGCAGAAGACCCAGGTTTGAGACCCCGAGCTCACCAGCTTGAGCGCGGGCCCATCTGGCTTGAGCAAAAAGCTTGTCAGCTTGGACCCAAGGTCGCTGGCTCCAGCAAGGGGTGGCTAGGTCTGCTGAAGGCCCGCAGTCAAGGCAAATGTGAGAAAGCAATCAGTGAACAACTATGGCGTCGCAACGGCAACAAAAAACTAATGATTGATGCTTCTCATCCCTCTCCGTTCCTGTCTGTCTGTCCCTATCTATCCCTCTCTCTGACTCTCTCTCTGTCCCTGTAAAAACAAAAACAAAAACAAAATTTCAAAAAGGAAATAAATTATAAAACGGTGAGGGAGTGAGGGGAGATGTCTCACTGAGTAGGCAGCATTTGAGCAAAGACAAGACATGAGTTATTCAAACAGAAATCACAGCAATGGCCAGATAGCTCAGTTAGAGTGTAACCCCGAGTATAGAGGTTGTTGGTTTGATTCCCCCCGTCAAGGCATGTGCAGAAACAGATCAATATTCCTGTCTCTCTCTCTAAAGTAAATAAAAAAATTTTTAGCCTGACATGTGGTGGCGCAGTGGATTAAGTGTCGACCTGGAATGCTAAGGTCACCAGTTCGAAAACCTGGACTTGCCTGGTCAAGGCACATATGGGAGTTGATACTTCCTGCTCCTCTCCCCTTTCCTCTGTCTCCTCTCTGTAGAAATGAATACATAAAAAATCAAGCCTACCTTGACCAGGCGGTGGCTCAGTGGATAGAGCATCGGACTGGGATACGGAAGACCCAGGTTCGAGAACCCGAGCTCGCCAGCTTGAGTGCGGGCCCATCTGGCTTTAGCAAATCTTGTCAGCTTGGACACAAGGTCGCTGGCTCCAGCAAGGGGTGGCTCGGTCTGCTGAAGGCCCGCAGTCAAGGCACACATGAGAAAGCAATCAATGAACAATTAAGGTGTCGCAACGGCAACGAAAAACTGATGATTGGTGCCTCTCCTCTCTCCGTTCCTGTCTGTCTGTCCCTATCTATACCTCTCTCTGATTCTCACTGTCCCTGTAAAAAAAAAAAAAAATCAAGCCCGACCAGGCAGTGGCGCAATGGATAGAGCATCGGACTGGGATGCAGAAAAACCAGGTTCGAGACCCCGAGGTTGCCAGCTTGAGCGTAGGCCCATCTGGCTTGAGCAAAAGCTCGTCAGCTTGGACCCAAGGTCGCTGGCTCCAGCAAGGGGTGGCTTGGTCTGCTGAAGGCCCATGGTCAAGGCACATGTGAGAAAGCAATCAGTGAACAACTATGGTGTCGCAACGGCAACGAAAAACTAATGATTGATGCTTCTCATCTCTCTCCGTTCCTGTCTGTCAGTCCCTATCTATCCCTCTCTCTGTCCCTATAAAAAAATAAAATAGAATAAATCAAGACTTACTACAGAGCTATACTAGTGAAAAGTATATTGGTGAAAGGATATACACAACAAGAAAAGAGTCCAGAAATAGACCCACAAAGCATGGCCAGGTTGCTCCGTGGATAAAGCTTCCTCCTGGCATGTGAGGGTCGTGGGTTCAATCCCTGTGAGGGCACTAATGAGAAGCAATGAATGAGTGCACAACTAAATGGAAAAAGTGGATGGAAAAAAAAATAGCCTGACCAGGCCGTGGTACAGTAGATGGACCGGTGCAGGGGATGGACCGTCGGCCTGGGACGCAGAGGACCCAGGTTCAAAGCATCAAGGTTGCCAACTTGTGTGCAGGCTCATCCGGCTTGAGCATTGGATCCTACACATGACCCCATGGTCACTGACTTGAGCAAGGGGTCACTCGGTCTAATCTAGCCCCCCAGTCAAGGGACAAATAAGAAAGCAATCAATGAACAATGAAGGTGTCGCAATGAAGAATTGAGGCTTCTCATCTCTCTCCCTTCCTGTCTCTTTCCCTGTCTCCGTCTCTGTCACACACAAAAAAAGACAAAAAACTTAATATATATATATATATTCAATTTATTTTCAATAATATTTACAGGGTATTTCAAGACTCAAGTAGTGTTTTCAGCAAATTGCTGTAAATTACATAAGAAAAAATACCAAAACCTCAAATACCTTGTTATTTACTAATTAACATTAATTACTTGAATTACTCTACTAATTAACTTGAAATGAATCATAAACCTGAATGGCTGAAATTTAAAAATATACATATCATAGAAGATAATGTATGAGAAACACTCTTTGAACCTGGGTTAGATAATAAAACTTTTTACAAAGGACATAAAATCAAAACCCAAAGAATCAATTGAAGGTTCACCAAAATTAAAAACGTTTGTTATTAATTTTGTATATATAAGGATATACATACAGAAGACTGAAGTAAAGAACCCAGAACAAACCCCCACATACATGCACAGATTTTTAACAAGCGTGCAAAGACCATTCAATAGGATATGAATCTTTTCAGCAGGTGGTGTTGAGAAAACTGGACCTTCACATGAAAAAGAATGAAGGTGCACCCTTACCATCTGCAATATAAAAACATGAATTCAAAATGGAACAAAGGCCTAAATGTTAAATACCCAAAACTATAATACTCTCCATTTTTTAAAATATTTATTGATTTTAGAGCAGAGAGAGGAAGGTAGTGAGGGAGGAACAGGAAGCATCAACTCATAGTTGTTGCTTCTTTTTTTCTTATTTTTCGTGAGAAGTGGAGGGAGGCAGAGAGACAGACTCCTGCATGCACCTGACCGGGATCCACCCAGAATACCCACCAGTGGGAAAAGCTCTGCCCATCTGGAGTGTTGCTGTTGCAACCGGAGCCATTCTAGCGCCTGAGGCAGAGGCTATGGAGCCATCCTCAGAGCCAGGGCCAACTTTGCTCCAATGGAGCCCTGGCTGCAGGAGGGGAAGAGAGAGTTAGACAGAAAGGAGAGGGGGAAGGGTGGAGAAGCAGATGGCGCTTCTCCTGTGTGCCTGGTCTGGGAACCAAACCTGGGACTTCCACACACTGGGCTGATGCTCTAATGCTGAGCCAACTGGCCAGGGCCTAGTTGTTGCTTCTTGTAATTGCCTTGACCAGGCAAGCTCAGGGTTTCGGACTGGAAACCTCAGTGCTCCAGGTCAACACTTTATCCACTGTGCAACCACAAGTCAGGCAAAAGTATAATCCATATATTTTTAAGTATGATATTCTAAAAAAAAGAAAAAAGAACAAAGGAAAAAAACTTCATGACACTGGATTTAGTCTTGTACATTATAATAAAGGCACAGGCAATAAAAATAAATTAGACTAAGCTGAGATTTAAAACTTCTGTGTGAAGGACTAAAAGAATATAGTGAAAAGGCAACCCTCAGAAAGGGAAAATATATTTGCAAATCATGTATCAAATTAGGAATTAACACTCAGATTATATAAAGAACTCCTACACTGAATATAGTCAATAATGAGGCAATAACTGGGTATGCGGGTCAAGTAGGAGCTTTGGACAGCAAGTGGGCCACTTAGTCAAGTGCATAGTTTTATGGCCACTTTGCAGTACATCTCAAACTGGTACAGAATGGTACTGAATGTAAATAAAAAAATTTTAAATTAAAAAAAAAATTCTTGCCTTACTGATGGTGGTGCAGTGGACAGAGCATTGACCTGGGATGCTAAGATTCAAAGCCCCAAGGTTGCACGCTTAAGTATGGACTCATTCAGCTTTAGCGCAGGCTCACCTGCTTGAGTGTGGGATCATCAACATGATGCCATGGTCGATGGCTTGAGCCCAAAGGTCACTGACTTAAAGCCCAAGGTTGCTGGCTTGAACAAGGGGTCATTGGCTCAGCTGGAGCCCCACAGTCAAGCCATGTAAGAAAAGCAATCAGCCCTAGCCAATTGGCTCAATGGTAGAGCGTCAGCTAGCATGTGGATGTCCCAGGTTTGATTCCCAGCAAGGGCATACAGGAGAAGCACCCATCTGCTTCTCCACCCTTCCTCCACTCCTTTCTCTCTCTCTTCCCTCCCGTAGCCAAGGCTCCACTGGAGCAAACTTGTCCCGGAAATGAGGATGGCTCCATGGCCTCCGCCTCAGGCGCTTGAATGGCTCCAGCTGCAACAGAGCAACGCCCCAGATCTGCAGAGCATTGCCCCCTGGTGGGCATCCCGGGTGGATGCGAACGGGCACATGTGGGAGTCTTGTCTTTCTGCCTGCCCGCTTCTCACTTCAGAAAAATCCAAAAAGGAAAACAAAATGTGAATATATTATCACTACTTAACCTTACATTTAAATATGGTTAAGATTGCCAATTTTATCTTAAAGGTATTGAAGACACAATCTTTAAAAACACACAACTGCACAGCAGTACTTCCCAGGGCTAAATCAGAGAGCAGACTTTTCTTTGAAGTCTTTTCTGGTTTCCAATACTCTGCTGTGAACTTCCCGATGCCGAATGAGGTGGGAGTTCTGCCTGAAGCCTTTTCCACAGTCACTGCACTCATAGGGCTTTTCCCCCGTGTGAATTCTCCGATGTTTAATGAGGCTGGAGTTGTACCTGAAGACTTTCCCACATTCACCACAATCATAAGGCTTCTCTCCAGTGTGAATTCTCTGATGAATAATGAGCGTGGAGCCATCCATAAAGAATTTCCCACACTTAGTGCATTCATGATTCTTTTCTCTGGTGTGAACATTTTGATGCCGATTGAGATGGTAGCTCTGGCTGAAGAGTTTACCACATACACTGCACTCATAGGGCCTCTCTCCGGTGTGGTTTCTCTGATGTCTGATGTGATTTGAGTTGTGCTTAAACAGTTTCCCACATTCACTGCATTCGTAGGGCCTTTCCCCACTGTGAGCTTTCTGATGTCTCTCCAATGTGAAATGGTACCTAAAGAACTTTCCACAGTGGTCGCATTCAAAACGCTTTCCCCGTGTGTGGACTCTCTGATGAATTGTAAGTGTGGGGAAGTCCAGGAAACACTTCCCACATGTGCTGCACTCATATGGCCTGGGTCCAGTGTGAACTCTTTGATGTCTTTTGAGTGTAAAGGTGTACCTGAAGAATTTCCCACATTTGCCGCATTTATATGGCTTTTCTCCAGTGTGAACTCTCTGATGAGTGATAAGCGTGGAGCTGTCTTTAACACTTTTCCCATACTGGCGACACTCATAGTGCACCAGCCTGCTGTGAACTCTCTGGTGTTCAGTGAGGCCAGACGTTAGACTCAAGGATCCCCCACCTTCCAAGTGCTCAGAGGGCTTTGTTTCAGTGTGCATGTTTTGGTGCTCAACAAATATTTTTTTGTGGCTAAGGGATTTTCCACATTTATCATACTTATAACTGTTTTGTGCCCTTTCCAGGGTCTCCCTGCCCTCAGTGCTGTGAGGGGCCTGCTGCTGGGGAAGGCCTGTGCTCGCTGTGAAGTCCTTCCCAAGCTCCCTGCATGTCAACAAACTCTCAGCTGTGTGAACACTGCAGTTCTTCACAGATAAAGCCCTGTCCTCCTCCCAACCAGACAGCTTCCTTCTACCCTTCCCCTCGTGGCACTGGGGGAGACTAGCCGTACATATGTACACCTCCTGTTGAGAGTGGGTGCTGTCTCGCTCAGCTAGACACAAGATGTCTTTCAAAAGCAGGCCACACGTCTCACAAGAACAAGACTTCTGGAAGCACACATCTGGCTTTGGAGTCCTGACCTGGGACACCCCCGCAGAACCGCCTTGCTGTGAAGGTGTCTCCTCACCCTGGGCTCCGTGACAGCCACCTGTAAGCAGAGATATGCTGAAGTGCATGCTGACTTTGGTGGCAGGGGGCAGCCCCATTAGAAACGTTGCCCTGGTTGGATACTTCAGGTTGGTTAGAGCACTGTCCCTGACACGCAAGGGTTGCTGGTTAGATACCTGGTCAGGGAACTTACAGAAACAGACTCTCTGTCTCTCTCCCTTCGTCTCTCTCTAAAAATCAATAAATAAATGTTTAAAAGATTAAAGAAATGTGCATCAGACACACCCATGAACAAGGGACTACTGACAGGCAAGGGAGCACAGAGACGGTGACAGGAAGCCTGCAGGGCAGAGCAAGGCTTGGGAAGCTAACGATGGTAGAGCCTGGCAATGGGTAAGGACAACACGAAAGGGGACAAGGCAGGGAGGAGAGGCAGGCTCTCAAGACATGGCTGCCGGTGACTGGTCAGCACCGTGTGCCCAGGAAGAGGCTAGTCCAAGGAAAGAGACAGGAAAAGGCAGTGAGCAATACATGCCCAGAATGACCCAACCTGTGACATCCACACATTCTAAAATGACAACTTCAGAGGAAGGCCTGTGAAAAAAAAAACAACCAGTGGTCCCCACAAGTAGTGACCATTTGTGGGGTAAAATTACAGGTACAGCAGACCCCTAAATATGTCAGTTAAAAGCAGGGGAGCCTGACCAGGCGGTGGTGCAGTGGATAGAGCTTCGGACTGGGATGCGGAAGACCCCAGTTCGAGACCCCAAGCTCACCAGCTTGAGCGCGGGCCCATCTGGCTTGAGCGAAGGCTCGCCAACTTGGACCCAAGGTCGCTGGCTCCAGCAAGGGGCTGCTTTGGTCCGCTGAAGGCCTGCGGTCAAGGCACATGTGAGAAAGCAATCAATGAACAACTAAGGTTTGCAATGGCAACAAAAAACTAATGATTGATGCTTCTCACCTCTCTCCATTCTGGTCTGTCTGTCCCTATCTGTCCCTCTCTCTGACTCTCTGTCCCTGTTAAAAAAATTAAATAAATAAATAAATAAGAACTTATACTTTAAAATAAAAAAAAATTTAAAAAAAAAGCAGAGGAATGCCGGGGGGACCCAACCAGGGTAAGGTCAGGTCTGAAGGATCTCTCACACAGCAAGATTTCTGACTTCTGCGCCCTGTCTTTTGAGTACTCAGAGCGGCACGAAAGTGGTGTCTTGGGGCAGCACGGTGCATATAGGCCAGCGCTGGCACCAACCATACATATGCCAGGAAATCAGGAGAGAAAGCCATGCCTACGGTCTTGCCATGAGAAAGACAGAGCAGCCCTGGAAAGGAATAGAACAGAGTCCAGCCGAGGACCCGGGGTGGCTGTGAGGGCCTTACCTACAGAACACAGAAGTGCCAAGTTCTCCAGCATCACACAGCGGTACAGGTGCCTCTGAGCCTCATCCAGGAGTCCCCACTCCTCCTGGGAGAAACGTATGGCCACGTCCTCAAAGACCACACGGCCCTGTAAAAATGGGGGCAGTTAGATACATGAGCAGTTTCTCATTCTGTGCTTTCTTTGATTTGGTGTCTATTTGCCATCTTTTCATGATAGGGCCATACTAATGGCCACATTTGTTCGCACTGTCCCTGTAATCCAAAGCCAATGTCTGACCCAACACCTTAACTAACTCTCACAGACCAAGTGAGTATTTCCTCTGCCCAAAATCAGCCCAGGGTGAGGTATCAGATAGCAAGGACAGCCCCTAAGCCAGGAGATCCACAAGAATTGTCCAGACTAGTGAATCTTTTTTATTAATTATTATTTTATTTTGCATTTTTCTGAAGTGAGAAGCAGGGAGGCAGAGAGACCAGACTCCCACATGCGCCAAACCAAGATCCACCTGGTATGCCCACCAGGGGCGATGCACTGCCCATCTAGGGTGTTGCTCCGTTACAACCTGAGCCATTCTAGCGCCTGAGGTGGAGGCCATGGAGCCATCCTAAATGCCCGGACCAACTTTGTTCCAATGGAGCCTTGGCTGCAGGAAGGAAAGAGAGAGACAGAGAGAAAAAAGAGGGGGAAGGATGGAGAAGCAGATGGGCCCTTCTCCTCTGTGTCCTGGCCAGGAATCGAACTTGGGACTTCCACATGCCGGGCCAACGCTCTACCACTGAGCCAACCACCCAGGGCTCACCTCCTTAAATTAAAACCGCATGGGTACAATTGCTCATCTACTTCTCTCTCCATGGTCTTCAAGCCTTCCCTGCACATTCATCTCCTCCCCAACTTCACAGTGAGAGAGTACCGATGGCTCCGCTCTCATCCTTCCCATCGATCACACCACACAGCATCAAACATGTAGGGGATGTGGCAGAAAAGCACCATCTTGGCTGTGAACCCCACCCTCTCCTGTCAGCCAATGTCCCTGGGGTCCCCCAGATATTGCCTTGCAGACTACCAAACCCAGTCTCATCCTTCTCCCTTAAGTTTTCACGTTTTCCCTCACCTGCACATTCGTGTTGGGACTCACCTCCCACAAACTGCCCGGCCCACACCATAGGCATTTCTCTGGCCTTCCCACACGCCCACTGGCATGTGGGATCTACCCCGACAGTGCATGGTAAATGCACCCAGCATCCCAATCCGGCCCGGTTTTGCCCCAGAACGGCCAAGTTCCCAAGCACCAGGGTCACCTTAGTGAAGGTCTCTCAGTTTAACTCGGCTGCAGAAACCTATGTGAGCAGCTCAAGGGGCCGGACGCTCTCCTAATTCTGCCCAGCATAAGCTCTCTCACGACAGATGGGCAGTCTCTCCACCCAACCCTCCGCCAGGGCCCCACACAAGCAAAGACTTGAGCTGATCCCATGTTCCCCTTGACCACCAGCCCATATGAAGATAGTCCAGGCGAGGGTCAACACATAACCTGTCTGAGGTCACAGAGAGGTAATGAGACCTACCCCGACCTCGCCGACCACTGACCTTCTTCATGGAACTACCTTAGCAACCACTTCAGGTCCACTGTCCCCTCAGAAGGATTTCTGACCCTCTGCCGCCCTCCCCTGCGCAGGCACATGTGCTCACAGCCACTCCGGTTCCTGTCTACGTTTGTGGCGCCATCACTTCGTCCAGGTACCCAGCGGAAACAGGAATTTGGCCCCCTCCTTTGCCTGCTTTGTCCCTCGTGGCACTATCACCATAACAGAAGGGTGCTCATCCGAAATCTGACCCACAGCTCCACCAGGGTCCACACGTGGACCCCTATATTGTGAATGTCTCCAACCTGGGCCCCTCCAAGAACTCTGGACCTGTGCATCCATTTGCCACCCAGACGTGTCCACTCAGAATCTCTGGAACATGTGATGTGCTCAAAACCTGATTACTTGTCTTCCCTCTAAAACTCTCTTTTCCTACACCCTTTCCACATCCAAACTGGTGGAACATCCATTCTTCCAAGCAAGGCCAAAAACCTTAGGGCTGGCCCTGACTCCCCATTTCTTTCTTTTCTTTTTTCTCTTCTTCAGTGAGAGGAGGGGAGGCAGAGAGACAGACTCCCATATGTGCCCGACCAGGATCCACCTGGCAAGTTCACTTGGGGGCGATGCTCAGCCCATCCGGGGGCTTTGCACCATTGCTCAGCAACCTAGCTTTTCTTAGCACCTCAGGTGGAGGCCATGAAGCCATTCTCAGTGGCCAGGGAATTCACTCCAGTAGAGCCATGTCTATAGGTTGCGGGGAGGGGTGGAGAAGCAGATGGATGCTTTTCCTGTGTGCCCTGACTGGGGATCGAACCAGGGATTTCCACATACCAGGCCAATGCTCTACCAATGCCCCTGACTCCCCATTTCTACCTCACTCCCCATACCAGAAAATGTCGGCAGCTCTTTGCAACACATTGAAAAACCAACCATTCTTGTCGAGTCAACACCAGTATTCATCTGCACTGGGTAATCACCTTAATTCTATCTCCCCTCTATGTCTATCCTCCAACTCTGCAGCCACACGAAGTGTGTTAAAACCTGGGTCTGATCATCTTCCTCCTCTGCTCCAAACTGGCCCCAGCTTCCACTGTCCTCAAACTGGAAGCTGGGAATGTAAGACGGTCATTCTAGGCCCAGTCTCAGCATACCCCAACCTCCTGCCACCAACTTGCGATCCATCAGATGGAACAGGAACTTGCAGTTTCCTAAACATCCCAGTTAAGTCCCACCTGCTAGCATTTGAACACGGTGGACCTTGTGCCCAGGATGCCTGTCTCAACTTACCCCATTGGTGTCTAAAGTAGAACTGATCCACATAACCCTGGACTGAGTTCAGGACCTTAAGCTGTATGAAACCACAGGGTTTTCAGTCCCCAGAGAGGGAGAAGAATGGGTGGAGAGTCTCAGAATATCACCACTGCTTATATTAGGGTACATAAACCATCAGAGTGATTATTAGGTGTAGTACACCAGCCCGCTTGGAACTACCAGTGTCGCGAGGAAAAAAACCTACTCAAGACAAAAACTTATGTCAAGAGGAAGAGAGAGGGAGGCCTGCCAAGGGAGGCAGAGAGACTGCCTGAATCTCCTTCTTCCTTAGCTTTTATTATCAGAAGCAGAACAGAGGTAACAGGATTACAAGGGAGGGAGATCAGATGACAAGGGGAAGAATGATTAATGGCCATTTTGCTGATTTGCAGAAAGGGTTAAATTGATCAGAACATTCCTTTCTTTTTCTTTTCTTTCTTTTTTGTGACAGAGACAGAGGAAGAGATAGGCACAAACAGGAAGGGAGAGAGATGAGACGCATCAGTTCTTCGTTGCGTCACCTTAGTTGTTGGTTGATTGCTTTCTCATATATGCCTTGACCAGGGGGCTACAGCAGAGCAAGAGACCCCATACTCAAGCCAGCGACCTTGGACTCAAGCTGGTAAGCCTTGCTCAAACCAGTTGAGCCTGCACTCAAGCTGGCGACCTCGGGTTTCGAACCTAGATCCTATGCGTCCCAGTCACATACTCTATCCACTGAACCACCAACTGGTCAGGCAGAACATTCTTTTCTTTTGCTAATTAACAAGCACAAAGAAAGGGACAATCCAGAACCTCTAGGCTAATTTTCTAAAGCCCGTTCACATGCATTCCTTTGTGTCTGCACATAGGTCACCCACTCACACTTTCTTGGTGTTTGCATCCAAGAGACACTCATTTAGAAATTTGAACTAAATTTCACTAATCCAAGGCCTAGAGGATTCGAGGTTAAATGGGTGATTCCCTACAATTAGGGTGGCTAGGAACCTGAGACACCTTCTACTCACCTGTGCAGGGTCCATGATCATTTCTGCTGCCACCATGGGACCCTGTGGGAAGAAAGAGGTCATGAGAAATGTGTAGCCCAAGACCCTACAAGCTGTGTGGACCAGCACCGCTGCCCTGCCCTGGAGCAAAACGATCTCAGACTGACAGTCTAACTCAGCGCTGACTCTTACCAGCTGGGTGACCCTGGAAGACTGACCTCAGTATCCTCATTTATAAAGTGGACATTAGAATGATTTCAGGCCTGACAAGGCGGTTGCGCAGTGGATAGAGCGACGAACTGGGAAGCGAAGGACCCAGGTTCGAGACCCTGAGGTCACCAGCTTGAGCGCGGGCCCATCTGGCTTGAGCAAAAGTTCGCCAGCTTGAACCCAAGGTCGCTGTCTCGAGCAAGGGGTTACTCAGTCTGCTGAAGGCCCGCGGTCAAGGCACATATGAGAAAGCAATCAATGAACAACTAAGGTGTCGCAACAAAAAACTGATGATTGATGCTTCTCATCTCTCTCCATTCCTGTCTGTCTATCCCTATCTATCCCATCTATCCCTCTCTCTGTCCGTTAAAAAAAAAAAAAAAAAAAAGAATGATTTCAGGCCCTGGCCAGGGGCTCAGTGGATAGAGTATCAGCCTGGCATATAGATGTCCTAGGTTCGAATAAGGGTCAGAGCACACAGGAATAGCAACTATCTTCTCCCCTTCTCTCCCGCTTCCCTTCCCACAGCCATGGCTCTATTGGAGTGAGTTGGCCTCAGGCGCTGAGGACAGTTCTGTCGGACAACATCAATCTCAGGCATTACAAATAGCTCGGAACTCAAGCATCAGCACCAGACAAGGTTGCCGAGGGGCGGGGGAACCCTGGTAAGGGCACATGAGTTAATGTACTTCACTATTTCCCCTCCGGTCACCTATTAAAAAAAATAAAGTAAAATAAAAAGAATGATTTCTTCTATTTTTTTTAGTGGGTTGGGAGGGACAGACAGGGATAGAAAGACAAGCAGGGAGATGAGATGCATCAACTCATTGTTGCAACTCCTTAGTTGTTCATTGGTTGCTTTCTCATATGTGCCTTGACCAGGGGCTCCAGCTGAACCAGTGACCCCTTGCTCAAGCCAGCGACCTCCGGGTTTAAACCAGTGACCTCTGGGCTCAAGCCAGCAACCATGGGGTCATGTATATGGTCCCAAGCTCAAGCCAGTGACCTGCACTCAAGCCCAATGAGCCCATGCTCAAGCTGGCAACCTCGGGGTTTCAAACCTGGGTCCTCAGCATCCCAGGCCGATGTTCTATCCATGGTACCACCACCTGGTCAGGCGAATGACTTCAACTCACAGTGCAGATAGTGATATCAAGCATAAAGCATACCCCTATGTATCAGCTATACCGTCCCATGATCAATGGTATTCTATGTTTTCACTGCAAATGAAATGGTAGGGATTTGAAACTTGGGCATGTATTTTTCCCACTATTCTAGGTTTTCAGAGGATGTGATATGTAAAAAGTCACATCATAAGCAAATACTTAATGATTATTTAACATTCAGACCATTTATGAAGTATATGGATAAATGCATCTAATTTTCTATAGTAATTTCTAACCGTCTACCTGTGTACCATTTTAGAGGAATGTTCGTCCACCAGTGTTTAAATCAGTAACTTACATATATCTTTCAATTAATGAGTTGCAGGGGGGCACTGAGCAGGCAGGTCAGGTACTACTTCCTTCAGAAATCAGGTCTGCCTGCTACATGACCTTCTGAAGGAACCTGTGGGAAGCCCCTGACTGGACAGTGGATCACCCTCTCGCTCTGAGGGCTGGAGAAGGTGCCCTGGTCTGGGACTTAGCTGCTCCACTAACCCAGATGATCTTTCTAAGGTTCCACGAGGGTCTGCTCAGCCTACAATGGGGAAAATCTATACCAGCCCACACCTGAGCCTCCACCCCAGGCCAGCTACTTACCTCCTCTGGACCTCCCTTACTGCAAACATAGGCCAGAATTCACCCTCCACCAGGACAGCTCCTCTCTGAAGATGCATCAGGGACCCACACCCACCTGTGCCCCGCCCTCTGGTCTCCGGCCTCCCCTCCTTCACCACAGAGCCCATCTTAAATAACCATAAGTCTCTCTCCTTTTCCTTTTTTTTTTTTACAGGGACAGAGAGAGAGTCAGAGAGAGGGAGAGATAGGGACAGACAGACAGGAACGGAGAGAGGTGAGAAGCATCAATCATTAGTTATTCGTTGCCATTGCAACACCTTAGTTGTTCATTGATTGCTTTCTCACATGTGCCTTGATCGCGGGCCTTCAGCGGACCGAGCACCCCCTTGCTGGAGCCAGCAACCTTGGGTTCAAGCTGGCGAGCTTTTTGCTCAAGCCAGATGGGCCCGTGTTCAAGCTGGCGAGCTCGGGGTCTCAAACCTGGGTCTTCTGCATCCCACTCCGATGCTCTATCCACTGTGCCACCGCTTGGTCAGGCTCTCTCCTTTTTATTTTATTTTATTTTTATTTTGTGTGTATTTTTCTGAAGTGAGAAGCGGGAAGTCAGGGAGACAGACTCCTGCATGCGCCCAACTGATATCCACCCCGCATGCCCACTACGGGGCAATGCTCAGCCCATCTGGGGCATTGCTCTGTTGCAATTGAAGCCATTCTAGCGCCTGAGGCAGAGGCCATGGAGCCATCCTCAGTGCCCTGGCCAACTTTGCTCCAATGGAGCCTTGGCTGCGGGAGGGGAAGAGAGATAAGAGAGAAAGGAGAGGAGGAAGTATAGAGAAGCAGATGGGCGCTTCTCCTGTGTTCCCTGGCCGGGAATCAAACCCAGGGCTTCCATATGCCAGGCCAAAACTCTATCATTGGGCCAACCAGTCAGGGCCTCTCTCCTTCTTTGAGCTGGTTATCCACTTATGCCCTGGTCAAGTCCATACACCGTATCCTTTCAAAAGCTCCAAACCAAACCAACCACATTCCTGGGTCTCAAAACCTTTCTTGTCCATCTACCTTGGTGATGGTTCCATCTTCTGACATCTCCATGTTGAGACATCTCAGAATCGTGCGTCCAAATACAACTCACACTCTTCTCCCTGACACCTGTTCACTGCACTAACTTCCTCCTCTCCGTTACTTAAATGTTGATGTTCAAAACTTGGGATGGTCCTTTGTTCCCCACGTTTGTTCAAAAATCACACATGTCTGACCTGTGGTGGCGCAGTGGATAAAGTGTCAACCTGGAATGCTGAGGACACGGGTGCAAAACCCTGGGTTGCCCAGTCAAGGCGTCTATGGGAGTTGATGCTTCCTGCTCCCCCACACACACCAGTTCTCTCTTTTCTTTTCTCTAAAATCAATTAAAAAAACAAACAAACCCACATGTGATAAAGCAGGAAATCCTGTTGCTCTGTCTTTATGACCTATAAAAACTCTGGTCACATCTCTACTCTATAAGACCCTTCTGGTTCAGCCCCTCCCATAATCCTCCTGAAGTCTACTGCTGTGTCCTCCTTCCCGGTCTCCCAGCCTTCATTTCCCATCCACTTTTTAACAACTTTAAACTTCAAATCTGAATATACCCCTAAATTAGATTCCTGGACCCAATTTCAACATGGTGGCTTGCCACACAACACCAAACAATTCTCTGATACAAGCAGGATGTCCAAATCCACCCCCCTCCCTTGAGATGCCCGTTGAAAGCCCAGGCTATATCTATGTTTCTGACCAACTTGTTATAGATTGTGACAGGGTTGCAGGCAGGGGCCATGACCCCCACCTCTCTTAAGTGGACGAAGGGACCTTGACAAACTAGACATTCCAGATCCCCTTCCCCCAGGCATCCGGACTGACTCATGCGGGTATGGAAGGTCCCCTAAGCTTACTTATGGTTAATCTTACACAAATTGCTGAAAGCTATCTTTTTCCTTAACGACTACCAGCCCCAACCCTCGAATCCCCTATTTCACTCTACCTGTTAGAGAACTGGTTGCTGACCTCTGCCTTTAAGATGTCATCATGGTAGATGACTCCCCTCCCCAACCAACTTCTCTGGCCTGAACTCGGGTGTCCTCCTTAGACCGACCTTAGAGAGTAGAGGTTCCAAAGCCCCCTCCCCTTCCTGGGCAACTCAATTTCGATGTCACTTGCAAGCCCAGGTTGTTACCTGTACTTCCAACCCACTAGCTGTAAAAGTGAGGTTCCATTAATATGCTGGGATAGTTCTCAGGACTCAGAGAACACATGTTACTTACTAAGCTAAAGTTCATTATAAAAGGACATGGCTCAGGAACAGATGGAAGAGACAGATGCACAGGGAAAGGTGTGGGAATGAACACGGAGCTTCCACGTTCTCTCCAGATGTGACTCACCCCAAATCTACAGGTGTTCCCCAACACAGCAGCTCTCCGAACCCCGTCCTTTTACAGTTGCATAGAGGGCTAACTGCATAGGCATAATTGATTAAAAACCACTGTCCATGACCACAGATTATCCTCTAGCCTCTCTCCCTGCTTGGAACTCAGGGTCCACAGTAGTTTTCCAAAAGTCACTCGACCATAGAACAAAAGACAAATCTCGATCCATCTCAACATCTGGGAAATTCCCAGGATCTGAGGAGCAGTGAGGCAGAAACGGTGAGGAAGACCAAAATACAGACGAGAAATATATTTTGACCACCAGAATGACGAAACACGTACTGTATTTTTCATTCCATAAGACGCACTTTTTTCCCAAAGAAGTGGAGGAGAAAATGCCCATGCACCTTATGAAGCAAATGTTCATTTAAAACTAGAAGAGTATTTCAACATTCAAGTATCTTCTCATTTGTTAATAATTGTGGTCATGCTTGTTAATACGGCTGTTGAGTTTACATGGTTGACATATTACAGTGGGATATTCTATTAAATATTTTAACACACCATTTCGTTCAGAATATTTTATTTTCCTACATAAAACTCCAGGTGCGTCTTATGGAGCAAAAAATACGGTATTTCTTAGAAATCCCACAGCAACCTTGGAAGAATTTCTACCGCCCAGGTCGTCACTTGATGTGACATTCTCCGCGCTGCTGCCCCTTGGACACGGAGACCCCGGTTGGCCCAGGGCTAAGGCCGCCCCCGATGGAACAATTTATCGCCTCACCTCCCAAGGCTGACACGTACCTCACGCGGGGACCCAGCGGCAACCCTCCACCAGGCTCCCATTCGTCCCCCCAGCGCTGAGGTGAGGCCGGGAGACGCAGCACCCACCTCAGTCGGGCTCCTGGGCGCGGCCCCGCCACCGACCTGAGGGAAGACAGGGGAATCGGGGAGGTAACAGGGCACCCTCCGACCTCCACCGCCACCTCAGGGTCGTGAGGGCGACGTCTCCCCGCGCGCTTTTGCTCCTCGGCCAAGCCTGGACCGCGCTCAGAAACCAAAAGAACCTCAAAATCAGTCCGATGGCGACCGCGGAAGACATACCACCAAAAGTCCCGCCTTCTCTGCGCGTCGGTTCGTAAGCGAACCCATGCTGAACGCTCATTGGCTTCGCTGGCTGCTTATCGATTGTTGCAGATTATTCTGGGTAATGTAGTTTACAACTGTTTCCCACTGTGTGGACCCACATTCACATTTCTACAGTTTTGGGATAAGCGCGTCGCTGCCCCTCCCCCCTGGAGGTCGTGAGGGCCGCTGGGAAATAGAGTTCCCGGCCTCCAAGAAGGCTGCGGGGCTCTTGTGGGTTTTTTTGTTTTGTTTTACAGGGAGGGTCAGAGAGAGGGACAGGAAGGGACAGAGATGAGAAGCAACAATCATCAGTTTTTCCTTGCAACACGTTATTTCTTCATTGATTGCTTTCTCATATGTGCCTTGACCGTGGGCCTTCAGCGACCGAGCAACCCCTTGCTCGAGACAGCGACTTTGGGTCAAGCTGGCGAGCTTTGCGCTCAACATCCCAGTCTGACGCTCTATCCACTGTGCAACTAGCTGGTCAGGTGACTTTCTGATTCTTAAAAGGGATGTACCTAGATTTCACTGGGAGGCAGCAGAAGTCTAATAAGTTGACTTTTGTTAGTACACACACTGGGACGCACTGGAAATTGCCAAAGGCTAAACAGCCCAGGAGTCAGGCTACAATAATGACACTCTCAGCTGTTGGCTCACGTGTTTCTAAATACATGAAGACGGAAGTTTTGCGGTCTAATGACCTTCAGTACATGGGAGACAGACAAGAAAAAGAAAAAAAAGCCGTCCAGGAAACAGAGCATGATGGGAAGTTGGAAGAGGGGGTAACTTTCCTACTTGGACACTGGGAAACAAAATTCTTGTTGCATATACAAAAACACTTGTTCTTACCTAATTCGAGTGTGCTAATCTCAAATCTGACATTAGTTTTTCTCTGTAAGCTACAGTATTTTTGCAATTCAAGATTTTAGGTTTTCATCTTATTGTAAAATTTTCAACATTTAGTTTAAAATAATGAAGTAGAAACTCTTCTTGGGCATCATCTTTGTGAAAATATAATAATTTGAATAATACAGTAAATACTCTAATACACTAAAAGATATGATTGCATCAGAATTTGTCTACAATTTCGAAACAGAACATATTAAAACACATACTTTAATCATAAAATTTGTGCAAAACTTATTTAAATTCTATTCAGGCAAAAATTTGCGTTTGTAGTTCTTGCGTTTGTGTACTTGTTGAGGACAAACTCGTTTGATGATCCAGCAGTAGTCTGCTCATCACTAACAGCTTCAAGATTTTCTGGAAACTTATTAAGGTGACTATTCAGGAAGTGAATCTTAACGCTCATGTTACATCCAATGTCGCAGAAAGCCAATAGCATCCTTTGAACCAGAAGTTCATAGTTTTCTGCTTTTTTGTTGCCAAGGAAGTTCTTTGTAACTGCCACAAAAGACTGCCATGCTGCTTTCTTCTCCTTTTTCATCTTCCTGGCAAATTCTTCATCACGTATGAGGGTTAGAATTTGAGGTCCATCGAATCCACCTGCTTTTATCTTCTTGAAAGACAAGGCAGGAAAAGCAGAAATAATATGTTGAAATTATTCACTTTCTCTATTCAAAGTCTGAAGAAACTGCTTCATTAAGCCAGGTTTGATATGAAGTGGGGTAAAAATGATTCTGTCTCAACTAACTACAAGTTCATTCACAATATTTTGCATCCCTACTTCCAGAGCTTCACGTTTCGGCCACTACTTCTGTGTCCAGTGTTTCTCCCGATCTTGGCTGTCCCACAAACACAGAAAACAATGATATTTCGTGAAACCTCTCTGTTGTCCTAGCAGGAAATTTACCATTTCAAGATCCACACAAATGATCCAGTTATGCTCCTCATACTTCAGAAACTCGAGGACAATTTTTATGTCATTATAATCTTCTTGTAGATGAATTGAATAACCAATTGGAACCACTGCATAAACATTACCATTGGTAAGGAGAACACATTTCAGACTCTGTTTAGAGCTGTCAAGAAATTGCCGCTGTTCTGTTGGAATGTAAGTGGTAACACCTACCTGATATCATGACAATAAACAAAGTGTTTATCTTTGGAAAATAAGTCCACAAAAATTTGTTCACGCTTCCTGAAATGGGATACTTTGACTGACTGGTGAAGTGCATTCTTTTCTGAAGCCTGGAGGCAAATAACTCAGCTGCTTTTTTTGATAGACCCAAATCTCTTACTAAGTCATTCAATTTGGGTTGGCTAAACTGCTGAGGGGTTAATCACTACTTGGCATCAGAAGAAGACCCTTCAGATTCTACAACCATTTCCTCATGCATCTAATCAAAAAACACTTGATCACCATGTTCACTTTCTTTGTCCTCATAAGAAATAAAACCATTGAAAACTGGAACTGGGAGTGTCTCAGAGTGTGGGATAGGTTGTATTGCTGAAGGAATATTAGGATATGTGATCATATGCCATTTTTTCTTGCCGATGCCCTTTGTATGGATTAGACAGAAATAACAGTCACTGCTGTGGTCCTCAGGTTCATGCCAAACCATGGGAATACCAAAAGGCATTCCTTTGCATTTTCCTTCTGTCCAGTCTCGAAGTATTTTCTCACAATTATGACACACAGTATGGGAAGCCCATTTCTTGTCTTGATTGCCAAGGGGAACTTGAAAATAGGCAATATATGCACGTGTCCCAAATGATGAAATATTGCGCCTTTGACGTTGAAGTGTGTAGCAACCACATGTATAACAGAAGGTTTTAGGACTCTTCTTAAATTTAAGCCTGCTTGAAGAAGCCATGATTCAATCTTAAAATAAAATAAGAGGGTGTTTTTTTATCATATAATAATTTTTTACATTTAAAAACAACTACAATTATGTAAAAATGATGTTTGTAAAACATTAATTGCCTTGTGGTTATGTTCAATCCAAGAGTCGTTACCCGTTGACCCCAATTTAAAAACCAATGCATGGCCTGACCTGTGGTGGCACAGTGGATAAAGTGTCAACCTGGGAACACTGAGGTCGCCAGTTCAAAACCCTGTACTGGTCTGGTCAAGGCACATATGGGAGTTGATGCTTCCAGCTCCTCCTTACTTTCTCTCTCTCACTCTGTGTCTTCTCTCTAAAATGAATAAAATAAAAAGAAGTGTTTAAAAAAAAAACCAATGCATGCCATAACCTGTAACAAAAATAAAGTAAAATTACAAAATACTAGAGCATTCACCAAAAAACAGATTTCAAATTTGGAATCAGCGATGCAAAAATATATAGAAAAAGTTCTAAAACCTCATGCAACAGAAAATGAAAAATAGTTGTTCCCCAGTAATCAGTGACTGTGTCCCTACCTAGAGAGGATCACTTAAGAAAATATTGTTTTCATTCATTAAAAATGTTTTTATTGGTCCTGGCCGGTTGGCTCAGTGGTAGAGCATTGCCTCGGCGTGTGGAAGTCTCGGGTTCGATTCTCAGTCAGGGCACACAGGACAGGTGGCCATCTGCTTCTCCACCCTTGCCTCTCTCTCTCCTTCCTCTCTCTCTCTCTCTCTCTCCCCTCCTTCCACCAAGGCTTCACTGGAGCAAAGTTGGCCTGGGCACTGAGGATGTCTCCATGGCCTCCCCCTCAGGCCTTAAGAAGAGCTAGGTTACTGAGCAACAGAGCATCACCCCCTGGTGGGCAGGACGGCTGGATCCTGGTCGGGCGCATGCAGGAGTCTGCTTCTCTACCTCCAAGCTTCTCACTACAGAAAAATGTTAGAGATGAAACTAATCAAAACTCATGGAGAGCCTGACCAGGCGGTGGCGCAGTGGATAGAGTGTTGGACTGGGATGCAGAAGAGCCAGGTTTGAGACCCCGAGCTTGACAGCTTGAGCTTGGGCCCATTTGGCTTGAGCAAAGAGTTCGTCAGCCTGGACCCAAGGTCGCTGGCTCCAGCAAGGGGATGCTTGGTCTGCTGAAGACCCGCGGTCAAGGCACATGTGAGAAAGGAATCAATGAACAACTAAGGTGTTGCAATGGCAACGAAAAACTAATGATTGATGCTTCTCACCTCTCTCTGTTTCTGTCTGTCTGTCCCTATCTATCCCTTTCTCTGACTCTCTCTCTGTCCCTGTAAAAACAAAACAAAACAAAAAAACTCATGGAGATAATATACCTCGCAAGGCAACTTTAATAACTTTTGCAAAAGGGCTTGCTGCCGCTATTGAAAGCCTGCCATCAAGCCCGTGGGCAGATGGCAAATTTTGTTTTGTTTTGTTTTTTTACAGAGACAGAGAGAGAGTCAGAGGGATAGATAGGGACAGACAGGAATGGAGAGAGATGAGAAGCATCAATCATCAGTTTTTCCTTGTGACACCTTAGTTGTTCATTGATTGCTTTCTCACATGTGCCTTGACCGTGGGCCTTCAGCAGACCGAGTAACCCCTTGCTCGAGCCACGAACCTTGGGTTCAAGTTGGTGAGCTTTGCTCAAACCAGATAAGCCCGTGCTCAAGCTGGTGATCCTGGGATTTCGAACCTGGGTCTTATGCATCCCAGTTGTACGCTCTATCCACTGTGCCACCGCCTGGTCAGGCGACCAGTTGATTCTTTTATGTGCCCTGACCTGAAACAGACCCATAAGCTTGGCATATCGCATGAAGAGGAACACTTTTATTGCAATACTGTTTCCTTTTTTCTTCATTGAAATAATATTGCAGCATATCTGAGATGTTTTCCATTTCTTTTGAAAACCTGAAAAACAGAGTTACTTATAACATGTCCTTTTCTGCCAGGATAGAGTGGAACCCCGTTTTCTTTTTGTTTTTTTGGGTTTTTTGTATTTTTTCAAATTTAGAAGCAGGGAGGCAGACAGACAGATTCCGACATGCGCCTGACCGGGATCCATCGGTATGCTCAACAGGGGATGATGATCTGCCCATCTAGGGCGTTGCTCCCTTGCAACCAGAGCCATTCTAGCACCTCAGGTGGAGGCCATGGAGCTGTCCTCAGTGCCTGGGCCAACTTTGCTCCAATGGAGCCTTGGCTGATGGAGGGGAAGAGAGTGACCGAGAGGAAGAAGAGGGGGAAAGGGTGGAGACGCAGATGGCCGCTTCTGTGTACCCTGACTGGGAATCGAACCCGGGACTTCCACACACCAGGTCGACGTTCTACCACTGAGCCTGCTGGCTAGGGCCAGACTGGGCCCTTTGAACCTTTGACCACTTGTGCAAAAAGGCTTCTTATCCCTGAGTTAAAGGTGTGGGGTTCTGTGATCTCCTCTCCTTGCTGGAAAGTGGTTTATCATTTCACCTGAAATTGCCGCAACAGTGAGTGCACACAGAGTTGAAATCATTTCTGAAAAAAATCTTCCAAACTGGAGAGGACTGAAAGTTAATAATGGTTATATAATTACCAAAAACAATTAGCAAAATAGTTACGGAGAAACCTCTGTTACAGATGGAAAAAAAGTTAAGATTTCACTGAAGTCTGAAGAGCCAGAGAAGGAGGCTGATCCTGTGGCTGTGCTGGAACCCTGACCACACTCTGGCTTTATCTCCAAAATGTGACTTATCTTTTTTCTTTTTTAGACTTGAAAACATTGTGCCTAACAACTTGGAGGGATAAGTTGAGACAATATTCCGAAAAACTTTCTGGAAAAGTAAAAATGAATTGGGAAACTGCTGTAGTGTGTGCTTGTTGCTCTCACACATACCCAGTAAGCACCTACTGGGTTTCAGGCACAATAGTAGTTTCAAGAGACACATCTGGAAGTGGGTGGCCTGCTGTTTTTGTATACAGGTTATGTCCTGTAATTAATGACTTTTACTGGACCCTGTATTGACTTGATGAGGAAGCAAGCCTTAAATATCCTGTGTTCAGCTTTGTGCAATGCTTGACAGAATAAAGTGGACTGAGCTATTTTTCTCCCACTGTAATTGGTGATTAAACCACCTACTGGTTATGTTAGCTGAAAACCATACCCCCACAAATAAATATCTGGGCAATGCCTTATGGTCTCTTCTGCAAGTTTTCCTGAATAAAAACCAAAGAGGAGGATCAGTCTGACCTGTGGTGGCGCAGTGTATAAAGCATCAACTTGGAATGCTAAAGTTGCCAGTTCAAAACCCTGGGCTTCCCTGGTCAAGGCACATACAAGAATCAATTACTATCAGTTGATGATTCCTGCTCCTCACCCATTTCTCTTTTTCTCTCTAAAATCAATAATTTTTTTAAAAAAGATTTAAGCCTGACCAGGCAATGGTGCAATGGAGTGTCGTACTGAGATGCAGAGGACCTAGGTTCAAAACCCCAAGGTTGCTGGCTTGAGTGCAGGCTCCTCTGGTTTGAGTAAGGCTTACCAGCTTGAGCCCAAGGTCGCTGGCTTGAGCAAGGGGTCACTCTGTCTGCTGTAGCCTCCTCCTGGATTCAAGGCACATACGAGAAAGCAATCAATGAACAATTAAGGGGTTGCAATGAAAAATTGATGCATCTCATCTCTCTCCCTTCCTTTCTGTCCCTATCTGTCCCTCTCTCTTTCTCTCTGTGTCTCTGTTAAAAAAAAAGGAAGTGTTTAGCTTTGACCAGGTAGCTCACTTTGTCAGAGCATCAGCCTGACACAGCAAGGTTGTGGGTTTGACCTCTGGTCAGGGCACATACAAGAATCAACCAATGCATGAATGGTAGGGACACAGGTTAATGTCTCTCTCTCTCTTTCTCAAAATCAATAAGGAAAAAAAATTTTTTTAACAAAGCATCAAAAAGGAATTAGTCTGACCAGGTGGTGGTGCAGTGAATAGAGCATGAAACTGGGATGCGGAGGAACCAGGTTCAAGACCCCAGGTCACCAGCTTGAGCACGGGCTCTTCTGGCTTGAGCAAAAAGCTCACCAGCTTGGATCCAAGGTCAATAGCTTGAGCAAGGGGTTGCTCAGTCTGCTGTAGCCCCATTGTCAATGCACATATGAGAAAGCAATCAATGAACTAAAGTGATGCAATGAAAAACTGATGATTGAAGCTTCTCATCTCTCTCCATTCCTATCTGCCTGTCCCTATCTATCCCTCTCTCTGTCTCTGTAAAAAAAAAGGAATTAAAGTGCACACTTTTCATTTTCACTGCCTGACCTATCGTGGTGCAGTAGATAAAGTGTTGACCTGGAACACTGAGGTCTGGTTCAAAACCCTGGCTTGCCTGGTCAAGGCACATATGGGAGCTGATGCTTCCTGCTCCTTGCCATTTTCTTTCATTTTCTCTCTCCTCTCTAAAATGAATAAATTAAAAAAATAGAAATCACCATTTATTAGAGCTAACTTTGGATGTTTATATAAATTCTGCAAGTCAGCCCGTCAACAATAGTGTTACTCCAGTGACTAACATTCTGAAAGTTAGGAAATCATTGCTAGGAACAGGCTCCGAAAATTCAGCGAGTCAGTGATTAGCCCCATGAGGTGTGACCACAATAATACACCAAAAAGTCAGTCAAGCATAAACCACTGTGGCTTATGAAAGTCTGCTAGGTCTGAATGCCAGACTTTCCAAACATTTATGTTGCAGTAGCTTGGGCTTGAATTGAAGAAACAGCCATATACATAGAGTTCTCCTGTGCAGGAAAATAGGAAGCTCACTTCATTTTGCCTTAGATTCCAAGTTCAAATTATTGTTACTGGCCCTGGCTGATTGGCTCAGCGGAAGAGTGTTGGCCTGGCATATGGAAATCCAATGTTCAATTCCCAGCCAGGGCACACAGGAGAAATGCCCATCTGCTTCTACACCCTTTCCCATCTCCTTTCTATCTCTCTTCCCCTCATGCAGGCAAGGCTCCCCTGGAGGAAAGTTGGCCCAGGCGCTGAGGATGGCTCCATGGCCTCTACCTCAGGTGATAGAACGGCTCAGTTCCCAACGGATCAACGCCCTAGATGTGCAGATCATCGCCCCCTGTTGGGCATGCCAGGTGGATCCTGGTCAGACAAATGAGGAAATCTGTCTGAGTGCCTCTCCGCTTCTCACTTCAGAAAAACATACACACATTGCCTGACTAGGTGGTAGCACAGTGGATAAAGCATCGACCTGGGAACACTGAGGTAGTCAGTTCAAAACTCTGCACTGGTCTGGTCAAGGGACATATGGGAGTTGATGTTTCCAGCTCCTCCCCACTTTCTCTCTTTCTCTCTCTCACTCTATGTCTCCTCTCTAAAATGAATAAATAAAAAGAAATTAAAAAAAAGAAAGCAATCAATGAACAACTAAGGTGTTGCAATGAAAAACTGATGATTGATGCTTCTCATCTCTCTCTGTTTCTGTCTGTCTGTCCCTATCTATCCCCGTCTCTGTCTCTGTAAAAAAAAAGAAAAAAGATAAACACACACACAAATAAATAAATAAATAAATAAATAAATAATGTTTTTAAATGTGGAAGCAACTCAAGTGTCCACTGGTGGATGAGTGGAAAAAGAAATATGATATATATTCAGCCTTAACCAAAAAATGGAAAACTCTTGCATATGCGACAACATGGATGAACCTTGAAAACATGGTAAGTAAAGTAAACTTGCCCAAAAAGAGCACATGTGTATGATTTTACCAAATGATGTCCCCAGAATTGTCAAATCCATAGACAAAAGGCAGATTAACATTTTCCAGAGATAGGGTATGGGGGAAGGAGTAATGGGAGTTGTTGAATAACATAGTTTGAGTTTTGCAAGAAAACAGAAGAGAAAGACTGCACAATTGATTGTTACGCCTTGCTACTTTTACTCAACCCCTTGTTCAGAGTAAATATACCAAAAGGTGGTAGGTATTTCCAACAAAACCCACAACTCGCCTGACCAGGTGGTTGCGCAGTGGATAGAGCGCTGGACTGGGATGCGAAAGACCCAGGTTTGAGACCCCAAACTCGCCAGCTAGAGTGCGGGCCCATCTGACTTGAGCAAAAGCTCGCCAGCTTGGACCCATGGTTTCTGGCTCGAGCAAGGGGTTGCTCGGTCTGCTAAAGGCCCGCAGTCAAGGAACATGTGAGAAAGCAATCAATGAACAACTAAGGTGTTGCGACAGCAACGAAAAACTAATGATTGATGCTTCTCCCCTCTCTCTGTTCCTTTCTGTCTGTTCCTATCTGTCCCTCTGACTCTCTCTCTGTCACTGAAAAAAAAACCCACAACTTTCCCCTTCTCTCAGCCTTCAACTGAAACACTAAGGTTTTTGTGTTTGTTTTACAGACTGCAAAAGAGTCAGAGAGAGGGATAGACAAGGACAGACAGACAGGAATGGAGAGAGATGAGAAGCATCAATCATCAGGTTTTCCTTGCGACACCTTAGTTGTTCATTGATTGCTTTCTCATATGTGCCTTGACTGTGGGCCTTCAGCAGACCGAGTAACCCCTTGCTCAAGCCAGCGACCTTGTGTCCAAGATGGCGAGCTTTGCTCCAACCAGATAAGCCCATGCTCAAGCTGGCGACCTCGGGGTCTCAAACCTGGGTCCTCCACATCCCAGTCCGACACTCTATCCACTGCATCACAGCTTGGTCAGGCAATGCTAGGGCTTTTGACTGAACAATATTCCTCATGCTCTGTGATACTAGCCTTGCAAATGTAACAGAAAGAGACTTGTCAATCAACAAGCTGCAAAATAAAACAAAACAAAACCCTACAAGTAAGAGAAAAAATTACCTGAGAAAACTTAAACTGTATAAATTGTCCACTGGGTGAAAATAAAGATGCTACACACCAAAACTGATGAGACCCAGGAAAACAAGTGCTTAGAAGCAATAGTGCAGCTATTAAAAAAAGAAAGAATGATATCTAAAACCTAGGTTTCTGTGGTGGTGCAGTGAATAAAGCATTGACCTGGAATGCTGAGGTTGTCAGCTCGAAACATCAGGTTTGCTCAGTCAAGGCACATACAAGAAACAACTATGAATTAATGCTTCCTGCTTATTCACCACTTCCTCCATCTCTCCAAAATCAATCAATAAAAAAAATTACCAAAAGAAAAAAATCTAGGCTTCCAGGTTAAGAAAGGAGAAAAAGGGAAATCAAATAACCTCAAAGAAAGGAGTCAGGAAACAAGAAGGATTAGAACAAAACCATTCAAATAGAAAACCAAAGCAAACTCTAAAAAATGTATAAAACAAAAAAGTTGGTTCTTTCAAAAGATCACTAAAATTGATAAAACTTTATGCAGGCTGACAATAAAATAAGGAAGAAATTAAATGAAGGAAATCAGGAATGAAGGGAAGATATAAGAACTTATGCTACAGATATTAAAAGCATTGAAAGGACATATTATCAAGTCTTTATCCCTTGAAGCTAGACAATTTAGTTGAAATGCATGGATTCCCAGAAAGACACAAATTATCAAAATGATTAAGTAGAAAGGCTATATAGTACTACACTAAATATATATATATATATATTTTTACAGGGACAGAGAGAGAGAGTCAGAGAGAGAGAGATAGATAGGGACAGACAGACAGGAACGGAGAGTGGTGAGAAGCATCAATCATTAGTTTTTCGTTGCCGTTGCACATTGATTGCTTTCTCACATGTGCCTTAACGACCGAGCCACCCCTTGCTGGAGCCAGCAACCTTGGGTCCAAGGTGGCGAGCTCTTGCTCAAGGCAGATGGGCCCGCGCTCAAGCCAGTGACCTCGGGGTCACGAACCTGGGTCTTCTGCATCCCAGTCCGATGCTCTATCCACTGCGCCACCGCCTGGTCAGGCTACACGAAATGATTTTTATAAAAAACACTTCCGACAATAAAATCTCAGGCCAGATGCTTTTACAAGAAAATTACAACAACCCATTTTACAAAAAAGTTTCAATTACAATTCTCACTTGAGAGGACAGTTCTAGGCCGCAGGTGCACTCAGTCCTTTAAAAAGGAAAAAAAAGGAGTCTCCAAGCTTTCACAAACTCTTCCAGATAATAAAGGAGAAAAGAAATAGCAAACTCAATCTGTGACATCAGAATTCCTCTAACGTCAAAGACAGAGACATCACAAGAAAAGAAAAACTATAAACCAATCATCCCACACCAATATAGACAGAAAATACAGTTAAAAAATAAGAAAACAAGGCCCTGGCCAGTTGGCTCAGTGGTTGAGCATTGGTTTGGCGTGTGGAAGTCTCAGGTTCGATTCCTGGCCAGGACACACAGGAGAAGTAACCACCTGCTTCTCCACCCTTCCCCCTCTCCTTTCTCTCTGTCTCTCTCTCTTCCCCTCCCACAGACATGGTTCCATTGGAGCCAAGTTGGCCTGGGCACTGAGGACGGCTCTATGGCCTCCACCTCAAGCACTAGAATGGCCTGGTTGCAATGGAGCAACACCCCAGATGGGCAGAGCATCGCCCCCTAGTGGGCATCCCGGGTAAGTCATGGCTGGGCACAAAAAGGAGTCTGTCTCTCTGCCTCTCCGCTTCTTACTTCACAGAAAAATACAAAAAATTAAAAAATAAAATAACTGAAAGGCAAAAATCATGGGCCAAATCAAAAACATAAGGCTAGTGTGAGCCAAAAGTAAAGTTTATTTTATTTTATTTATTTATTTAAAATCATGTTTTAAAAAAATTTATTTTTATTTTTATTTTATTCATTTTTAGAGAGAAGACACAGAGTGAGAGAGAGAGAGAGAGAGAGAAAGAGAGAAAGGGGGGAGGAGCTGGAAGCATCAACTCCCATATATGCCTTGACCGAACCAGTGCAGGGTTTTGAACTGGCAACCTCAGTGTTCCCAGGTCGACGCTTTATCCACTGCGCCACCACAGGTCAGGCAAAGTATAGTTTATTTTAAAAGCGCCTAAATGCAAACAGGCTGACACTCTTTGCTGTGCTCATAAGATGATCTTGACTGTGAATTTTCTTGTCATGAACAGGTGGGACTTTCTAATGAAGACTTTCTGACATTTGCTGCATTCATTAGGCCTTTCTCTAGTGTGGATTTTTTGATGCTCAACAAGTATATGCTTGTGGCTAAAATCTTTCCCACATTCACGCACTCATGAGGCCTCTCTCCAGTGTAATTTCTCTAATGTTTAATGAGGTCGGAGTCGTCCCGAAAGAATTTCCCACATTCACTGCACTCATCGGTCTTTCTGTGGTATAAACTCTCTTATGTCGAATGAGTCTGCAGTGGTATCTAAAGGATTTCTCACATTCTCTGCACTCATAAGGCCTTTCTCCAGTGTGAATTTGCTGATCTTTCACAAAGTTGGCTTTGTACTTGAAGAATTTCTCACATTTGCTACATTCAGAAGGGCTTGACTCCATGTGGACCCTCTGGTGACCAATGAGGGTGGACTTGTACCTAAAAAATTTCCCACATTCCCTGCACTTAAAAGACTTTTCTCCAGTGTGGACTGTCTGATGCTGAACAAGGCGGCACTCTCTAATGAAGATATTCCCACATTCACTGCACTGATAAGGCCTTTCTCCAGAGTGTACTCTCTCATGTCTTATCAGTCTATAGTTGTATCTAAAGAATTTTCCACATTCTCTGCATTCATTAGGTCATTCTCCAGTGTGAATTCGTTGATGTTTCATGAAGTTGGCTTTGTACTTGAAGAATTCCCCATATTTGCTGCACTTGTAAGGGCTTGATTCTATGTGGACTCTTGATTCTGTGTGGACTCTCTGGTGACCAATGAGTGTGGACTTTTACCTAACAAAATTCCCACATTCACTGCACTTAAAAGGCTTTTCTCCAGTGTGGACACTCTGGTGCCGAAAAAGGTGGAACTTTCTAATGAAGGCATCCCACATTTGCTGCACTCATAAGGCCTTACTCCGGTGTAGATTTTCTGATGCTGAACAAGTAGCTGTTGTCGGCTGAAGCTTTTCCCACACTGAGTGCACTTGTAATCATTTTGTCCACTTTCAAAGGTCTCTCTGCACTCAGTGTCTCCATGTGGCTTCCAGCCACTGTGAGGAGGCAGGTGCTGGAAGTGTCCTGTGCTGGCAGGGAAGTCCTTTTCACTTTTGGTGCATGTGAAGGTCTTCTTTGCCTTGTGAGTGCTGCCACTTATCACGAATGAAAGCCTCACCTCAACCCTTTGAGGCATTTCATCTATCTGTTCCACATGGTGCTGATGCAGATTTTTTCCACAAATGTGTAGCCCTTGACCAGGGTATATGTCACCATGCTCAGCCAATTGCAAAATGTCCTTCCTCTCACAGGGTTGGGTCTTCTGGGTAGAAAGATCTGGTTTTGGAGTCCTGATCTGAGACACGCTGGTAGAATCACCTTGCTTCAAAGGTGTCTCCTCATCCTGGGCTGCATGCCAACTATCTGAAAGCAGAGAAATGCCAGTGATGTACGTGTTAACTTTGGTGGGAGGGGGCTGCCCTATGGGAAACATGAGTCAGACACACCCATAAAATAATGCATGGACTGCAGATAGGGAAGGGGGCCCAAAACCACTGAGAATAAAGCCTGCTGTGCAGAGGTGGGCCTGGAAAAGTCAGTCCTAATGACGAGAAAGGAGTCAATACAGAGATCTTAGTGCATTCAGGCTCCTATAACAGATTACCAGACACAGAGTGGGTGGTAATTTAACAACAATAATCTTATAAGCAACAACAATTTATTTCTCACAGTCCTGGAGGATGGAATGCCGAGATCAGGATAGCAGCATCTTCAGGTGGGGGCCCTCATCAAGGGGCTGCGGAGCTCTCTAGGGGTCTCTTTTATAAGAACACTAATCTTATTCATGAGGGCTCTACAATAATAACTTAATCAACCCCTAAAGGCCCCATGTCCTAATACCGCCACTTTGAGCACGAGAGTTTCTTTCTCTCTTTTTTTTTGTTGAGAGAGACAGACAGAAAGGGAGAGAGATGAGAAGCATCAACTCATTGTTGCAGCTCTGTAGTTGTTCATTGATTGCTTTCTCTCATGTGCCTTGACCAGGGGGCTCCAGGTAAGCCAGTGACCCCTAGCTCACGCTAGCGA
The DNA here is from genome assembly GCA_037038555.1 of Rhynchonycteris naso. Lineage (NCBI taxonomy): Eukaryota > Metazoa > Chordata > Mammalia > Chiroptera > Emballonuridae > Rhynchonycteris > Rhynchonycteris naso. The sequence continues at coordinate 238,536,110 of CM072997.1, forward strand.
CCTTGGGCTCAAGCCAGAGACCTTGGGAGTAGTCAGAGCACCAGGAAAGATGCTTTTTGGAGACAGTGCACACAGCCTGGGTCTGGAACCAACTACATAGGTACCAGGAAAACAGGAAAGGAAGTAGTGCCCACGGTCTCACTGTAGGAAGGACAGAGTTGCCCTGGAAAGGAATAGAACAGAGTCTAGCCCAGGACACTAGATGGCTGTGAGGGCCTTACCTACAGAACACAGAAGTGCCAAGTTCTCCAGCATCACACAGCAGTACTGGAATCTCTGAGCCTCATCCAGGAGTCCCTACTCCTCCCTGGAGAAATGTATGGTCACATCCTCAAAGGCCACACGGTCCTATAAAAATAATGACAGGTTGGTTGATGAAGAGCATGTTTTAACTGTGTTTCTGTGGATTGTGAATTTGTCTATTTGTCTTCTATTAATTACAGGTTAAACTACTTACCCAAATTGTTTGTATCACCCTTGCAATCCAAAGCTCACTGGATGACGAAGTCCTTAACTAACTCTCACACACCAAGTGAAAATTTTTACCTAATCTAAATCAGCCCAGGGCAAGGTATCAGACACCATGGAAAGACCCTGTGCCCCAGAAACACTAGACTTATACAAAGTAAGCAGCCCTGAGCTGTCATCCCCATGCCCTATATTTCCCTGGAAGGTCACAATAAAGGCTCTGGCCTAAGCTTCCCCTTCCTCATACCTCCACACAAAGCCCTGTGTTATGTGGTGAACCCTCTCCTCCTGGTAAATATAATAAAAAAACCTCATTAAATTCCCTGGCCTCTCTATGTGTTACTTGCTCATTCACCTCATTAAATAAAAATCCTGTGAGGATAATCACTCATCCACTTTTCTCTCCAGGATCTTCAGTCATTTCCTGCACATCCATCTCCTCCCCAACTTCACAGTGAGAGAGTTACATGTTGTGAAGGCACCGGTGCCAGCTCTGTCCTTCCCATCAATCATACCACAGGCATCAAATGTGTGGGAGATATAAAAGTGCCATCTTCTGTTGGCCCCACACCGCTCCTGCCAGCCAATTTTCCCTGGGGTTCCCCAGATTCTGTCTCACAGACTACCAGAATGGAACTTGTCCTTCTCTCTCTTTTTTTATTTTCTGTTTGTTTTTCTGAAGTGAGAAGCAGGGGGGAGGCAGAGAAACAGATTCCTGCATATGCCCGACTGAGATCCACACGGGATGCCCACTAGGGGGCGATGCTCTGCCCATCTGGGGCGTTGCTCCATTGCAACCAGAGCCATTCTAGTGCCTGAGGTGGAGGCCATGGAGCCATCCTTAGCACCCGGGCCAACTTTGCTTCAATGGAGTCTTGGCTGCAGGAGGGGAAGAAAGAGATAGAGAGGAAGGAAAGGGGAATGGTGGAGAAGCCGATAGGCACTTCTCCTGTATGCCTTAGCTGGGAATCAAACCTGGGACTTCCACACGCCAGGCCGATGTTCTACCACTGAGCCAACCAGCCAGGGTTCCTCCTTCTCTCTTAAGTGCCTAGTGCCATGGCCTGTGGGTCAACACTTTAGCATCCCCTCGCTGTCACATCACTCACTGGATGACTCTGACTCCTGGAACAGGAAAACTCCACCGAAATCCCCAGCTCAACCACTGCCATGTCCTTCACACCCTAAGATGCCAGTCTGCTCATGGAATCCAGGCCGTGTATGGGAAATGCCTCCAGCATCCAACTCAGACCCTCTTCTGCTCCTAAACATCAAAGTCCCCTAGTGCCTGTGCTAACCCCAAGCCTGAAGGTCTCCTGTCACCGCCCATCTTCTTGCTTGAGACTCAGATGCAAAGATGTCATGTCCCTCAGCCCTCTCCCTCTTCTGCATTGCACCACCCACCCCGTGAGCAGTCAGGCCCTCTTCTTCTCTCCTCATCTGCAAGAATTTGAACACTTTAAATCCTGTGCCCAGAACTCCCTGCCACATTTTACACCAGGGGTCCCCAAACTGTGGCCCGTGGGCCACATGCAGCCCCCTGAGGCCATTTATCCGGCCCCCGCCGCACTGCCGGAAGGGGCACCTCTTTCATTGGTGGTCAGTGAGAGGAGCACAGGATGCATCCGCACCCATAGTTCCCATTGAAATACTGGTCAGTTTGTTGATTTAAATTTACTTGTTCTTTATTTTAAATATTGTATTTGATCCCGTTTTGTTTTTTTACTTTAAAATAAGTTATGTGCAGTGTGCATAGGGATTTGTTCATAGTTTTTTTTATAGTCCGGCCCTCCAATGGTCTGAGGGACAGTGAACTGGCCCCCTGTGTAAAAAGTTTGGGGACCCCTGTCTTACACTGTCCATTGTCAGAGATGGGAACAGCTCCCTACAACACAGGTCTGGTGAAAACTCTGGTCTTCATACTCAAGAGAGTTAGAAGGATGGGAGAAGGTCCAGGACACTACCATGTTCTGAGGAGACACATGTGAAGTTGCCAAAACCACTGGTGTGGAAACTGGGATGGGTGATAGTAACATTGACATTCTACTCACCTGTCCCAGGTCCAGAAGTATTTCAGCCATTGCCATGGGACTCTGTGGGAAGAGGAAGACCACGAGAAATAGGTAACTATGGTAGGTTTCCACCAGCTGAGCGGGAACATCACCCCAGCTCTGCCCTAGAGCACAATGATCTGAGCCCGATGGTCTGAGCTCAGCGGCACAGAAAGCAGGTCTGCCTCTTATGAGCTGGGTGACCCTGGAGAGGAACTCAGGGAAAAGAAAATGCTTATGGAGGTCAGAATGCTTCCAACTCCATCGGGCTCAATTGGTATCAAATATAAGGAGTACATACCATGATCAGCTATTATAGTCATAGGATCAAGTTTGTACATATTTTCAGTACAATCAAGTAGTCAAGTTTTGAAATTGAGGTCTTTAATGTTACTGCTTTGTAATATTTCAGAGTGGTGTCTGACCTGTGGTGGCACAGTGGATAAAGTGTCGACCTAGAGTTCTGAGGTCACCATTTTGAAACGCTGGGCTCTCTGGTCTAGGCACATAGAAAAGCAATCACTAAGATTTGCATAGTCCCCATCTTCCCCGGGCTTGCCTTTTCTCTTTCACACCTCTAAAAGCAATAAATAAAATTTTTGTAAAAACAGAAAGATTTCAGAGCATTCACATCTAAAACTACACTGGACACGCACACTTACAAGTAAATTAATGACAAACCAATTATAAAGTGTTTGCATAAGTTGACCTATTGAATAGGTTCATTTCATATACTGTTTTATTTATTTTTAATACTGCAAATATTTTTTCATTTATATGAGAAAAGGAAAGGAGAAGGGAGAGAGAGAGAGAGAGAGAGAGAGAGAGGGAGAGGAGGGAGAGAATGAGAGTAGCATCAACTCATTAACCACTTAGTTGTTCCATTTAGTTGTACACTCATTGATTTTCATTCGGGCTGGATTTGGGGTTAGAACCCACAACTTTAGCGTAAGAGACTACACACTATTCTTTGAATTACTCCGGCCAGGATGCTTTTCATATTCTTTTTTTTTTTTTAATTTTTTTCTTGTTATTTATTTATTTTAGAGAGCAGAGAGAGAGAGAGAGAGAGAGAGAGAGAGAAAGGGGGGAGGAGCTAGAAGCATCAACTCCCATATGTGCCTTGAACAGACCAGTGCAGGGTTTTGAACTGGCGACCTCAGTGTTCCCAGGTCGACGCTTTATCCACTGTGCCACCACAGGTCAGGCTCATATTCTTTTTTTTTGAAGTGAGAAGTGAGGGGCTGCAGAAAGACTCCAGTATGTGCCCCACGGGGATCCACCCAGCAAGCCCACTAGGGGGAGATACTCTGCCCATTTGGGGCGTTGCTCCGCTGCAATTGGAGCCATTCCAGCACCTGAGGCAGAGGTCATGGAGCCATTCTCAGCGAAGGGCCAACTTGGCTCCAGTGGAGCCTTGGCTGCGGGAAGGGAAGAGATAGAGTGAAAGGAGAGGGGGAAGGGTGGAGAAGCAGATGGGTGCTTCTCCTGTTTGCCTGGTCAGGAATCGAACTGGGGACTTCCACACACTGGGCTGATGCTGTATCGCTGAGTGAACCAGCCAGGGCGTTTTTCATACATTCTTAAATAGTTTTAAGGACAGACTGAGCTGGTAGTTCAGCCTCTGACTATGCTGCAGCTAGGTCTGCCTGCTACATGATCCTCTGTAATGTGCTTGTGCAGGGTCCTTGACTAAAGGAGTGGTTCATCCCACTTGCCCTGAGAGGTGGGAGTGAGGCCGCAGTGCCCCAGTCTAGGACCCAGAAGCTCTAACAGCCTGGCTGACTATTCTTTGCTCCACAGGGAGTGGCCCTGAGGGTTGGGGGTGCCCTAGGGCAGAGATTTTATACCAGTGCAGACAGCAGGCTCCACTAAAGAAGCTCCTTTCCCCAGGAATTCTCCCTTTCTGCAGACAGAGGCTAGTATCCCCGTGTCAGTTCTGCCCTTCTCTGGGGGAGCATCAGAGTTACTAAGACCCTCTCCCCATGACCTCCCCTCCCCCACCATAGGGCCCATTCATAATAAGAATCCCAGGATCCTCTCTCCTCCATCGGGTCCCCAGGCCAGGCCCTGGTCACTCCATGCTCTCCACTCCTTTGATGTCTCCATTCTTGCCCCCTTTCTTTCCCTCTAGACCCTTCTGTTCACCTACACATATGACATCTCCATCCTGATACATCTCGAGCTCGGGCTCAACATATCCATTATCTTCCCACTGAACCCCGCTCCTTTCCCTAACTGCCTCATTTCCACACTTTCAGATTTCAGGCAGAACTACCTGGGAGGCCAGCTGATGCCTTTCTTTTTCTTGCAACCGTATTTTAAGCAATAGTAAATACCGTCTGCTCTATGGAGCTTTTCCAAAGTGTCATCACAAGTCCACCGTTTTTGCACTGGGGTCAGCAGAGTGACCTCATCGCCTCCATTCCTCCACTTGGTTTCATTTTATTTTGTGACAGAGAGAGGGACCGATAGGGACAGATTAACAGGAAGGGATAAATGAGAAGCATCAATTCTTCGTTCTGGCTTAGGTGTTCATTGCTTGCTTTCTCACATATGCTTGACTGGGGGCCTGCAGCAGAACGAGTGACCCTTTGCTCAAGCCAAGGACACGGGCCTCACAACGGGGACCAGGCGGCGCCGCTCCACCCGGGCTCCAACTCGGAGGTGAGGCCGGGCGGACGCAGCACTCACCTGACTTGCGCGCATGAGCGGCCCCGCCACCGCCTGTGGGGAGAGTGCGGGCGGAGGGGCGGGAACAGGGCACCAGGCCTCATGGAGGCCTCCGTGTAGTGCGGACAGCGCCTCTCTGCCGGCCTTTCTCTGGACCCCTCACATCTGAGGAGCTGGCGCCGGAACTCCCGCCGCCTTCTTTCGCCAGCGTTGTAGGAGCGTCGCTTCTTAGACGCAAAGACTTCTGGGTATTGCAGTTCCCGCTTTCCCACCATCTGTCACTGTCTCGCTTTCCAAGTCGTTCCTTAGTGGCGAATAAAGGCCAAGTGACAGAGTCAGGGGCAATGGTGAATGGAATGACGGAATTCCTAAAAGAGAGTGGCACTTCACTCGCTCTTAAAGGGGACCTACCAGTTTCTCAGAAAGCAGTGCAGGGAGTCACAGAAAGATGAGCAGCCGGTTGTGAGGCCCCGGGAAGCAGAGCAAGTTCGGAGCAGCGACACCTATAAAGGAACCGCGATGTCACAATGACGCGACGTCCACTTATAGCTGTCGGCCTCCTGTGGCCTTTTAAGTACAAATGCTCTGGACTCACTTAATAGAACTAACATTGTATGGGTTCCAGAATGAGGAAAGACTTCAGACAGTGGGGGAGACCAGGAGGCACAGAAGTGGTGCTGTGACTGGTTCCCAGAACGACATTCCCGGTTGTATGTCAGTGCCTATGTTGGAACTGGCTGAAAAGTACGTTTTCAAAAATTTACTCCACATCAAAGATGTTTCTCAATTCTACAAATTTGAAACCCATATGAAAAGAACGTGACTTATTTTGTGCCAGAATCACGTGTGCTGTTTAGTGACAGAGAGAGACAGAGAGAGAAACATATAGGGATAGACAGGAAGGGAGAGAAATAAGCATCAATTCTTCGTTGCGGAACCTTAGTTGTTCATTGATTGCTTTCTCATGTACCTTCACGGGGGTGGGGGTGGGGGCGCTACAGCTGAGTGCCCCTTTGCTCAAACCAGAAAAGCCCGCGTTCAAACTGACAATCTCATGGTCTCAAACCTGGGTCCTCCACATCCCACTGCGCCACCGCTTCATCAGGTTGTGTGCATCTTAACATACAAAATAATCCTAATTCCTCTGTCCAGTCCCTGTATCATTGCTGCTATGCACTTCTCTTATATATATGCACACATACTAGAATCCATTATTACTATTTTTAATTCTGTCTCATCCATGTATCATTGCTGTTATTCATTTCACTTATATATATTCACATACATATTTGGATATGTTGCTTTTTTGTGGAAAAACTATAACCTGTTGTATTAATTTAAAAAGTTTTATTTTACCTTTACTAATTCCATTATCTTTTCTTTGTAAATCTTACCATATATCATTTCCCTTCTTTTGAAAGAATCTAACAGCTTAAAGACATTACTAAAAAAAAAAAGAAAAGGTGCCTGACCAGGCGGTGGCGCAGTGGACAGAGCGTCAAACTGGGATGTGGAAGACCCAGGTTTGAGACCCCGAGGTCGCCAGCTTGAGTGCGGGCCCATCTGGCTTGAGCAAAAGCTCGTCAGCTTGGACCCAAGGTCACTGGCTTCCAGCAAGGGGTGGCTCGTTCTGCTGAAGGCCCGCGGTCAAGGCACATGTAAGAAAGCAATCAATGAACTATGGCAAGGAGAAACTAATGATTAATGCTTCTCACCTCTCCGTTCCTGTCTGTCTGTCCCTATCTATCCCTCTGTCTGACTCTCTATCCCTGTAAAAAAAATAAAAGGCAAATGAGAAGGGATAAATCTGTATGGCTGTGTATGTGGCAGATAAATGAAAATTTATTGATAATGAATTCATATGAAACTACATTTAAATTTATTGCTTAAACTTCACTTCCCCACTTTAAAGATTTTTTTTTACAGAGACAGAGAGGGATAGATAGGAAAAGACAGACAGGAATCGAGAGATGAGAAGTATCAATCATCAGTTTTTTGTTGTGACACCTTAGTTGTTCACTGATTGCTTTCTCGTATGTGCCTTGACTGCAGGCCTTCAGCAGACCGAGTAGTCCCTTGCTGACCCAGCAACCTTGGGCCCAAGCTGGTGAGCTTTTGCTCAAACCAGATGAGCCCGCGTTCAAGCTGGCAACCTTGGGGTCTTGAAACTGGGTCTGCCGAATCCCAGTTCAACACTCTATCCATTGTGCCTCTACCTGGTCAGGCCACTTCCCCACTTTAAACAACTCTTTCTCAGTGATAGTCAGAACATAAAAGCATCTTTGTCTTATACACACAATACCACTCTAATAAATAATACAGCCTTGCCTATTCTTAATGCCATGCTTCTGCACACAAATCATGGATATTAAAAATACATATATGCACTTAGTAAAAACAGTCATACAAGCCTGACCTGTGGTAGCACAGTGGATAAAGCGATGACCTGGGAACTTAGGTCGCCAGTTCAAAACCCTGCACTGGTCTGGTCAAGGCACATATGGGAGTTGATGCTTCCAGCTCCTCCCCCCTTTCTCTCTCTCACTCTGTGTCTCCTCTCTAAAATGAATTAAAAAAAAAGTCATACAAGAGTAACTGTAGGATTTCTTTTATATAAAATTCTTGAAATGCAAACTATAGTGTGTACCTAGGGATGGCAAAGGTGTGTAGAACTGGGAAAGAGAATAAAAAGGGACCAATGAAAACTATAGAGGCAATGGGTATATTCATTATCATGACTTGGGTGATAGTTCCACTGTGCACATATATGAAAATATACTTTATTCTTGTAATAAATGCAACTTATGTCAATGTGTTAATAAAGCTGTTAAAGACTCCATGTAAAATTTAATTTCCTTTTCCTCTAGAAACAGCATAACGTCTGGCAAAGTCATACTGACTCCATCAGTACCATTCCCCAGGTCTCAGGTGAGTCAACTGATTCTTTCTCAAGACAGAAATATAAGCTGACAAGTACTTTAACATGGGGAAATTTTGCTAAGCAAAATAAGGCAGTCACTAATAGACCAATACTGTATGATTCCAGAGTAGTCAAATTCAAAGAGGCAGACAAAAGTTATGGGATATTTTATCAATTTGTACTCAATTTAAAATATCCCCTAATTTTTGTGAGCAGTATAGAATGTAAAACACCAATACTGTATGATTCTGGAGTAGTCAAATTCAAAGAGACAGAGTACACTAATCACAAAAATTCGGGGATATTTTATCACTTCGTATTCATTTTGAAATATCCCGAAATTTTTGTGAGCAGTACAGAATGTGGTTCTACCTTTGTAGTCGGGTAAAGGTAGCCGTTGTTTAATGAGTGAAGAGTTTCAGTTTAGCAAGATAAAAAGAACACTGGAGATCAGTTGCACAAATATGTGAATTTTTAACAATAAACTGTACTGTTAAAATGATGGAGTGTAACCTTTCTTACATGTATTTTGCCACTATTAGAAATGTAAAATTAAAAAATATGTATTACAGTGGTTCCCAGGGATAAATGACAGCAGACTTCTGGCTGAGGTCTCTGGCATGAACTTTTAGAGCCAGAATAGGCGGGGAGTTTGGGCTGAGTACATGCCCACATTTGTGGCACTTACACACTTTCTCCATTGTGAAATCTCTGATGTGCAAAAGAACTGGAGTTGGACCTAAAGACTCCCACGTTCACTATACTCACAAGGCCCTTCTTCAATTTGAACTTATGAGGCACTTTTCCAGTGTAATGAGTTTGGAGTGGAACCTAAAAGATTTACCGTATTTTTTGCACTCACAAGGTCTTTGCCAGTGTGGAATCTATTTAATGAGGTTGGAGTTGTATCTGAAGAACTCCCCACATTCACCGTGCTTACAGGCCGGTCTTGATTGTGGATTTTCTGGTGATGAACAAGGTGAGACTTTCTAATGAAAGCCTTCTGACATTTGCTGCACTCGTAAGGCCTTTCTCCAGTGTGGATTTTTTGATGCTCAACAAGTATATGCTTGTGGCTAAAAGCTTTCCCACATTCACTGCACTCATAAGGTCTCTCTCCAGTGTGATTTCTCCAATGTTTAAGGAGGTTGGAGTTGTACCGGAAGAATTTCCCACATTCACTGCACTCATATGGCCTTTCTCCGGTGTGAACTCTCTTATGTCTAATGAGTCTGCAGTGGTACCTAAAGGATTTCCCACATTCACTGCACTCATATGGCCTTTCTCCAGTGTGATCTTGCCAATGTTTAATGAGCTTGGACTTGTATTTAAAGAACTGCCCACATAAGCTGCATTCATAAGGCCTTTCGACAGTGTGAACCCGCTGATGTCTAATGAGTGTGGAAGTGTACCTAAAGAACTTCCCACAGTCACGGCACTCATAAGGCCTTTCTCCGGTGTGAACTCTCTGATGTTTGATGAGTGTGGAGTTGTACCGAAAGAACTTGCCGCATTCACTACAACCATAAGGCCTTTCTGCAGTGTGAATTCTCTGGTGTCTAATGAATGTGGAACTATACCTAAAAAATTTCCCACATTCACTGCACTGATAAGGTCTTTCTCCAGTGTGAACTCTCTCATGTCTTATCAGTCTATAGTTGTATCTAAAGTATTTTCCACATTCTCTACACTCATAAGGCCATTCTCCAGTGTGAATTCGCTGATGTTTCACAAAGTTGGCTTTGTACTTGAAGAATTCCCCACATTTACTACACTCATAAGGGCTTGATTCCATGTGGACTCTCTGGTGCCCAATGAGTGTGGACTTATATCTAAAAAATTTCCCACATTCACTGCACTTAAAAGGCTTTTCTCCAGTGTGGACTCTCTGGTGCTGAACAAGGTGGAACTTTCTAATGAAGGCCATCCCACATTTGCTACACTCATAAGGCCTTACTCCAGTGTGGATTTTCTGGTGCTGAACAAGTATCTGTTTTCGGCTGAAGCTTTTCCCACACTGAGTGCACTTGTAATCATTTTGTCCACTTTCAAAGGCCTCTCTGCACTCGGTGTCCCCATGTGGCTTCCAGCTACTGTGAGGAGGCAGGTGCTGGAGGTGTCCTGTGCTGGCAGGAAATTCCTTTCCACCTTCACTCCATGTGAAGGTCTTCTTTGCCATGTGAACACTGCCATTGATCACAAATGAAGGCCTCCCCTCAACCCTTTGGAGCATTTCATCTCCTAAGTGCTCCACATGGCGTTGATGAAGAGATGTCTCACAAATGTGTAGCCCTTGATCAGGGTACATGTCACCATGCTCAGCCAATTGCAAAATGTCCTTCCTCTCACAGGGTTGGGTCTTCTGGGTAGAAAGACCTGGTTTTGTAGTCCTGATCTGAGACACGCTGGTAGAATCACCTTGCTTCAAAGGTGTCTCCTCATCCTGGGCTTCATGCCAACTATCTGAAAGCAGAGAAATGCCAGTGTACACGTACTTGTTGACTTTGGTGGGAGGGGGCTGCCCGATGAGAAACATGAGTCAGACATACCCTTAAAATAATGCATGGAGTGTGGATAGGGAAGGGGGTCCAGAACCAGTGAGAATAAAGCCTGCTGTACAGAGGTGGGACTGGAAAATTCAGTCCTGATAATGAGAAAGGGGTCAAGACAGAGGTCTTAGTGCATTCAGGCTTCTATAACAGAATACCACACACAGAGTGTATGGTAATTTAACAACAATAACCTTATAAACAACAGAAATTTATTTCTCACAGTTTTGCTGGATGGAATGCCAAGATCAGGATGGCAGCACAGTCAGGTGAGGGCCCTCTTTTAATTCACAGTCCTCACATAGTGAAAGGTGCTACAGAGCTCTGTGGCTGTGTCTAAGAGCACTGATCTCATTCATGAGGGCTCTGCCTTCATAACCTATTCATCCCTAAAGACCCATGTCCTAATACCACCACTTTGGGCATGAGATTTTCTTTTTCTTTTTTTTTTATTTTGCGTGCGAGAGAGACATACAGGGACAGACAGACAAAAAGGGAGAGAGAGATGAGAAGCATCAACTAATGGTTGTGACACGTTAGTTGTTCATTCATTGCTTTCTCATATGTGCCTTACTGGGGGCCTCCAGCTGATACAGTGACCTCTTACTCAAGCCAGCAACCTTGGGCTTCAATCCAGTGACCCAATGCTCAGGCTGAAGAGTGCACGTTTAAACCGGATGAGTCTGTGCTCAAGCCGGCAACTTCAGTGTTTCGAAGCTGGATATTCCGCATCTTAGTCCGACACTCTATCCACTGCTCCACTGCCTGATTAGGCCAGGACCATGTGCTCTTAAGCATCTTTTACCACTCATGTTATCAATATCTACCCTATCAAGAACCCAGGAACCTCTCCACTGCTCAGGTATATACTGATATGGCACCTTAAATAGGCCAGTTATGGGTGAAAAACAAAAAAAGGAGTAGCCAGAGTGCCGCCAGAACAATCCAATAGTAGACATCGATTAGTCTGAAGTTATAAGAACTTCACAGGACAGACAGTAAGAACAACCCAGTGTTTCCTAAAACTAGTAACTATGTTGGTGCCTAAAATTCCTGCCACAGGCAAATCCCAAGAAATGTCAGCAAGAGGAAGGGGAGGCTAAGGTACCAAGTGTCCAGCAGCTAGCCTGAGTGGCCCAACCAGAAATAGGCCAGGTCTGAGGACTCTCTCACAGAAACCTCAGATTTCTGACTCCTGAGATTTGTCTTGTGAGTACTCGGCGCACCAGGGAAGGGGACTCCTGGGGATAGCGCACAAAAGCCTGGGTCTGGAACCAACAACACATGTGCCAGGAAAACAGGAGAGGAAGTGGTGCTCACTGTAGGAATGGCAGAGCTGCCCTGGAAAGAAGAACAGAGTCCAGCCCAGGACCCAGTGTAGGTGTGAGGGCCTTACCTACAGAACACAGAAGTGCCAAGTTCTCCAGCATTACACAGTGGTACAAGCCTCTCTGAGCCTCATCCAGGAGTCCCCACTCCTCCTGGGAGAAACGTATGGCCACATCCTCAAAGATCACAGGGTCCTGTAAAAATGAGAACAGGCATGTTCATGAACAGCATGTTTTAACTGTGTTTCTGTGGATTCCGAACTTGTCTATTTGTCATCCATTAATTATAGGTTAAAATACTGACCCGAATTGTTTATATCACCCTTGCAATACAATGCCCAGTGGAAGAACAAAGTCCTTAACTAACTCTCACACACCAAGTGAGTATTTCTCCTAATCAAAATCACCCTATATCCCTGACTGGTTGAATAAGCAGTAGAGTGTGGCCCAATGTGTGGACGTTCCAGGTTCAATTACCTGCCAGGGCACACAGAAGAAACGCCCATCTGCTTCTCCACCCTTCCCCTCTCCTTTCTCTCTCTCTCTTCCCCTCCGGCAGCCAAGGCTCCATTGAAGCAATGTTGGCCTGGGAGAAGAGGATGACTCCATGGCCTCCACTTCAGGCTCTAGAATGGCTTCAGTTGCAGCAGAGCATTGCCCCCTGGTGGGCAAGCCGGGTGGAGCCCGGTCGGGTGCATGAGGGAGTCTGTCTCTCTGTTTCTCAGCTTCTCACTTCAAAAAAATACAAAAAAAAAAAAAAAAAAAAATCAGCCCAGTGTGGTGTATCAGATGAGGATAGCCCCTGTGCCCTAGCAACACTAGACTTATACAAACTCAGCAGCCCTGAGCTGTCATCCCCTACACCCTGCATTTCCCAGAAATGGCACAATAAAGGCTCTGGCCTAAGCTTCCCCTTCCTCGTATCTCCCCACAGAGCCCTGTGTTACGTGGTAAACCCCTTCCTCCGGGTAAATATAACAAAAAACCTCTTTAACTCCACTGGCATCTTTGTGTGTCACTCCTATCCTTAAATTTAAGTCCCATGGGTACAATCACTCAGCCACTTCTCTCTCCAGGATCTTTTTTCTTTCTTTTTTTTTTTGGTGACAGACAGAGAGAGAGACAAAGAGGGACAGACAGTCAAAAAGGGAGAGATGAGGAGCAATAATTATTCATTGCAGCACCATAGTTGTTCATTAATTGCTTTCTCATATATCCCTTGACTTAGGTTCTACAGCAGACCAAGTGACCCCTTGCTCAAACCAGCGACACTAGGCTCAAGCTGGTGAGCCTTGCTCAAACCAAATGAGCCCACGCTCAAGCTTGCGATCTCGGGGTTTCGAACCTGGGTCCTCCGCATCCAAATTCGATGGTCTATCCAGGGTCTTCAGTCCTTACCTGCACATTCATCTCCTCCCTAACTTCACAGTGGGAGAGTTACCCAGAGTGGTGGCACTGATGGCTCCTCTCTCATCCTTCCCATTGATCACACCACACAGCATAAAACATGTAGAGATGTGGCAGAAAAGCGCCATCTTCTGTGGACCCACCCCTCTCCTGCCAGCCAATGTCCCTAGGTTCCTCCAAATCTTATTTCACAGACTACCATATTGGGTCTCATCCTTCTCTCTCTTTTTTATTTTATTTTATTCCTTTTTTAGAGAGGAGACACAGAGTGAGTGAGAAAGAGAGAGAGAGAGAGAGAGAGAGAGAGAAAGGGGGGAGGAGCTGGAAGCATCAACTCCCATATGTGCCTTGACCAGACCAGTGCAGGGTTTTGAACTGGCGACCTCAGTGTTCCCAGGTCGTCGCTTTATCCACTGCGCCACCACAGGTCAGGCTCATCCTCTCTTAAACTGCCCAGTGTCAGGTTCTGGGACCAACACTTCCCAGTCCCCTCACTCACTGAATGACTCTGACTTTTTCAAGGTGAAAATTCCACCAAATTCCCCACCTCAACCATAGGCCTCTCCTTCAGCCCTTAAGGCGCCAGTCTGCATATGGAATCCGCGCCGGGCATGGGAATGCCTCTAGCATCCAACTCAGACTGACTTCTGCCCCTAAACACCAAAGTCCACTAGTACCAGCACTAACCCCAAGCCTGAGGGTCTCCTGTCACTGCCCAGCTTCTTGCTTCAGCCTCAGATGCCGGATGTCACGTCCCTCAGTCCTCTCCCCCTTCTGCATTGCACCACCTGCCCCGTGAACAGAAAGGACCTCTTCCTCTCTCATTTGGGGTCCAGAGACACTGACCTCCCACCCACTCTCCTGCTCCACTGTCAGCCTACCACTCTCCTAGCTGGTCCCATTTCTCCCTCAGCTTCCATCTCATGTACATACTGGACTTGGAAGACTATCTAGTTCTTCCACCCCACCATCACTCACATAAACACACACACACACACCCTGCTTCCTCATCTCTCTCTGATTCCTGCCACTCCACCCAGGTGCCCAATTAAGAAACCCCATATTGAGGTTTTTCCATTCCCATTCCTTGTGAGCTAGTGGCATCGCCACCGTGACCTAAAAATCCTGCCTCTTAAAGCCACAGCTTCATCCCAATCCACAACCAACCACTATGTTGTGGCTGTTTCAGTTCTGAATCCATTCCCTGAATCCGTGACGTGTGTAAAAGCGCCCCTTGCCACCTCCACTCGCAGTCTCTGGACTGTCTGGGATGGGGGGAAAAAGTGACTCTATATCTTCCGCCGTCTGAAAAAATTATCATCCCCGTGGACTTTCCCCATTTTAGCTGATGGAGCGTCCATCCTTTCCTAAAGAGCTCAAAAACCAGGCTCACCCCCGGTTATTCCTTCCCTCCTACCTGCTATCTCCCTCGTCCTCTACATCATAAAATCTGGTGGCTCTAATTCAAAACACGTCCAGAGACCAACCACTGCCCCACCTCCATAGTCACCACTGTTGTGTAGTTACAGCCCACACTCACCTGCACTGATGCAAGAAATTCCTGCTCTGCCTCCTTGCCCTTACTCATATCCCCTGTCTGTCTTCCACTCTGAAGTCAGAAGGAGCCTGTGAAATCTAGGTCACAGCACCTTCTTCTTAGGCATCAAACTTTCCCACCAACCAAGGATTAGAGGCCCAGGTCCTCAGGCTGTCATTCAATGCCTGACACCTGTGTACCCTTACCCACCACCCAGGACCCGTTTTTTATTCCCACACTGCAGTTCCCCTCAATCCTAACTAAACCTCATCTGCTAGCATTTGAACACTCTAAATCCTGTACCCAGGACTCCTTGCCACATCTTACACCATTGGTTGTCAGAAATGGGAACAGCTCCCTACAACACAGGCCTGGTGAAAACTCTGGTCTTCAGACTCTATAGAGTGAGAAGGACGGGAGAAGGTCCAGGATACTACCCTGCCCTGAGGAGACACATGTCAAGTTGCCAAAACCACTGGAGTGGTAACTGGGATGGGTGACAGTGGACACACCTTCCACTCACCTGTGTGAGGTCCTGAAGCATTTCTGCCACTTCCATGGGATTCTGTGGGAAGAGGAAGGTCATGAGAAAAAGTTAACCATGGTAGGATCCCACCAGCTAAGCTGGAATATCAACCCTGCCCTGCCCTGGAGCAAAGTGATCTGAGACTGAAGGTCTGAGCTCAGCGGCTCAGAAAGCAGAGTTGCCTCTGCTTTCTGAGCTGGGTGACACTGGAGAAGGACTTAGGGAAAAGAAAATGCTTATGGGGGTCAGAATACTTCCAACACCATCGGGCTCAAATTGATATCAAATATAAGGAGTACATACCATGATCAGCTATTATAGTCATAGAATCAACAGTTTATACATATTTTCAATACAATGGATCGGTAAAGTTTTGAAGTTGAGGTCTTTATTGTGACTGCTTTGTAAGATTTCAGAGCACTGCCTGACCTATGGTGGCACAGTGGATAAAGTGTTGACTTGGAATGCTGATTGCTGGTTTGAAGCCCTGGGCTTCCCGGTCAATGCACATAGAAAAGCAACCAGTAAGAATTGGGGATTCCCTCTACTCCCCTACATCCTGCCTTTCCCTCATTCTCACCTCGAAAAGCAATAAATAAAATCTTTTTTTAAAAATTAATTTATTTTGTTTACATAGATTCTAACGTCCCCCATGTTCCCCAGTACATCCCCCCTGTCCCCCTCCCCGTAAAGCACCAAAAGCAATAAATAAAATCCTAAAAAAAAAAAGATTTCATAGCATTCATATCTAACACTACACTGGACACACATACTTAGAGATAATTTAATGCAAAACCAATTATGAAGTGTTTGCATAAGTTGACCTCTTGAATACGTTCACTTCTAACTTCCTAACCTGTCAGATTTAGAAAGATGCTGGTTCATTCGTGTTTAAGTCAATAAACTTTTTATACATTCTATTTTATTTACTTATTTACTATTAATATTTAAAATATTTTTCCATTTATTTGAGAGAGAGGAAAGCAGGAAGAGTGAGAGAGAGAGAGAGAGAGAGAGAGGGAGAGAGAGAGAAGCATCAACTCATTACATACTTAGTTGTTTCATTTAGTTGTACACTCGCTGATTTATTTTCATGCGTGCTGGACTTGGGGTTAGAACCCCCAACCTCAGCACAAGGGACTACACTCTATTCATTGAGCTACTCGGCCAGGGCACTTTTCATCAATTTTTAAACTGTTGTAGGAACAGACTGAGCTGGTAGGTCAGCTACTGTGCATTCTGCAATCAAGCTTGCCTGCTACACGGTCCTCTGTAAAGTGTTGTAGGGAGCCCTTGACTAAAGCAGTGGCTCATCGGTATTGAGTAAGGGGTCACTTGATCTGCTGGAGTTCCCTCCCTCCCCCATCAAGACACATATGAGAAAGCAATCAATGAACAACTAAGGAGGCGCAACGCAGAATTGATGCTTCTCATTCTTTCTCCCTTCCTGCCTGTCTGTCCCTATCTGTTCCTTTCTCTGTCTCTGTCACACACACAAAAAACAAAAACAAAAAAACCCCGGAACTACCTGGGAGGCCAGTTGACGCCTTACTTTTGCTACAACCGTATTTTTGGCAACAGGAAACACCGTCTCCTCTATGAAGCTTTCCCAGAATTTCATCGCCAGTCCCCCGACTGCCACCGGCCCTGTCCAGGCCCCACCGTTTGTTCCTCTGGGGTCAGCAGCGTGACGTCACTGCCTCCATTCCTCCACCCGGTTTCGGTCACTTTGAAAAGACAGTTCGGGGCTTGTTCCTCCGACCACCATCCCTTCTCAGCCTCAAATCATCACTCAGGGCGAAAATCCTCGACCAGGACCCCTGAACACTGAGACCCCGGTTCCCACAGGGCTCAGGTCAGGCCTGAAGGAACTCTGCTACCACCTCCAACGGGAAACACAAGCCTCAGCGGGGACAGGGCGGCGGCACTCCATCCGGGCTCCAACTCGGAGGTGAGGCCGAGCGGACGCAGTACTCGCCTGATTCGCGCGCATGCGCGGCACCCACCGCCTGTGGGGAGAATGGAGGCGACGGGGCGGGAACAGGGCCCGGGGCCTCACGGCGGCCTCCGTGCAACGCGAACGACGACTCTCTGCTGGCCTTTCTCTGGACCCCTCACCTCTGAGACGCTGACCCTGGCAACAACCGGAGGGCGACCAAAACGTAATTCAGAAGAAGCGCCGGAAGTCCCGCCTGCCCTAGTACGCCTGCGAATACGCGCGTCTCTCCTCAGCCGCAAAGACTTCTGGGTATTGCACTTCCGCTTTCCCATCACCTGTCACCATCTCACTTTCCAAGTCGGTCACTAGTGGCAAATAAAGCCAAAGTGACAGAGTTAGGGGCAATGGTGAATGGAATGACGGGGCTCCTAAAAGAGGGTGGCACTTCGCTCGCTCTTAGAGGGGACCTACTAGCTTCCTCAGAAAGCAGTGCAGGGAGTCACAGAAAGATGAGCAGCCGGTTATGTCAGACCCGAGAAAGCAGAGCAAGTTCAGAACGGCGACACCTACAAAGGAACCGCGATGTTACAAGGACACGATGTCCACTCATAGCTGTCGGTGGGCCTCCTGTGACCTTTTAAATACATGTGATCTGGACTCAGTTTATGGAGCTTACACAGGCCTGACCAAGAGGTGACCCAGTAGGTAGAGCATCAGACTGGGACGCAGAGGACTCAGGTTAGAAACCCCTAGGTGGAGGCTTGAGTATGGGGTCATAGACATGACCCCATTATCACTGGCTTGAGACCGAAGGTCGCTGGCTCGAACCCCAAGATCTGACTGTCCCTCTCTGACTTCCTCTGTTCCAGTCAAAAAAATAAAAAAGGTGTTGGCAACCAAAAAGCCAACAGGATTTTTGGAGTTTAGATTTTTGGGGAACAGAGGTGTGGGGAACTGGCTGTAAGCTGACAATCTGCCCAACACCACCCCCTCAACCCCCCACCCCACCCCCTCTGCACCTAACTTGTTCTGTGAAGTTGCTAAAGGTTGTTAAGGGTGCTGCTGGATTGTTTATACTCAGCCTACCCCCCATGTTTCCCTGAAAGACTGAAGGCAAGTTTCTTCTATCCTTTGTTTTGTGTGAAGTTAGGATATTATATATGGTGGGAGTTTTTTGTACTTGGTAAAATTCTTGGGTAGCCTTAGGGATATAATCAGAGATCTCATTGATCTGCTAATGGCCCACTTTGCACTATATATAAATGAGGAAGCGGTTTTTGGGCATGCTCTCTTCTTGCCAGCAACTTTGAAGAGCCCTCCCAAACCCATCTATAAAGCCAGTAGTCGAGGCCGCCATCAGAGCCGCCTGACCCATGCAGGTTCGCATTTGATTCGAACAGTCGGTAATGAAACACAGGAGCCACCAACTGGTGAGCCATCAACTTTAATTCTAGCCTGCACCCGGCGGGCAAGCAAAAACACACACTGGGCTTCAAAACCCACACATTCAGTGCTCACAAAGCTACTGACTCATCCGAGTTTCCTAGCATCAAAGCTTTCTAGCTCACCAGACTTATTCACTTCTGTTTCCCATGTCCTCCTGCACAAACTCTTCCTCAGCACTCTGCCATCTTGGCTGCTTCCTCTCCTCCATGTGGCCTTCCTCTGTTCTACTCTCTAATACCTCAGGAACCAAGAGAGAGAGAGAGAGAGAGATCAAGCTACTGGTCTCTCCCACTTTATACCCTAGAATCAAAACCTTTAATCCAATTATACAAACAAGGAAGTCTCTGTATAATGGGATTCCTCAGGAGAGTCCACCACCCTACATCATCCAATCAGTCAAGGGTGTGGGGAAGAGCTTACTCTTAAAACCAAGCCTTAGGCTATAACGACCCGGCCGGCCCACAGCCTGTTCCAGAACACACATTATTATCAACGAACTTCCATGTGGGCAGCGCCATCTTTAACAAAGTGAGCATAATATATTTTATCTGCCCAACACCATCCTTTTATTCTTTAAGTGTATTTTCTTAATTCGCACCATTCCCACTCAGGACCTGGAATTACTAGCTGTTCTGGTTCACAGCAAAATGGCATTGTATCTGGCCCAGAATGAGGAAAGACTTCTGACAGTGGGGAAGACCAGTAGGCACAGAAGTAGCATGATGCTGTGATTCTGGTTCCCAGCAAAACGACACTTCTGGCTGTATGTCAGTGACTATGTTGGAACCCACTGGTGTAGTGTAATAATCCACTGAATGACCTTGGATGGGAACAGAGCCAACAAGAAAAGAATGTTTTGCCAAAAGAATTGTTTTGTGATTCGAAGGTGAGTCACTGAAACAGGTTTATGTGACTGAAGGTGGTTGCTAGACTGTCTTCTCAGTAAAACATTCTCATAAGATTTTGCCGCTCCCTTCAAGGCTATTCCTTGAGATAAAAGAATGTTGTGGGAACCATAGAAGCAATACAAGTTAATGCCTTTTGGTATTGTATTGTTATTAAGTTATCATGCAGATGTATTCTATGTATTCTTTTTTTAAAATTTCTTTTTATTTTATTCATTTTAGAGAGGAGACACAGAGTAAGAGAGAGAAAGAGAGAAAGGGGAGAGGAGCTGGAAGCATCAACTCTCATATGTGCCTTGACCAGACCAGTGCAGGGTTTTGAACTGGCGACCTAAGTGTTCCCAGGTCGACGCTTTATCCACTGCACCACCACAGGTAAGGCAAACTGAAGCTTTTTTTTTTTTTACAGGGACAGAGAGAGTCAGAGAGAGGGATAGATAGGAACAGACAGACAGGAACGGAGAGAGATGAGAAGCATCAATCATTAGTTTTTCGTTGCCGTTGCAACACCTTAGTTGTTCATTAATTGCTTTTTCGCACGTGCCTTGACCACGGGTCTTCAGCAGACCAAGCAACACCTTGCTGGAGCCAGCGACCTTTGGTCCAAGCTGACGAGCTCGAGGTCTCAAACCTGAGTCTTCCGCATCCCAGTCCGACGCTCCATCCACTGCGCCACCGCCTGGTCAGGCGTATTCTTTTTCTTTCTTTCTTTTTTTTTTTTTACAGAGACAGAGAGTCAGAGAGAGGGATAAGATAGGAACAGATAGACAGGAATGGAGAAAGATGAGAAGCATCAATCATCAGTTTTTCGTTTTGACACCTTAGTTGTTCATTGATTGCTTCCTCATATGTGCCTTGACCGTGGGCCTTCAGCAGACCTAGTAACCTCTTGTCGGAGCCAGCGACCTTGGGCTCAAGATGGTGACCTCGGGATCTCGAATCTGGGTCTTCTGCATCCCAGTCCGATGCTCTATCTACTGCGCCACCTCCTGGTCAGGTCTATGTATTCTTAATTCAAGTTTATGCTAGATGCTATGCCGATTCTGAGTAAACAAGAAATCTTGTGAATAAACATAGGACACAGCGTGAACTCGGTGCCATTTGCCTGAGCAAGCGCTGGTTCTTT
The DNA here is from genome assembly GCA_037038555.1 of Rhynchonycteris naso. Taxonomy (NCBI): domain Eukaryota; kingdom Metazoa; phylum Chordata; class Mammalia; order Chiroptera; family Emballonuridae; genus Rhynchonycteris; species Rhynchonycteris naso. The sequence continues at coordinate 238,556,985 of CM072997.1, forward strand.
GCTAGTTTACGATGATTTCATCTGCTGATCTCTCTCTCTCTGCGCCCCCCGGACTCGTAAGAACACACTGGAAAACACATTTCTTCGAAAATCTACTACTACTCCACATCAAAGATGTTTTTCAATTCTTTTATGAATTTGAAACCTATCTGAGAAGAATGTGACATCATATGACGTTTTATGCCAGAATCAGGTGTGCTCTTCAAATAATTAGATCACATGTACAAGAGGAGCACCTTGTCCCCCAGACAAAGATATAGGGTGTTTTGCATGGAAGCAATTTAGTATTTCACCTGAAATTGCACCTGCAATTTTTTTGCAGGGAGTTATGTTTTACAAACATTTTTAAATCATGTTTTTATTTATTTATTTATAGATTTTATTCATTTTAGAGAGGAGAGACAGATAGAGAGGATAGAGAGAGAAGGGGGGAGGGGCAGGAAGCATCAACTCCCATATGTGCCTTGGACTAGGCAAGCCTAGGGTTTTGAACTGGCGACCTCAGCATTCCAGGTCAACAGTTTACTGCACTACCGCAGGTCAGGCACGAAAACACTTCTTGAAGGAAATTGGTGAAAAGGTATCAAATTATGTTTAGTGTTCAGATATGGTTCTATGAAACACACGTGACATATAAAAGAAGAAAGTTAAGATCTTAGTGAAGTCTGGTCTGACCACTCAGTGACACAGTGGATACAGCGTCAGCTTAGGATGCTGAGGAGCCAGGTTCAAAACCCTGAGGTCACTGGCTGAAGCGCGGGCTCACCGGGTTGAACACGGGGTCTCTAGCTTAAGCAAGGGGTCACTGGCTCAGCTACTCCCCCGGTCAAGGTACATATGAGAAAGCAATCAATGATCAAGTAAGGTGTCACAAGGAATCAATGCTTTTCATCTCTCTTTCTTCCTGTCTGTCTCTCCCTGTGTCGCTAAAAATAAATAAATAAATAAAAGAACAGAGAATTCTGAAAAGCCAGTGAAGGAAACTGAACCTGTAGCTGTGCTGGAACCTTGGCTACACTCAGTTTTTGTCTCCAAAATATGGTTCTTTTTCATACTCAGAAACATGGCTCTTTAATTGCTTGCAAAAGATATTTAAGACCTGCCTGACCAGGTGGTGGTGCAGTGGATAGTGTTGAACTGGGATGCGGAAGACCCCGGTTTAAGACCCCGAGCTCGCCAGCTTCAGCGCGGGCCCATCTGGCTTGAGCAAAAGCTCGTCAGCTTGGACCCAAGGTCGCTGGCTCCAGCAAGAGGTTGCTCCGTCTGCTGAAGGCTTGCGTTCAACGCACATGTGAGAAAGCAATCAATGAACAACTAAGGTATCGCAATGGCAACGAAAAACTAATGATTGATGCTTCTCATCTCTCTCCGTTCCTGTCTGTCTGTCCCTATCTATCCCTCTGTCTGTTAAAAAAAAAAAAGCTATTTGAGACTTGACAGCAAAGTAATAAGAAATAGGGAAGCTATGAGTGGTATTGATTGATGCAAAGAACAGTCAGTGAGCACCTACTGGTTTTTGGGCAAATGTTATAGTACGTTGCTCTGTATACATAGGAATGTTTTACTGACTTAGATCAGAATTTGTATATTTAGCATTTGTGTATCTCAAGGCCTAACTAAGATGTTTCTGTAGTGTAGCAGTTACCATGATTGCCTTTCAAGGCCAAACTGACAGTCAGAGATGTGCAAGTCACCTTTCCTGGGCTCACAAAACTCTTATTATAAACATCCCAGGAAAAGAACCCTAATGTGTGCTTTTACTTCCTGCCCAATACAGAACAGCCCCACCTAAGTGCTCCCTGCCACTCTCGTCACAAAGGCATAATCCCAGGTGTTTACCCACAGGCTCTTCCTTGCATGTGACACATGCATTCACATGGATTTCTGTGGTGTGCCCATGCTCTCATTTCCAGGGTGGTGAGGTTATAGCTAAGATACACCATGGTATGACTGCCTGGACAATCATTTTGTTTGGCCAAGCATGCTGCAGGGACCTTAATATGACAAGAGAAAAGAAAAGGACACTGGAATTTCTTTGACAAACCTTTAGATTTCTGACTCCTGAACTGTGTCTTGCAAGGCTTGACAGCAGCATAGAATAGGGTGCTTGGGGAAATGCTGTCCACTGCATACAGCGCAGCCCTGGCACGCACTATATGCCAGGATAGGAATTAGTAGCCCCAGCCTAGATGTGGTAAACCCAGAGTTCCCTGGGGAAGAAGAAAAATAGTGCCCAAACCTGGACAACGAAATAGGTGTGAGGGCCTTCCCTACTATGACTATGAAAATAATTTTATAGATGTTTTATAATAATGAAAGATTTTTTTAAAATTGACTTTCTGCGACAGGCAGGGAGATAGAGAAAAACATCAGTTTGCTCCACTTATTTATGCATTCATTCAGAGGTGGATTTAAGTGGCAGGCGCACCGGGCGTAAGCCCTGGTCCCTGACTTCTGAAGGGCCCCGCAAAACCCCAACTTTACACTTTTTTCTAATGACACCAAGTTTGGTTTTATAAGAGCAATTTTAACATTAATAGTACATAATATTTTTTATTTTAAAATATGGTTAACATGTGTTTTTATTTTCCCTCTTTTTTCACAGGGGCCCGATATTTTCTTCTATGCCCAGGGCCTCAAATGACCTTAATCTGCTTCCACATTCATAGGGCAATTCTTTCATGTACTCTGACCAGAAGTTGAACCTGTAAACTCGGCATCTGGGATGACACTAACAAATTGAATTACCCGGCCAGGTCCTTAAAGATTTTTTATGGCAGGACACAGCATAATGACACTTAGATTCTTACGGCTTAGAATTAGAGAAGGAGATAACACAAGGGCACAGAGCAGGTTGAATAGGCACACGCTATAAATAACCTGTAGATGAGGGGGCATCCTATGTAGAGGAAGTGACCTGGAGCTAGTTAGGTTTCCCAGGATCCCTGTGGAAGGCCTCATTTGAATAATTCCATAGGCTCAGGAGTATAGGGGCTGTTCCCAGTTGCCTGGTATCTGGCTCCACGACATGAGAAATGGTGTATAGCAGTCCAGAGTGTGAGTACCCAATAAGAAAAGTGATGGGGGGTATTGACTTAATCAGCTCCCCTCAAAACGGAAATGACCAGCATGAGGCCAGGGACCTAAAATTGGATCAACACAGTATTTCCATAAAACTATGTATCAAGATACTTTGGTACTGGCAGGAAGACAAGATATAAACCAATAAAACAGAATAAATTGCCCAGAAATGACAGGCAGCATATTTGATCAAATAACTGAGAAGCGCTGTCAAGAGAATTCAATGGGAGAAGGAAAGTCTGCTCAACAACCAACTTCTTGGCATTGACACAAAAAGCGAATGAAACAAAAGCAAAAATAGATAAACTGGACTACATCAAATCACAAATTTCTGAGCCTTAAAGAATATAATCAGCCTGACCTGTGGTGGCGCAGTGGATAAAGTTTCAACCTGGAATGCTGAGGTCTCCAGTTTGAAACCCTGGGCTTGCCTGGTCAAGGCACATATGGGAGTTGATGCTTCCTGCCCCTCCTCCACTTCTCTTTCTCCACTCTCTATAATGAATAAAGTCTTTTAAAAAGTTGAAAAAGAAATAACACAATCAAAGCAGTGAACAGGCAACCTAGTGAGTAAACAAAGACAATTACTAATCATATATTCAATAATTGATTAGTATCAAGATTATACAAGGACTGTTACAAATCAACAATAAAATAAAGTGATTTTAAAATGGGCAAATCTAGGATCTGGCTGATTGGCAGTGGATAGAGCATCAGTTTGGCATATGAACATTCTAGGTTTGATTCCCGGTCAGGGCACACAAGAGAAGCAACCATCTGCTTCTCTACTCTTCTCTTCCACTTACCCTCCTGCAGTCAGTGACTTGATTAGTTCCAGTGTCAGCCCTGAGGGCTGAGGATAGCTTGTTTGGTCCTAGCATCATGACTCAGGCACTAAAAATAGCTCGGTTGACTTGAGCATTGGCCCAGATGAGGGTTGCAAGGTGGATACCAGTCGGGGTGCATGCAGGAGTCTGTCTCAGTCACTCCCCTCCTCTCACTTAAAAATAAGTCAATAAATAAAAACAAAATGGGCAAACTTAGATTTTTTTCACAAAGTATATACACAAATAGCCAAGAAGCACACAGTGGTTAATTATCAGGGAAACACTAAACAAAAGCAATGTAAAATACTACTTCAAACCATTAGGAGACCTGCTACACATGAAACAGGAAATAAAATGTGATTGACAAATATGTGGACATATTGAAACCCTTGCAAACCTTTGATGAGAATTTAAATGGTGCAATCATTGTAGAAAACAGTGCTTCAAAATATTAAAACATAGAACTGCCACATGACCCAGCCATTCCACTTCTGGCTATATACCCAAAGAACTGAAAGCAGGATCTCAGTGAGATATTTGTACAGTCAACCTCACGGCAGCTATTTAACATGATAGCCAAAATGTGGAAGCATGGATGTGTCCATCAACGGGTAAATGAAAGGATAAAGAAAACGTGGCAAAGATATAAAATGAAGTATTATTCCGCCTTCAAGAGAAAGGGAATTCTGAAACATGCCACATTGTTGGGAGGAAAGCCAAAGCACTGAGTGACTTTGTTCCCATCCTGAGAAAGTGAAGATGGAGACCAAGCATGCATGACTGAAGGCAGCTGCATCCAGGGAAGGCCCAAGGATGTGATGCTTGGCCCTGCAGGAGCTTTCTGCAGGTCAGGAATCCGACAGCAGATGGTGTGGTGTTATGTCTCAGAAAGGGCAAGAGAAATCTAATCAGTTTTGCAAAACTGAATAATAAAATTGGACACTGTGTTCTGTTAGTTTCTTAGGCATGATGTCATATTTCTGCTTAATAATTGAATAACTGCTCTCTCTGAGGCACCTTAATGGTGGAGAGATTGGGGTCCTCCATCTGCTGTATTATTGCCTCATTACTTTGCAGCTCCTCTTCATGAGACCCTGAACATTAACACCACCACCACATATTACACAGAATCTGAAATTACAGTAGGTTGAAGCAAGCTGCTCACAAAGACAAAAACTGTATGACTCTTCTATGAGGTGGCTAGAAATTCAGAGACACAGTAGTGTGGAGATTGTCAAAGGCTGGAGGAAAACAAGAATCAAAGTTGTTTAATGGGCAGTGTTTCACTTTTGCAGAATGAAAAAATTACTGGATATTCACTGCACAACAATCAATGTGAATGTCCTACAGTAATGAACTGTACAATGAAATAAGTTAAGATGGCAATTTATACATATGTGTACTTTATGGTAATATGTATACTTTAATGCAATAACAACCCAGAAGTACATAACTGTATAGGGTACTTTACAATGCAAATCAGAGCAGAGTTTTGGCTGAAACCTATTTCCTAATTAACAGCTCTTGTAAACTTTTTTCTCTGGTGGGAACTTCTTAGAGCCAAATGGACAGAAGTTTTGGCAAAAGACCTTATGACACTCACTGCACTCAGAAGGCGTTTCTTTTTCCATGCAAACTTAATAAGGTTTAATAAGGTCAAAGTTTTATGTTAAGATGTCCCCTGATCTGCTTGTTCTCATAAGGCCTCACAGCAATGTGAACCCACTGGTGTGTCATGAGTCTAGAGCGGTACCATGAAAATTTCCCATGTTAGCTGCATGCCTAAGGCCTTTCTCCAGTATGATTTGTACGATGCCTAATGAGTATGAAGCAGCAACTAATATCCTGCATCACTGCACTTGTAGGGCTAATCTCTAGCGTGAATTTTCTGATGTCTAGTGAGTGAGAAGTGGTACCAAAAGAATTTCCCACAGTGGGTGCACTCATAAGGTCTTTCTCCAGTGTGAACTCTCTGATGACGATGAAAATGATTCTTACTGATAAAAGATTTCCCACATTCATTGCACCCATAAGGCCTTTCTCCAGTGTGAACTCTCTGATGAATAATGAGTGAGGAGCTGTCCAAAAAGAATTTCCCACATCTGTTGCACTCATTAGCCCTTTCTCCAGTGTGGACTTTCTGGTGCTTGACAAGTTTATGTTTGAGGAGGAAGGATTTCCCACAGTCACTGCATGTGTGAGGCTTCTCTCCAGTGTGGACTCTCTGGTGCTCAGCAGCTTTGTTCTTGCGGCTGAAGGTTTTCCCACATTCTCTGCACTCATACGGCTTCTCACCGCTGTGGATTCTCAGGTGCTCCACAAGTGTATGTTTTTGTGTGAAGGCTTTCCTACAGTCACTGCACTTGTAGGGTCTCTCTCCAGTGTGAACTCTCTGATGTCTCATGAGTTTGGAACAATTCTTAAATAACTTTCCACAATCACTGCAACTGGAAGGACTGTCTCCAAAGCCTATTTTCTGGTGACCCATAGGTTGGGAAAGTCTAAGTAAGGGCTTCCCACAAGGCCTTGACATGCTGTGAACTCTCTGATGAATAATGAGTGAGGAGCTGTCCAAAAACAATTTCCCACATCTGCGGCATGTGTAAGCCCTTTCTCCACTGTGGACTGTCTGGTGCTCCACAAGTTTATGTTTGTGGAGAAAAGATTTCCCACAGTCGCTGCATGTGTAAAGCTTCTCTCCTGTGTGGATTTTTTGGTGCTCAACAGCTTTGTTCTTGTGGCGGAAGGTTTTCCCACATTCTCTGCACTCATAAGGCTTCTCACCACTGTGGATTCTCAGGTGCTCCACAAGCGTATGTTTTTGTGTGAGGGCTTTTCCACATTCACTGCACTCGTAGGGTCTCTCTCCAGTGTGAACTCTCTGATGTCTCATGAGTGTAGAGTGGTTTCTAAATAATTTTCTGCAATTACCACAACTGTAAGGCCTGTCTCCAGAGTGGACTTTCCGATGACGCACCAGTTGGGACTGTCTCAGGAAGGCCCTCCCACACTGCACCCAAAAGACCTCAGACTGGTGTGAATTCTCTGGGGTCACTCTGGCACCATATCTGTGCAGAGAGTTCCCTATGTTCATGGTGCTCAGAAAACCTTGTTTGGCTGTGGACCTTCTCGTGCTGATCTAGGTGGGAGTTTCCAGTCTCCACGCATTCCCTGTGCTTATACAGCTTTTCTCTGGTGTGAACTTTCTCATGCTCAACAAGTATATGCTCACGGCAAAAGGCTTTCCCACATTTTGTGCACTTGTAAGCCTTTTGCTCATTTTGAAACGCCTCTCCAACTGTAGTGTCCCTGTGTGGGTCCCCCAGACTATGAGAAGCCCACTGTTGAAAAAGGTCCATGCTGGCTGCGAAGTCCTTCATATCCTCCCTGCATGTCAAGGTGCTCTCTGTCACGTGAACCCCACAGTACTTCACAAAGGCCTACCCTTGTACTCTCTGAGTTTCTCTTCAATGTTATGATGTTGATGGTGGTTCTTTCCTCCACATGTGTACAGGCCTTGACTGAAATGTGTTCCACTTTTCTCAGTGTGGGAAAAAACGTTTTTCAAGAGTGACTGACATGGCTCACAGGGCTGGGCCTTCTGAATGGACTGATGTGACTGTGGAGTCCGGACCAGGGACACTCCACCAGAATCGCCTTGCTCTGAGGGTGCTTCCTCACTCTGGGCTCCTTGCCAACAACCTGTAAGTAGAGAAATACCGGTGGGGTGCATACTGAGATCAGTGGTGAGAGGCAGGCCCATCATGAGAGGGTCAGACACACGCATATAATAATCCACGGTTCTGCTGAGCCGTAAAGGGATCAGCAGTGACAAGAAAACTACCAGGTAGAGCAGGCCTGGGAAGCTCACGATGGTAACGCCTGACATAAGGAAGGGTCAGTGCATGAAAGAAAGGCAGGGTTTCCAGTTTCACTTCTCTGCAAGTGGTTTTCAACAGGATGTGGCTGCTGGTGATGGTGAGAACTGGGTAGAAGTTGTGTTCAGAACCAGACCTGTCTGATTGAGACACAGTTACTAGTGTTTAAGAATTATTTAGAGCCTGACCAGGCGGTGGCACAATGGATAGAGCGTTGGACTGGGATGTGGAAGACCCAGGTTCGAGACCCAGAGGTCGCCAGCTTGAGTGCGGGCCCATCTGGCTTGACCAAAAACTCGCCAGCTTGGACCTAAGGTTGCTGGCTCTAGCAAGGGGTTGCTCAGTCTGCTGAAGGCCCGTAGTCAAGGCACATGTGAGAAAGCAATCAATGAACAACTAAGGTGTTGCAACGGCAATGAAAAACTAATGATTGATGCTTCTCACCTCTCTCCATTCCTGTCTGTCTGTCGCTATCTATCTCTCTCTCTGACTCTCTCTGTCCCTGTAAAAAGAAAAAAACAAGAATGATTTAGAAATATGTGCATACAACACAAAAAGGGTAGGTCAGCCCTGTATGGTTGACTCAGTGGTAGAGCATCGGCCCACCGAGTGGAAGTCCTGGGTTTGATTCCTGGTCAGGGCACACAGGAGAAGCGCCCATCTGCTTCTCCACCCTTTCCCCTCTCCTTCCTCTCTCTCTCTTCCCCTCCCTCAGCCAAGGCTCCATTGGAGCAAAGATGGCCCGGGCGCTGAGGCGGCTCCATGGCCTCCACCTCAGGCGCTAGAATGGCTCTGATTGCAACAGAGCAATGCCCAAGATGAGCAGAGCATTGCCCCCTGGTGGGCTTGACAAGTGGATCCCAGTCAGGCGCATGTAGGAGTCTGTCTCTCTGCCTCCTCGCTTCTCACTTCAGAAAAATACGAAAGAAAAAAAATACTGACCAGGCGATGGCGCAGTGGATGGAGTTCGGACTGGGATGCGGAAGACCCAGGTTTAAGTCCCCAAGCTCGCCGGCTTGAGCGCGGCCCATCTGGCTTGAGCAAAAGCTGGCCAGCTTGGACCTAAGGTCGCTGGCTCCAGCAAGGGGGTGGCTCGGTCTGCTGAAGGTCTGCGGTCAAGGCACATGTGAGAAAGCAATCAATGAACAACTATGGTGTCGCAACGGCAACGAAAAACTAATGATTGATGCTTCTCATCTCTCTTCGTTCCTGACTGTCTGTCCCTATCTATCCCTCTCTCTGACTCTCTCTGTCCCTGAAAGAAAAAAAAGAAAAAGAAGAAGAAAAATGTGTACGTCAGATATTGAGAGCAGTGTAAAGGGAGTAGTAGAAGGGAAAGTGGGGAGAGGGAGAGGACACAAATTTGCAGGATCCGGGGATCCGAAGATCAGGAATGATGAAAAAAAATAAAAGGTAAAATAAATGGGGCCTGTGTCCCCATTTTATTTAGTATGACACAATGTTGGGCACAGGCCTGGTGCCTAGTATGAATCCAACCCAGCTCTGACAACATGCCTTCTTCCTGACCCCAAGCACCAGGGCTCTCCCTTTCCTCTTGCCAACAAGAAAATGGTATGTACCCAGACGGGAAGCCAGATGCTCCCTGTTATTCAAAGTGAGCATCTTTCATTTAGTTTGGAACAGGCCAACCTAGGTGAACTACAGGGAAAGGAGGAGCAACCATGGCCCCAGATGATCCAATTCATAACATCGCACATTCTAAAGTAACAAGTACCCCAAGGCAGAGTCTTGCAGAACCTGTGGTCTCACAAGCAATGACTACATTGGAGGTAGGTATTCCTGGCACAGGCACATCCTCAAAAATGTGGGCAGATACAGGGAGGATGGGCCGGTGCACAGAGGTTCCAGCATCTAGACTGAATGACAACCAGGGCCAAGACAGGTCTGAGGGTTCTCTCACACAAATATCAAGATTTCTGTCTCCTGCCTGACCTGTGGTGGCACAGTGGATCAAGAGCCGACCTGGAACGCTAAGGTCGCCGGTTCGAATCCAGGGGCTTTTTTTTTTTTTTTTAACAGAGACAGAGAGAGGGATAGATAGGGATAGACAGACAGAAATGGAAAGGGATGAGAAGCATCAATCATCAGTTTTTCACTTTGACACCTTCATTGTTCATTGAATTGCTTTCTCATATGTTCCTTGACTGCGGGCCTTCAGCAGACCAAATAACCCCTTGCTCGAGACAGTGACCTTGGACTCAAGCTGGTGAGCTTTTGCTCAAGCCAAAGGGCCCACACTCAAGCTGGCGACCTCAGGGTCTCGAACCTGGGTCTTCCGCATCCCAGTCCAATGCTCTATCCACTGCGCCACTGCCTGGTCAGGCAAATCCCTGGGCTTGCCTGGTCAGGGCACATATGGGAGTTGATGCTTCTTGTCCTCCGCTCTTTCTCTTTCTCTTTCTGTCCCCTGTCTCAAAATAAATAACTAAAATCTTAATAAAAAAAAAAAGGTTTCTGGTTCCTGAGAACTGTCTTGCGGGTGCTCAGAGCAGCAGAAAGGGGCGCTTGGGGACAGCAGGGACGAAGCAAACAGGTCGGAACTGGTACCATCCACACATGTTCAAGGAAAACAGAAGAGGAAGCTGTGCCCACCGCTTCGCTGTGGGAAGGATAGTGCTGCCCTGAAAAGGAATAGAACAGAGACCAGCCGAGGACCCGGGGTGGCTGTGAGGGCCTTACCTACAGAACACAGAAGTGCCAAGTTCTCCAGCATTACATGGTGGTACAGGCATCTCTGAGTCACATCCAGGAGTCCCCACTCCTCCTGGGAGAAACGTATGGCCACGTCCTCAAAAATCACACGGCCCTGTAGAGATGGGGACAGTATGGTTCAGGAGCAGCATGTTTGTTTGTTGTTAGTGAGAGAAAGAGACAGAAAGGAAGGGAGAGAGAAGAGAAGCATCAATTCTTTGTTGCAACTCCTTAGTTGTTCTTTTTGTTTTTTTACAAAGACAGAGAGATAATCAGAGAGAGGAATAGATAGGGACAGACATACAGGAACAAGAATGATGAGAAGCATCAATCATCAGTTTTTTGTTGTGGTACTTTAGTTGTTCATTGATTGCTTTCTCATATGTGCCATGATTGTGGGCCATCAGCAGAACGAGTAACCTCTTGCTCAAGCCAGCGACGTTGGGTCCAAGCTAGTAAGCTTTGCTCAATCCAGATAAGTCCGCAGTCAAGCTGGTGACCTCAGGGTCTGAAACCTGGGTCCTCTGCATCCCAGTCTGACGCTCTATCCACTGTGCCGCCGCCTGGTCAGGCTTAGTTGTTCTTTAATTGATTTCTCATATGTGCCTTGACCAGTGGGCTACAGCAGAGTGAGTGACCTGTTGCTCAAGCCAGCGACCATGGGGTCATGTCTATAATCCCACACTCAAGCTAGTGACCCCACATTCCAGCTGGTGAGTCCTCTCTCAAGCCTGGATGAGCCCGCGCTCAAGCCGGCAACCTTGGGGTTTCGAACCTGGGTCCTCTGCATCCCAGGCTGACGTTCTTTTCTCTGTGCCACCTCCTGGTTAGGCAGCAGCATATTTTAACTGTGTTTTTGTGGATTGTGTATTTGTCAATTTGCCATCCATTAATTGCAGTTTAACCTAACAGCACAATTTCTTTATATCACCCTTGCAATAGAAAGACCAATGTCTGAACCAACTCATTAATGAATTCTGACACACCAAGTGAGTATTTCCTATGCCCCAAATCAGCCCAAGGTGGGGTATCAGACAGCGAGGACGGCCCCTGTGCCCCAGGAACACTAGCTTTAAGCAAACTAAGCAGCTCAGAGCTGTCATTCCCCACGCCCTGCATTTCCCTGGAATAGCACAATAAAGGCTCTGGCATAATCTTCCCCTTCACTTGTGCTTTCCCACTCGGCCTTGTGTTATGTTCTGAGCCTCTGTCTCTCGGCAAATATAATAAAATCTCCTTTACATCCACTGGTCTCTCTGTGTTGTCACTACTCATGCTACTCTTTAAATGAAAATCCCGTGGGTATAATCACTCAGCCACTTCTCTCTCAAGGGTCTTCAGTCCTTACCTGCACATCCATCTTCTCCCTGACTTCACAGTGGGAGAGTTACCCAGAGTGGTGGCACCGGGCCAGCTCTCATCTTTCCCATCGATCACACCACACAGCATCAAACGTGTGTGACATGTAACAGAAAAGCGCCATCTTCTGTCGGGCCCACCCCTCTCATGCTAGTCAATGTCCCTGGGATGCCCCAGATCCTGCCTCTCACACTCCCAAGCTCAGTCTCCCTTAAGTGCCCAGTGTCAGGGCCTGGAACCAACACTTCACAGTCCCCTCACTCACTGGATGACTCTGACTCCTCCAAGGTAAAAACTCCACTGAGATCCCCACTTCAACCATAGACCTCTCCTTCACCCCCTAATGGGCCAGTCTGTACATGGAATCCAGGCTGTGCAGGGGAAATGCCTCCAGCATCCAACTTGGACCCACTTCTGCTCCTAAATATCAAAGACTCCAAGTGCCAGCACTAACCCCAAGCCTCAGGGTCTTCTGTCACCGCCCAGATTCTTGCTTCAGTCTCAGATGCCGGATGTCACGTCCCTCAGCCCTCTCCCCATTCTGCATTGCACCACCTGCCCCGTGAACAGAAAGGACCTCTTCCTCTCTCATTTGGGGTCCAGAGACACTGACCTCCCACCCACTCTCCTGCTCCACTGTCAGCCTACAACACTCCTAGCTGGTCCCATTTCTCCATCAGCTTCCACCTTATGTGCATACTGGCCTTGGAAGACTATCTAGTTTCTCCACCCCACCATCACTCACATAAACACACACACACACACCCTGCTTCTTCCTCTGTGACGGCTGCCACTCCACTCAGGTATCCAATCAAGACAGCCAGTGGCACTGGCCAGTTAGCGTGTCATCCAGAAATACCAAGATTGAGGAGTTGATCCCCATCAGGGCAATACTAGGAAGCGACCAATGCACGCAGAACTAAGTGCAACAACAAAATAATGCTTCCCTCTCTCCCTCTTCCTCAGTCTCTCTAAAGTCAATGAAAAAAATAAAATAAAATAAAAGACACAGCACTCAGGGCTTGCGTTCCCATTTGTTGGGCTCCAATGACCTCACCACCATAACCTAGAGATGCTGCCTTATGAATACAATCCACAAGTTTGTCCTGAGTCACACACCAACCACTATGTTGTGGCTGTCTCTAATCTGCATCCATTCTCGGAACCCCAGACTTTTATGTAAAAGTGCCCGCTGACACCTCCCATTGCAGTTTCCGGAAAATTTCTGATGTGGGCAAAAATGTTCCATCTGAAAACCCTTCATCCAGCGGACTTCCCCCATTATAGTGAATGGAGAATCCTTCCCTCCAAACAAGGTCAAACCTGGGGTCACCCCTGGTTCTTCCTTCTATCCCACTTCCTCTTCTCCCTCATCTTCCACATCACACAATTTGGTGGCTCTACTTCAAAACACATTCAGGAACCAACCACTGCCCCACCTCCATAGTCACCACTCTTGAGTAGCCACTGCCTACCTTCACCTGCACTGTTGCAAGAAATTTCTGCCCGGTCTCCTTGACTTCATTCCCACTCCTGCTCTGTCGACCACTCTGCAGTCAGAGGAAGCCTGTGAAATCTGGGTCACGGCACCTCCTTATCCTAATTTTAAGTTTCCCACCAACCTCAGATTAGAGGCCCAGGTCCTCAGGCTGTCATTTAACGCCTGATACCTGTGCACTCCCCCTTCCAAGCCCTATGTAGCTCCCATTCCCACCGGATATAACAGAGAACTACAGCTCCTTTACCATCCCAGCTAAACCTTATCTGTTAGCATTTAAACACTCTAAATCCTGGGTCCAGGACTCCCTGCCACATCTTACACCGTCAGTTGTTAGAAATGGGAACTGCTCTGTACAACCTGGAACTAGACACAGAATCCTGAGCCTGTTGAAAACACATGGTCTTCAGACTCAAGAGTGTGAGAAGGAAGGGACAAACTCCAGGATACTACCCTGCCCTGAGGGGACATATGTCAACTTGCCAAAAATACTGGCGTGGTAACTGGGATGGGTGATAGTGGACACACTCTACTCACCTGTGTGGGGTCCAGAAGCATTTCTGCCACTGCCACGGAGCCCTGTGGGAAGAGGAAGGCCATGAGAAAGAGGTAACAGTGGTAGGATCCCACCAGCTGAGCTGGAGCAACAACCTGGTTCTGCCCTGGAGCAAAGTGATCTGAGTCTGATGGTCCGAGCTCAGCAGCTCAGAAAGCAGTGCTGTCTCTCAACAGCTGGGAGACGCCGCAGAAGGACTCAGGGAAAATAAAAAGCTCATGGGGGTCAGAATGCTTCCAACTCCATCGGGCTCACATTGGTATCAAATATAAGCAGTACATACAATGATCAACTATTAAATTCGCTGGGTCAACAGTTTGTACATATTTTAAATGCAAATGAAATGTTGTGATTTTGAAATTGGGGTCTTTATTTTTACAGCTTTTAAAGATTTCAAAGTATTCTTATCTAAAACTACACTGGACGCAAATACCTAGAGGTAAATTAATGGTAAACCAATCCTGAAGTGTTTGCATAAGTTGACCTTATTGAATAGGTTCCTTTCTTTTTTATTTTTAAAGACTTAATGATTTTACAGAAGAAGAAAGAGGGGCCAGAGAGCGAGAAATATCAAGTCATGGCTGCCTCACTTTAGTTGGTCATCGATTGCTTGTCCTATGTGCCTTCACCAGGCCTCAAACCAGCGACCTCAACATTCCAGGTCGAGGTTTTATCCACTGCGCAACAGCAGGGCAGGCCAAAAAGGTTCATTTCTAAATGTATACAGTATGGGCAGATAGAGAAACTTGTTCGTTTGTGTTTAACTCAATAAACCCACCCCACCATATTTACCCCAGGGGTCATGCCTCAATTCCACCTCTTGCTTTGATTCACTTTAAACATCTACCTCACAACCTGTTTTTCTCTTGTTTTTAAGTTTTATAACAGAGACCAGAGAGAGTCAGAGAGAGGGGCAGACAGGGACAGAAAGACAGGAAGGGAGAGAGATGAGAAGCATCAATCTTCGTTGCAGCATCTTAGTTGTTCATTGATTGCTTTTTTTTTCTTTTTTTTTTTACAGGGACAGAGAGAGAGAGTCAGAGAGAGGGATATATAGGGACAGACAGACAGGAACGGAGAGAGGTGAGAAGCATCAATCATTAGTTTTTTGTTGCCGTCACAACACCTTAGTTGTTCATTGATTGCTTTCTTCCATGTGCCATGACCGGGGGACTTCAGCAAAACAAGCAACCCCTTGCTGCAGCCAGCGACCTTGGGTCCAAGCTAACGAGCTCGGTGACTCGAACCTGGGTCTTCTGCATCCCAGTCCGCCGCTCTATCCACTGCATCACCGCCTGGTCAGGCAGAACAAATCTTAATGTATCTTTTTACTTCCTTCCCAATAGGGGATGTCCCCACTACTACATCCTCTGGGATGTGAAGGATAGTATATAGCAGTTCATAGTGTGAGTCCCTGATAAGGACAGTGGTTGGGAGTATTGATTTAATCACCTACCCGCAAAAGGAAAATGACCAACAACAAGCCAGGCATTCAAAAACTGTACCAAGCCTGACCTGTGGTGGCGCAGTGGATAAAGCGTCGACCTGGGAACACTGAGGTCGCCAGTTCAAAACCCTGCACTGGTCTAGTCAAGGCACATATGGGAGTTGATGCTTCCAGTTCCTCCCCCCTTTCTCTCTTTCTCTCTCACTCTGTCTCCTCTCTAAAATAAATTAAAAAAATTAAAGATATGAGGTCCATTCTTTAAAAAAAACAAAAAACTGTACCAACATAGTATCTTCATAATCCTATATATCAAAACACCATGGTACTGCCCTAAAGACAAACATATAGACCAATAAAATAGAAAAAGTCAACCAGAAATGACAGGCAGCATATTCAATCAAATAATTGACAAGAGTGCAAGAGAAATGCAATGGGGGAAGGACAAACTTTTCAACAACTAACTTCTTGGCATTGAAACAAATAGCACAGGAAACAAAAGAAAAATAAATATACTAAACTACATCAAATTACAAACTTTTGCACATTAAAGAATACAATCAGGCCCTGGCTGGTTGGCTCAGTGACTAGAGAGAGCATCGGCCCAGCGTGCAGTCCTGCCAGGTTCAATCTGTGGTCATAGGACAAATGAGAAGTGACCATCTTCTTCTCTATTTTTTTTAATTCATTTTAGAGAGGAGACAGAGAGAGAGAGAGAGAGAGAGAGAGAGAGAGAAAGAGAGAGAGAGAGAAAGGGGGGAGGAGCTGGAAGCACCAACTCCCATATGTGCCCTGACCAGGCCAGTACAGGGTTTTGAACTGGCGACCTCAGTGTTCCCAGGTCGACGCTTTATCCACTGCGCCACCACAGGTCAGGCCCATCTTCTTCTCTTCCCGTCCCTCTCCCACTTCTCTCTCTCTCCCACTTTTGCAGCCAGTGGCTCTGGTTCGAGAGTTGTTCCCAGGCACTGAGGATAGCTCGGTTGATTTGAGCATCGGCCCCAGACAGGGGTTGCCAGATTGACCCCAAACAGGACACATGTGGGAATCTATCTCCCCTCCTCACACTTAAAAAGAAAAAAAAAAAAAAGAAAAGAATACAATCAAGATAGTGAATAGGCATCTTACTGGACAGATGAAAATATGCATAAATAATATATTCCATAAGTGGTTAATCTCTAGATTATATAAAGATTGCTATAGCCCTGGCCTCATGGTTCAGTTGGCTGGAGCATCATCCAGAAGTACAGAAGTTGCTGGTTGGATCCCTGGTCAGGGCACATACAGGAAAAGATTGATGTTTCTATCTCTTTCTCTCTCTCTCCCTTCCTCTCTCACTAAAAATCCAAAAAATAAGTGTTTGAAAATAAAACAAAATCATATCCACATGATGATTACATCAATAGATGGGAAAAAATTAGAGTAACGTCTACAAATATATCCACACTTATGCAGTCGATTGATCTTTCACAAAGGAGCAAAGGCAATTCAATGGAGGGTGGTCTTTTCAACAAATAGTGCCAGAAGTACTGGACACCCTCACATTTAAAAGAATGATCAAGCCTGACCAGGCGGTGGCGCAGTGCATAGAGCGTCGGAGTGGGAACTGGAGGACCCAGGTTCGAGACCCCAAGGTCGCCAGCTTGAGCGAGGGCTCATTTGGTTTGAGCAAAGCTCACCAGCTTGAGCTCAAGGTCGCTGGCTCAAGCAAGGGGTCACTCAGTCTGCTGTAGCCCCTGGTCAAGACACATATGAGAAATCAATCAATGAACAACTAAGGTGCCGCAACAAAGAATTGACGTTTCTCATCTCTCTCCCTTCTTGTCTGTCTGTCCCTATCTGTTCCTCTATCTGACTCTGTCTCTGCCACAAATAAATAAGTAAATAGATAAATAAAAGAATGATCTAGACCCAGATCTTACACCTTTCATAAATACTTTCTCAAAATGGATAACAGAAATAGATGCAAAACACAGAACTATAAAATACCTGCAAAATTACAAAAGAAAATGTAGGGATCTTGTATTTGGCAATGACTTTTTTTTTTTTTTAATTTATTTAGTTTTTACAGGGACAGAGAGAGAGAGTCAGAGAGAGGGATAGATAGGGACAGACAGGCAGGAACGGAGAGAGGTGAGAAGCATCAATCATTAGTTTCTCATTCCCGTTGCGACACCATAGTTGTTCATTGATTGCTTTCTCACATGTGCCTTGACCGCCAGCCTTCAGCAGACCGAGCAAGCCCTTGCTGGAGCCAGCAATCTTGGGTCCAAGCTGGCAAGCTTTTGCTCAAGCCAGATGGACCTGCGCTCAGCTGGCAAGCTCGGGGTCTCGAACCTGGGTCTTCCGCATCCCAGTCTGACGCTCTATCCACTGCACCACCGCCTGGTCAGGCTGGCAATGACTTTTTAACTACAACACCAAAAACACAATCCATAAAAGAAAAACTGGGTAATATGGCCTGACCAGAAGATGGCACAGTACATAGAGCGTTGGCCTGGGACGCTGAGGACCCAGGTTTGAGACCCCATGTCACTGGCAAGAGCATGGGCTCAGCAGCTTGTGTGTGGGGCTCACTGGCTTGGGCACGGGATCATAGACATGACCTCATGGTCACTGTCTTGAAGCCCAAGGTCGCTGGCTTGAGCAAGGGGTCACTCGCTCTGCTGTAGCCCCCTTGTCAAAGTACATATGATAAAGCAATCAAATAACAACTAAGGTGCCACAGTGAAGAACTGATGCTTCTCATCTCTCTCCCTTCCTGTCTGTCTGTCCCTATCTGTCTCTCTCACTAAAAAAAGAAATTAAAAAAACATAACAAAACTGGGTAATATGGACTTGATTAAAGTAAAAACCTGTACTGTGAAAAAGACAGTTAAAATTTGAAAAGAGGTCCCGGTTGTGGTGCTCAGTGGATAGAGAGTCGTCCTGGTGAACCCAAGTTGCAGGTTCGATTCCTAGTCAGTGGTCAGCGCATGTACAAAAGTGGCCAATATGTGCACATGGAACAGCTAAGTGAAACAGCAAGTTGATGCTTCTCTCTCTCTCCCTACCACCTTCTCTCAAATCAATGGAAAAAGAAAATTTAAATATATGAAAAGGTACTCATCTATCATTAGGGAACTGCAAAATAAAGCACGATGACATACCACTATACCCCTATTTTAATGACTCATATCCAAAACACTGAACATTAAATGCTGATAAGGACAAGGGCAACAGAAACAGAAACAAACTCTCATTCACTGCTGGTGAGAACACAAAGTGGTACAACCTCTTTGAAACAGTTTCTTACCAAACTACACATACTTTTTACTATGACCCAGCACATCATGCTCCAAACAAATTGAAAACTTATGTCCAGATAAAACCTACAAATGAATATTGAAGTCTTATTCAGAAGTAAAACTTGGAAGCAACCAAGATGTCCTTCTGTACACGAATGGATCAACTGCAGTCAATCCATACAATGGAATGTTAGTCAGTGATACCAGTACACAGATCTATACAGCAGCTTTATTGGTAACAGCCCCAAACTGGCAACAACTCAACTATCCACTAAGAGCTGAATGGATAAAAAAACAATTGTGGTTTTATCCATACAATGGAACAATATCTGACCATACAAATGAATAAGTATCGATATATGTCATAGGATGGAGTCATCTCAAAATAGTCATGGTTAATGAGAAAAGCCAGAGTCCCCCATTCACTCCCTAGAAAGTATATTACACCAAATACTAGTAAATGCTTGCTGTGTTGTTTTTTTTTTTTGTGAATTGTGGAAAAGGGATTTAGAAAGAACCGGGAGGAGAGGATTCCAAAGGGCGCAAGGAGTCCCCTTGTGTCGTTGTTGGACTTGTTCATTATCTTCATTGTGGTGATGGTTTCTCAGGCATATCCACATGCTGAAACATTTTATACTTTTCAATGTGCCATTTATTTCATGTTCATCATTATCTCAATAAAAACACTCAGATTTAGCCCTGGCCAGTTGGCTCAGCAGGTGAGCGTCGGCGCAGTGTGTGGCTGTCCCGGGTTCAATTCACAGCCAGGGCACACAGGAGAAGCGCCCATCTGTTTCTCCACCCTTCCCCCTCTCCTTTCTCTCTATCTCTCTCTTCCTCTCCTGCAGCAAGGCTCCACTGGAGCAAAGTTGGCCCAGGCCCTAAGGACGGCTTCATGGCCTCTGCCTCAGGCGCTGGAATGGCTCTAGTTGCAATGGGGCAATGACCCAGATGGGCAGAGTATCGCCCCCTGGCTGGGCATGCTGGATCCATCCCGGTCGGGTGCATGTGGGAGTCTGTCTGCCTCCCTGCTTCTAACTTCAGAAAAATATTAAAAAAGTACAAAACAAACAAAAACAAACAGACTTACCATTCCTCTTGGAAGGTCACATCGGCCAACTGTTTTGGTTCTACCATATCCCTTGCCCCACAATTTGGGAGGGTGGACCCCAAAGGGAGCAATGAACTCTGTTTTCCCCTCCATACCAGAGGAATACTGGCTGGGTCCAAGAAGCCCTTCCCCTGGACTTCTCTTTTGTCAGGGTTGGTGCAGTGATGGCCCTAACATCAACAGCCTAGGGAGGCAGAGGAATCTACAAATCTTTAGAGTACTTCCTCTGACAGCAGCCTGAGAATTTATGCTCACTCTGTGCAGACACAGGCAAAAATTACAGGGGTTTTAGCATATAACACTTTTAGAATAGACACACACATCCTCTCCTTGGCCAGTCAAGCCCACTCAGTTATCTAATTATTTCTAGACACATTATGATTTGCACCTTGCCCTCTGTAGGCCTTCCAGTCAATGACACACGCCCATGGGACTCTGGACATCAGGGAATGGCTCCGGTACAGGTCCAGGAGACAGAAATCCCTGAAAGTGCTGGGGAATACAGGACATTTCTTAAGAAAAAGAGACCCAATTTATCGTTGCTTCCAGAAGCCCTGGAAGGTTTTCACAACAACTATGCCCTTCTCAGAATAAACTCGGGGCTCACAGTCCCGACTTCCAGGTCAAAGGATTAGGCACACAAATCTCCTCAGTTTTTTTCTAGCAAGCTTTAGACAACAATGGAAATTAGGCCAAATTAGACTTTTGTTCCTTTCTCAGGCACATGAACCTGGTACCAACAAAAGGTATTTCTCCCTTTGTGTTGGCATAACCCAGTTTTGTCTTGAATTTCATTGGTTGATTCTTGTACGTGCCCTGATTAGGGATTGAACCTGCAACCTTGATGTATCAGGACAATGCTCTGACCAACTTAGCTACCTGGCTAGCACATAACCCAGTTTTTTCTCAATCCATGTCATGTAGAAAACAGGCCCCCCTGCAAGAGTCAAGGCTGCCCCATCGGGCCTGCATCACGGCACAAACCAGAGCAGCCAGGGGCAGACAGTTCCAACAGTGAGTGATTTGGAAGCAGGATGAGTAGGTCGTGGCTCTCATGTTTATAGTCGACTTTGTCCAAGAGGAAGAAACATCTTGTCTGGAAATTCCCAGAAGACTCCCACTCAGATCCTTGTGGCCAGGGCTAGATAGATCATGTCCACTCAGAACCCAGTCATGGGGGAGAAAGTGAGGACTTTCAATGGGCTCAGAACACCCATGATTCCCAACCAGGAGTGAGAGAGAGAGAGAGTGCAGGAGTCTGCCTTCCCTGAGCATAGTGGGGTAACTGACACACTGTGGTACCTTGATGGCTTTTGCCACGAACACTGGTGTGGACAGGGCTGCCATTAAAGAGCCCTGTGGGGTTCAGAAAGTGCAACGTACCTCATGAAGTCTTCTCATGTGTGTGGTACTTACTGAGAATGTCCTCAGGCCGGATACACGAAGGTCCAAGGTTCACCTGCTGGTTGATGACTCCCTCACACCAGGTCCAGACCTTTACTTCGGCCTGAGCACTGAGGCTGACCAAGGAGACAGCAACTATTTTCTGCACTCAGAGGACCTTTCTCTGGTGCGAATTTTCTGGTGCTAAAAAAACTTAAGGAATGGAGCTCAGAGGGCCATCAAAACTGTTGCATTCATGAGGCCTTTCTCCAGTGTGAACTTTCTGGTGGCGAACCAGATGGGAGCTCCGACTGTAGGCCTTCCCGCATTCGCGGCACGCGTACGGCTTTTCTCCAGTGTGAACCCTCTGGTGGCGAACCAGAAGGGAGCTCCGACTGTAGGCCTTCCCGCATTCGCGGCACGCGTATGGCTTTTCTCCCGTGTGAACCCTCTGGTGCAGGATGAGGCTTGAGTTGCGGCTAAAGAACTTCCCACATTCACTGCACTCATAAGGCCTTGCTCCTGTGTGAACTTTCTTGTGTTGAACGAGGTGGGAGCTGCTGATGTAGGCTTTCCCGCACTCGCCGCACACGTAAGGCCGCGCTCCGGTATGAACTCTCTGGTGTAGGATGAGGCTAGAGTTGTGGCTGAAGCACTTCCCGCATTCACTGCATGTGTAAGGCTTGGCTCCAGTGTGGATTCTCCGGTGCACAATCAGGTTGGAGCTGTGGCTGAAGAACTTCCCGCACTCACCACACTCGTAAGGCCTTTCCCCAGTGTGGATTTTCTGGTGCTGCACGAGCGTGTCCTTGCGGCTGAAAGCCTTTCCGCACTCACGGCAGTCATAGGGCCTTGCTCCTGTATGAATTATCTGGTGCTGGACGAGAGTGTCTTTGCAGCTGAAGGCTTTCCCACACTTGCTGCATATGTAAGATCTTGCTCCAGTGTGGACCCTCCGATGTTTAATGAGGCTGGAATTATGGCTGAAGAATTTCCCACACTCGATGCACTCGTAGGGCCTTGCCCCAGTGTGAATCCGCCAGTGTTCAATCAAGTGGGAACTCTGGCTAAAGAATTTCCCGCACTCGCTGCACTCGTACGGCCTCTCTCCCGTGTGGAACCTCTGGTGCTGGACCAGCGTGTCCTTGCGGCTGAAAGCCTTTCCGCACTCCTCGCACTTGTAAGGCTTCTCTCCCGTGTGAATCCTCTGGTGCTGGACAAGGTGGGAGCTTCTGCTGTAGGCCTTCCCGCACTCGCTGCAGTCGTAAGACCTCTCTCCCGTGTGGACTCTCTGGTGTCGGACAAGCGTGTCTTTGCGGCTGAAGGTCTTGCCGCACTCGCTGCACGTATAATGTGTTTTCTCCTCGTGAAATTTCTGGTGCGTTTTTAGGTGAGACGGGTGCATGAAGGCCTTCCCGCACTCCTTGCACATGTGGGATGCTTCTCCAGTGGGAATTTTTCTGTGGTAAACGAGAGATGATTTCTCCTTGGAAACATTTCCACATGGCAGGCATCTAACAGGTCTCACTTGGGTGTGAGCTATCTGTTTTTCAAGCAGGGTGAGGGGACCCAGGAAGGCTTTCCCATTGTCGTCACCACCATTAAAAAGCACCAGGGCATCAGGGTTGACCTGGTGTTCCCCAAAGCCGGCGCCGTGTGGAAAATAATCCAGGAACCCAGTCCTCTTGCACTGTCTCAGTCCACAGCAAACGGTCCAGTGCTGGAAGGGGCCAGAGCTGTCCAGGAGGTCTGTCCCATCCTCACTGCAAGAGAAGGGACTCCCTGATGTGGGGACAGTGCAGCTCTTCACAAAAGCCATACCATCATTACTGTTGAAGGGCTTTTCTCTGGTATACTGCTGCTGGCGCTGGTCACAGTTGGCACTGAACAGAAACCCTCCTCCGCATGGGCCACGGGTGTCCGGTCTGTGTGCGGGGCGGAACAGCTGGTATTGAGCCAGCGGCACAAGGTCTTTCAAGAGCGGGTCACACACCTCACACCGGTGGGATTTCTGAATAAGTGGCCCTGACTCGGGAGCCCTGATCTGTGGCACTGTGGCAGAAGCATTGTACTTAGAAGGGGTCTCCCTGTGGTCTGTTTCCCAACAGCGATCTGAAAGCAGAGAAAAGCCGGTGAGGTACATGTGGACTCCGGTGGCAATCAGCGGCACTAGCACATACATGTGTGTGTGTGACCCACTGAGGAAGGAGTCCGCTAGCTGCAAGGGAGGAGGAAGGAGCCGGGAGAGGGGTGAGTGTAGGTCTGCTGACAGTCCCGGGTCTCTGAAGGTCACAGAATGGGGGAACTCTAATGCTGGGGAAAGACACAAAGATCAGGACAGCAGAGGGAGAAGAGGCTTCAGCGGGAAATTGGCCGCTGGTGTCTGGTCAGCTCTGTGCCAAAAGCAGTGTCCAGGCCCAGAAAGACCCAATGGCAAAGGTCATTGTTTGGCTCTTAAGGACTATTTAAGGATGTGTACACAAGTGATGACATGTTCAAAAAACCAATGCCGCAGAGCACTACAAAGGGAGCAGAGAATGTGCGAGACACACAGGCCAGAGAAGTGGGAAAACAGCCAAGGGATGGTGACAGGAAAGGGACGACAAGTGGACCAGACTATGAGTGAACAAGGGAAAGGGAGAAATGAGGTATTGCTATAGGCCGGAGCAAGAAGACACTAGTGCTCACAAAGGAGGCTGAAGGGAGGATTTGAACCCATGCCCTAAAGGGACCCTCTTCTAGCTCCTGTTCTGCAGGCCAGACCCTCTATGTCTGGCTGCGGTCAGGTGTGTCGCTCAGCCACCAAGGCCTTCAGCCGGTCTCCCTCTGGGAAACTCTGCAGGGTTTGGCAGAAGGAAGTCATAAAGGAAACACAGGGCAGTTAAGTGACCAAAGTAGAGCCAACCACAGAAAAGAAAACAAAAGGTTAAAAAAAAACTTCGAGCCTGACCAGGCAGTGGTACAGTGGACAGAGCGTAGGACTGGGATGCGGAGGACCCAGGTTCAAGACCCCGAGGTCGCCGGCTTGACGCAGGCTCATCTGGTTTGAGCAACAGGGTTACTTGCTCTGCTGTAGCCCCCTGGGTCAAGGCACATATGAGAAAGCAATTAATGAACAACTAAGGAGCTGCAATAAAGAACTAATGCTTCTCATCTCTCTCGCTTCCTGTTTGTATGTCTCTATCTGTCCCCCTCTCTGTCTTTGTCACAAAACAAACAAAAAGAGCTTCAAAAGAGGATTTGGTGAAAGAGCCCTGAGACCTCCGCAAGCAGCGACCATGTCAATACCCGCAATTCCTGGCAGAGTGGGGCCCCAGGAAATGTCAGCTGGAGAATGAGGGCAGAACATGGAACACAGAGGTACTACAGAGCTGGACAATCACCTGACCTGGGAGCTCCCACATGTCATGTAGAATCTGTTCAGCTGACTGAAAAAGCCCTGATCCCTAACCTGTTCCTACAAACTTTGAAACAGCAGGTGTGGGGATGGCTCAGTGATGCAAGGACACCGCACATGACCCAGCTCTGGCACCACCGCACTTAACTGTGCGTGGGACCAGACACAGCGAACTGGCTGGACAGCAAGGGTGGCCCTTAGAGTATAGGGGAATAAGCACACCCCAAGAACACTAGAGTGGGTGCGAGGGCATGCGGATGTATGCCTTGAAGAAGTCCCCCAGGAAAACCTCCCTCCTGGTATTCTTGCTCTTAGATGAGCCCTGATTGTAGACTGGACTGACTGACCCATTTATTGTTATTATTTTTTAAATTTTAATTATTTTTTAGTGAGCGAGAGAGAGACCAAGACAGAAAGACAGAAAGGAGGAGAGATGAGAAGCATCAACTCATAGTTGCGGCACTTTAGTTGTTCATTGATTGCTTTCTCATATGTGATTGTCTGGGGAGCTACAGCAGAGTGAGTGACCCCTTGCTCAAGCCAGCGACCATGCAGTAATGTTGATGATCCCACACTAAAGCTGGAGAGCCTGTGCTCAAGATGGCATCCTTGGGATTTTGAACCTTGGACTTAGAGTACCAGGTCCATTCTCTATCCAGTGTGCCACCACTGGTCAGGCAGTAAGCGATCCATTTCTAAGGAACAGCATGTGACAAAAATGATGGTATATCACTGTCAAGGTCAGGTTACAAGCTTCCATCCTGGGCATTCAGTCTTCCTCAGTTGCTCAGAGAGAAGGCAGCTTCCATGCTATGAGGTACATACACCACAGAAAGGTCACCATGGCAGGGAACTGAGGAAGGCCATTGACCAACAACCAGCGAGGATCTAATGCTCACAGTTCAACAAGCTGCTATAAATAAGAATCTTGCGAATAACAACAGTGGTGAATTTGTAGGAGGATTCTTCCTGGGTCTGGCCTTCAAACAAGAATGTGGCTTGGGTTGACAGCTTCACTGAGACCTCATAAAAGAGCCTGAGCTGAAAGCACCCAGGGAAGCTGTGCTCAGATTTCTGATGCACCAAAACATGTTGTTTTTACTGCTTTCAGCCACTCAATTTGGGGAAAATAGGCCATGTAGCGTCAGGTAACGAAAAAGGGGACTTACCCAGTGAGGACAGAAGAGCAAAGTTCTCCAGCATCACGTCACGGTATAGGTGTCTCTGAGCCTCCTCCAGGATCCCCCACTCCTCTCGGGAGAAGTACACGAACACGTCCTCAAATGTCACACAGCCCTGCCATGATGGGGACAGTTGAGCTCACAGGTGGCACACCCTCTCTCCCTAGATCTCACTGTTCCCACAAGCAGTGCCGAGTCCCTGGCTTTCCCAGTCTCCCAGCACGGAGGAGATACTAGCCCTTGGCATCCCTAATGCTTGCTCTACTCTTCACATCCCTCTGATCACCGAGTCCAGCCCATAGCAGAACCAGGCACGTGGGCCGACAGAACTGAGTCTGGCAGGAAGGGGCCCAAATACTCCCCTGCCAGTCAGTTCTCCTCCTTGTCCTCCAGAACCAGGCCTCCCAGATACAACCTTAAGGCCATCAGTTCACACACTGCCCATTACAGACACCACTCTTTGATCCACACCGTCCTCACATCTGACAACACCTTCTAGTACCATCGACAACCTTCTGGTCAACACAATAGCCACCACTAAGTCACCCCTCCCCCATTCCATAAACAGTGTCCAAGAAAAATGCTCCAGAGACTTTATGAGAGCCACCACTGCCTAAGCAAGAGACACAGTCCTCAATCCCAAGTTTTGACTTTCAGGTTATTAACAGTACTGCCACTGTGACCTGAAAATCCTCCCTTCTACATGTAACCCACTGCTCCATTCCATTCCACACATTAGCTGCCACCTTTTTATTTATTTATTTATTTTTATTTTTTGGCAGAGACAGAGAGTGACAGATAGGAACAAACAAACAGGAAGGGAGAGAGATGAGAAACATCAATTCTTTGTTGCGGTTCCTTAGTTGTTCATTGATTGATTTCTCATATTGTGTCTTGATGGGGGCGGGGGGACTACAGCAGACCGAGTGACCCCTTGCTTGAGCCAGCGACCTTGGGCTCAAGCTGGTGAGCCTTGCTCAAACCAGATGAGCCTGCGCTCAAGCTGGCTACTTTGGGGTCTCGAACCTGGGTCCTCCACATCCCAGTCTGATGTTCTATCCACTGTGCCACAGCCTGATCAGGCTAGCTGCTCCCTTTTGAAATTCTTCAACCAGAGCGAAAATGCTGTGCCCAGCTTGATGACTCAAGTAAGGGGTCTCTGGGATGTTTTTTTCCCACTGATTTGAGAGAGAAAGGAAGAGAGAGAGAGAGAAGCATCAAGTCACCATTATACTTAGTTGTTCCATTTAGTTGAGCATTCAATGATTGCTTCTTGTACGTACCCTGACCAAGGATTAAACCTGTGACCTCAGTGCACTGGGATGACACTTTATCCACTGAACCACCCAGCCAGAGCTCTGGGAGTTCTAAACTAAACATGCCAAAAGCCTAATTCCTCATAGAGCCACTGAAAGTTACCATATTTCCCCATGTATAAGACGCTCCTGGATAAAAGATGCACCTTAATTTTGGGGGCCAAAATTAAAAAAAAAAAATGTATTACAGAAAACTATTGAATGCAAGCCCTGACCAGTTGACTCAGCGGTAGAGAGTTGGCATGGTGTGGGGAAGTCCCGGATTCGATTCCCAGCCAGGGCACACAGGAGAAGTGCCCATCTGCCTTTCCACCCTTGCCCCTCTCCTTTTCCTCTCTGTCTCAGCCAAGGCTCCACTGGAGCAAAGTTGGCCCGGGGCACTGAGGACGGCTCCATTACCTCCATCTCAGGCACTAGAATGGTTCCAGTTACAATGGAGCTTTGCCCCAAATGGGTGGAGCATCGCCCCCTGGTGGGCATGCCAGGTGGATCCCTGTCGGATGCATGCCGGAGTCTGTCTCTCTGCCTCCCTGTTTCTCACTTCAGAAAAATACAAAAAGAAAAGTATTGAACTCAAGTTTTACTCATCATAAAATTCATACAAATGCAAAAAAGCTGGAAATGCAAGTTAAAAACATCTACAACCACAGGTCAGGGGTATAAAACGGATAATTTTTAGACCCCAAATTTTTTGGGGGGGCGGGGAGTGTGTCTTATACATGGGGAAATATGATATTCCTGCCACCAAGCTGTCTATCTCAGTTGATGGCACTTCTATCTTCTTCTACCTGCTGCTAAAGCAGAAACCCATGGGGTCATTCATGACTTTTCCCTTTCATTCACGCTTGACAGCAGAAAATCCAGTCACCCTACTTAATAAACCTCCACTGCCAGCACCGTGGCTCTCCCACCATCAACACCTCCTTGGACTGTTACAGTAGAACTCCATCCTGGTCTCCCTGCCCCCTTCCCCCCAATCTTTCCAGTCTGCGACCAGAGAGAGCGTGTGGACACCCAAATCAGACATCTGTTCCAAACTTCCCATGGCTCCCACTCCCATCTGAAAAGTGGCCTCGCTCCTCAGGCTGCCTCTCCTGGCCTGAGACCTGGCCACCAGCCCTCTGTGCTCACTAGACAGAACACAGAGACCCGCGGCTCCCAGAACTCTCCTGACTCACTCCCATCTCCAGGTATTCCAAAGCTGACTCTCGTGCTTTGGAAATTCAGGCACACCCCACGCCAGAGACATTGAGGATGGTAACCTCCTCTTATTATACGACGGGAGCGACCACCCTCCATGGCCTTTAAACTTTAAGAGGACGGAGCGATGGCGTGTGTGTGTGTGGTGAAGTTCTAGAACACACTAAACCTGCCTCACCAGGCAGATAGAACGTCGGACTGGGACGCAGAGGACTCAAGTTCGAACCCCGAGTTTGCCGGCTGGAACAAGGCGTTGCTCGGTCTGCTGTAGCCCCGTGGTCAAGGCACATATGAGAAAGCAATAAATGAACAACTAAGGTGCCACAATGAAGAATTGATGCTTGTCTCTTTCCCTTCTGTCCCTCGCTCTGTCTCTGTCACAAGTATATAAACGAATAAAAAAAGAACACACCAAACCCGACATCCGACTCTCTGAGGGCTTAGGAACCCCCTGTCCCACTTACCCCAGTCTGATTCATCAGCGCCGCGGCCGCCATGAGATCTCGAGAACAAACAGGGGGCTCAGCTGAAACCCCACACCTTCCCCGGGCTCAAAAGGCCCCCAAGGATCAGGGAGCCGCCTCCGGGAGGCGACGAGGACAGGGCGAGGGCGTTAGGGGAACTCCGACGACCCCACCCTGAACCCAGAGCTTCTATAGCCAAAGTGGACTTTCTGACAGTCCGGGCGCGCGATAATGACGTCCTGAAAGTTTTCCGCGGCCTGACTGGGAGCAAGAAAGGCCCATTTTATCTGACGGCCGTGACGCATCCCCATGACCTTTGGGCGAACACGGACTTCTGGGAAATACAGTTTTTAAACGGCATCCAAGCGAACTGCGGGTTATTGGAGATTCTGAGGACGCCTGCGCGAAGGCAGGAATAAGAGAAATGAGGGAAAAGAGCGACCTTTCCGTGTTGACATGGGACAGTGTCTTACTTTCTAGGGTTTCCCTACCAGTGATCCCTTCTTTAATCCTGGAAGAGCTGCTTTGCTTTACTTTCTCATCATTGGAGACTGACATTTAATTTTCATTTATTTATTTATTTATTTAACAGGGACAGAGAGAGTCAGAGAGAGGGATAGATAGGGACAGACAGACAGGAACGGAGAGTGATGAGAAACATCAATCAGTATTTTTTCATTGCCCTTGGGACACCTTAGTTGTTCATTGATTGCTTTCTCACATGTGCCTTGACCGCAAACCTTCAGCAGACCCAGCCACCCCTTGCTGGAGCCAGCCACCTTGGGTCCAATCTGGTGAGCTCGGGGTCTCGAACACAGGTCTTCCGCATCCCAGTTCGTCGCTCTAGCCACTGTGCCACCGCCTGGTCAGGCTAATTTTTATTTAATTATTATTATTTTCTCTTTTTTTTGTATTTTTTGGAAGTGAGAAAGAGGGCAGCAGAGAAACAGACTCCCACACGCGCACGACCTGGATCCACCCAGCAACCCCACCAGGGGGCGATGCTATGCTCATCTGGGCCGGTCACTCCACCACAACGGAAGCCATTCTAGCACCTGAGGCGGAGGCCATGAAGCCATCCTCAGCGCCTGGGCCATCTTGGCTCCAGTGGAGCCTTTGGTGCAGGAGGGGAAGAGAAAAACAGAGAGAAAGGAGAGGAGGAAGGGTGGACAAGCAGATAAGCGCTTCTCCTGTGTGCCCTGGCCAGGAATCGAACCCAAGACCTCCACACGCTGGGCCGACGCTCTACTACTGAGCTACTGGTGAGCACTATGGGGACTGAGATGTAATTTGAACATTGAATACACCTCACTTGTGGGGTCTTTGTGTGGCAATAACATGAAATATGCCTCAAATCCGTTGATTCCATGCTTTGGCAGTGTCAGCATTATCTGTGGACTTAGAGCGCATCTTTTTCCTAACCTCTAACCAGCCCCTCAGGTAGAACACCACGGTCCCCTGGCCCTGGTCTTAGAGCCGCCCCTCTCCCCTTCCCCCACTGACCTTGTTACAGCACAGCGTTCATCCACTGGGAACTAGCAGAGCGAAACAATGAACACCAAAATTTGCAGTGGAGAAATAATGTTTGATTAATGAACGGCGCCACCCAGGGGTGGAGAAACTAATGCTCAAAAAGCCTCAACTCCCTGATTGTTTGTAGGTTACAGATTCTATAGGTCAAAATCTCAAGACGAGGGGGGGGGGAGGGTGTTCCCGGTTGTGCTGGGAGCCAATAGATCAGATATGAGTTATTTTTTCAGGTCTTGAGGCTATTTCTGAGGTCTGCTCTAGCATCTCATGGGAAAGGGGTGGGGGGCAGTGTCTTTCCACTTTACAGCTCAGGAACTGAAACATAACAACAAATCAAGATGTTCTTTTACCTGCCAGGAATGCAGATCCTGTGACCATTGTCAGGTTCTGGCCACTGTTTTCTGCTGCCTTGGGCGTTGCTCATTGTCCTGGGTCAAGGCTAAGTTTCTCAGGAAGAGACTAGTAAAGAGAGAGAGACTGCATCTCGGTCTCTGGTTCCTTTTGGCCCACGGCTGTCTGCCTGGCACAAGCCCTACAACCTGTACGAAGGGATCATCAGTTGACCAGATGGCCCGCCTCCTAAATGAGCAGCAATTAATAGATCAATTTTCCTTTTAGAGTTAGGATCGGTTGCTTTTATACAGGGACAACTGGCTGCCCCAAAGTTGCAAGCGCTCAGAAACTGTTAATGGGAATTTGCCAAAGAACAGGCTTAAAGGTTCTCATTGACTGCAGATTGCTGGGCAATTTGTAGAGTTGGGTAAAAAAAGAAAAAAAAAAAGTGTAAAATTTGGGGAGGGTGTGGCTTAACAGAGGGGTTCGGACTCAGAGAGAAGCAGAACCAAAACACATTGATTGGCAGCATCCCCCGCCCCACAAGGCTAGAAAAGGTAGGCTGCCTTCATTGGGGGCCTTAAGAATGAATTATATAACATCTGACCTGTGGTGACGCAGTGGATAAAGTGTTGACCTGGAACACTGAGGTTATGAGTTTAAAACCTCAGGCTTGCCTGGTCAAGGCACATAGAAGAAGCAACTACTATGAGTAGATGCTTTCTGTTCCCCAATCTCAGCCTTCTCTCCCATATCTAAAATCAATAAATAAAATTATAAAAAAATAAAGTGTAATGTCATTGCCTGTCATTGGCTATTGGGGACCTGTAAAGTATAGCAGTTATTTTGTTTCTGAGGGTTTGTCATGGAAAAGGCAGGGCTAACAAGGTGGTTGGGTGAGGCTGAACAGTGAGGTTTACCTCCGGGGGTGTCACCGCCGGAAGCACAGGCCTTCATGTTTAGTAGCTGTCTGGCACTCTCCTCTGAACTCTGGGGTTCTTCTGTTGCATATAAAAAGGTCCTGTCTGGTTGGCTCAGTGGTAGAGCATCCGCCGGGCCTGTGAAAATCCCGGGTTCGATTTCCATCCAGGGCACACAGGAGAAGCATCCATCTGCTTCTTTCCCCTTCCCCCTCTCCTTTCTCTCTATCTCTCTTCCCCTCCCATAGCCAAGGCTCCATTGGAGCCTTCACCTCAGGTGCTAAAAATAGCTGTTGTGAGCATCTCCCCAGATGGGCAGAACATCGGCCCCAGACGGGGGTTGGTTGCTAGGTGGTTCCCAGTTGAGGTGCATGTAGGAGCCTATCACCCCTTCTCTCACATGGAAAAGGAAAAACATTCTTTTTTTTGAAATTTTTTTTTAAATTTATTTTATTTTTATTTTATTCATTTTAGAGAGGAGACATAGAGTGAGAGAGAGAGAGAGAGAAAGAGAGAAAGGGGGGAGGTGCTGGAAGCATCAACTCCCACATGTGCCTTGATCAGACCAGTGCAGGGTTTTGAACTGGCGACCTCAGTGTTCCCAGGTCAACACTTTATCCACTGTGCCACCACAGGTAGGCAGGAAAAACATTTTTTAAAAAATTGGACAGCATATAATGATGGGACAACATAAGTGAATGCATGGGATGAATAACCTGATTAGTGTCTATTCTGGAAATGAATAGGCCCAGAAAGATATGAGACTCTTGGAATGGACGTAAAACTACTTGTTACGAACAAAGTCTGGTAACTGACCATCAGAGTTAAAATAGAAAACAATTTGGGAAGTATGATAAAATGTTTTGTGGTCAGAATATACACCTTCCGACTTTCTGCTTGTGATATTCAGCCTCCATGAATGTTGGTGCGGTTGTAAATAATGACAAACTCCATTATCTACCAAGTATTAGTTATATAAAGAAATTATGTATGCAGTGACCCTGTCTTATCAATCATTTATGTTTTTACTTCTTTCTAGAGAACATTTGTTGCAGAATTCCTTGTGATGAGTTGTTTTTTGGAAGCCAGCAAACAACGACATTTAAGCAAAGGACCATTCTGTCTCTCTCTATATATTTTATTGGTTAATTTTATCAAGACAGGGAGGGAGGAAGAGAGGGGGAAGGGGTGGAGCAGGGAGGAAGAGAGAGAAAGAGAGAGATCGAGAAAGAAAGAGAGGGAAAGAGAA
Organism: Rhynchonycteris naso; assembly: GCA_037038555.1. Classification (NCBI taxonomy): domain Eukaryota; kingdom Metazoa; phylum Chordata; class Mammalia; order Chiroptera; family Emballonuridae; genus Rhynchonycteris; species Rhynchonycteris naso. The sequence continues at coordinate 238,589,711 of CM072997.1, forward strand.
ACACTAACGTGTTCCTGTACGTGCCCTGATCAGGGATTGAACCAGCAACCTCTGCACTTTGGGATGATGCTAAAAGCCAACAGAGCTATGCAGCCTGGGACCATCAGTCTATATATATATTTTTAAATTTATTTATCGATTTTAGATAGAAAGGAGAGAAAGATAGCAACATTGATCTTTTCGTGTATATGCCCTGACACGGATTGAACCCACAACCTTTGCATATAGGGACGATGCTATAACCAACTGAGCTATCAGGTCAGAATCACTGGTCTGTATTTTAAATAAATGTATCAATTAAGAAAAAATAAAAAATGAGCAGAAGAACTAAAAAACATTTTGCGAAAGAAGATATCAAACAGCCAACAGGTACATGAAAAGAGAATGACAATCAAAACCACAATGAGATATCTCACACCTGTGAAAATGGCTATCATCAAGAAGATAAGAGATAAGTCCCTGGCCGGGTTGCTCAGTGCTAGAGCACTGGCCTGGCATGTGGCTCTGAGACCCAGGTTTGATTACCAGCCAGGGCACACAGAGAAGTGGCCATCTGCTTCTCCACCCTTCCTTCTCTCCTTTCTCTCTGTCTCTCTTCCCCTCCCACAACCAAGGCTCCATTGGAGCAAAGTTGTCCAGAGTGCTGAGGACAGCTCCATGGCCTCCACCTCAGGTGCTAGAATGACTCCGATTACAATGGAGCAACAGCCTAGGTGGGCAGAGAATCGCCTCCAGGTGGGCATCCAGGTTGATCCCGGTCAGGCGCATGCGGGAATCTGTCTCTCTGCCTCCCTGCTTCTAACTTCAGAAAAATAAAAAATATAATAAAATAAAAATTAAAAAATGGTTGGAATGATGGTTACCAAAGGCTTGGTGGGCGGTAAAACTGGACCGGTTGTTACGGGCACATATTTGCAATTAGTAGGTAAACAGTTCCGGAAGTGCTAATAAACAGAGAGGTTACAGACAACAATATTATAAACATCAAACTTGGTAAAAGACTAGATTGTGTTTGTTCCCACCACTAGAAGTGACAAATCTGAGACAATAGAGGTGTTAGCTACCACCTCAACGGCAATCACTGTGCAATAGGAACGTATCAGATCAATACACAGTATACCTTAAACCTATGCAATATTTGTCAATTATCTAAAAAAACAATACATAGTAAATGAAAACGAGGCCTTGAATAATCTTAAGTGACACAGTAAAATGTACCCGGCTATTCACAGGTGAGTACTTAACTCCTCAGATATAAAATAATTTGGGCAACATTTTTTTAGGATTCTCATTTAAGTTCTATTTTATATTTCCTTTTTAGAGAGGAGAGAGAGAGAAGGAGGGGAGGAGCAGGAAGCATCAGCTCCCATATATGCCTTGACCAGGCAAGCCCGGGGCCTCGAACCAGCAACCTCAGCATTCCAGGTCGTCGCTTTTTCCAGAGAGAGGGATAGACAGGAACAGAGAGAGGTGAGAAGCATCAATCATTAGTTTCTCAGTGCCATTGCGACACCATAGTTGTTCATTGATTGCTTTCTCACATGTGCCTTGACCGCGGGCCTTCAGTAGACCAAGCCACCCCTCGCTGGAGCCAGCGACCTTGGGTCCAAGCTGGTGAGCTTTTGCTCAAGCCAGGTGGGCCCGTGCTCAAGCTGGCGAGCTCGGGGTCTCGAACCTGGGTCTTCCACATCCCAGTCCGATGCTCTATCCACTGCGCCACCGCCTGGTTAGGCACCACGAAAGCTTTTTTGTGTGTGTGGTTACATCTCCTTTTCTTCCTCCTGTTCCTTCAAATCTGTTTTTTGTTTTGTTTTTTTTGCTAGGTCTTTCCCCAGTAGGAGTTCTCTGAATTTGACTGAGGTAACTTTACTTGTAAAAGGCTTTCCCATATCTCTCCCACTCATACAGCTTCTCTGTGGTGTGACTACTCGGAGGCTGGGGGAGAGATAAACAAAAGTGGAAGTTGGCCCTGGCTGGCTGGATCAGCGGTAGGGCATCGACCTGGCATGTGCAAGTCCTGGGTTTGGTTCCTGGTCAGGGCACACAGTAGAAGTACCCATCTGCTTCTCCTCCCTTTCCCCTCTCCTTTCTCTCTCTCTCTTCCCCTCCTGCAGCCAAGGTTCCACTGGAGCAAAGGCAGCCCGGGTGCTGAGGATGGCTCCACGGCCTCCACCTCAGGTGCTAAGAAAAGCTCAATTGCTGATTAATGTAGCAACGCCCCAGATGGGCAGAGCATCACTCCCTGGTTGGCATGCCAGGTGGATCCCGATCAGGCACATGCGGGAGTCTGTCTCTCTGCCTCCCCACTTCTCACTTCAGAAAAATATAAAACAAACAAACAAAGGCCACCCCACACTGTGCTGCTGTGTGACTCTTCCCACCGTGAGAGGCCCGGTGCAGGACAATCCCAGAGCTGGCCAGTTCTTCTTCCAACCCTCCCTGCAAGTGAAGGTCTTCTCCAACACAGGTGATCCACAGCTCTTTACAAAGACTGGCCTGTGCCCTTCTGAAGAATTTCTCTCCACACAACTCATTCCACCTCTGATCAAGGTTTACATTAAACCAGTCTCTAATGTGACTCCCATGTCGCAGCATGGTAGCTTCGCCGATGGTGTACCCTATGGTTCAGCCAGGACTGTGCACATCACGGGAGTGAGCGCTCATCCTGTGACATTCTTAGAGAAATGCCCTGCTCAGAACAGGTAGCCTTATTCTCCACTCTATGCTAGTGGAGTGGATTTCTGACAGGGGGAATGTGGCATCCCATAACAAATGTGGTCTGACACAAGCAGGGATTAGCCCATGGAGCTGTGGGAAGAACACAGGTGTTAGAATCAGGACGTTAGAGGAAAGCTTGCAGGCCTCAAAGGTCACGGAACAGAGGAGACTTCACAGGGGAGAAACACGGTCTCCAAACCAGGCTTTGGTTCCTTGTGACAGTGAATGCTGTGACAAAGGGTCTGTCTTGAGACAGAACAATCTGGCTGGAACTGAACACAGTCTTCAAGAGATACTTAAGGACATGTGTACAAAATGACAGCAGTGAAAGCCAATGCTGTAGAGCAGTAGTTTTTAACCTTTTTACACCTGGGGACAGGTGAAAATAGAAGAACTATTTCTGGGACCTGACCCTGAAGGCAGAAATCAACCTGAGCATAAGTGAATGCAAGTAAGATCACCGGGCCTATAATCTCCAGAAAACATCACGGTGGTTAAGTCTTCCGCGGGCCAGCACGAAATCTTTGGTGGGCTGGCGGTTGAAAAACACTGTTGTAGCCCTGGCTGGATAGCTCCCTGGTAGCAGCACTGGCCTGAAGTGTAGAAGTTGCCGGTTCGATCCCCAGTCAGGGCACACACGGAAATGGATCAATGTTCCCATATCTCTTTCTTCCCCTCTCCTATCCTCACTGGCTGAAATCAATAAGTAAAAATTTAAAAAAAAGAAAAGGAAGAGGGGAGGGAAAAAGGGTGAGGGAGGGAGGGAGGGAGAAGGGGGAGGGGAGGGAGGGGGAGGGGGAAGAGGGAAGGGGAAAAAAGAAAGAAGTGGAGGGGGGAGGGGGGAGGGGAAAGGGAGGAGGTAGGGGGTAGGGGGAGGAGAAAGGGGAAGGGAAAAGGGAAAGAGAGAGAGAGAAAGAAAACCACTGCTGTAGAATAGAAAAGAGGTAGGATTGGAAAGGTAGGGAACTGAGAGGGACCTGAGGGAACGGAAGAAAGGACAAGTGAACAAAGCATCAAAAACCGGGAAGGAGGCCTGACCTGTAGTGGTGTGCAGGGCATAAAGTATCGACCTGGAACGCTGAGGTCGCTGTTTCGAAACCCTGCACTTGCCTGATCAAGGCACATATAGGAGTTGATGTTTCCTGCTCCTCCCTCCTTCTCTCTCTATCTCTCCTCTCTAAAACGAAAAAAAAAAAAGCAAAGGAAAAGTGGGATGAGGTAAGCCACCAGTGCTGGTAGAAAGATACCAGCAGACATAGCACAGACTCCTGGCATAATGTGAAGCCAGCCCTGTTGAGCCCCAGTGTCACCATTCCCATAGCTTCTCACCAGGGCCAGGTGTCCTTATGGTCCTCGCTATGCTTGGAGCTGGGTCTACCCGTTCAGGAACCCTGGACTCCCCTCCAGCTCCATGTGGGAAACTACATGGGGCCGGGACACAGCAAGTCCTAGGAAGAAGAGCTGGTGAGTAGCCATCCGTGTTCCGGAAAAAAACCCTCCATAGGAAAAAAATTAAATGGTAGAGCGTCTGTCCAGTGTGTAGAAGTCTTGGGTTCAATTCCCGGCCAGGTTGCACAGGAGAAGCGCCCATCTGCTTCTCCACCCTCCACCTCTCCTTTCTCTCTAACTCTCTTCCCCTCCCAAAGCCAAGGCTCCATTGGAGCAAAGTTGCCACGGGCTCTGAGGATGGCTCCAAGGCCTCTTCCTGAGGCACTAGAATGGCTCTGGTTGCAATGGCGCAACACCCCAGATGGGCAGAGAATCGCCCCCTGGTGGGCATGCAGGGTGGATCCCAGTTGGGCGCATGTGGGAGTCCATCTCTCTGACTCCCCGTTTTTCACTTTAGAAAAATAAAAAAATAAAAGTTAAAGAAATTATACATTGAAAATAGAATCATGGAAGACGGTCCTGCAGGAATGATCATGTCAGGGTCTGTAATTCCTGGAACAGACAGTTCCCAGGAAATGTCAGTTAGAGAAAGGGTGCACAATCTAGAAACTAAGAAGCCAGGTATTTACATAGCCACACATCCATAGCCAGGCCACCTGGGATCTGTTGGGCAGAGTACAAGATTCATGACTTCAAATCCTTTATTTCCAACCTTAGGGCAGTAGATTGGGGGCTGCTCCAGGAAGGGATGAAGCAGTGTCCACTGCTCGGCTTTCGTACCTACACTAACTACGTCAGGCAGTAGGAACCGTGCCTTCATAGGACCATGAAACAGAGAGCTGCCCCTTGTGAAAAAAGGGAAGAACAAAACCAAGCTGGGGAAAATAGGAAGCACACCACCCCCTGGTACCTATGCTCTTGTTAAGCACCTGTAACTCAGTGTGGGCTCGGCCTAAAAACTGTGTTCTAATCAACAGACTATGGCAAAAATAATAAGGCGTCGCTTCTAAGATTCTATCTCAAATACAGCAATACTAAATTCTATCCTGGATGCTGTCTCTTGCTCATGGTCATGGAAGTCAACTACCTAACCTTCCTTCAAATATGGTAACACAGCAAGAAACTGAGAAAGCACTCTGGCCAACAGCCAGCAAAGACTTCTTAGCCCAAAAGCCTGCTTCTTGCTCACATGACTCTGAAAGAAGATTCACCTCTACTGAGCCTTCATGTGAGACAACAGCCCAGGGCAGTGTAACAGCAGGTCATAAAACATTCTGAGCTACAGGTATTCAAGTAGGACGTGCCTGATTTGCCACACAGCCACAGGTAATGAGAACAGGGACTTACCCAGCAAGGACAGAAGCGCAAAGTTCTCCTGCATCACATCACAGTACAGGTGTCTCTCCTGCATCACATCACAGTACAGCCTCCTCCAGGAGCCCCCACTCCTCCTGGGAGAAGTGCACCAACACATCCTCAAAGGTCACACAGCCCTGCTGTGATGGGGACAGTTGAGCTCACAGGAGGAACACCCTCTCTCCCCAGATCTCACTGCTCCCACAAGCAATCCGGAGTCCCTGGCCCCACCAGCCTCCCAACACAGAGGAGATAACAGCCCTTGGCATCCCTAATGCTTGCTCTTTCCTCACATCTCTTTAATCACGGAGTCCAGCCTATAACATAACCAGGCAGGTGGGCCAACAGATACTATGTAAATTGAGTCTGGAAGGAAGGGCCCCAAATACTCCCCTGCCAACCAGTTCTCCTCCTGTCCAGAACTGCCTCCCACACACCTCCAAACCTGGGCTCAGCCTTCTCCCATAAGCTCCTGTACTAGGGCCTTAAGGCCATCGGTTCACAATCCTCCCTGGTCTCACTCCCATCCATTTCACTTCCCCAGTCTCCATTCTGCAACCAGAGTAAATCCTGTTTAATAAAATGTGTTATGGCCCTGGCCGGTTGGCTCAGTGGTAGAGCATCAGCCTGGCATGTGGAAGTCCTGAGTCCGATTCCCAGTCAGGGCACACAGGAAAAGCTCCCATCTGCCTCTCTTCTCCTCCCGCAACCAAGGCTCCATTGGTGCAAAATTGGCCAGGGCGCTGAGGATGGCTCCATGGCCTCCACCTCAGGCACTAGAATTGCTCCAGTTGAAATGGAGCAACTGCCCACATGGGCAGAGGACCGCCCCCTGGTGGGCTTGCCGGCTGGAGGTGGATACTAGTCAGGCGCATGCGGGAGTTTGTCTCTGTGCCTTCCCGCTTCTCACATCAGAAAAAAAAAAAAAAAAAAATTGTGTTACATAACCCCCTCCTCCGCTCCACACGTTCAGAACGGAAGCTGAGCTCCTGGGGCTGCAACTTCCAGCCTGACTTCCGGCCCCTGCTGTACGTCCCCCTCCAGGCCCCCCCCCCCGCCCGCCCCAAACATAACGGAAACCTGATCACTTTCAACTGAGTTCCGCTTCCAAATCTTGGCAAAAGCCTGTTCCTGGGATCGGAACATCCTTCCCAATGTCATTTCATGTATATAAGCCGTGACTTGGACTCAGAACTCTAAGGCAGGATCCCCTCCTGGGACTCCACGACAGAGAACCAGGAAAACAAAAATGTAGAAAGGCCCCAAGACACCACATCAGGTTAGGAGAAGCGGTGAGCATATAAAGGGTGTGAGACCGTGACGGGAACCTGCACACACCTGCAAGGGATTCATCCGCACTATCTACCCAACCACGGGGCCAAGTGGGCTGCGCGGCCGGCGACAACGGCTGGATCACCTCCGAAAGTCACTATAATATGGCGTCTAATGCTCCCGAGGCCCAGGTCGCAGCCCTCGTGGCGGGGGCGCCAGAGCTCAGAAGCCTTGGAGGGGCGTCTGTTTAAGAGTGGCGGGAATCTGAGGGAGGAGGGACCAGAGCCCCTTTTTAGCCCGTGAAGGGTGCCCATGCGGGGCCACGTGTTTCTGTCTGCTTTTTAAAGGCAACTGTACGTAGAAGGAAGTGCTCCAGAAACTGAGCTGAATTCCTGCCCTCAGCCACAGGAAGCGCCCCCTCTCCTGAGCCCTTATTGGTCCACCGAGAGGCCAAACCGTGAAGCATCTGCCTTCTAGGAATGGGAATCATTTCGCCTATGAGCGTAGGTGCGTTTCCCTTTTCCTTGGCAGCCCCCCAGAAAGGAAATTTTGCTTTCAGATGAAGTTATCCCGCAGGAGCCTGTTGCAGATGCAAACTGTGGCCTCACCCAGACCTGAGACGTTGGGGACGACGCGGATCGCTGCTTTAAGGAGTCCTGTGGCGGTCAGCGTTTACTCAAGTTAGAGACCCTGGGGATGGGGGGGTGTGGGTTAGGGGGGAGGGGAGGCTCTGGCGACATTGGGAAATACCAAGGTCCTCATGACGATCTATATAAAAAGTGCCTATCACATAGTTAGTGCTCAGTAAATAGGAGTTACACCAGTCCCCCCTTACGGATAGTTTCGCTTTCCGAAGTTTGTTACCTGTAGTCATCCATGGTTGGAAAATATTAAATGTAAGGTGACCAGTCGTTCTCCTTTAGGAAGGATAGTCCTCCTTTTGTAAGTTCCATCCTCCCTGGAAAAGTGTCCTCCTTTTTGATATTGGAAGACACCTGTAAATGTCTGTATTCAACCAATGCAGAGTCCATCCATGGTGTGTGATGTGACGTATTTGTATCTAAATGAATACTTTTTTTTACAGTTACTATTAAAATGATAGGCATGTAAGCATAATTACAATATGAAATATTATAATTGTTTTTATTATGCATTGATCATATTAGTGTATTGTTGCCATGAATAAAATATTATTTATAATATTGTTTTCTTCCATGTATTTTGGTTCTTTTCATTGTAAAAAAGTTAGTCACCTTAAAATGGGAAAGTCTAGAAAGAATTCATAAATTGAATTACAAGATGAAATCTTGGCCCATCCTGCTCCATCCAGCTTCTTGTCTAGTATATCCACACCATATATCAGAAAAAAACATATATGGTTGTACCGTCTTTGCTTTCTGGTATCCAATGAGGTTCTTGAAAGTATCCCTCATGTATTACTGTATTATTACTGGCATAGTGTTAAAATCACAATGCTTTAATGTACACTTCTATGGGAGGTTAAATTGAGGAGACTTGTTTGCAGAATCCTTAGCATTATATAGCAAAACAAAAAAATACAACTCCCTGACTCAGAGAGTGGCCTGTAGGTTTTGATTAAAAGCATATATATGTACTATTTGGCTTACTTAGTTATTTCTCAAACAGCGGAGCAGGAGAGTATTGGGCAAACCAGTGAGTTACAAATGAGTTAGGTTTGCTCGCTTGTACTTTGCCTGATCGGTTCATGTGCATGGGGCAGCTTCACGTGCGAATGCTCTATGTGAGGGTGTGGGTGCTTGCTCTCAGGGAGCAGATGGCAAATTGTGGACTGACTGCCTGCTTGGGAGAGGCCATTGTTTGTTATTCTTTGCCCAGAGAAGGAAGTTTTCCCCTCCTGGCCTGGCCTGTTTTGGGCTTGGAAGTCCAGTCTGGGGGGGAGGGGAGGTCCCTACCTGCTTGTTCGCATGCAGTTGCGAGACTAATAAACGTAATGGCCCACCATTTTGTCTCCACAGTTGCTTTAGTGTCTGTCTGAACCCAATGTGAACCTGCATGGCCACTGTGGGTTTCTTTAAACTCCAGGTAAACATGTTGCCCAAGAGACGCATTACTGTAGGCCACACATTTCGGATCTTAGGAACATCAGGATTAACTACCCTCTGGCCTAAGTCGAGTGGAGTTGCATGGTTTTAAGTTAGTGACATGGGATGATATCATCTAGTTCACGATCACCAGGACCTTCCTCTCCCCTTTCTGTCCCCTCCTGCTGACCCTCAGGGTAGGTAGACCCAGGTACAGATACGTGATTATGAGATGGCCCATCTGAGGTTTCTGGTCATGAGGACCTGTCTTCATCATAACACCATCACCAGCTTGACCTGTGGTGGCGCAGTGGACAGAATGTCCACCTACAATGCTGAGTTCGCTGGTTTGAAACCCCAAGCTAGCTTGGTCAGGGCACATACAAGAACTACTACAAGTTGATGATTCCCACTCCTACTCAATTCTCTCTCTTTTCTCTAAAAAAAATAAAATGAAATCTTTAAATTTTATTTTTATTTTATTCATTTTAGAGAGGAGACACAGAGTGAGAGAGAGAGAAAGAGAGAAAGGGGGGAGGAGCTGGAAGCATCAACTCCCACATGTGCCCTGACCAGACTAGTGCAGGGCTTTGAACCGGCGACCTCAGTGTTCCCAGGGTGACGCCGGTTCGAAATCCTGGGCTTACCTGGTCAAAGCACACATGGGAGTTGATGCTTCCTGTTCCTCCCCACCTTCTCTTTCTCCTTTAAAAAATGGATAAATTTAAAAAAAGGAAAATTTAGTTTCACAGTGGCTTCTTCTGTATCATACATACATCTTTATCTCAACATAAAAGCATTTCATAACTTAAGCCTTCATATTTCTCCTAGACTCGTGCTGCTTCCAAGCAGAGACAACTGTAGAACAAAGACTTTTAATCAGTGTTTTCAGACATACCCTCAACTATCTAACTCTCTTAATATTGGTCAGAAGTGAATGTGCACACAAGACAAATAAGGTAACAAGGCTCTCTGATTTCTGCAACACTCCCCGCTCCTGTATAAGGAAGCGATGACAGATTGCCATAGATTTCTCATGTAATGTGAAAAGAACAGTGATTTTATTTGTCTTTCCTTCTGTCTCTTAAATATCCCTGAGATAACTTTGGAGTTACAAACTAGAGAGAAAAATGTGGCTGAAGGTTTTGCTAAGTGCACAATAAAAACTGGATCACTCTCCGGGATGAAATCTCAGATGCAGAATGAGCTTCTAGGCTGAGTTAACTTCTAACCTGAGTCATTATTACATCAATAACTGATATCCTGCAACAGGTTTTCCCACAGGGAAGAAAACTAGGGGCCCGGGGGGTGGGGGGCTTTTCTTTGATATAAATGATCAGATTCTGGAAAAGCATTCTCCACAGTCTGTACATTCAAAATGTCTTTCCACAACAGGAATTCTTAGAGGTTGACTGAGGATTGTCCTCCTGGGGAGGATCTTCCCACTTCTGTTCCGACAGAATTTCTTCCAAAATGAACCCTTTGATGCTGGGTGAGGGATGAGCTGCTACCAAAGTCCTTTCCACATTCCCTGCATTCATAGGGCTTCTCCCCGGTGTGGATGATGGCATGTCGAATGAGATGTACCTTTTGGCAGAAGGTTCTGCTGCACTCCATGCATGCATACGGCTTTTCTCCGCTGTGAATCCGCTGGTGTCGTGTGAGGTATGACCTGTGGTTAAAGGCCTTTCCACACTCACCACACTCATAGGGTTTCTCTCCACTGTGAATCCTCTGGTGCCTGGTAAGGCCTGACTTCCGGTTAAAAGCCTTCCCACACTCACCACACTTACCGGGCTTCTCTCCCGCGTGGATGCTGACATGTCGAATGAGGTCTTTCCTCGTGCTGAAGGTGTCCTCACATTCTTTACACTCAAAAGGTTTCTCTCCGGTATGGGCCCTTTTGTACAAGATCAACGGGGAGCAGTGGGTGAAAGACTGACCACATTCAGTGCATGTGAAAGGCTTCTCCCCGGTGTGGATGATGGCATGTCGAGTGAGATTGGCCCTCTGGCTGAAGGCTTTGCCACACTCGATGCACTCGTAGGGCTTTTCTCCTCTGTGAATCCGCTGGTGTCTTCTAATGGATGACCTGCTGTGAAAGGTCTTCCCACACTCGCTGCACACATAGGGCTGCTCGCCATTGTGGGTCCGCTGGTGTCTGGTGAGGTGGGACTGGCGGTTGAAGGCCTTGCCACATTCTGTGCTCTCACAGGGCCTCTTCCCTGTGTGGACTATGTGGTGCTTAAGTAGGTGGGTGCTCTTGCTGAAGCTTTTACCACACTCTGTGCATTCATAGGGTTTCACTCCAGTGTGAATCTCTTTATGTCGAACCAGGAAGCATCTTTTGTTAAATACTTTCCCGCATTCCTCACACTTGTAGGGCTGTTTTCCTTCATGAATGAAGAGATCTGTCACTGGTCTGCACAAGTCTCGTTCACAGAGAGCATCTGCTCGAGAGACCAGCTCCTGGACAGTTCCAGAGTACAGACTGCCGTCTCTTCCTACACTGCTATATTCAGGGCTCAGTGTCCCAGACTGCTGTGTCCTCAGGTGGTCCATCTCTGGTTCCAGGTGCCCTTCCTGAACTGCTGATAAGCCATCCTGGTCCCTGCCTTGCACGACCAGGGTGTCCCCTGAGACTCGCTGAGTCAGTTGTTCCTGGAGTGAGATGTCCTCAGACAAGGCCTGATGGGTCCTGGGTCTTGTGGTGTCACCTGTGGGAAATTTGGAATTCAATACACAAAAAGGCCTGTTAGTGGTAGAATCACAAAAAAGAAACAAAAACACCATTTCAGTGAGAGCAATGGGGTGAAAACTGTGGTCCGTACCTGCTATTTGCCAATCTCAAACTCAGGTGTGCAATTTCTTTTTTTGTTTCTTGGATTCCTTCCCACTTTTTTTTTCTTTTTTTTTTTTTTTTACAGGAACAGAGAGAGAGAGTCAGAGACAGGGATATATAGGGACAGACAGACAGGAGAGGAGAGAGGTGAGAAGCATCAATCATTAGTTTTTTGTTGCCTTCATAACACCTTAGTTGTTCATTGATTGCTCTCTCCCATGTGCCATGACCGGGGGCCTTCAGCAGATCGAGCAACCCCTTGCTGGAGCCAGCGACCTTGGGTCCAAGCTGACGAGCTTTTTGCTCAAGCCAGTTGGACCCGCGCTCAAGCTGGCGAGCTCGGGGTCTCGAACCTGGGCCTTCCAGATCCAGGTCCTACGCTCTATCCACTGCGCCACCGCCTGGTCAGGCTGATTGCTTTCTTATATGTGTTTTGACCCTGGGGAGCTGCTACAGCACAGCGAGTGACCCCTTCCAAAAGCCAGCAACCTTGAGGTCTCGAACCTGGGTCCTCCACTCCATCCACTGCGCCACTCCCTGGCAGGCCTCAAGACCTGCTCCTCCGCACCATGCTTCCTCCACAACCGCCCATGGCCTCGGGCCGCTCAGGTCTTCAAAGGTGACGACACTCCTCGCCCGGTGCCCCGAGCACCAGACCCCGGTTGCAGGGATGGGGGCGGCGTCCCTCCATCCGGGCTCCGACTCAGAGGTGAGAGCCGGACGGTGAACTTGGGAGTAGGGAGAGGACGCAGCACTCACATCCGCCCTGTACAACAACGTGGTCCCACCAGTCCTCAGAGCTGTCTCCATGCGGGAGCGATGGCGTCTCTGCTCTGACTTTCCTGACCATCATCAGAACCCGGAATAACGACGGAAGTCCCGCCCCCTACGCTGAGCAAGCATCTCCTACCTGAACCCTCACTGCCTGAGTTTTCGCCACATACGTGCTCCCGCAAACCGTAAAGATTTCTGGGAATTGTCGTTTCCGCAACCTCCACCCTCTGGTTCCTAAGTCAGTTCCCTCATGGCTGATAAAGGCCCAGTGACAAGTGGTCAAGGGCACTGGTGAATAGAATGACGGGGCTACAAAAACAGCGTGGACGCTTGCTTTAAAATAAGTTGACCAATTGTCCTCTTTTAGGGAGTACAGTCCTTTTTTAAGTTTCGTTATCCCTCAAAAAGTGTCCTCCTACATGCCCTTTTTCTTAAAATTTAATTTAATTTTTTACAGAGACAGAGAGAGATCAAAGAGAGGGATAGATAGGGACAGACAGACAGGAACGGAGAGAGGTGAGAAGCATCAATCATTAGTTTTTTGTTGCCGTTACCACACCTTAGTTGTTCATTGATTGCTTTCTCACATGTGCCTTAACCGCAGGCCTTCAGCAGACCGAGCAACCCCTTGCTGGAGCCAGCGACCTTGGGTCCAAGCTGGCAAGCTTTTGCTCAAGCCAGATGAGCCAGCGCTCAAGCTGGTGACCTTGGGGTCTCAAACCTGGGTCCTCTGCATCCCAGTCTGGTGCTATATCCACTGCACCACCGCTTGGTCAGGCTACATGTCCTCCTTGATATTGGTAGACTAATCTGTAAATGTCTGCATTTGATCGGCGCAGTCGATCCATTGCATGTGATGTGACGTATTTGTATCTAAATGAGTACTTTTTTCTTACAATTATTAAAAATTAAGTCATGTAAGCATAATTACAATATAAAATATTACAAATGTTTTTATTATGCATTGATCTACTATAGTGTATTATTGTTGAAATGAATAAAATGTTTCTTTTATTTACGATAGTTTTCTTCTATTTATTTTTGTCCTTTTCACTGTGAAAATGTTGGCAACCTCAGTGGATAGAGTAGGGGCCCCCAAACTATAGCCTGCGGGCTGCAAGCGGCCCCCTGAGGCCGTTTATCCTGTACCCCGCCACACTTCTGAAAGGGGCACCTCTTTCATTGGTGGTCAGTGAGAGGAGCACAGGATGCATCTGCACACACAGTTTCCATTGAAATAGTGGTCAGTTTGTTGATTTAAATTTACTGTTCTTTATTTTAACTATTGTATTTGTTCCCATTTTGTTTTTTTACCTTCAAATAAGATATGTGCAGTGCGCATAGGGATGTGTTCATAGTTTTTTTTTATAGTCCGGCCCTCCAACGGTCTGATGGACAGTGAACTGGCCCCGTGTAAAAAGTTTGGGGACCCCTGGGATGGAGCATCAGACTGCGACCCTGAGGAGTCAGGTTCTAAACCCCGAGGTCTCCGGCTGGAGCCCTGGGTTCATCTGGTTTGAGCATGGGGTCACTCGCTCTGCTGTATTCCCCCTGGTCAAGGCACATATGAGGAAGTAATCAATGAACAACTAAGGTGCCACATGAAGAATTGATGCTTCTCATCTCTCTCCCTTCCTGTCTGACAGGAAAAAAAAAGGACACATACCCAAATTTATTGGAAACCACTCCAGAACGTCAGAGAAAGGACAGCGGCCTGTTATATCAGACCAAGCTACATATCCAAGGGGACGACGATGTCACAATGATGCCAAGTTCACTCACAGCAGTCAGCTATTTTGTGGCCTTTCAAATACACATGATCTGGAGTCAGCTTTCAAAGCTTTCTGGGTATCTGGCCCAAGAAGAGAAGAGACTTCAAAGGAAGGCATGGTGGGGAGGATGACAGGAGACAGAAGAGTACATAAAAAAGTGACATTATGCTATGCCTCCGCTTCCCAGAGAAACGACTTTCCTAGCTGTATGTCAGTTATTGCATTTGAACCCACTGAAAACCACATTTCTTCAGAGACTTACTACTTAATATCAGATTTTTTATTTTTTTATTTTCCTGAAGTGAGAAGTGGGGAGGGAGAGACAGACTTCCATATGAGCCTGACAAGGAACCACCCAGGATGCCCACCAGGGGGCGATTCTCTACCCATCTGGGCTGTTGCTGCATTGTAACGGGAACCATCCTAGCGCCTGAGGTGGAGGCCATGGAGCCATCCTCAGTGCCCCGGCCAGCTTTGCTCCAGTGGAGCCTTGGCTGTGGGAGGGGAAGAGAAAGATAGAGAGAAAGGAGAGGGGGAAGGGTGGAGAAGCAAATGGGCGCTTCTCCTGTGTCCCCTGGCTGGAAATCGAACCAGGGACTTCCACACGCTGGGCCGACGCTCTATTGCTGAGCCAAACGTCCAGAGCAGAGATTATTTGTTTAAGAATTTGAAACCCATCTGAGAAGACTATAACTTATCACATGCAAAATACTGCTGGAATAATTGTGCTCTTGCGTGAATAAAAGGGACGCCTTGTCTCCAAGACAAAACTATGGGATTTCATGACCTCATCTCACTGGGAAGCGATTTAGTATTTCACCTGCAACTGCAGCACGGATGTCTTCAAAAGGAACGATCTTTTTCACCAAAACACTTGTGAATGGAAATTGTTGAAAGGTATTACTAATACTTCAGTGTTATTCAAAGGAAGTAGCAGAACAGTTTTAGGAAAACAAGGGTGACACATAAAAAAAAAAAGTTCAGGTCTCAGTGAAATTTAAGAGTGTGAAGTCTGAAAAGCCAGAGAGCGGAGGTGAGCCAGTGGCTGTCCTGGATCCATGGCCACACTCAGCCTTTAGTCTTCAAAAATGTGATTCGTTTTTCAGACTTGAAAACATGGTTCTTTCACTGCTTGCAGACAAAAAGAGAACATTTAAAGACTTGACAGCAATGAAAAATGCTCATCATCACGAACTATTCGAGAAATGCAAATCAAAACTACAATGAGATACCACCTCACGCGTGTTGGGTTAGCTATTATCAACAACTCAGGTAATAAGTGTTAGAGAGGCTGTGGAGGAAAAGGAACCCTCATTTACTGCTGGTGGGAATGTAAATTAATGCAACCATTATGGAAGAAAGTATGGTGGTTCCTCAAAAACTTAAGAATAGAACTACCATATGACCCAGCAATCCCTCTGCTGGGTATATACCCATAAAACTTGAAAACGTGGGTACATAAAGACACATGTACCCCCATATTCATTGCAGCATTGCTCACAGTGGCCAAGACATGGAAACAGCCAAAATGCCCTTCAACAGAGGATTGGAAAAATAAGATGTACATATATACAAAGGAATACTACTCAGCCATAAGAAAGGATGACATAGGATCATTTATAACAACATGGATGGACCTTGATAACATTATACTGAGGGAAATAAGTAAACCAGAGAAAGCTAAGAACTGTATGATTCCATACATAGGTGGGACACAAAACTGAGACTCATGGACATAGATAAGAGTGCAGTGGTTACGGGGGGAGGGTAGGAAGGGTAGAGAGGAAGGGGAGGTGTACGGGGAAGGGGATGGGCTTAAAGAGAAACTAAATACAGGGTGATAGAAGATGATTTGACTTTGGGTGATGGGTATACAACATAATCGACTATCCAAAGGATGTAGAGATGTTTTCTCTAAATCTAGGTACTCTGATTGACCAATCTCACCGTTAAATGTAATTGTCTAAATAAAAATAAATAAAGATTTGACGGCAGAGTGACAATAAACGCGGAAGCGGTGCGGTGGTATTTATTGATCTGAGAAATAGTCAGTGAGCACCTACTGGGTTTCAGGTAACCAGTAGCTACCAGTTGCTCTGTGTATACAGGGCTGTTCCGTATTCTGAAATTTAAAATTTGTCTATTGAGCATGCACGTATTCCAAGGCCAAACTAAGGTTTTTCTGTGGTGTAGCAATGATCGTGTCTGCCTTACAAGGACAAACTCATAGTCAAAGATTTGCAAGTCAGCTTTCCTGGGCTCACAAGACTCGTATTACAGATACCCCAAGAACAAATCTTTTTTTTTTTTCTACAGGGACAGAGAGACAGTCAGAGAGAGGGATATATAGGGACAGACAGACAGGAACGGAGAGAGAGGAGAAGCATCAATCATTAGTTTTTCGATGCTGTTGAGACACCATAGTTGTTCACTGATTGCTTTCTCACATGTGCCTTGACCGCGGGCCTTCAGCAGACCGAGCAACCCCTTGCTGGAGCCAGGGACCTTGGGTCCAAGCTGGCAAGCTTTCGCTCAAGCCAGATGGACCTGCGTTCAGCTGGCAAGCTCGGGGTCTCGAACCTGGGTCTTCCGCATCCCAGTCTGACGCTCTATCCACTGCACCACCGCCTGGTCAGGCTGGCAATGACTTTTTAACTACAACACCAAAAACACAATCCATAAAAGAAAAACTGGGTAATATGGCCTGACCAGAAGATGGCACAGTACATAGAGCGTTGGCCTGGGACGCTGAGGACCCAGGTTTGAGACCCCATGTCACTGGCAAGAGCATGGGCTCAGCAGCTTGTGTGTGGGGCTCACTGGCTTGGGCACGGGATCATAGACATGACCTCATGGTCACTGTCTTGAAGCCCAAGGTCGCTGGCTTGAGCAAGGGGTCACTCGCTCTGCTGTAGCCCCCTTGTCAAAGTACATATGATAAAGCAATCAAATAACAACTAAGGTGCCACAGTGAAGAACTGATGCTTCTCATCTCTCTCCCTTCCTGTCTGTCTGTCCCTATCTGTCTCTCTCACTAAAAAAAGAAATTAAAAAAACATAACAAAACTGGGTAATATGGACTTGATTAAAGTAAAAACCTGTACTGTGAAAAAGACAGTTAAAATTTGAAAAGAGGTCCCGGTTGTGGTGCTCAGTGGATAGAGAGTCGTCCTGGTGAACCCAAGTTGCAGGTTCGATTCCTAGTCAGTGGTCAGCGCATGTACAAAAGTGGCCAATATGTGCACATGGAACAGCTAAGTGAAACAGCAAGTTGATGCTTCTCTCTCTCTCCCTACCACCTTCTCTCAAATCAATGGAAAAAGAAAATTTAAATATATGAAAAGGTACTCATCTATCATTAGGGAACTGCAAAATAAAGCAACGATGACATACCACTATACCCCTATTTTAATGACTCATATCCAAAACACTGAACATTAAATGCTGATAAGGACAAGGGCAACAGAAACAGAAACAAACTCTCATTCACTGCTGGTGAGAACACAAAGTGGTACAACCTCTTTGAAACAGTTTCTTACCAAACTACACATACTTTTTACTATGACCCAGCACATCATGCTCCAAACAAATTGAAAACTTATGTCCAGATAAAACCTACAAATGAATATTGAAGTCTTATTCAGAAGTAAAACTTGGAAGCAACCAAGATGTCCTTCTGTACACGAATGGATCAACTGCAGTCAATCCATACAATGGAATGTTAGTCAGTGATACCAGTACACAGATCTATACAGCAGCTTTATTGGTAACAGCCCCAAACTGGCAACAACTCAACTATCCACTAAGAGCTGAATGGATAAAAAAACAATTGTGGTTTTATCCATAAATGGAACAATATCTGACCATACAAATGAATAAGTATCGATATATGTCATAGGATGGAGTCATCTCAAAATAGTCATGGTTAATGAGAAAAGCCAGAGTCCCCCATTCACTCCCTAGAAAGTATATTACACCAAATACTAGTAAATGCTTGCTGTGTTGTTTTTTTTTTTGTGAATTGTGGAAAAGGGATTTAGAAAGAACCGGGAGGAGAGGATTCCAAAGAGCGCAAGGAGTCCCCTTGTGTCGTTGTTGGACTTGTTCATTATCTTCATTGTGGTGATGGTTTCTCAGGCATATCCACATGCTGAAACATTTTATACTTTTCAATGTGCCATTTATTTCATGTTCATCATTATCTCAATAAAAACACTCAGATTTAGCCCTGGCCAGTTGGCTCAGCAGGTGAGCGTCGGCGCAGTGTGTGGCTGTCCCGGGTTCAATTCACAGCCAGGGCACACAGGAGAAGCGCCCATCTGTTTCTCCACCCTTCCCCCTCTCCTTTCTCTCTATCTCTCTCTTCCTCTCCTGCAGCAAGGCTCCACTGGAGCAAAGTTGGCCCAGGCCCTAAGGACGGCTTCATGGCCTCTGCCTCAGGTGCTGGAATGGCTCTAGTTGCAATGGAGCAATGACCCAGATGGGCAGAGTATCGCCCCCTGGCTGGGCATGCTGGATCCATCCCGGTCGGGTGCATGTGGGAATCTGTCTGCCTCCCTGCTTCTAACTTCAGAAAAATATTAAAAAAGTACAAAACAAACAAAAACAAACAGACTTACCATTCCTCTTGGAAGGTCACATCGGCCAACTGTTTTGGTTCTACCATATCCCTTGCCCCACAATTTGGGAGGGTGGACCCCAAAGGGAGCAATGAACTCTGTTTTCCCCTCCATACCAGAGGAATACTGGCTGGGTCCAAGAAGCCCTTCCCCTGGACTTCTCTTTTGTCAGGGTTGGTGCAGTGATGGCCCTAACATCAACAGCCTAGGGAGGCAGAGGAATCTACAAATCTTTAGAGTACTTCCTCTGACAGCAGCCTGAGAATTTATGCTCACTCTGTGCAGACACAGGCAAAAATTACAGGGGTTTTAGCATATAACACTTTTAGAATAGACACACACATCCTCTCCTTGGCCAGTCAAGCCCACTCAGTTATCTAATTATTTCTAGACACATTATGATTTGCACCTTGCCCTCTGTAGGCCTTCCAGTCAATGACACACGCCCATGGGACTCTGGACATCAGGGAATGGCTCCGGTACAGGTCCAGGAGACAGAAATCCCTGAAAGTGCTGGGGAATACAGGACATTTCTTAAGAAAAAGAGACCCAATTTATCGTTGCTTCCAGAAGCCCTGGAAGGTTTTCACAACAACTATGCCCTTCTCAGAATAAACTCGGGGCTCACAGTCCCGACTTCCAGGTCAAAGGATTAGGCACACAAATCTCCTCAGTTTTTTTCTAGCAAGCTTTGGACAACAATGGAAATTAGGCCAAATTAGACTTTTGTTCCTTTCTCAGGCACATGAACCTGGTACCAACAAAAGGTATTCCTCCCTTTGTGTTGGCATAACCCAGTTTTGTCTTGAATTTCATTGGTTGATTCTTGTACGTGCCCTGATTAGGGATTGAACCTGCAACCTTGATGTATCAGGACAATGCTCTGACCAACTTAGCTACCTGGCTAGCACATAACCCAGTTTTTTCTCAATCCATGTCATGTAGAAAACAGGCCCCCCTGCAAGAGTCAAGGCTGCCCCATCGGGCCTGCATCACGGCACAAACCAGAGCAGCCAGGGGCAGACAGTTCCAACAGTGGGTGATTTGGAAGCAGGATGAGTAGGTCGTGGCTCTCATGTTTATAGTCGACTTTGTCCAAGAGGAAGAAACATCTTGTCTGGAAATTCCCAGAAGACTCCCACTCAGATCCTTGTGGCCAGGGCTAGATAGATCATGTCCACTCAGAACCCAGTCATGGGGGAGAAAGTGAGGACTTTCAATGGGCTCAGAACACCCATGATTCCCAACCAGGAGTGAGAGAGAGAGAGAGTGCAGGAGTCTGCCTTCCCTGAGCATAGTGGGGTAACTGACACACTGTGGTACCTTGATGGCTTTTGCTACGAAAACTGGTGTCGACAGGGCCGCCATTAAAGAGCCCTGTGGGGTTCAGAAAGTGCAACGTACCTCATGAAGTCTTCTCATGTGTGTGGTACTTACTGAGAATGTCCTCAGGCCGGATACACGAAGGTCCAAGGTTCACCTGCTGGTTGATGGCTCCCTCACACCAGGTCCAGACCTTTCCTCCGGCCTGAGCTCTGAGGCTGACCAAGGAGACAGCACCTATTTTCTGCACTCAGAGGACCTTTCTCTGGTGCGAACTTTCTGGAGCTAAAAAAATTTAAGAAATTGCCTGACCTGTGGTGGGGCAGTGGGTAAAAGCGTCCACCTGGAATGCTGAGGTTGCCGGTT
Source organism: Rhynchonycteris naso (assembly GCA_037038555.1). Taxonomy (NCBI): domain Eukaryota; kingdom Metazoa; phylum Chordata; class Mammalia; order Chiroptera; family Emballonuridae; genus Rhynchonycteris; species Rhynchonycteris naso. Next base: position 238,610,205 of record CM072997.1, read on the forward strand.
CAGTACCCGGAACTTCCCTAGTCAAGGCACATATGGGAGTTGATGCTTTCTGCTCCTCCCTCCCTTCTGTATCGGTCTATCTCTGTCTCTTTCTCTGTCTCCTCTCTCTAAAATGAATAAGTAAAATTAAAAAAAAAAAAAAATTTAAGGAATGGAGCTCAGAGGGCCATCAAAACTGTTGCATTCATGGGGCCTTTCTCCAGTGTGAACTTTCTGGTGGCGAACCAGATGGGACCTCCGACTGTAGGCCTTCCCGCATTCGCGGCACGCGTACGGCTTTTCTCCGGTGTGAACCCTCTGGTGGCGAACCAGAAGGGAGCTCCGACTGTAGGCCTTCCCGCATTCGCGACACGCGTACGGCTTTTCTCCCGTGTGAACCCTCTGGTGCAGGATGAGGCTTGAGTTGCGGCTAAAGAACTTCCCACATTCACTGCACTCATAAGGCCTTGCTCCAGTGTGAACTTTCTTGTGTTGAACGAGGTGGGAGCTGCTGATGTAGGCTTTCCCGCACTCGCCGCACACGTAAGGCCGCGCTCCAGTATGAACTCTCTGGTGTAGGATGAGGCTAGAGTTGTGGCTGAAGCACTTCCCGCATTCACTGCATGCGTAAGGCGTGGCTCCAGTGTGGATTCTCCGGTGCACAATCAGGTTGGAGCTGTGGCTAAAGAACTTCCCACACTCACCACACTCGTAAGGCCTTTCCCCCGTGTGGATTTTCTGGTGCTGCACGAGCGTGTCCTTGCGGCTGAAGGCTTTCCCACACTTGCTGCATATGTAAGATCTTGCTCCAGTGTGGACCCTCCGATGTTTAATGAGGCTGGAATTATGGCTAAAGAATTTCCCACACTCGATGCACTCGTAGGGCCTTGCCCCAGTGTGAATCCGCCGGTGTTTAATCAAGTGGGAACTCCGGCTAAAGAATTTCCCGCACTCGCTGCACTCGTACGGCCTTTTTCCCGGCCTCTCTCTCGTGTGGAACCTCTGGTGCTGGACCAGCGTGTCCTTGCGGCTGAAAGCCTTTCCGCACTCCTCGCACTTGTAAGGCTTTTCTCCCGTGTGAATCCTCTGGTGCTGGACAAGGTGGGAGCTTCTGCTGTAGGCCTTCCCGCACTCGCTGCAGTTGTAAGACCTCTCTCCCGTGTGGACTCTCCGGTGTCGGACAAGCGAGTCTTTGCGGCTGAAGGTCTTGCCGCACTCGCTGCATGTATAATGTCTTTTCTCCGCGTGAAATTTCTGGTGCGTTTTTAGGTGAGACGGGTGCATAAAGGCCTTCCCGCACTCCTTGCACATGTGGGATGCTTCTCCAGTGGGAATTTTTCTGTGGTAAACGAGAGATGATTTCTCCTTGGAAACATTTCCACATGGCAGGCATCTAACAGGTCTCACTTGGGTGTGAGCTATCTGTTTTTCAAGCAGGGTGAGGGGACCCAGGAAGGCTTTCCCATTGTCATCACCACCATTAAAAAGCACCAGGGCATCAGGGTTGACCTGGTGTTCCCCAAAGCCGGCGCCGTGCAGGAAATAATCCAGGAACCCAGTCCTCTTGCACTGTCTCAGTCCACGGCAAACGGTCCAGTGCTGGAAGGGGCCAGAGCTGTCCAGGAGGTCTGTCCCATCCTCACTGCAAGAGAAGGGACTCCCTGATGTAGGGACAGTGCAGGTCTTCACAAAAGCCATACCATCATTACTGTTGAAGGGCTTTTCTCTGGTATACTGCTGCTGGCGCTGGTCACAGTTGGCACTGAACAGAAACCCTCCTCCGCATGGGCCACGGGTGTCCGGTCTGTGTGCGGGGCGGAACAGCTGGTATTGAGCCAGCGGCACAAGGTCTTTCAAGAGCGGGTCACACATCTCACACCGGTGGGATTTCTGAATAAGTGGCCCTGACTCGGGAGCCCTGATCTGTGGCACTGTGGCAGAAGCATTGTACTTAGAAGGGGTCTCCCTGTGGTCTGTTTCCCAACAGCGATCTGAAAGCAGAGAAAAGCCGGTGAGGTACATGTGGACTCCGGTGGCAATCAGCGGCACTAGCACATACATGTGTGTGTGTGACCCACTGAGGAAGGAGTCCGCTAGCTGCAAGGGAGGAGGAAGGAGCCGGGAGAGGGGTGAGTGTAGGTCTGCTGACAGTCCCGGGTCTCTGAAGGTCACAGAATGGGGGAACTCTAATGCTGGAAAAAGACACAAAGATGGTGGACAGCAGAGGGAGAAGAGGCTTCAGCGGGAATTTGGCCGCTGGTGTCTGGTCAGCTCTGTGCTAAAGGCAATGTCCAGGCCCAGAAAGACCCAATGGCAAAGGTCATTGTTTGGCTCTTAAGGACTATTTAAGGATGTGTGCACAAGTGATGACATGTTCAAAAAACCAATGCCGCAGAACACTACAAAGGGAGCAGAGAATGTGCGAGACACACAGGCCAGAGAAGTGGGAAAACAGCCAAGGGATGGCGACAGGAAAGGGAGGACAAGTGGACCAGACTATGAGTGAACAAGGGAAAGGGAGAAATGAGGTATTGCTATAGGCCGGAGCAAGAAGACACTAGTGCTCACAAAGGAGGCTGAAGGGAGGATTTGAACCCATGCCCTAAAGGGACCCCCTTCTAGCTCCTGTTCTGCAGGCCAGACCCTCTATTTCTGGCTGCGGTCAGGTGTGTCGCTCAGCCACCAAGGCCTTCAGCCAGTCTCCCTCTGGGAAACTCTGCAGGGTTTGGCAGAAGGAAGTCATAAAGGAAACACAGGGCAGTTAAGTGACCAAAGTAGAGCCAACCACAGAAAAGAAAACAAAAGGTTAAAAAAAAACTTCGAGCCTGACCAGGCAGTGGTACAGTGGGCAGAGCGTAGGACTGGGATGCGGAGGACCCAGGTTCAAGACCCCGAGGTCGCCGGCTTGAGTGCAGGCTCATCTGGTTTGAGCAACGGGGTTACTTGCTCTGCTGTGGCCCCCTGGGTCAAGGCACATATGAGAAAGCAATCATTGAACAACTAAGGAGCTGCAATGAAGAACTAATGCTTCTCATCTCTCTCCATTCCTGTTTGTTTGTCTCTATCTGTCCCTCTCTCTTTTTCACAAAACAAACAAAAAGAGCTTCAAAGGAGGATTTGGTGAAAGAGCCCTGAGACCTCTGCAAGCAGCGACCATGTCAATACCCGCAATTCCTGGCAGAGTGGGGCCCCAGGAAATGTCAGCTGGAGAATGAGGGCAGAACATGGAACACAGAGGTACCACAGAGCTGGACAATCACCTGACCTGGGAGCTCCCACATGTCATGTAGAATCTGTTCAGCTGACTGAAAAAGCCCTGATCCCTAACCTGTTCCTACAATCCTTGAAACAGCAGGTGTGGGGATGGCCCAGTGATGCAAGGACACTGCACATGACCCAGCTCTGGCACCACCGCACTTAACTGTGCGTGGGACCAGACACAGCGAACTGGCTGGACAGCAAGGGTGGCCCTTAGAGTACAGGGGAATAAGCACACCCCAAGAACACTAGAGTGGGTGCGAGGGCGTGCGGATGTATGCCTTGAAGAAGTCCCCCAGGAAAGCCTACCTCCTGGTATTCTTGCTCTTTGATGAGCCCTGATTGTAGACTGGACTGACTGACTCATTTATTGTTATTATTTTTTAAATTTTAATTATTTTTTAGTGAGCGAGAGAGAGACCAAGACAGAAAGACAGAAAGAAGGAGAGATGAGAAGCATCAACTCATAGTTGCGGCACTTTAGTTGTTCATTGATTGCTTTCTCATATGTGATTGTCTGGGGAGCTACAGCAGAGTGAGTGACCCCTTGCTCAAGCCAGCGACCATGCAGTAATGTTGATGATCCCACACTAAAGCTGGAGAGCCTGTGCTCAAGATGACATCCTTGGGATTTTGAACTTTGGACTTAGAATACCAGGTCCATTCTCTATCCAGTGTGCCACCACTGGTCAGGCAGTAAGCGATCCATTTCTAAGGAACAGAATGTGACAAAAATGATGGTATATCACTGTCAAGGTCAGGTTACAAGCTTCCATCCTGGGCATTCGGTCTTCCTCAGTTGCTCAGAGAGAAGGCAGCTTCCATGCTATGAGGTACATACACCACAGAAAGGTCACCATGGCAGAAAACTGAGAAAGGCCATTGACCAACAACCAGCGAGGATCTAATGCTCACAGTTCAACAAGCTGCTATAAATAAGAATCTTGCGAATAACAACAGTGGTGAATTTGTAGGAGGATTCTTCCTGGGTCTGGCCTTCAAACAAGAATGTGGCTTGGGCTGACAGCTTCACTGAGACCTCATAAAAGAGCCTGAGCTAAAAGCACCCAGGGAAGCTGTGCCCAGATTTCTGATGCACCAAAACATGTCGTTTTTACTGCTTTCAGCCACTCAATTTGGGGAAAATAGGCCATGTAGCGTCAGGTAACGAAAAAGGGGACTTACCCAGTGAGGACAGAAGAGCAAAGTTCTCCAGCATCACGTCACGGTATAGGTTTCTCTGAGCCTCCTCCAGGATCCCCCACTCCTCTCGGGAGAAGTACACGAACACGTCCTCAAATGTCACACAGCCCTGCCATGATGGGGACAGTTGAGCTCACAGGTGGCACACCCTCTCTCCCTAGATCTCACTGTTCCCACAAGCAGTGCCGAGTCCCTGGCTTTCCCAGTCTCCCAGCACGGAGGAGATACCAGCCCTTGGCATCCCTAATGCTTGCTCTACTCTTCACATCCCTCTGATCACCGAGTCCAGCCCATAGCAGAACCAGGCAGGTGGGCCGACAGAACTGAGTCTGGCAGGAAGGGGCCCAAATACTCCCCTGCCAGTCAGTTCTCCTCCTTGTCCTCCAGAACCAGGCCTCCCAGATACAACCTTAAGGCCATCAGTTCACACACTGCCCATTACAGACACCACTCTTTGATCCACACCGTCCTCACATCTGACAACACCTTCTAGTACCATCGACAACCTTCTGGTCAACACAATAGCCACCACTAAGTCACCCCTCCCCCATTCCATAAACAGTGTCCAAGAAAAATGCTCCAGGGACTTTATGAGAGCCACCACTGCCTAAGCAAGAGACACAGTCCTCAATCCCAAGTTTTGACTTTCAGGTTATTAACAGTACTGCCACTGTGACCTGAAAATCCTCCCTTCTACATGTAACCCACTGCTCCATTCCATTCCACACATTAGCTGCCACCTTTTTATTTATTTATTTATTTTTATTTTTTGGCAGAGACAGAGAGTGACAGATAGGAACAAACAAACAGGAAGGGAGAGAGATGAGAAACACCAATTCTTTGTTGCGGTTCCTTAGTTGTTCATTGATTGATTTCTCATATTGTGTCTTGATGGGGGCGGGGGGACTACAGCAGACCGAGTGACCCCTTGCTTGAGCCAGCGACCTTGGGCTCAAGCTGGTGAGCCTTGCTCAAACCACATGAGCCTGCGCTCAAGCTGGCTACTTTGGGATCTCGAACCTGGGTCCTCCACATCCCAGTCTGATGTTCTATCCACTGTGCCACAGCCTGATCAGGCTAGCTGCTCCCTTTTGAAATTCTTCAACCAGAGCGAAAATGCTGTGCCCAGCTTGATGACTCAAGTAAGGGGTCTGCGATGTTTTTTTTCCCACTGATTTGAGAGAGAAAGGAAGAGAGAGAGAGAGAGAAGCATCAAGTCACCATTATACTTAGTTGTTCCATTTAGTTGAGCATTCAATGATTGCTTCTTGTATGTACCCTGAACAAGGATTAAACCTGTGACCTCAGTGCACTGGGATGACACTTTATCCACTGAACCACCCAGCCAGAGCTCTGGGAGTTCTAAACTAAACATGCCAAAAGCCTAATTCCTCATAGAGCCACTGAAAGTTACCATATTTCCCCATGTATAAGACGCTCCTGGATAAAAGATGCACCTTAATTTTGGGGCCCAAAATTGAAAAAGAAAAATGTATTACAGAAAGCTATTGAATGCAAGCCCTGACCAGTTGACTCAGCGGTAGAGAGTTGGCATGGCGTGGGGAAGTCCCAGATTCGATTCCCTGCCAGGGCACATAGGAGAAGTGCCCATCTGCCTTTTCACCCTTGCCCCTCTCCTTTTCCTCTCTGTCTCAGCCAAGGCTCCACTGGAGCAAAGTTGGCCCGGGGCACTAAGGACGGCTCCATTACCTCCATCTCAGGCACTAGAATGGTTCCAGTTACAATGGAGCTTTGCCCCAAATGGGTGGAGCATCGCCCCCTGGTGGGCATGCCAGGTGGATCCCTGTCGGGTGCATGCCGGAGTCTGTCTCTCTGCCTCCCTGTTTCTCACTTCAGAAAAATACAAAAAGAAAAGTATTGAACTCAAGTTTTATACATCATAAAATTCATACAAATGCAAAAAAGCTGGAAATGCAAGTTAAAAACATCTACAACCACAGGTCAGGGGTATAAAACGGATAATTTTTAGACCCCAAATTTTTTGGGGGGGCGGGAAGTGTGTCTTATACATGGGGAAATATGATATTCCTGCCACCAAGCTGTCTATCTCAGTTGATGGCACTTCTATCTTCTTCTACCTGCTGCTAAAGCAGAAACCCATGGGGTCATTCATGACTTTTCCCTTTCTCTCATTCACGCTTGACAGCAGAAAATCCGGTCACCCTACTTAAAAAACCTCCACTGCCAGCACCGTGGCTCTCCCACCATCAACACCTCCTTGGACTGTTACAGAACTCCATCCTGGTCTCCCTGTCCCCTTCCCCCCAATCTTTCCAGTCTGCGACCAGAGAGAGCGTGTGGACACCCAAATCAGACATCTGTTCCAAACTTCCCATGGCTCCCACTCCCATCTGAAAAGTGGCCTCGCTCCTCAGGCTGCCTCTCCTGGCCTGAGACCTGGCCGCCAGCCCTCTGTGCTCACTAGACAGAACACAGAGACCCGCGGCTCCCAGAACTCTCCTGACTCATTCCCATCTCCAGGTATTCCAAAGCTGACTCTCGTGCTTTGGAGACCCAGGCACACCCCACGCCAGAGACATTGAGGATGGTAACCTCCTCTTATTATACGACGGGAGCGACCACCCTCCATGGCCTTTAAACTTTAAGAGGACGGAGCGATGTCGCGCTCGCGCGCGTGTGTTGTGGTGAAGTTCTAGAACACACTAAACCTGCGTCACCAGGCAGATAGAACGTCGGACTGGGACGCAGAGGACTCAAGTTCGAACCCCGAGTTTGCCGGTTGGAACAAGGCGTTGCTCGGTCTGCTGTAGCCCCCGGGTCAAGGCACATATGAGAAAGCAATAAATGAACAACTAAGGTGCCACAATGAAGAATTGATGCTTCTTGTCTCTTTCCCTTCTTTTCCGTCTGTCCCTCGCTCTGTCTCTTTCACAAGTATATAAATGAATAAAAAAGAACACACCAAACCCGACATCCGACTCTCTGAGGGCTTAGGAACCCCCTGTCCCACTTACCCCAGTCTGATTCATCAGCGCCGCGGCCGCCATGAGATCTCGAGAACAAACAGGGTGCTCAGCCGAAACCCCACACCTTCCCTGGGCTCAAAAGGCTCCCAAGGCTCAGGGAGCCGCCTCCGGGAGGCGACGAGGACAGGGCGAGGGCGTTAGGGGAACTCCGACGACCCCACCCTGAACCCAGAGCTTCTACAGCCAAAGTGGACTTTCCGACAGTCCCGGCGCGCGATAATGACGTCCTGAAAGAGGCGCCGAAAGTTTACCGCGGCCTGACTGGCAGCAGGAAACGCCCATTATCTGACGGCCGAGACGCATCCCCTTGACCTTTGGGCGAACACGGACTTCTGGGAAATATAGTTTTTAAACGGCATCCAAGCGAACTGCGGGTTTTTTGGAGATTCCGAGGACGCCTGCGCGAAGGCAGGAATAAGAGATATGAGGGAAAAGTGCAACCTTTCCGTGTTTACATGGGACAGTTCCTTACTTTCCAGGGTTTCCCTACCAGTGATCCCTTCTTTAATCCTGGAAGAGCTCCTTTGCTTTACTTTCTCATCTTTGGAGACTGACATTTAATTTTCATTTATTTATTTTACAGGGACAGAGTGAGGGATAGATAGAGACAGACAGACAGGAACGGAGAGTGATGAGAAACATCAATCAGTATTTTTTCATTGCCCTTGGGACACCTTAGTTTTTCATTGATTGCTTTCTCACATGTGCCTTGACCCCAGGCCTTCAGCAGACCCAGCCACCCCTTGCTGGAGCCAGCCACCTTGGGTCCAAGCTGGTGAGCTAGGGGTCTTGAACCCGGGTCTTCCGCATCCCAGTTCGTCGCTCTAGCCACTGTGCCACCGCCTGGTCAGGCTAATTTTTATTTAATAATTATTATTATTTTCTTTTTTTTGGAATTTTTTGGAAGTGAGAAGCAGGGCAGCAGAGAAACAGACTCTCACATGCACCCGACCTGGATCCACCAGGGAAGCCCACCAGGGGGCGATGCTATGCTCATCTGGGCCGGTCACTCCACCACAACGGAAGCCATTCTAGCACCTGAGGCGGAGGCCATGAAGCCATCCTCAGCGCCTGGGCCAACTTGGCTCCAGTGGAGCCTTTGGTGCAGGAGGGGAAGAGAAAGACAGAGAGAAAGGAGAGGAGGAAGGGTGGACAAGCAGATAAGCGCTTCTCCTGTGTGCCCTGGCCAGGAATCAAACCCAAGACCTCAACACGCTGGGCCGATGCTCTACTACTGAGCTACTGGTGAGGACTATGGGGGCTGAGATGTAATTTGAACATTGAATACACCTCACTTGTGGGGTATTTGTTTCGCAGTAACATGAAATATGCCTCAAATCCGTTGATTCCATGCTTTGGCAGTGTCAGCATTATCTGTGGATTTAGAGCGCATCTCTTTCCTAACCTCTGACCAGCCCCTCAGGTAGAACACCACGGTCCCCTGGCCCTGGTCTTAGAGCCCCCCCTTTTCCCCTCCCCTCTGGCCTTGTTACAGCACAGAGTTCATCCACTGGGAACTAGCAGAGCCAAACAATGAACACCAAAATTTGCAGTGGAGAAATAATGTTTGATTAATGAACGGCGCCACCCAGGGGTGGAGAAACTAATGCTCAAAAAGCCTCAACTCCCTGATTGCTTGTAGGTTAGATTCAAAATCTCAAGACACGGGGGTGAGGGGTGAGGGGTGTTCCCGGTTGTGCTGGGAGCCAATAGATCAGATATGAGTTATTTTTTCAGGTCTTGAGGCTATTTCTGAGGTCTGCTCTAGCATCTCATGGGAAAGGGGTGGGGGGCAGTGTCTTTCCACTTTACAGCTCAGGAACTGAAACATAACAACAAATCAAGATGTTCTTTTACCTGCCAGGAATGCAGATCCTGTGACCATTGTCAGGTTCTGGCCACTGTTTTCTGCTGCCTTGGGCGTTGCTCATTGTCCAGGGTCAAGGCTAAGTTTCTCAGGAAGAGACTAGTAAAGAGAGAGAGACTGCATCTCGGTCTCTGGTTCCTTTTGGCCCACGGCTGTCTGCCTGGCACAAGCCCTACAACCTGTACGAAGGGATCATCAGTTGACCAGATGGCCCGCCTCCTAAATGAGCAGCAATTAATAGATCAAGTTTCCTTTTAGAGTTAGGATTGGTTGCTTTTATACAGGGACATCTGGCTGCCCCAAAGTTGCAAGTGCTCAGAAACTGTTTTTTTTTTTTTTTTTAAAGGGACAGAGAGAGACAGATAGGGATAGGGAGACAGGAATGGAGAGAGGTGAGGAACATCAATCATCAGTCTTTGTTGCCGTCGCGACACCTTAATTGTTCATTGATTGCTTTCTCACATGTGCCTCGACCGCGAGCCTTCAGCCACCCCTTGCTGGAGCCAGCGACTTTGGGTCCAAGCTGGCTAGCTTTAGCTGAAGCCAGATGGGCCCGCGCTCAAGCTGGCGAGCTCGGGGTCTCGAACCTGGGTCTTCCGCATCCCAGTCCGACGCTTCATCCACTGCGCCACCGCCAGGTCAGGCAACTCAGAAATGGGAATTTGCCAAAGAACAGGCTTAAAGGTTCTCATTGACTGCGGATTGCTGCGCAATTTGTAGAGCTGGGTAAAAAAAAAAAAAAAAAAAAAAAAAGTGTAAAATTTGTGGAGGGTGTGGCTTAACAGAGGGGTTGGGACTCAGAGAGAGAAGCAGAACCAAAACACATTGATTGGCTGCCCCCCCCCCAGGCTAGAAAAGGTAGGCTGTCTTCATTGGGGGCCTTAAGAATGAATTATAACGTCTGACCTGTGGTGACGCAGTGGATAAAGTGTTGACCTGGAACACTGAAGTTACGAGTTCAAAACCTCAGGCTTGCCTGGTCAAGGCACATAGAAGAAGCAACTACTATGAGTAGATGCTTTCTGTTCCCCAACCTCAGCCTTCTCTCCCATATCTAAAATCAATAAATGAAATTATAAAAAAATAAAGTGTAATGTCATTGCCTGTCATTGGTCATTGGGACCTGTAAAGTATTATAGCAGTTATTTTGTTTCTGAGGGCTTGTCATGGAAAAGGCAGGGCTTAGTTCCTAACAAGGTGGTTGGGTGAGGCTGAACAGTGAGGTTTACCTCCGGGGGTGTCACCGCCGGAAGCACAGGCCTTCATGTTTAGTAGCTGTCTGGCACTCTCCTCTGAACTCTGGGGTTCTTCTGTTGCATATAAAAAGGTCCTGTCTGGTTGGCTCAGTGGTAGAGCATCCGCCGGGCCTGTGAAAATCCCGGGTTCGATTTCCATCCAGGGCACACAGGAGAAGCATCCATCTGCTTCTTCACCCTTCTCCCTCTCCTTTCTCTCTATCTCTCTTCCCCTCCTATAGCCAAGGCTCCATTGGAGCCTTCACCTCAGGTGCTAAAAATAGCTGTTGTGAGCATCTCCCCAGAAGGGCAGACCATCGGCCCCAGACGCGGGTTGGTTACTAGGTGGTTCCCAGTTGAGGTGCATGCAGGAGCCTATCACCCCTCCTCTCACATGGAAAAGGAAAAACATTTTTTAAAAAATTGGACAGCATATAATGATGGGACAACATAAGTGAATGCATGGGATGAATAACCTGATTAGTGTCTATTCTGGAAATGAATAGGCCCAGAAAGATATGAGACTCTTGGAATGGACGTAAAACTACTTGTTACGAACAAAGTCTGGTAACTGACCATCAGAGTTAAAATAGAAAACAATTTGGGAAGTATGATAAAATGTTTTGTGGTCAGAATATACACCTTCCGACTTTCTGCTTGTGATATTCAGCCTCCATGAATGTTGGTGCGGTTGTAAATAATGACAAACTCCATTATCTACCAAGTATTAGTTATATAAAGAAATTATGTATGCAGTGACCCTGTCTTATCAATCATTTATGTTTTTACTTCTTTCTAGAGAACATTTGTTGCAGAATTCCTTGTGATGAGTTGTTTTTTGGAAGCCAGCAAACAACGACATTTAAGCAAAGGACCATTCTGTCTCTCTCTATATATTTTATTGGTTAATTTTATCAAGACAGGGAGGGAGGAAGAGAGGGGGAAGGGGTGGAGCAGGGAGGAAGAGAGAGAAAGAGAGAGATCGAGAAAGAAAGAGAGGGAAAGAGAAACACTAACGTGTTCCTGTACGTGCCCTGATCAGGGATTGAACCAGCAACCTCTGCACTTTGGGATGATGCTAAAAACGAACAGAGCTATGCAGCCAGGGACCATCAGTCTATATATATATTTTTTAATTTATTTACTGATTTTAGATAGAAAGGAGAGAAAGACAGCAACATTGATCTTTTCGTGCATATGCCCTGACACGGATTGAACCCACAACCTTTGCATATAGGGACGATGATCTAACCAACTGAGCTATCGGGTCAGAATCACTGGTCTGTATTTTAAATAAATGTATTAATTAAGAAAAATAAAAAATGAGCAGAAGAACTAAATAAACATTTTGCCAAAGAAGATATCAAACAGCCAACAGGTACATGAAAAGAGAATGACAATCAAAACCACAATGAGATATCATCTCAAACCTGTGAGAATGGCTATCATCAAGAAGAGATAAGTCCCTGGTCGGGTTGCTCAGTGCTAGAGCACTGGCCTGGCATGTGGCTCTGAGACCCAGGTTTGATTACCAGCCAGGGCACACACAGAAGTGGCCATCTGCTTCTCCACCCTTCCTTCTCTCCTTTCTCTCTGTCTCTCTTCCCCTCCCACAACCAAGGCTCCATTGGAGCAAAGTTGTCCAGAGTTCTGAGGACAGCTCCATGGCCTCCACCTCAGGTGCTAGAATGACTCCGATTACAATGGAGCAACAGCCTAGGTGGGCAGAGAATCGCCTCCAGGTGAGCATCAAGGTTGATCCCGGTCAGGCGCATGCGGGAATCTGTCTCTCTGCCTCCCTGCTTCTAACTTCAGAAAAATAAAAAATATAATAAAACAAAAATTAAAAAAGGGTTGGAATGATGGTTACCAAAGGCTTGGTGGGCAGTAAAACTGGACCGGTTGTTACGGGCACATATTTGCAATTAGTAGGTAAACAGTTCCGGAAGTGTTAATAAACAGAGAGGTTATAGACAACAATATTATAAACATCAAACTTGGTAAAAGACTAGATTGTGTTTGTTCCCACCACTAGAAGTGACAAATCTGAGACAATAGAGGTGTTAGCTACCACCTCAACGGCAATCACTGTGCAATAGGAACGTATCAGATCAATACACAGTATACCTTAAACCTATGCAATATTTGTCAATTATCTCAAAAAACAATACATAGTAAATGAAAACGAGGCCTTGAATAATCTTAAGTGACACAGTAAAATGTACCCGGCTATTCACAGGTGAGTACTTAACTCCTCAGATATAAAATAATTTGGGCAACATTTTTTTAGGATTCTCATTTAAGCTCTATTTTATTTTTCCTTTTTAGAGAGGAGAGAGAGAGAAGGAGGGGAGGAGCAGGAAGCATCAGCTCCCATATATGCCTTGACCAGGCAAGCCCGGGGCCTCGAACCAGCAACTTCAGCATTCCAGGTTGACGCTTTTTCCACTGCCCCACCACAGGTCAGGCGCAGTTAAGTTTTAAGTGCTTCATAAATAAAGTCTTCACATTTATTACAAAGACCTATGCGCCTCAAATGAATGGGGCAGTATTTTTCAACAAAGGAGTTCAATAGGTATTGGTAGAGGCACCCTAGCGGGCAGCCTCCTGACGCACAATGGGAACGCGTGTACATGGAGTCAGGTGATATGGTCTATGCCATTTTACCTCAAACCCTGCTGCTCCCACCACCCAACTGCAAAAACAACCAAGAATAAACCGTCATGGTTTCTCAGAGAAATCTGAAAGCCACGGAAGCTTTTTTTTTTCCCCCAAGGACAGAGAGAGGGATAGATAGGGACAGACAGACAGGAATAGAGAGAGGTGAGAAGCATCAATCATTAGTTTCTCATTGCCATTGCGACACCATAGTTGTTCATTGATTGCTTTCTCACATGTGCCTTGACCGCAGGTCTTCAGTAGACCGAGCCACCCCTCACTGGAGCCAGCGACCTTGGGTCCAAGCTGGTGAGCTTTTGCTCAAGCCAGGTGGGCCCGTGCTCAAGCTGGCAAGCTCGGGGTCTCGAACCTGGGTCTTCCACATCCCAGTCCGATGCTCTATCCACTGCGCCACCGCCTGGTTAGGCACCACGAAAGCTTTTTTGTGTGTGTGGTTACATCTCCTTTTCTTCCTCCTGTTCCTTCAAATCTGTTTTTTGTTTTGTTTTTTTTGCTAGGTCTTTCCCCAGTAGGAGTTCTCTGAATTTGACTGAGGTAACTTCACTTGTAAAAGGCTTTCCCATATCTCTCCCACTCATAGAGCTTCTCTGTGGTGTGACTACTCGGAGGCTGGGGGAGAGATAAACAAAAGTGGAAGTTGGTCCTGGCTGGCTGGATCAGCGGTAGGGCATCAGCCTGGCATGTGCAAGTCCTGGGTTTGATTCCTGGTCAGGGCACACAGTAGAAGTACCCATCTGCTTCTCCTCCCTTTCCCCTCTCCTTTCTCTCTCTCTCTTCCCCTCCTGCAGCCAAGTTTCCACTGGAGCAAAGGCAGCCCGGGTGCTGAGGATGGCTCCACGGCCTCCACCTCAGATGCTAAGAAAAGCTCAATTGCTGATTAACGTAGCAACGCCCCAGATGGGCAGAGCATCACTCCCTGGTTGGCATGCCAGGTGGATCCCGATCAGGCACATGCGGGAGTCTGTCTCTCTGCCTCCCCACTTCTCACTTCAGAAAAATATAAAACAAACAAACAAAGGCCACCCCACACTGTGCTGCCGTGTGACTCTTCCCACCGTTGGAGGCCCGGTGCTGGACAATCCCAGAGCTGGCCAGTTCTTCTTCCAACCCTCCCTGCAAGTGAAGGTCTTCTCCAACACAGGTGATCCACAGCTCTTTACAAAGACTGGCCTGTGCCCGTCTGAAGAATTTCTCCCCACACAACTCATTCCACCTCTGCTCAAGGTTTACATTAAACCAGTCTCTAATGTGACTCCCATGTCGCAGCATGGTAGCTTCGCCGATGGTGTACCCTATGGTTCAGCCAGGACTGTGCACATCACGGGAGTGAGCGCTCATCCTGTGACATTCTTAGAGAAATGCCCTGCTCAGAACAGGTAGCCTTATTCTCCACTCTATGCTAGTGGAGTGGATTTCTGACAGGGGGAATGTGGCATCCCATAACAAATGTGGTCTGACACAAGCAGGGATTAGCCCATGGAGCTGTGGGAAGAACACAGGTGTTAGAATCAGGACGTTAGAGGAAAGCTTGCAGGCCTCAAAGGTCACGGAACAGAGGAGACGTCACAGGGGAGAAACACGGTCTCCAAACCAGGCTTTGGTTCCTTGTGACAGTGAATGCTGTGACAAAGGGTCTGTCTTGAGACAGAACAATCTGGCTGGAACTGAACACAGTCTTCAAGAGATACTTAAGGACATGTGTACAAATGAACAGCAGTGAAAGCCAATGCTGTAGAGCAGTGGTTTTTAACCTTTTTACACTTGGGGACAGGAGAAAATAGGAGAACTATGTCTGGGACCCGACCCTGAAGGCAGAAATCAACCTGAGCATAAGTGAATGCAAGTAAGATCACCGGGCCTATAATCTCCAGAAAACATCACGGTGGTTAACTCTTCCGCGGGCCAGCACGAAATCTTTGGTGGGCTGGCGTTTGAAAAACACTGTTGTAGCCCTGGCTGGATAGCTCCCTTGGTAGGAGCACTGGCCTGAAGTGTAGAAGTTGCCGGTTCGATCCCCAGTCAGGGCACACACAGAAATGGATCAATGTTCCCATATCTCTTTCTTCCCCTCTCCTATCCTCACTGGCTGAAATCAATAAGTAAAAATTTTAAAAAAAGAAACGGAAGAGGGGAGGGAAAAAGGGTTAGAGAGGGAGGGAGGGGGAGGGGGAAAGATGGAGGAGGAGGGGGGAAGGGAGCAAGAGGAAGAAGGTGAGGGGGGAGGCGAGAGGGAAGGGGGAAAGAAGAGAACGGGACGGGGGAGGGGAGAGGGAGGAGGTAGGGGGTAGGGGGAGGAGAAAGGGGAAGTGAAAAGGGAAAGAGAGAGAGAGAAAGAAAGAAAGAAAACCACTGCTGCAGAATAGAAAAGAGGTAGGATTGGAAAGGTGGGGAACTGAGAGGGACCTGAGGGAACGGAAGAAAGGACAAGTGAACAAAGCATCAAAAACCGGGAAGGAGGCCTGACCTGTAGAGGTGTGCAGGGCATAAAGTATTGACCTGAAATGCTGAGGTCGCTGTTTCGAAACCCTGCACTTGCCTGATCAAGGCACATATAGGAGTTGATGTTTCCTGCTCCTCCCCCCTTCTCTCTCTCTCTCCTCTCTAAAACGAAAAAAAAAAAAAAAAAAAGCAAAGGAAAAGTGGGATGAGGTAAGCCACCAGTGCTGGTAGAAAGATACCAGAAGACACAGCACAGACTGCTGGCATAATGTGAAGCCAGCCCTGACGAGCCCCGGTGTCACCATTCCCATAGCTTCTCACCAGCGCCAGGCGTCCTTATGGTCCTCGCTGTGCTTGGAGCTGGGTCTACCCGTTCAGGAACCCTGGACTCCCCTCCAGCTCCATGTGGGAAACTACATGGGGCCGGGACACAGCAAGTCCTAGGAAGAAGAGCTGGTGAGTAGCCATCGGTGTTCCGGAAAAAAAACCCTCCATAGGAAAAAAATTAAATGGTAGAGCATCTGTCCAGTGTGTAGAAGACTTGGGTTCAATTTCCGGCCAGGGTGCATAGTAGAAGCGCCGATCTGCTTCTCCACCCTCCCCCTCTCCTTTCTCTCTAACTCTCTTCCCCTCCCACAGCCAAGGCTCCATTGGAGCAAAGTTGCCACGGGCTCTGAGGATGGCTCCATGGCCTCTTCCTCAGGCATTAGAATGGCTCTGGTTGCTATGGAGCAACACCCCAGATGGGCAGAGCATTGCCCATGGTGGGCATGCCAGGTGAATCCCAGTTGGGTGCATGTGGGAGTCCGTCTCTCTGCCTCCCCGTTTTTCACTTTAGAAAAATAAAAAAATAAAAGTTAAAAAAATTATACATTGAAAATAGAATCATGGAAGACGGTCCTGCAGGAATGATCACGTCAGGGTCTATAATTCCTGGAACAGTCAGTTCCCAGGAAATTTCAGTTAGAGAAAGGGTGCACAATCTAGAAACTAAGAAGCCAAGTATTTACATAACCACGCATCCATAGCCAGGCCACCTGGGATCTGTAGGGCAGAGTACAAGATTCATGACTTCAAATCCTTTATTTCCAAGCTTAGGGCAGTAGATTGGGGGCTGCTCCAGGAAGGGATGAAGCAGTGTCCACTGCTCGGCTTTCGTACCTACACTAACTACGTCAGGGAGTAGGAACCGTGCCTTCATAGGACCATGAAACAGAAAGCTGCCCCTTGGGAAAAAAGGGAAGAACAAAACCAAGCTGGGGAAAATAGGAAGCACACCACCCCCTGGTACCTATGCTCTTGTTAAGCACCTGTAACTCAGTGTGGGTTCGGCCTAAAAACTGTGTTCTAATCAACAGACTATGGCAAAAATAATAAGGCATTGCTTCTAAGATTCTATCTCAAATACAGCAATACTAAATTCTATCCTGGATGCTGTCTCTTGCTCATGGTCATGGAAGTCAATTGCCTAACCTTCTTACAAAGATGGTAACACAGCAAGAAACTGAGAAAGCACTCTGGCCAACAGCCAGCAAAGACTTCTTAGCCCAAACGCCTGCTTCTTGCTCACATGACTCTGAAAGAAGATTCACCTCCACTGAGCCTTCATGTGAGACAACAGCCCAGGGCAGTGTAATAGCAGGTCATAAAAGATTCTGAGCTACAGGTATTCAAGTAGGACGTGCCTGATTTGCCACATAGCCACAGGTAATGAGATCAGGGACTTACCCAGCGAGGACAGAAGCGCAAAGTTCTCCTGCATCACATCACAGTACAGGTGTCTCTGAGCCTCCTCCAGGAGCCCCCACTCCTCCTGGGAGAAATGCACCAACACATCCTCAAAGGTCACACAGCCCTGCCGTGATGGGGACAGTTGAGCTCACAGGAGGAACACCCTCTCTCCCCAGATCTCATTGCTCCCACAAGCAATCCAGAGTCCCTGGCCCCACCAGCCTCCCAACACTGAGGAGATAACAGCCCTTGGCATCCCTAATGCTTGCTCTTTCTTCACGTCTCTTTGATCACTGAGTCCAGCCCATCACATAACCAGGCAGGTGGGCCAACAGATACTATGTAAATTGAGTCTGGAAGGAAGGGCCCCAAATACTCCCCTGCCAACCAGTTCTCCTCCTGTCCAGAACCAGGCCTCCCACACACCTCCAAACCTGGGCTCAGCCTTATCCCATAAGCTCCTGTACTAGGGCCTTAAGGCCGTCGGTTCACAATCCTCCCTGGTCTCACTCCCACCCATTTTACTTCCCCAGTCTCCATTCTGCAACCAGAGTAAATCCTGTTTAATAAAATGTGTTATGGCCCTGACCGGTTGGCTCAGTGGTAGAGCATCAGCCTGGCATGTGGAAGTCCTGGGTCCGATTCCCAGTAAGGGCACACAGGAAAAGCTCCCATCAGCCTCTCTTCTCCTCCCGCAACCAAGGCTCCATTGGTGCAAAACTGGCCAGGGCGCTGAGGATGGCTCCATGGGCTTGCCGGATGGAGGTGGATCCTAGTCAGGCGCATGCGGGAGTTTGTCTCTGTACCTTCCCGCTTCTCACTTAAGAAAAAAAAAAAAAAAAAAAAAAAAAGTGTGTTACATAACCCCCTCCTCCGCTCCACACGTTCAGAACGGAAGCTGAGCTCCTGGGGCTGCAACTTCCAGCCTGACTTCCGCTCTCTGCTGTACGTCCCCCACCAGCCCCACCCCTGCCCCGCCCCAAATATAACGGAAACCTGATCACTTTCAACTGAGTTCCGCTTCCAAATCTTGGCATATGCATGTTCCTGGGATCGGAACATTCTTCCCAATGTCATTTCATGTATATAAGCCGTGACTTGGACTCAGAACTCTAAGGCAGGATCCCCTCCTGGGACTCCACGACAGAGAACCAGGAAAACAAAAATGTAGAAAGGCCCCAAGACACCACATCAGGTGAGGAGAAGCGGTGAGCATATAAAGGGTGTGAGACCGTGACGGGAACCTGCACACACCTGCAAGGGATTCATCCGCACTATCTACCCAACCACGGGGCCAAGTGGGCTGCGCGGCCGGCGACAACGGCGGGATCACCTCCGAAAGTCACTATAATATGGCGTCTAATGCTCTCGAGGCCCAGGTCGCAGCCCTCGGGGCGGGGGCGCCAGAGCTCGGAAGCCTTGGAGGGGCGTCTGTTTAAGAGTGGTGGGAATCTGAGGGAGGAGGGACCAGGGCCCCTTTTTAGCCCGTGAAGGGTGCCCATGCGGGGCCACGTGTTTCTGTCTGCTTTTTAAAGGCAACTGTACGTAGAAGGAAGTGCTCCAGAAACTAAGCTGAATTCCTGCCCTCAGCCACAGGAAGCGCCCCCTCTCCTGAGCCCTTATTGGTCCACCGAGAGGCCAAACCGTGAAGCATCTGCCTTCTAGGAATGGGAAATCATTCCGCTTCTGAGCGCAGGTGCTTTTCCCTTTTCCTTGACAGCCACCCAGAAAGGAAATTTTGCTTTCAGATGAAGTTATCCCGCAGGAGCCTGTTGCAGATGCAAACTGTGGCCTCACCCAGACCTGAGACGTTGGGGACGACGTGGATCGCTGCTTTAAGGAGTCCTGTGGCGGTCAGCGTTTACTCAAGTTAGAGACCCTGGGGGGGGGGGTAGGGTAGTGGGGAGGGGAGGCTTTGGCGACAGTGGGAAATACCAAGGTCCTCATGAGGATCTATATAAAAAGTGCCTATCACATAGTTAGTGCTCAGTAAATAGGAATTACACCAGTCCCCCCTTACGGATAGTTTCGCTTTCCGAAGTTTGTTACCTGTAGTCATCCATGGTTGGAAAATATTAAATGTAAGGTGACCAGTCGTTCTCCTTTACGAAGGATAGTCCTCCTTTTGTAAGTTCCATCCTCCCTGGAAAAGTGTCCTCATACACGTCCTCCTTTTTGATATTGGAAGACACCTGTAAATGTCTGTATTCAACCAATGCAGAGTCCATCCATGGTGTGTGATGTGACGTATTTGTATCTAAATGAATACTCTTTTTTACAGTTACTATTAAAATGATAGGCATGTAAGCATAATTACAATATGAAATATTACAATTGTTTTTATTATGCATTGATCATATTAGAGTTTTGTTGCCATGAATAAAATATTTTTTTATAATATTGTTTTCTTCCATTTATTTTTGTTCTTTTCACTGTAAAAAAGTTAGTCACCTTAAAATGGGAAAGTCCAGAAAGAATTCATAAATTGAATTACAAGATGAAATCTTGGCCCATCCTGCTCCATCAAGCTTCTTGTCTAGTATATCCACACCATATATCGGAAAAAAACATATAGGGTTGTACCGTCTTTGCTTTCTGGTATCCAATGAGGTTCTTGAAAGTATCCCTCATGTATTACTGTATTATTACTGGCATAGTGTTAAGATGACAATGCTTTAATGTACACTTCTATGGGAGGTTAAATTGAGGAGGCTTCTTTGCAGAATCCTTAGCATTATATAGCAAATAAAAAATACAACTCCCTGACTCAGTGAGTGGCCTGTAGGTTTTGATTAAAAGCATACATATGTACTATTTGGCTTACTTAGTTATTTCTCAAACAGCGGAGCAGGAGAGTATTGGGCAAACTAGTGAGTTACAAATGAGTTAGGTTTGCTCGCTTGTACTTTGCCTGATCGGTTCATGTGCATGGGGCAGCTTCACGTGCGAATGCTCTATGTGAGGGTGTGGGTGCTTGCTCTCAGGGAGCAGATGGCAAATTGTGGACTGACTGCCTGCTTGGGAGAGGCCATTGTTTGTTATTCTTTGCCCAGAGAAGGAAGTTTTCCCCTCCTGGCCTGGCCTGTTTTGGGCTTGGAAGTCCAGTCTGGGGGGGAGGGGAGGTCCCTACCTGCTTGTTCGCATGCAGTTGCGAGACTAATAAACATAGTGCCCCACCATTTTGTCTTCACAGTTGCTTTAGTGTCTGTCTGAACCCAATGTGAACCTGCATGGCCACTGTGGGTTTCTTTAAACTCCAGGTAAACATGTTGCCCAAGAGATGCATTACTGTAGGCCACACATTTCGGATCTTGGGAACATCAGGATTAACTACCCTCTGGCCTAAGTCGAGTGGAGTTGCATGGTTTCAAGTTAGTGACATGGGATGATATCATCTAGTTCACGATCACCAGGACCTTCCTCTCCCCTTTCTGTCCCCTCCTGCTGACCCTCAGGGTAGGTAGACCCAGGTACAGATACGTGATTATGAGATGGCCCATCTGAGGTTTCTGGTCATGAGGACCTGTCTTCATCAAAACACCATCACCAGCTTGACCTGTGGTGGCGCAGTGGACAGAATGTCCACCTACAATGCTGAGTTCGCTGGTTTGAAACCCCAAGCTAGCTTGGTCAGGGCACATACAAGAACTACTACAAGTTGATGATTCCCACTCCTACTCAATTCTCTCTCTTTTCTCTAAAAAAAATAAAATGAAATCTTTAAATTTTATTTTTATTTTATTCATTTTAGAGAGGAGACACAGAGTGAGAGAGAGAGAAAGAGAGAAAGGGGGGAGGAGCTGGAAGCATCAACTCCCACATGTGCCCTGACCAGACAGACTAGTGCAGGGCTTTGAACCGGCGACCTCAGTGTTCCCAGGGTGACGCCGGTTCGAAATCCTGGGCTTACCTGGTCAAAGCACACATGGGAGTTGATGCTTCCTGTTCCTCCCCACCTTCTCTTTCTCTCTCCTTTAAAAAATGGATAAATTTAAAAAAAGGAAAATTTAGTTTCACAGTGGCTTCTTCTGTATCATACATACATCTTTATCTCAACATAAAAGCATTTCATAACTTAAGCCTTCATATTTCTCCTAGACTCGTGCTGCTTCCAAGCAGAGACAACTGTAGAACAAAGACTTTTAATCAGTGTTTTCAGACATACCCTCAACTATCTAACTCTCTTAATATTGGTCAGAAGTGAATGTGCACACAAGACAAATAAGGTAACAAGGCTCTCTGATTTCTGCAACACTCCCCGCTCCTGTATAAGGAAGCGATGACAGATTGCCATAGATTTCTCATGTAATGTGAAAAGAACAGTGATTTTATTTGTCTTTCCTTCTGTCTCTTAAATATCCCTGAGATAACTTTGGAGTTACAAACTAGAGAGAAAAATGTGGCTGAAGGTTTTGCTAAGTGCACAATAAAAACTGGATCACTCTCCGGGATGAAATCTCAGATGCAGAATGAGCTTCTAGGCTGAGTTAACTTCTAACCTGAGTCATTATTACATCAATAACTGATATCCTGCAACAGGTTTTCCCACAGGGAAGAAAACTAGGGGCCCGGGGGGTGGGGGGCTTTTCTTTGATATAAATGATCAGATTCTGGAAAAGCATTCTCCACAGTCTGTACATTCAAAATGTCTTTCCACAACAGGAATTCTTAGAGGTTGACTGAGGATTGTCCTCCTGGGGAGGATCTTCCCACTTCTGTTCCGACAGAATTTCTTCCAAAATGAACCCTTTGATGCTGGGTGAGGGATGAGCTGCTACCAAAGTCCTTTCCACATTCCCTGCATTCATAGGGCTTCTCCCCGGTGTGGATGATGGCATGTCGAATGAGATGTACCTTTTGGCAGAAGGTTCTGCTGCACTCCATGCATGCATACGGCTTTTCTCCGCTGTGAATCCGCTGGTGTCGTGTGAGGTATGACCTGTGGTTAAAGGCCTTTCCACACTCACCACACTCATAGGGTTTCTCTCCACTGTGAATCCTCTGGTGCCTGGTAAGGCCTGACTTCCGGTTAAAAGCCTTCCTGCACTCCGTACACTCATAAGGCTTCTCTCCACTGTGAATCCGCTGGTGTCGTGTGAGGCCTGACTTCCGGTTAAACGCCTTCCCACACTCTGTACACTCATAGGGCTTCTCTCCACTGTGAATCCTGTGGTGCCTGTTGAGGCCCGACCTGCAGATAAAGGCCTTCCCACACTGCGGGCACTTGTAGGGCTTCTCTCCACTGTGGATCCGCTGGTGCCTTTTGAGGTATGACCTGTGGTTGAAGACCTTCCCACACTCACCACACTTACCGGGCTTCTCTCCCACGTGGATGCTGACATGTCGAATAAGGTCTTTCCTCGTGCTGAAGGTGTCCTCACATTCTTTACACTCAAAAGGTTTCTCTCCGGTATGGGCCCTTTTGTGCAAGATCAACGTAGAGCAGTGGGTGAAAGACTGACCACATTCAGTGCATGTGAAAGGCTTCTCCCCGGTGTGGATGATGGCATGTCGAGTGAGATTGGCCCTCTGGCTGAAGGCTTTGCCACACTCGATGCACTCATAGGGCTTTTCTCCTCTGTGAATCCGCTGGTGTCTTCTAATGGATGACCTGCTGTGAAAGGACTTCCCACACTCGCTGCACACATAGGGCTGCTCGCCATTGTGGGTCCGCTGGTGTCTGGTGAGGTGGGACTGGCGGTTGAAGGCCTTGCCACATTCTGTGCTCTCACAGGGCCTCTTCCCTGTGTGGACTATGTGGTGCTTAAGTAGGTGGGTGCTCTTGCTGAAGCTTTTACCACACTCTGTGCATTCATAGGGTTTCACTCCAGTGTGAATCTCTTTATGTCGAACCAGGAAGCATCTTTTGTTAAATACTTTCCCGCATTCCTCACACTTGTAGGGCTGTTTTCCTTCATGAATGAAGAGATCTGTCACTGGTCTGCACAAGTCTCGTTCACAGAGAGCATCTGCTCGAGAGACCAGCTCCTGGACAGTTCCAGAGTACAGACTGCTGTTTCTTCCTAAACTGCTATATTCAGGGCTCAGTGTCCCAGACAGCTGTGTCCTCAGGTGGCCCATCTCTGGTTCTAGGTGCCCTTCCTGAACTGCTGATAAGCCATCCTGGTCCCTGCCTTGCACGACCAGGGTGTTCCCTGACACTCGCTGAGTCAGTTGTTCCTGGAGTGAGATGTCCTCAGACAAGGCCTGATGGGTCCTGGGTCTTGCGGTGTCACCTGTGGGAAATTTGGAATTCAATACACAAAAGGCCTGTTAGTGGTAGAATCACAAAAAAGAAACAAAAACACCATTTCAGTGAGAGCAATGGGGTGAAAACTGTGGTCCGTACCTGCTATTTGCCAATCTCAAACTCAGGTGTGCAATTTCTTTTTTTGGTTCTTGGATCCCTCCAATTTTTTTATTTTTATTTATTTTTATTTTTTTACAGGCACAAAGAGAGAGTCAGAGAAAGGGATAGATAGGGACAGACAGACAGGAACAGAGATAAATGAGAAGCAGCAATCATTAGTTTTTCATTGTTGCCGTTGCGACACCATAGTTGTTCATTGATTGCTTTCTCACACGTGCCTTGACCGCGGGCCTTCAGCAGACCGAGCAACCCCTTGCTGGAGCCAGCGACCTAGGTCCAAGCTGGTGAGCTTTTGCTCAAGCCAGATGAGCCCACGGTCAAGCTAGTGACTTCGGGGTCTTGAACCTGGGTCTTCTGCATCCCAGTTCGACGCTCTATCCACTGCGCCACCGCCTGGTTAGGCGGATTCCTTCCAACTTTTGAGGGGAGACCCTGAGGGAACAGATAAATGGGCGACAGAGTGTCTGGAGACTGGGGGTGCAGGTAAAGAGAAACAAAGACACGCTGTGTGGTGAGTTTGCTCGTAGAAAGAACATCTCAAGATGCTCCAAGGGGCCAGTGAAGGGACATTCATGCAGCTGAGATGGGAATCAGGAAGGTCAGAGGGGCTTCCCAGATGGGGTGCCTTATGAGCTCTATCTCGGGAGAGCAATAGAAGTAACCATACAGAGAAAGTGGGAAGCCCATCTCACCAAGCCTTAGGACAAGAAAAAGAAAGGCACAGTCCTCCCAGAATCAGCAAACGACAGTGCCGGAGAAAATGGGGCTGGCGAGAGTTGAGCCCTGAGATGGGATAAGTGTCCTTACAAGAGACACAGGAAGGTTTGCTTCTTCAGTCGATCATGGGAGGACAGAACAAGAACCATCTGCAAACCAGGAAGCGGGCCCTCACCAAATTGGCCAGTTCCTGATCTTGGACTGTCCAGCTTCCAGAACAATCTGTGGCATTCTTGTTGTAATAGCCCAGATGAAGATAGTAGGGTAAGAGTAATGCTCTCACTCTTGCATTGGTGATGTTGAGTGTATTATTATCAAGAAGAAATGAATGAGCCAATAAAATAAATAATTTAATTAATACAACAATCAATCAAGGTCCTTTATGAATCAGGGATGACAATGTGTCATAAATCAAGGTTTATGATTAAACTGTACAGGAGGTCCACTCTATAAAAGTGAAGAGGTCACATGGGTATTGTGGTTAAGATCATGGTTTCTGACCACAGAAACCCTGAACTCAAGTTCCAGAAGGACTCAATATTAGCTTTGTGGTGCCTGGCAATGTACTCAAATTCTATAAGCTTTCATTTTCTCTTCTAGATAATAAAGTTAAAAACAGCCCAACCAGGAGGTGGCTCAGGGGCTAGGGTGTCGAACTGGGTCGTGGACAACCCAGGTCAGAAAACCAGAGATCGCCTGCTTGAGTGCAGGCTCACCAGCTTGAGTGCGGGATCATAAACATGAACTCATGGTCGCTGGATGAGCCCAAATATTGCTGGCTGGAGCCCAAGGTCACTGGCTTGAGCCGAAGGTCGCTGGTTTGAGCAAGGGGTCACTTGGTATGCTATAGCCCTCTGGTCAAGACACATATCAGAAAGCAATCAGTGAACAACTAAGGTGCTGCAATGAAGAATTGATGCTTCTCATCTCTCTCCCTTCCTCTCTGTCTGTCCCTATCTGTCCCTCTCTCTGTCTCTCTCTGTCACAAAAAAAGAAAGAAAAAGATCAGTGCACATTAGCTTTAATCTTTTTTTATGGCTTAGTCACAGAATGAACTTCTGGACCTTGCCAGCAAACACGTAAGAATGTGTGAGGACTTAACAGTAGAAAGAATGGGCCATGAGATGTTTGATGAGCTAAGATTTGAGCGGCAGGAAGAGTAGGACGAGAATGGAGGCCCAGTGAGAACGGGCTGACAAACCAAGAGGACCAAACTCTAAAACTCAGCACCATCAGAAAGACAATGGTACAGTGTAAGGTCATGTGGCACGGAAGTCAAAGGAGGGTTGGCTCTGGAATCAGAACTTCTCGGCTCAAAGTCTGCCTGGACGAAGCCAGGGTTAACTGAGAAGATGCCTGTAAAGCACTCTGCACAGTGCCAAGCATGGCAAGCGCACTCAGACACTGTGGGCCATGCTGTCTACGAAAATTAATAGCAAAGCAGTAACCCTGTGTGGAGCAGATTCAGTGCTGTGTTTGGTAGAGAGGGACCTCCCCACAGGGACTTGTTTGTTTTTTTTTTCCTGAAGTGAGCAGCTGGGAGGTAGAGAGAGAGAGAGACTCCCGCATGTGCCCGATATGCCCACCAGGGGGCGATGCTCTGCCCATCTGAGGCATTGTTCCACTGCAACTGGAGCCATTCTAGCTCCTAAGGTGGAGGCCATGGAGCCATCCTCAGTACCCGGGCCAACTTTGCTCCAGTGGAGCCTTGGCTGTGGGAAGGGAAGAGAGAGACAGAAAAAGAAGAGGGGGAAGGATGGAGAAGCAGATGGGCACTTCTCCTGTGTGCCCTGACTAGGAATCGAACCCAGGACTTCCACATGCCGGGCCGAATCTCTATCCACTGTGCCAAGCAGCCAGGGCCACATCGGCACTTCTTACTTCCCCAAGCAAGGACCTAACCATATATTTATGCTGAGTTGTGAGTGGACAAAGTAACAGAAGAGGCAGAAAAGAAGTGGAGAAGGCAGGTTCTCTGAGAAGGTGTGATCTAGATTCTGGTGCAAGAATTGGCTGTGGTCGAAGCGAAGATATCCTCCTTGCAGGTGAGAAGGGAAGCTACACACAGGAGAGATTTAGGTTTAGAAGCAACACAGGACAAAGTCTCTTATTTTCAATATGAAATTATGCTGAGGCCCTGGCCAGTTTGCTCAGTGGATAGAGCATCAGCTTGGAGTGTGGATGTCATGGATCTAATCCCCAGTCAGGGCACACATGAGATGTGACCATCTGCTTCTCCACTCCTCCCTCTCCCCCTTCTGTCTCTCTCTTTCCCTCTTGCAGTTAGTGGCTCAACTGATTTGAGCATTGGCTCTGGGCGCTGAGGATAGCGTGCTCGGTTGGTCCAAGCATCAGCCTCAGGTCCTCAGGATAACTTGCTTGATTCAAACATTGGCACCAGGTAAGGGTTTGCCAGGTAAATTGCTGTTGGGGCACATGTGGGAGTCTGTCTCTGTATCTTCCCTCCTCTCACTTAAAAAAAAACCAAATAAATAAAAATAAAAGAAATTATGCTGAGATATCAGTGGTGTGACAAGAACATACAACTTTCCCAGGTCCACAGGCTGCTGTGCACCACAGCTCATGTTAAGATCAGGCAGCTGGAGCCAAGAATGCAAATGTTACCTAAGAAGACACCTCCCAACTCCCTCCAGAAGTGGTGAGGAGTGGGGCAGGGGCTGGAGAAAGGGAGACAAAAGGACCTCAGGTCAAAAGGCTGCATGTATGCCACAAGAAAATTCCCACACATTCCAGAGGTAGTGGTCACCTTGTGGTCTTCAAGTGGCCACAACCCCCACCCACCTGGCCGGTTGTCGGCACCCACCTGGACAGGAGCTTGAGAAGAGCCCTTTCTTCGATGTCTGTGACTCTGGATGGTGCTCCAGTGGGTAGATCAGTTCTGGTTCAGACACAGGACAGTCTGTTCATGGGGAAAGAGAGAGAAAAAACAGGAAATTGGGTGAGCAGAAAGAAAAGTGCTCCATCTAGGCCCGGACTTCA
This sequence comes from Rhynchonycteris naso, assembly GCA_037038555.1. NCBI lineage: Eukaryota > Metazoa > Chordata > Mammalia > Chiroptera > Emballonuridae > Rhynchonycteris > Rhynchonycteris naso. The sequence goes on from CM072997.1 coordinate 238,637,691, forward strand.
GGACATAGATGAGACCCTAGAACAAAGCTGCTCCCTTCTGTGTGAATAAAATGCTAAGAGATCTAGAAACCAAGGGCAAAAACACCACCAAAGAGGCTCAAACACAGTAGACATCAGTGCCGGCTGCGTAGACAGCACTAGTTCCTCTTGATTTCCACCCTATGCTATCCCAACACCGTTCAGACATTCAGACGTATCTCCTGAAGGTGCTTTCGACTTAACCCTTTAAGAAGTGAGTTTTTTTTCATGCTTGCTGACCCCTGGGAGTTTTTTCAAAAAATAGAATTAGTTCCAGTTACAGTTTTATTAACTTAAAATCATGTTCATTAGGCCTGACCAGGCGGTGGCGCAATGGATAGAGCATCAGACTGGGATGTGGAGGACCCAGGTTCGAGACCCCGAGGTCACCAGCTTGAGTGCGGGCCCATCTGGGTTGAGCAAAAGCTTGCCAGCTTGGACCCAAGGTCGCTGGCTTGAGCAAGGGGTCACTCAGTCTGCTGTAGTCCCCAGGTCAAGGTGTCACTCAGTCTGCTGTAGTCCCCAGGTCAAGGCACATATGAGAAATCAATCAATGAACAACTAAGGAAGCACAACGAAGAACTGATGCTTCTCATCTCTCTCCCTTCCTGTCTGTCTGTCCCTCTCTGACTCTGTCTCAGCAACACACACACACACACACAAAAATGTTTGTTTGATAACCAATGTATGGAAACAAGGACATACATTTGCCTTTTTTAAAATGTTGCCTTACACATTTTTAAAAACTTTTTGTACAGTCATACTCTGGATGGTCAGGAGGCACGAGGATGTGTATGAATGTTCATGCTACTCAAAAAAGTTCATCTAAGCCAGGGGCCTCAACCTCCCTGTGCATTAGTAACACCTGGGGCACCTGGCCGCCAACACTGACCCATATTCAAATAAAATATCTGAGGCAAGGCTTGGGCATCAGTAGACTTTGTTATCTTAAAAATGGCATCCCTGCCTGACCAGGCGGTGGCACAGTGGATGGAGCGTCGGACTAGGATGCGGAAGACCCAGGTTCAAAACCCCGAGCTCGCCAGCTTGAGTGCAGGCCCATCTGGCTTGAGCAAAAGCTCGCCAGCTTGGACCCAAGGTCACTGGCTCCAGCAAGGGATGGGTTGGTCTGCTGAAGGTCCGCAGTCAAGGCACATGTGAGAAAGCAATCAATGAACTACTATGGTGTCGCAACGGCAACGAAAAACTGATGATTGATGCTTCTCACCTCTCTCCATTCCTGTCTGTCTGTCCCTATCTATCCCTCTCTCTGACTCTTTCTCTGTCCCTGTAAAAAAAAAAAAAAAAAAAAAAAAAAGGCATCCCCGATGATGGGTATTCTCAGATTGCTATTATGTGACCTATAAGACCAGCCACTCTGAGTAAAGAGAAAGTTTTCGTCTAGAGGAGGCCAGGTGGGGCGCCTGCAGCTCCTGTTGTCCTGAAGCATCTCACAACTTCTGCCAGAGACAGCCTGGTCGTCAGGACCAAGGACAAGAAGCAAAGAGGCAGATAACTGGGTGGGCACCTGTCAACCCAGGAGCCAGCCTCACTTCTGAGCTGCATGCTCAATGAGGTGATACGTTTACTGCGGGGTGAAGACTGAGCTGGTCTTCCCTGAGCAGCCGCACCACAGACTGCTCAGGGAAGGACTCTGTGGAGCGGTCAACGGCAGAGGGACCAGGAGAAATGGAACACTCACTTGCAGATCCTGGACCAAAACTCAGGATGAACCTGTCGTCACTAAGCAAATGTTTACTCATGTCTGCCGTGGCTGAGGACAGGTGAAGGAGACCTTCCTTCTACTCTGTCAGGAGTCCTGCTCCCTCCAACCTCAGGACCTTTGTACATATCACCCCTTCTACCTGGAAAGAGGTTTGTTGCCCCACTTGTTCCTTCTATCCCACTCTAACCCTTTCGGTCTAAGTACAAATGCCACTTTCTGATAAACTCCACTGAATGGTGACTGCGGGGTCCAAGGGCTTCATCCATCTTCCATGTTCACATGGAATTTTTAGTACTAGCAGTGAGTCAAACACTAACATTTCAAGGACGTCCTGTTTCCAGTTCTGCATCTAAAAAGCCTGGGAGTTGCCACGCCCTCCTGACAAGGAGAAAAGTGCACAGACTGAAATACCAACATGTCTTCTCAGGACAGGAACACGGGAGGGCACAGAGGGCAAACTGCTACACCCCAGACTGGAGATGGCAGTCCTGGCTCAGAGCAGCAGGGGTGCACGGGCTGCTAGGACAGGCAACCTGAGCTGTGACTGATCAACGTGGATGGTGGCTCTGTGCAGACAATTCGAAGGGGACAGGGGGGCACTATCAATACTGAGATTAACATCCAGGAGTCTGACCAAGTTTCCGCAGCAAATACAAACAAAAAAAGAAATCCCCTTTGGCCTCTGGCAGGGGGAGAGAATCACCTTTAAAATATACCAGAGCGCCTGACCTGTGGTGGCGCAGTGGATAAAGCGACGACCTGGGAACACTGAGGTCGCCAGTTCAAAACCCTGCACTGGTCTGGTCAAGGCACATATGGGAGTTGATGCTTCTAGCTCCTCCCCCTTTCTCTCTTTCTTTCTCTCTCTCTCTCACTCTGTGTCTCCTCTCTAAAATGAATAAAATAAAATAAAAAAATAAAAAATAAAAAAAATAAAAAATAAAACCTTATAAAAATATATATACCAGAGCATTAAGCTCTTTTTTTTTTTTATGTTTCTCAAGTGAGAAGTGGAGAGGCAGAGAGACAGACTCCCACATGCGCCCGACTGGGATCCACCTGGCATGTCCACCAGGGGGCGATGCTCTGCCCATCTGGGACATTGCTCTGTTGCAACTGGAGCCATTCTAGTGCCTCAGGCAGAGGCCATAGAGCCGTCCTCAGCGCCTGGGCCAACTTTGCTCACATGAAGCCTTGGCTGCAGGAGGAAGAGAGAGAGACAGAGAAAAAGGAGAGGGGGCAAAGATGGAGAAGCAAATGGGCACTTCTCCTGTGTGCCCTGGCTGAGAATCAAACCTGGGACTTCCATATGTCGGGATAATGCTCTACTGCTGAGCCACCTTGCCAGGGCCCAGAGCATTAAGTTCTTAACAAGGCTTGCCTTCAAGAGAAACTAGGTAGTTAACCAGAGCCTAAATGCTTTATCAGAGCCTAACTGATCTGGGGAAGGGGAAATACCCAAGTTCAATCAATTCTAACCACCCTATCTTACCTAAAGGGGACAACATAAATACTGAGAAACCCTTGTGAAGTCACAGTCCAGAGGTGCAGGTTCACTAAAAGACTTAATTCTACTAATAGGACATAGGACACTCTCCCTATGTCCACACCTCACCGTTCCATTTCTAAAGGCCTATTTATCGCAGTTACTTTTACCCAGAGTACATCATATCCAGGTATCAGGAATAAATGCTAAGCCTGACTGGTGGTGGCACAGTGAATAGAGCATTGACCTGGACACTAAGATGCCAGGTTCAAAATCCCAAGATTGCTCGCTTAAGCACAGGCTTGCCTGCTTGATCATGGAATCACCAACATGATCCCATGGTCACTGGCTTGAGCTCCCAGGGTCAAGGCACGTAAGAGAAGCAATCAATGAATAACTCAAGTGATGCAACTATGAGTTGATGCTTCACATTATTTCTTTCCCTTCCTTTCTATCTCTTTCACTAAAATAAAATAAATACACGTAAGTGCTAAAAGGCAAAAACCAAAACCTGAAGACATAAGAGCAAGCATCAGAAATAGGTATGTCAGAGATGCTAGAATTATCAGATCAGAAATTTACAATAACAATGATTAATATGCTAAGGACACATTAACAAACAAAGTAGAAAACATGTAAGAACAGATGGGCAATGTAAGCACAGAGATGGAAATCCTAATTAAGAACAAAAGAGACATGGCCAGTTGGCTCAGCAGTAGAGCATCAGCCCAGCGTGTGGAGGTCCTGGGTTCGATTTCCGGTCAGGGCACACAGGAAAAGAATCAATCTGCTTCTCTACCCTTCCCCCTCTTCTTCCTCTCTCTCTCTCTTCCCCTCCCACAGCCAAGGCTCCATTGGAGCAAAGTTGGCCCGAGTGCTGAAGACGGCTCCATGGCCTCCGCCTCAGGTGCTAAAGTAGCCTGGTTGTCAAGCAATGGAGTAACGGCCCCAGATGGACAGAGCATCACCCGATAGGGGGCTTGACAGGTGAATCCCGGTGGGGGCGCATGCAAGAGTCTGTCTCTCTGCCTATTTCTCGATTAAGAAAAAAAAAAGAACAAAAAAGAAATGCTACAGACCAAAAACACTGAATAATGCCTTTGATGGGCTTATTAGTAGACTGCAAACAGCTGAATAAAGAATCTCTGAGTTTGCCTGATCAGGTGGTTGTGCAGTAGATAGAGCATCAGACTGGGACGTGGAGGACCCAGGTTCGAAACCCCAAGGTCGCCCAAATGTCCATCAGTGGACAAGTGGATTAAAAAGCTGTGGTACATAAACACAATGGAATACTACATGGCTGTGAAAAAGAAGAAAATCTTACCTTTTGTGACAGCATGGATGGATCTGGACATTGTTATGGTACGTGAAATAAGCCAGGCAGAGAAAGAAAAATATCATATGCTCTCACATATATGTGGAATCTAATAAACAAAGTGAACCGAGGAACAGAATAGAGGCAGAGTTGGGGTCACAGGGAGCAGAGGGATAGTGGTCAGAGGGAAGGGGGATGAGGGGATGGGATCAGAAAAGGTAAAGGGATTAGTAAAATTATATATACATAGCACAGAGAAACAGATCACAGGACAGCAAATCTTAGAGAGAAAGGGTAGAGAGTTAGGGGGAACGGAGCAAAGGGGGCGTAAATAAGGACACGGGTGGGGGGTGAGCGAGTTATATTCAGTGGGACACTTGAATCCATGTAAACACAATAAATTAAAAATTAATAAAATAGTCTGACCAGGCGGTGGCGCAGTGGATAGAGCGTCAGACTGGGATGCAGAAGACCCAGGTTCGAGTCCCCGAGCTCGCCAGTATGATCATGGGCCCATCTGGCTTGAGCAAAAAGCTCGCCAGCTTGGACCCAAGGTCGCTGGCACCAGCGAGAGGTTGCTCAGTCTGCTGAAGGACCACAGTCAAGGCACATGTGAGAAACAATCAATGAACAACTATGGTGTTGCAACTGCAACGAAAAACTAATGATTGATGTTTCTCACCTCTCTCCGTTCCTGTCTGTCTGTCCCTATCTATCTATCTCTCTGACTCTCTCTCTGTCCCTGTAAAATCAATAAATTAAATTTAAAAAAATAGTTTCATCTTTAAAAAAAAATTAATAAATTAAAAAATTAAGTGAAATAAAAAAATAATAATGTAAAATAAATAAATAAATGGAAATTAAAAGAAAGAAATGTGTTGGCCTCAGAAAGCATGGTCTGCGTGACCGCTTCCTTCTACAGAATAGCTATGGCAGAAAAAGCCATTGTGAAAAGACAGTGACAGCAGCCGATCCGCACAGAGACACCAGGACAAGAGACACATATGCCAGGCCATAATCACCCTTCCTTAAGTTCCTACGCCCGTCCCTCAAAGGGCCCAGCTGGAATGCCTGCATTTGAGTTCCATGAGACACGCCTAGTTCCTTCCAACACATCTTCATCCTTTTGGCTGTGGCCAAAGGTTAACTATACCACAAACAAAAACTAGGACCTATTGAAAATTAATATGAAGGGATAAAATACCCCCTAACTTTTTTTTCTTTCTTTTTTTTTTTTTTGGTATTTTTCTGAAGTGAAAAGCGGGGAGGCAGAGAGACAGACTCCCGCATGCGCATAACAGGGATCCACCCAGCATGTCTACCAAGAGGCAATGCTCTGCCCATCTGGGGTGTTGCTCCATTGCAACCTGAGCCATTCTAGTGCCTGAGGCAGAGGCCATGAAGCCATCCTCAGCACCCAGGCCAACTTTGCTCCAATGGAGCCTTGGCTGTGGGAGGAGAAGAGAGAGATGAAGAGAAAGGGGAGGGGGAAGGGTGGAGAAGCAGATGGGCACTTGTCAGTGTTCCCTGGTTAGGAATTGAACCCGGGACTTCCACACACTGGACCAATGCTCCACTGCTGAGCCAACCAGGCAGAGCCTGTGTGAGCAGTATATATTTTTTACCCAACCCTCCCTGAGATACAAGGAGACAAGGCAGGAAAGAAGTGAGATCCAAAAATGAGTGAAGCTGAGGGGAGAAACGTGGGCAGACTACCAAGAGGGTAGGCTCTCGACCAGCCAGGCCTGGGGCCAGGGGGCAGAATGAAAGAGATGAGAGGCCTCCGCCATGGCAGAGTTGGGAAGGACTTACCCAGAGAGACCAGGAGCCTCAAGATCTCCAGCATCACCTCCTGGTACAAGGTCCTCTGCATGGGGTTCAGCTGTCCCCACTCCTCCTGGGTAAAAATCACAGCCACATCCTCAAAGGTCACAGGTACCTGCAAAACCAAATAGAGGCAGCAGTGTTAGTCTTGGAGCTGCTGGATGACATCAGAGATGTAGCTCTTGATGGAAAAGGGGCAGAGAGACCAAACACCTCCTGAGGGCCAATCTCTGTGCCAGGCTCAAGAAGGCAGACACCACCTGACCAGACGGTGGCACAGTGGATAGAGCGTCAGACTGGGATGCGGGAGATCCGGGTTCAAGACCCCGAGGTTGCCAGCTTGAGCGCAGGGCCCATCTGGCTTGAGCAAAAGCTCGCCAGATTGAACCCAAGGTCGCTGGCTCCGGCAGGGGGTGGCTTGGTCTGCTGAGGGCCCGCGGTCAAGGCACGTGTGAGAAAGCAATCAATGAACAACTATGGTGTCACAACGGCAATGAAAAACTAATGATTGATGCTTCTCATCTCTCTCCATTCCTGTCTGTCTGTCCCTATCTATCCCTCTCTCTGTCCCTGTAAAAAAAAGAAGGCAGACACCGCTTCACACTGGTGACAGAAGGGTAGGAGACAGAATCGTCTCATGCAAACATTAGGTCAGAACTGTCCTGGGTGGACTGTGAGGGCCATAATGGAAAGAACTCTCAGATGTCCGAGGAATGGAAAATGCAAACTAAGGACAAAGAAAACAATACAAATCACACTTAAGACTCACAGGACCTCACTGTTGCCTGCTTCAATGCTGAGGGACTTACCTGTTTTGTTCAAGTGACTGGAAGCCCCCAGCTCCGACATCATGCTTAGATGTAAATCTAATTACTATTTTTTAAGCAAGAGGAAGAGACAGAGAGGGAGAGAGAGGGACAGACAAAGACAGAGAGAGAGAGAGAAAGGGACAGAAAGACAAGAAGAAAGAGATATGAGAAGCATTAACTCATAGTTGCTACACCTTAGTTATATTGATTGCTTTCCTATACGTGCTTTGACTAGGGGGAAGGAGGGACTCTCCAGCCTAGCAAGTGACACCTTGCTCAAGCCAGAGACCTTGGGCTTCAAGCCAGTGACCAGGGGGTCATGTCTATGATCCCACACTCAAGTCGGTGACATTGCGGTTTCGAACCTGGGTCATCAGCATCCCAGGCTGACACACTATCCACTGCTCCACTGCCTGGTCAGGCTACATCTTACAACCTTTTCCCATTTTTTCCCTCTTTTTTTTTACAGGGACACAGAGAGAGTCAAAGAGAGGGATAGATAAGGACAGACAGACAGGGACGGAGACAGATGAGAAGCATCAATCATCAGTTTTTTTCATTGTGACACCTTAGTTGTTCATTGATTGCTTTCTCATATGTTCCTTGACCGCGGGCCTTCAGCAGACCGAGCAACCCCTTGCTGGAGCCAGCGATCTTGGGTCCAAGCTGGCGAGCTTTTGCTCAAGCCAGATGGGCCTGCGCTCAAGCTGGAGAGCTCGGGGTCTTGAACCTGGGTCTTCCGCATCCCAGTCTGACGCTCTATCCACTGCGCACCCGTCTGGTCAGGCTAAATCTACAATCTTAAAATCAACACTCGCCTTCGGTGTGAACATGGATGGGGACCTCACTTCATTTGTTGGAACTCGATTTCTGGATTAATACAATAATTCTCACTCAGCAACAGTTATAAGGATTAATTAAAAAATATAGCCTGGCCTGTGGTGGCACAGTGGATAAAGCATCAACCTAGAATTCTAAGCTCACTGGTTCAAAACCCTGGGCTTCCATGCTCAAGGCACATATGACAAGCAATCAATGAACAACTAAGGTGAAGCAACTATGAGTCACTCCCCCCAGCCCGCTCTGTGAAATCAGTAATTAAAATAATAATAAAAAATTATTAAAAAGAATATATATATTTGTAGTAGAAACTAAAGTGGCCACAGCCTGTGAGGTCAATACCATCATCATCTTCTGGCCAGTCAGAGACCTGAGGTCCAGGGAACTAGCTCTACCAGTTTACCCAAAATTTACAGGCATCGTGAACAGAGGCAGAATTTGCCAGAAATGGGGCAAGCAGGGAAGGAGCCATTGTAGGCTGAACTCCTAGGAAAGACCATCTCAAAATAAAAGACAGCTGAGCAGAGGCCAAAAGAATGTACCGTGGGCCTGGCCTGAATTGGCACAGTGGATAAAGCGTGAACCTGGAATGCTGAGGTCTCCAGTTCGAAATCCTGGGCTTGCCTGGTCAAAGCACACATGGGAGTTGATGCTTCCTGCTCCTCCCCCCTTTCTCTCTCCCTTCTATCCATCTCACTCCTCTCTGAACTGAATAAATAAAATCTTTAAAAAACAGAAAGAGCCTGACCTGTGGTGGCGCAGTGGATAAAGCGTCGACCTGGGAACACTGAGGTCGCCAGTTCAAAACCCTGCACTGGTCTGGTCAAGGCACGTATGGGAGTTGATGCTTCCTGCTCCTCCCCCCTTTCTCTCTCTCTCTCTCTCTCTCTCTCTCTCTCTCTCACTCTGTGTCTCCTCTCTAAAATGAATAAAATAAAATAAAAAAAAAAAAAGAAAAAAAAAAAAAACAGAAAGAATATTAAAAAAAAAATTGTACCATATTTCCCCAGGTATAAGATGCACTCTCTTTTCGAAAAATTCCGGGTCTAAACACTGGGTCCACCTTATACAGTGCTGGTAGTATGTTTTGTTTTCTTTTTTTTTTTTTTTTACCAGTTTTGACAGTAATGAGGAGTTGTATGAATTTTATGAGTAAAACTGGAGTCCAATAACTTTATATAATTTTTCCCCTCAAAATTGGGCCTCAAAATGTAGGTAAGTCTTATACATGGCGAAATACGGTTATAGGCAACAGGGACAGCCTAAGGTCAAAGGCCAGTGCAAAGGAGATAGGCAGGTGGGTTTGGAGTGGGGTCCGAACCAGCAGGTCACTGTGGCGCCCATGGGATTTACAAGAGGGAGGGGAGCCTGACCAGGCCGTGGCGCAGTGGATAGAGCGTCAAACTGTGACGCAGAGGACGCAGGTTTTAAATCCCGACTTGGCTGGCTTGACTGTGGAATTATAGACATGACCTCATGGTCACAGGCTTGAGCCCAAGGTCACTGGATTGAGCAAGGGGTTACTCGCTCTACTGTAGCCCCCACGTCCACACCCGTCTAGGCACTTAATGAGAAAGCAATCAATGAACAACTAAGGTGCCACAATGAAGAACTGATGCTTCTCATTCTCTCTCCCTTCCTGTCTGTCCCTCTCTCTGACTCTCTTCTGTCTGTCACAACAGCTGTCCTGCTCACAGTGACTGAAACCATATCACAGAAACGACAGGGCTGTAAATACACAGGCAATGGTGGACCTGGGCTCCACCCCCGCGAAGGAGGCCTATCCGAACCAGCAATGCCCAAAACTCTCACCCACTGACCTGCGCTGGGTTCGCCCACGCGGCCGCCATCATAGGGGACTTCGGAATTCAAAGCGCCCTGGTCCTGGGGAGGCGGAAAGCGAGGGACATTCCGCTACCTCAGGCGACGGCGCCCCCTTCGCTGTCAAAAGCAGGTCGGCCTTAGCTGACCCGCAACCGGGGAGGAGGGAGGGGGCACAGGACTGTGACGTTTTGACCAAGGGAACCAAAACTCCCGCCCCCGCACGGACCCTGCTTACAGGAAACGGCCCAATCCTATTGGTCCAGCGCTAGCGCGGACATCGTAGCCTACTGGGTGATGTAGTTTTTGCCCTACAGACAACCCAGGGCCACTTTTCACAGTGGGCACAACTTGGGGGGACAAGGGACAGGGCGATCGAGACTCAGGAGCCAAAGACCTTTCTCCTCCCGGAGTCAAGGCATCAACCCTCAACTCCTAACTTCTCTTTGAATTGCCTTAGAGGGAACAGAACTGCCCAAAGCAACGCCGCAAGTCCCGCCCCGTACCTTTTCCAAATGCAAGGTCCTCCAACTTCTGGTCTAGAACGTGTGTGTGTGTGTGTGAAAAAGACAGAGAGGGCAGAGAGAGGGACAGATAGGGATAGACAGAAAGGAAGGGAGAGATGAGAGGCATCAATTCTTTGTTGCAGCTCCTTAGTTGTTCGTTGATTGCTTTGCTTTGTCATATGTGCCTTCAGGGGGAGGGGCAGCAGAGCTAGTGACCCCTTGCTCAAGCCAGTGACCTCGGGCTCAAGCTGATGAGCTTTCCTCAAACCAGAGGAGCTCCAGTTCAAGCCAGCGACCTCAGGGTTTTGAACCTGGGTCCACTGCGTATCAGTCTGACACTCTATCCACTGTGCCACCTCCTGGTAAGGCCAGAACCTTTATTGGGTTTCCCACAGGATAGGAAAGGCATAGCCAGAGAAACAGCTTAGGTCTGGCTGGTTTTAAATACTGTCAGCCTCCCACGGGGCACAGGGTCTTCCCCATTTGTCTGTTACCAGGCCCTGTGATGACCAAGACAAAAGGATATTGTCTCTCAAAGAGTAAGAGTCAGAAACAGGAGGAGGTTCCATTTAGGGACTTTGGGTTGTTTGATTTGCATATGAAGGACATGGGCTCCTGTGAGAAATTGGTCATCTCTAAGAATTGGTTAGCCACCCCCACCCCTCAAAAGAATTGGCAAGGTCTGCAAGGAGCAGTGTCCCCCACAATGATCAAGGCCAGGGATTCAGAGCATCAAGAAAACAGATAAAAAGAATATAGTTTAGCCTGACCTGTGGTGGCGCAGTGGATAAAGCGTCAACCTGGGAACACTGAGGTTGCCAGTTCAAAACCCTGCACTGGTCTGGTCAAGGCACATATGGGAGTTGATGCTTCTAGCTCCTCCCCCCTTTCTCTCTCTCTCTCTCACTGTGTCTCCTCTCTAAAATGAATAAAATTTAAAAAAAACAGATTAAAAAATAAAAAAATATATGTATATAAAAAAAGAAAAAATATAGTTAATACACTTAATGGGGTAGCCATTGCAGGTCTTTGAGCAGAGTGGTGATGTTATCTGATTTGCTTTAAAAGGATCACTCTGGGTGCTGTGTGAAATTGAAGACCATGGAAGGGGCAAGAGATGATTTATTAAGAAGTTCACACTGTTTTCCAGTGTGTGAGGATGATGACCTATACCAATATACTGACGGGGAGGTGGTTTATCACAAAGTATGAATAAGTTGATCAAAGAACACAGCAAGTGCCTGACCAAATGGTGATGCAATGGCTAGAATGTCGACCTGGGACTTAAATTCCTGGGATGCTGAGGATCCAGGTTCAAAACTCCAAGGTGGCCGGTTTGAGTGAAGGCTCATCCAGCTTGAGTGTGGTTTAATAGACATGACCCCATGGTTGCTGGCTTGAGCAAGGGGTCACTTGCTCTGCTGGAGTCCCCGGATTAAGGTACATATGAGAAAGCAATCCATGAACAACTAAGGTGCTGCAACTACAAGTTGATGCTTTTCATCTCTCTCCCTTCCTGTCTCTCGCTAAAAACAAAAACAAAAACTATCCATACCTGCAGTGTCTCCTTCAAATATTAGGCACATTCCTATACTATGTATCCCAGAAATGTTTTACTACATGGAAATGTTCATATAATTGTTTTGCTGTAACACAGTCTAGGCCAAGTCCAGGGGAATGAACTGTACAGGAAAGTGTTAAGCAGGCCCCAGTTGCTGAAATGCTACACATTCCTAAGATAAACAGGCCCTTGACTTGCCTCAGGAAAACAGCCTTAAACTCCCTTAGTTGCCTGGTACCTGACCCTAGATTGATGAAGGCAAGGAAACAGTGACTCCATTTGAGACCTCAGAGAGGTAAGTGAGAGAGGTGTGGGCTTTGGATTGGTTGGTTTGCATGTAAAAGACATGCTCACAGGGTAGTCTTTTTCTACCTCTAGAAATCATCTAGCCCCGGGAGGAGCAGTCTCCAGTATAAGCAAGATGCCAGATGCCAAAAGCCAAAACATCAGAAAAGATACACTTAATACATGGAGCCTGACCAGGCGGTGGCGCATTGGATAGAGCGTCGGACTGGGACATGGAGGATACAGGTTTGAAACACTGAGGTTGCCGGATTGAGCGCGGGCTCATCTGGTTTGAGCAAGGCTCACCAGCTTGAGCCCAAGGTCACTGGCTTGAGCAAGAGGGTCATTCACTCTGCTGTAGCCCCCCTTCCCCCAGTCAAAGCACATATGAGAAAGCAATCAATGAAAAACTAAAGTGCCGCAACGAAGAACTGATGCTTCTCATCTCTCTCCCTTCCTGTCTCTGTCCCTGTCACAAAAAAAAAAAAAAAAAAAACCAAAAATAACATGGATCTCCAAACTATAAACAGAGTGGACAGGAATTTTCTTCAAGTCATCCAGCAGTTAAAAACAAGGCCAGGAAGTATAACCAGGTAGTCTGACTAGAAGACTCAGGCTCTTGTTACCGTCCATTTGGATTTATGTGAGAAAATTTGATTGAGATGTGTAACATAACCTGAGAGCAAACATTAGAAATTTCTTTTTTTTTTTTTGGTATTTTTCCAAAGTTAGAAGCAGGGAGGCAGTGAGACAGACTTCCTCATGTGCCTGACAGGGATCAACCCGGCATGCCCACTCAGGGCGGTTGCTCTGACCATCTGGGGCGCTGCTCTGTTCCAACAGAGCCATTCTAGCACCTGAGGTGGAGGTTATGGAGCTATTCTCAGTGCCTGGGACAACTTGCCCCAATGGAGCCTTGGCTGGTGAGGGGAAGAGAGAGACAGAGAGAAAGGAGAGGGGGAAGGGTGGAGAAGCAATGGGCGCTTCTCCTGTGTGCCCTGGCTGGAAATCAAACCCAGGACTTCCACACACCAGGCCAACACTACCACTTAGTCAGCCTTCCAGGGCCCATTAGAATTCTTTTAACCTGAAAAACACAAGGATGACATTCTGATCCCTCCAGAGGGACCCCAACTTCCCACAATGGAGACAGGGAAGGCCACCCGTGGGCCAGAGTGTGAGTACAAAGGATGCTTCACCCAGAGACCAGGTTCCTGTATGTCTCCAGCACCCTGTCTCTGCACAGGATAATCCAGTAAAACTATATACAGATATCCATGAAGGTGACTAAGACTGCAACACACTCTTTAATCTCAAGTTATGCACATTTAATGATACAGGAATTTGTTATGACCCCATCTTCTTCAATTTTCTCTTTCTTGAAGCAAAGGCTACAAGTTTCAACAGTGGGAACAGAGTTAAATGAGAAATCATTGAAATCTGTGCAATGGAAACACACAGCATTAACCTGGCCATTACATATTTGTAGAAATAACAGGAAACAAAGGGGGGTATTTGCAAGCTGCATTACTTGGAGACATATCTATATATGCAGAGAGACAAGGTCCTTTCTCACCAGACATTCTCAGTACTTAAGTCATCATTGAATTCCGGCTTATTGGTCAGAATTTCCACCGTGACTTAACGGTTGTTTTACTTAAAATTGTTTTCATATATATGAGTCTTGGCCTCAAAGTCATCACTTATTTTTTTGTTGTAGCATACTGTATTCAATGTTAGATATTTGAACTCACTCAACGTTTTAGTACAATTCTAGTCACTGTGAAGAGCTAACAAACGCAGCAGGCCTTCAACTGCTGTCCTTTGTGCTTTAAAGTTTGTCCTGGGCAGAGTTTGAGACCTTAGTTTTCCTACCAATCCCTGAAAGGGTGAATGACTCTGGTGTGCCTATTGTTTGTGTCAACAATGTGGCATATGCTGGTGACTTGCTGTCTTCTGGAGGTCTAGAATTTTGGTTATGTTCTAGACCTGTAATGGCAAACCTATGACACGTGTGTCAGCACTGACACGAGTAGCCATTTTCAATGACACGCGGCCGCATACCAGAGAAGTATGGGGCCACATGCCAAGAAGGACGTTTCATCCTCAGCTCCTGCACAGCCAGGTGCAGTAGCCGAGGATAAAACATTTGCTGTAGTGTAGACCCTCTGTGCCAGAGGCCTGTAGGCCAAAACATTTTTGTTATTTAAACTATAAATATCGCGAAATTATGTTGCTTTTTTTTCCGGAGTGACACACCACCTGAGTTATGCTTGGTTTTCTGGTGAATTTTGACATACCAAGCTTAAAAGATTGACCATCACTGTTCTAGACAAAGAGTGCCCAATAATATCCGTGGGCACTGAGTCTCTATTTAGCTTCTCTAGTAGACATTTTGCACATACTGTCATAACTCATCGATGAAGCTTAAATTAAGTTCTCAGAACTCCTAAAACTTGTCCCTGATTCTTCCTCTGGTCTTTAGTCCTTGAGCCTTTTCCCTTGGCCAAGTTTGCTTCGTATTCTTTTGCTGTAATAAATTGTAGCCATTGAGTATGATAATAACATGTTGAGTCCTGGTAGTCTTCATAGTAAATCATCACACCTGGGGTAGTGTTGAGGACTTCCCACACAATCATTCATTATCACTTGTATTGTAAAGTCTTATAGATCTGGCCTTAAAAGGTATATATGAGAAAGCAATCAATGAACAACTAAAATGCCTGAAGAATTGATGCTTCTCATCTCTCTCCCTTCCTGTCTCTCTGTCCCTACCTGCCCCTCTGTCTCTATCACATGCAAAAAAAAAAAAAAAGGAAAAAAGTTAAAGACCAACCAGTGGGGCATAAAAGAAAGCCGGAGAGGTCCTAGACAAGTTAGGGAGTGGGGGTATGTATTCAAACCCCAAAGAGGAAGACTAATCTTGGTAGAGGACTGACCCCTTCTTTGAGACGCTAATATGGTTTAAAAGGCTGGGGAATTCTACACAGAAACATTTCCTAAAATACACAACTCTGGAAAATCTGGAGATCACACCCAGTTATAATATTTGTTCTTAGAAATGTATGTGGATACTAACATAAAATACTGTAAGCCAGTGGTCCTCAAAGTGTGCGCCAGGGAGCACTGGTGCACTCTAGATTTCCAGGTATGCCATGGTATTTCAAAGAGATATGTGCCTGTTGGTGACCAAAAAACCAAAAGGGTTTTTGGAGTTTAGATTTTTGGAGGACAGAGGTGTGGGGAATTGGCTGTAAGCCTTCCATTCCTCCAGAGAATCATGACTTTGGACCATTAACAGTTTTGTCTGTTTTCTCCAAGTCCTTTGGCATTATAAAGTAGGCAGAGAAACAGAAGATGTATAAAAGAATCACATGGAAAGTGAAAAATTCAAAAAGCTGAACTGCAAATTCACTGGGTGGCCTCAACAGATTAGATATGAAAGAAAAAAAAATCAGTCAGCTCAAAGAACGATCAAAGAAAAGTAGTCTGAGCAACAAAGAAAAACAGATTGGGGTAAAAATATAGATGCGAGCCTGAAGGATCTGAGAAGCAAAAACAAGAGATTTATCATTCATGTTACTGAAGTCCCTGCAAGGGAGGAGAAAATGGGGGGCTGAATAAAGTAGTTGAGGAATTAATAATCGAGGGCCTGGCCAGATGGCTCAATGATAGAGCATCAGCCCAGCGTGTGGAAGTCCTGGGTTCAATTCCCAGCCAGGACATAAAGGAGAAGCAACCATCTGCTTCTCCATCCTTCCCCTTTCCCCCTTTTTCTCTCCCTCACACCCCCCTTCCCCACAGCCATGGCTTGAGTCCAGCAAGATGGCCCTGGCTGCTGAGGATGGCTCCTGGTCTCTGGTGCTAAAAATAGCTCAGCTGCCCAGCAACGGGGTAATCAATGCTCTAGATGGGCAAAACATCACCCCATAGGGGACTTGCCAAGTAGATTCCAGTAGGGGCACATGCAGGAATCTGTCTCTCTGCCTCTCCTGCTCTCAATAAAAATTTTAAAAAAGTCTGACCTGGCGATGGTGCAGTGGATAGAGCATTGGACTGGGATGCGGAGAACCCAGGTTCAAAACCCTGAGGTCGCCAGCTTGAGTGTGGGCTCACCAGCTTGAGCGCAGGGTCACTGGCTTGACCGTGAGATCTTCTCATTTCTCTCCCTTCCTGTCTGTCTGTCCCTATCTGTTCCTCTCTCTGTCTCTGTCACAAACAGAAGAAAAAGAATGGGGAATGTAAAGAGATCCAATAAAAGTAAAGTTTCTGCATGTCAAAGTGCTAATGTTGATGTTCCTAGGCTGTGAGGCTGTGATAAGTTTTATATATATATATAACAAAATACTAAGAGTAATCACAAAAATACAAAATGATACACTCAAAAACATCTTAGCTATATCAAATGGAATTCTAAGAATATATGTAATCCAGCCTAACCAGGCTGTGGAGCAGTGGATAGAGCGTTGGACTGGGATGCTGAAGACCCAGGTTTGAGACCCCAAGGTTGCCAGCTTGAGTGCGGGCCCATCTGGCTTGAGCAAAAGCTCCTCGGCTTGGACCCAAGGTCGCTGGCTCCAGCAAGGGGTTTCTGGGTTTGCTGAAGGCCCGTGGTCAAGGCACATGTAAGAAAGCAATCATTAACAACTAAGGTGTCTCAACAGCAACGAAAAACTAATGATAGATGCTTCTCATCTCTCTCCGTTCCTGTCTGTCTGTCCCTATCTATCCCTCTCTCTGACTCTCTCTCTGTCCCTGTGGGAAAAAAAAAAAAAAAGGATATATGTAATCCATAGGTAGTCAAAACAACAGGGTAACAATCAACAGAGAACGCACAAAAAATATCATGAAATGGCAGACTTAAGCCCTAACATATAAAAAATAATTTTAAATATAAATGGTCAAAATATACTAATTTAAAAGGATGAAAAGAAAAAGACCCAAGTATATGCTATTCACAGAAACTTAATTCAAATATAATGATAGAAATATGGTTGAAAATAAAATTATGGGAAAACAAAACTATGCAAACATTAACCAAAAAATGAAATAGAAAAAAGAAATGAAATAGAGACTATATTAATGTCAGATAAAGTATACTTCAAAGTAAAGAAAATATACAGGGCAAAAAGGGGCATTAAATAAAGATAAAAGAGTCAACAGACCAAGATGCCACAGCAATCCTAATTGTGTATGCACTGAACAACAAAGCTTTGAAATACACAAAGCAAAAACTGATAAAACTTAAAAGAGAAACAATTCCATAATTATATTGCAGGACTTAAGCACTCCTCTTTCAGCTATAGATAGAAATACTACACAGAAAATCAGCTAGGACATAGAAAATTTGAATAACATCTTCAACAAACAGGATTGTGTAGACATTTACAGAAACCCCATCCAACAACAGTAGAAAACACATTTTTTTCAAGCAGCCTTACAGAAGATTCATCAAGGTAGACTATTATCATGGATCATAAAAGAAAACAACAAATTTAAACAGCCAGATCAAACACTCAACAAACTAGAAACCAATAACAAAAAGAGAACATGAAAATATACCATACATGAAAAAAGTAAACAATGTATTTATAAATAACCCCTGGATTAGAGAGGAAGTCTGAAAAATAAAAATTATTTAGAACAGAATGAAATGTAATTAAAACACATTATAATTTGCAAAATGAAGCTACAACAGTGCTTTTAGGAAAAATTATAGAATTTAAAGCTTACATTAGAAAAGTAAAACTAAAGTCAATAATCTAAGCACCCACCTCAAAAAACTACAGAGAAAAACAAGAAACTACAGGGGATAAAACAACCAAAGCAAGTAGAAAAAAGAATAAAATTAAGATCAGAAAATCAGTGAAATTAGGAACAGAAAGATAGTGGAGCAAAAACTAATATAAAGTGCTGGTTCTTTGAATATTTGAATAATCCAAAAAGTGATAAATATTAAGAAAATTGACAAAGATAAAAAGAAAGCTGAAACATTTCCAGTATCATGAAAAAATACAGTATGTAAACAGCTTCTGCTGCTATCAAAAGAGTAATAAAGGAATACTTGAAGCAAATAAAAAAATTTAGTTGAAATGGAATAATTCCTAGAAAAGGATATAGAATGCAAATTCATCCAATATGAAATACAGTGTGTCTGTAAAGTCATGGTGCACTTTTGACCAGTCACACTGTAGATACTCTAAATAGTTCTATCCATATTAAATAAAATAAATACATAATTAAAAAATATCCAAAATAATAACCTCCAGGACTAAATAATTCACTGGAGAATGCTACCAAACATTAAAAGAACAAATAAAACCAATTCTACACAGTCTTCTGAACAACAGAAGGAACAATTCTCAACACATGTTGGAAGGCCAGTATCACCTATATATCAAAACCAGACATTGACAGTAAAAAACAAAAACCCAAGAAACAAACAAAACCCAAGAATGAAGGTACAAAAACCCCCACAAAACCTAAATATTATCTTTCATGACAATGGAGAAAATCTTACTTAATAAAAATACTAAAATATTGAATATTGTAATATATAAAAATAATTACACTCCATGACCAAGTGGGGCTTATTCCAAGGATACAATGCTGGTTCAACATTTAAAACATCACATCAGTGTCAGAAAAAAAAAACCCAAAACATAGTTATATCAACTGACAGAGAAAAAGCATTTAACAAAATTCAAAGCCCATTCATAATAATGAAAAAACTCAGCAAATTAGGAATATGGGAAACTTTCTAAACTTAAGAGATCTCTATGAAGAAAACCTTAAGAAAAACATCATACTTAATGATGAAAAAACTGAATATTTTCCACTAATATAAGGAACCAGGTAAAGATATCTTTCTCAGTACTGTTCAACATTACATTGGAAATCTTAGCTAGTATAATAAGACAAGCAATAAAAAGATATAGAGATGAAAAGAAAACTATCACTATTTGCAAATTATACTTCTATGTAGAAAAATTCCAAGCATTCTATCAAAATAAATGGTTACAGTTCAGCAAGATTGCAGGATGCCAAAATGACATCCAAAATCCATTATATGTATCTGTATACTATCAAAGGTTTATAAAAGTTGTACAAGACCTGTTAATGAAATTTATAAAACAGTAATGAAATAAATCACTCTAAAGATATACCATGTTAAATAACTGGAAGACCCAATACAGTAAAGATGCCTATTCTCAGCAAATTGATCTGCCAATTTAACTCTATCTTTATCAAAACTTGATAAAGATTATTTTTTTGTAAAAAATACCAAGCATATGTAGAAATTTTTATAGAAATTCAAAATAACCAGGAGTGATAAGATTTAAATAAAAACTATGGAGAGAAGAATCACTTTACCCAATTAAAAATTTTAGCATATAATAGCAACCAAGTAAACCAATAATAAATAGTAAAGGCCCAAGAAAATGTCTAAATATTATGTTTTTAAAACCACATGAAGAAAAGGTTTCTTCTTTAAAAATCAAAGCCTTAAACAGCGCTCATAAAATATGACTGTTCATATGTGTACTCTTATCTCCTCAAACAGAAAGGTGTTTGATGGTTCAAGCCTTCGTATCTCTCACAAAAATTAACCTCCGTTAAGAGGAGAGACAGTATTTTAGAACAGAGACGATGTTCAATGAAAGTTTCCAGACCTGTCCTCAACTGTCACATTCTTTGGACACTGGACAGCAATGAATGTATGTACAAGACACATAGAGACCCTAGGTCCTTCACCTCTGAAACACCTCTCCTGCCAATGAAACTAAGAATTCCACGAAAAAGTGACATTGGCGTGACAAGGAGTCGAAAAGAAACTGGATGTAGTTCATTTTCTCTTGTCTCTCCCTTCTTTGTAAAGAAAAATTCCTGAGATAGCAGTGCAATGTAAACTAAGGAGAAAGACGTAGCTGAAGGTTTTCTAAGTGCCTAATGACCACTAGGTCTCTCTCCTGAATGAATTCTCAGATGTAGAATAAGGCTCTAGGTGGGGTCCATTTCCAAGATGACTCATTAGATGACCACTGATAGCCCACAACAGGATTTCTCATAAAGAAGAAAACTGGGGGGTTTCTCTTTGGTACGAGTGATTAGATTCTGCGTAAGATGTTGCTTCTGGCAGAACATTTCCTAAAGGGTTTACATTCAAAAAGTCTTTCCCCAGCAGGAGTTCTTGGAAGTTGACTGAGGACTGCCCACTTGTGAAGGGTTTTCCCACTTCTGTGACACTGACAGGGTTTCTCATAGTATGAACCCTCTGATGCTGACTCAGGGACGAGCTACGACTGAAGGCCTTCCCACACTCACTGCACTCATAGGGCTTCTCTCCAGTGTGGATAATAGAGTGTCGGATAAGGTTAGTGCTCCAGCAGAAGGTTTTTCCACACTCCACGCATTCGTAGGGCTTCTCTCCACTGTGAATCCTCTGGTGCCGGGTGAGGCCTGACCTGCGGTTGAAGGCCTTCCCACACTCACTGCACTCATAGGGCTTCTCTCCAGTGTGGATGCTGAAATGTCGAATGAGGTCTGCCCGGTTGCTAAAGGCCTTTCCACATTCTTTACACTCAAACGGTTTCTCTCCAGTGTGGGCCCTCTTATGTAAAATAAAGGTGGAGCAGTGGGTGAAGGCCTTCCCACACTCCCCACACACATATGGCTTCTCCCCGGTGTGGATCCGCTGGTGCCTCTTAAGGTAGGACCTGTGGTTGAAGGCCTTCCCACACTCGAGGCACTCAAAGGGCTTTTCCCCCGTGTGGATGACGTAGTGGTGAATGAGGGCGGCGCTCTCACAGAAGGCTTTCCCACACTCGGTGCACTCGTAGGGCTTCTCCCCAGTGTGAGTCTGCTGGTGCCACATGAGGTACGATCTGTGTTTGAAGACTTTGCCACATTCGAAGCACTCATAGGGATTTTCGCCGCTGTGGATGATGTAGTGTCGGATGAAACCTGGCCTGTCTCGGAAGGCTTTCCCACATTCCTTGCACACAAAAGGTTTTTCTCCTGTGTGGCTCCTGTTATGCAAGACAAAAGTCGAGCGGTGGGTGAAGGCCTTTCCACATTCGTTGCACTTATAGGGCTTCTCTCCACTGTGAATCCGCTGGTGTTGTGTAAGGTGTGACTTGCGGTTGAAGGCCTTGCCACACTCCATGCACTTATATGGCTTCTCCCCTGTGTGGACCATGTGGTGCTGAAGGAGGTAAGTACTCTTACTGAAGGTTTTCCCACACTCGGTGCATTCGTAAGGCTTCACTCCTGAGTGAATCCTCTCATGTCGAGCAAGGAGGCGTTTCTTGTTAAATACTTTCCCACATTCATTGCATTTAAAGGTATTTTCCTCTTCTTGAATCATGAGACCTTTACCTAACTCACGTGAGTCATGGTCAAGGACAGCCTCTCCCAGAGGGACTGGCTCCTGCACCATCCTTGAACATACCCCATTAGCTGTTCCTAAGCTGCCACGTTCAGAGCTGGATTTCCTAGAAAGCTTTTCCTTTTGCGACTCTGTCTCTGATTTCAACAGTCCTTCTTGCAATTCCAATGGCCCATCCTCATCCCTGGTTTGGTCCACCTGGAAGTCTTCTGGGGGTTCAGCTTCTTCTGTTAGTTGTTCTTCAAGTGAGGCACCCTCACACAGGGCAGGCTCACAAGTAGTAGGTCCTGGGTTCTTGGGATGTCCTTTCTCACCTGAAAGAAATCCATTACACAACAGAGACTGTTAGTAAAGCCAACATAGAAAAAATAATAAGGGCCTGGACAGTTGGCTCAATGATAGAGCGTTGGCCTGGCGTGTGGAAGTCCTGGGTTCAATTCCCAACCAGGGCCACAGGAGAAGCGCTCATCTGCTTCCCACCCTTCCCCCTCTCCTTCCTCTCTATCTCTCTCTTCCCCTCCGGCAGCCATGGCTCCACTGGAGCAAAGTTGGCCCGGGCGCTGAGGATGGCTCCATGGCCTCCACCTCAGGCGCTACAATGGCTCTGGTTGCAACAGAGCAATGCCCCAGATGGGCAGAGCATCACCCCCTGGTGGGCATGCTGGGTGGATCTCAGTATGGCACATGAGGAAGTCTGTCTCTCTGCCTCTCTTTCTTCTCACTTCAGAAAAATACAAAAGATTTTTTTTAAGAGAGAGATAGGCCTGACCAGGCAGTGGCACAGTGGATAGAGCGTCGGACTGGGATGCAGAGGACCCAGGTTCGAGACCCCGAGCTCACCAGCTTGAGCGCGGGACAATCTGGCTTGAGCAAAAGTTCACCAGCTTGGACCCAGGGTCGCTGGCTCCAGCAAGGGGTTACTCGGTCTGCTGAAGGCCCGCGGTCAAGGCACATGTGAGAAAGCAATCAATGAACAACTAAGGTGTCGTAATGACAATGAAAAACTAATGATTGATGCTTCTCACCTCTCTCCGTTTCTGTCTTTCTGTCCCTATCTATCCCTGTATCTGACTCTCTCTCTCTGTTCCTGTTTAAAAAAAGGAAAAGAGAGAGATAGAAGGGAAGGAAAGAGATGAGAAGCATCAACTCGTAGTTGAATCATTTTAGTTGTTCCCTGATTGCTTCTAGTACGTGCCTTGACTGGGGACTCCAGCTGAGCCAGGAACCCATGGCTCAAGTCAGCGACATTAGCCTCAAGCCAGTGACCATGGGATCATGTCTGTGATCCTGCTTTCAAGCCAGATGAGTCCAGACTCAAGCTGGAGACCTCAGGGTTTCAAACCTGGAACCTCAGCATCCCAGGTTGAAGTTCTATCCACTGTGCCACCAAGTGTAGCAAGAAAGATGTGAGGAAGAAGAATAATCAGCAAACTTGAAGATAGGAGAATGGAAATTATCATGTCTGAAATAGGAACAGAAGAGACTGAGGAGCCTGACAGGTGACTGACGTCAGGTTTTAAACCCTGAGGTCGCCAGCTTGACTGCAGGCTCGCTGTATTGAGTGTAGAGTCATGAACATAATCCCAAATCACTGGCTTGAGTCCAAGGGTCAGTGGCTTGAGCAAGGGGTCACTGGCTTGACATGAGTCTCCAGGTGAAGACACATCTGAGACGCAATCAATGAACAACTAAACTGATACATCACAGAACACACATGCACAAACCCAGAAGTTACAGTCTGCTATACACCTAGGCTATGTGACATAGCCTACTGCTCCTAGGCTACAAACCTACACGGCATGGTACTGTACTGAATACAGCAGACAAGTTGCAAATACTTACAATGGTTAAGTAATTATGTGCCTAAATATATCTAAACAAAGAAATGATGCAATAAAAATACAGTATAAATAATAAAAAATATGCTATAAATCATACTGATTATACTGAAATTATAATCTTTTTTTATTTTACTTATTTTATTTTTCTTTGTTTTTAGAGAAAGAAGAAGAGGGAGATAGGGGGAAGAGAGAGGCATCAACTTTTTTTTTCTTTTATCTTTATTTTTATTTTTTTTACAGGGACAAAGAGCGAGAGTCAGAAAGAGGGATAGATAGGGACAGACAGACAGGAAGAGAGAGATGAGAAGCATCAATCATTAGTTTTTCATTGCCCTTGTGACACCTTAGTTGTTCATTGATTGCTTTCTCACATGTGCCTTGACCGCGGGCCTTCAGCAGACGAAGTAACCCATCTTGCTGGAGCCAGCGACCTTGGGTCCAAGCTGGCGAGCTTTTGCTCAAGCCAGATGGGCCCGCGCTCAAGCTGTCTAGCTCGGGGTCTCGAACCTGGGTCTTCCGCATCCCAGTCCGATGCTCTATCCACTGTGCCACCGCCTGGTCAGGCTTATTTATTTATTTTTAAGTGAGAGGCAGGGAGACAGAGACAGACTCCCATATGTGCCCTGACTGGGATCCACCTGGCAAGGCCCCTATGGGGTGAGGCTCTTGCCATTTGGGGCTGCTGCTCTGTTGCTCAGCAACCGAACCATTTTAGCACCTGGTATAAGGCCATGGAGCCAGTCTCAGTGCCTGGTGCCAACTTGCTCAAACCATTTGAGCCATGGCTACGAGAGAATAAGGGAGACAGGGAGGGAGAGGGAGGGAGACAAGGAGGGAGAGGGAGAGAAGGAGAGAGGAAGGGAGGGAAGGAGGGAGGGAGGGAGAGGGAGTGAGAAAGAGAAGGGAGAGGGGTGGAGAAGCAGATGGGTGCTTCTCCTGTGTGTGTCCTGACCGGAAACTGAACCTCAGACTTCCACATGCCGAGCCAATGTTCTACCACTGAGCCAACCAGCCGGGGCTGAGATTATAATCCTATGGGACCACCATTGTTATGCAGTCTATCACTGACTGAAATGTTGTTTTATGGAGCATGACTGTATTAATAAAAGGCATAATATAACAAAAACACATAACTTTTAAAAACTTATATATGTAACAACAGCTCCTCAAAATATATGAATCAAGAACTGGCCGGTAATGCAGTGGACAGAATGTTCTCCTGGAGTGCTAAGGTCACTGGATCGATCCCAAGGGTACTGGCTCAACCGCGAGGCTGAAGGTTCATGCCCCGGTAAAGGCATATATGAGAAGCAATCAATGGGTGCACAACTAAGTGGAACATGAGTTGATACTTCTCTCTCTTCCTTTCCCTTGCTCTCAAATCAAGGAAAAAAGTGACAGAATGAGAGGAAGAGACAGTTCTACAATAACAGATGAAGGCTTTAATACCCTAATCTCAATAATAAAACAACCAGACAAAAGATAGGAAAAAAATTGAAGGCCCTGGCCTGGTAACTTACTTGGTTAGAGCACTGTTGTGATACACCAAGTTTGTAGGTTCTATCCCTGGTCACAGCACTTACAACAATTAACCAATGAATATATAAGTAAGTGGAATAACAAATCAATGTTTCTCTTGCTATCTCACCCCAGGGATCCATGACCAGTGGTCCCCTGAAGGTCTCAGGGCTGTTGGGTCCTCCAGTGCCCACATTGTGGCTCCTACTTAGACAAGGGCTTTGGGAGAGGTCTTCATTCATCATGCACGGCTCCGGCCCAGGCTCCAGTTGGTTGATCAGCTCAGTTCTGGGAACAGGACACCCTGTTCATGAAGAAAGAGGACAAAAGCATTTTTTTTTTTTTTTTTACAGAGACAGAGAGAGAGGGATAGATAGGGACAGACAGACAGGAACGGAGAGAGGTGAGAAGCATCAATCATTAGTTTTTCGTTGCCGTCGCAACACCTTAGTTGTTCATTGATTGCTTTCTCACATGTGCCTTGACCGCGGGCCTTCAGCAGACCGAGCAACACCTTGCTGGAGCCAGCGACCTTGGGTCCAAGATGGCAAGCTTTTGCTCAAGCCAGATGGGCCTGCGCTCAAGCTGTCGAGCTCAGGGTCTCGAACCTGGGTCCTCTGCATCCCAGTCCGACGCTCTATACACTGCGCCACCGCCTGGTCAGGCAAGCTAAAAGCATTTTTATGAAAGGAAATAAAACCTCTTAATCTAGTCTGGGACTTCCGGATATGGACAAAACCTCCCAATGAAGCTGTTCCCATCCATACAATGACATGTGACCTGGGTAACAAATATCTCTCATACTAACATAGAGTTATTTCTAATACAATGTCAAAAATTTATACAAAGAGAATAATCACAGATTCAGCAACTCAAACATGTTATATTGTTTCAAAATTGAAATGAATTAAACAACTGACATCCTGGCCCTGGATAGTTGGCTCAGAGGTAGAGCATTGGCCCAGTATGTGGAATTCCCAGGTTCAATTCCTGGTCAGGGCACACAGGAGAGGTGCTCATCTGCTTCTCCACCCCTCCCCCTCTCGCTTCTCTCTCTTTCTCTTTCTCTTCTACTCCCCGTCCTACAGTCAAGGCTGAATTAGAATGAGTTGGCCCTGGGCATGGAGGACAGCTCCATGGCCTCAGCCTCAGGCTCTAGAATGGCTCCAGTCACAACGGAGCAACTCCCCCTGGTGGGCATGCCGAGTGGGTCCCAGTTGGGACACATGTGGGAGCCTGTATCTACTCCCCCTCCTCTCAGTAAAAAATAAAAATAAAAAAATACCTGACATACTTAAAATAGTGACTCTTTTCAAACAAAACAAGGTATGTGTCTTCACTGACCTAGGTATTTTCATAGATCCGAATCAAAGTTTTACATTGTTCTTCATACAGACCACAGACGGAATGAGGATTCTATCTCGGGGTTTCTCCTAGCACTACAGAAAGTACTTGCTGTGATCAACCCCATTTTAAAGATGAAGAAAAAGGTTCAAACGGATAACATGATTTGCCAAAGAGAACAGAAGTGGTGGACAGTAGAGCCAATACGGAAACCCACGTCTAGCCTTCTTTCTCTGCTGTCTGAGCTGTTTTACCACAAAGCTGCACAGTTTTGCACTAGAAGGTGCTGCGTCTGGGCATGAGGGTGAGGAAGGGAGGGAGGGAGGGAGGGAGAGTGGGAAAGGGAAAGAGGGGGAGGAGAAACATCAGTTTGTTGTGCCCCTTCTTTAAGCATTTGTTGGTTGACTGCTGTATGAACCCTGACCGAGGATCGAACCCATAACCTACATATATGGGGATGATGCTCTAACCAACTGAGCTTCCAGGCCAGGGTAAGGCTCTATCCGCTGTACCACCACCTGGTCAGGCAAAGCCAAAAAGTTGTATGGGTGTTTTTTTCTTGTATTTTTCTGAAGTGAGAAGCGGGGAAGCAGAGAGACAGACTCCTGCATGCACCTCACCGGGATCCACCCGGCATGCCCACCAGGGGGTCATGAAGCCGTCCACAGCGCCCAGGCCAACTTCGCTCCAATGGAGTCTTGGCTGCGGGAGGGGAAGAAAGAGATCGAGAGAAAGTAGAGGGAGAAGGGTGAACAAGCAGATGTGTGCTTCTCCTGTGTGCCATGGCAGGGAATCAAAGCAAGAACTTCCACATGCCAGGCTGATGCTCTACCGCTGAGCTAGCTGGTCAGGGCCCTAAGACCACACAGTATTTAAGGAGCAGAGTTGGACTGAACACCATGAATTTGGCTCCAGACAGACAATTGTCACCCAAACACTCCACTAAGGAAGAAACAGCAAAACCCCCATGTGATACCAGCAGACTGAGACCTAGAAAAAGATGGTGGTGAGGCCAGACATGAGTGTGAAGATTCACCCTTCAGGAACAGGAGCTGGGGGAAGAGGCTGACTTCCGGACTGCAGACTTCAGCAATTCATGAACTCATAAAAATAAATAAAACTGAGCCTGACCAGGCGGTGGTGCAGTGGATAGAGCTTCGGACTGGGATGCGGAACCTGGTTCGAGACCCCAAGCTCGCCAGCTTGAGCGTGGGCCCATCTGGCTTGAGCGAAGGCTCGCCAGCTTGGATCTAAGGTCTCTGGCTCCAGCAAGGGGTGGCTCAGTCTGCTGAAGGCCCGCGGTCAAGGCACATGTGAGAAAGCAATCAATGAACAACTAAGGTGTCGCAATGCCAACGAAAAACTAATGATTGATGCTTCTCACCTCTCTCCATTCCGGTCTGTCTGTCCCTATCTTTCCCTCTCTCTGACACTCTCTCTGTCCCTGTTAAAAAAATAAAATAAATAAATAAAACCGAGAATCCCACAGTGATCTAGTCACACAGAGAGATTTACAGAAACATCAACTATATAGTCTTTAACATTCCATGTAAAAAGGATTACTACAAAAAGAAAATTACAAAGTACCTAGGAGTAAATTTAACCAAGGAGGTTAAGGACTTGTACTCGGAAAATTATAGAACATTGATAAAAGAAATCAAGGAAGATACAAACAGGTGGAAGCATATACCGTGCTCATGGCTAGGAAGAATAAACATCATTAAAATGTCTATATTACCAAAAGCAATTTATAAATTCAAAGCAATACCAATTAAAATACCAATGACATACTTCAAAGATATAGAACACATATTCCAAAAATTTATATGGAACCAAAAAAGAACACGAATAGCCTCAGCAATCTTAAAAAGAAAAAATAAAGCAGGAGGTATCACGCTTCCTGATATCAAGGTTTACTATAAGGCCATTATACTCAAGACAGCCTGGTACTGGTGTAAGAACAGGCACATAGATCAATGGAACAGAACAGAGAACCCAGAAATAAACCCACAGCTTTATGGACAACTGATATTTGACAAAGGAGGAAAGAACATACAATGGAGTAAAGACAGCCTCTTTAACAAATGGTGTTGGGAAAATTGGACATCTACCTGCAAAAAAATGAAACTAGACCATCAACTTACACCATTCACAAAAACAAACTCAAAATGGATAAAAGACTTAAATGTAAGCCGTGAAACCATAAGCATCTTAGAAGAAAAGATAGGCAGCAAGCTCTCCGACATCTGTAGCAGCGGTATATTTGCCGATTTATCTCCACGGGCAACTGAAATAAAAGGCAAGATAAACAAATGGGACTATATCAAACTAAAAAGTTTTTGCACAGCTAAAGACAATAGGAACAGAATAAAAAGACAAACCACACAATGGGAGAACATATTCGACAGCACATCTGATAAGGGGTTAATAACTAAAATTTATAAAGAACTTATAAAACGCAACACCAGGAAGACAAACAACCCAATCAAAAAATGGGCAAAAGAAATGAATAGAAATTTCTCCAAAGAGGACATACAGATGGCCAATAGGCATATGAAAAAATGCTCAAGATCACTAATCATTAGAGAAATGCAAATTAAAACCACAATGAGATATCACCTCACACCAGTCAGAATGGCACTTATCAGCAAAACAACACAGAATAAGTGCTGGCGAGGATGTGGAGAAAAGGGAACCCTTCTGCACTGCTGGCAGGAATGCAGAGTGGTGCAGCCACTGTGGAAAACAGTTTGGAGATTCCTCAAAAAATTAAAAATTGAACTGCCTTTTGACCCAGCTATCCCACTTTTAGGAATATACCCTAAGAACACCATAGCACTGTTCGAAAAGAAGAAATGCGCCCCCATGTTCGTGGCAGCATTGTTCACAATAGCGAAGATCTGGAACCAGCCCAAGTGTCCGTCAGAAGACGAGTGGATTAAAAAGCTATGGTACATATATACTATGGAATACTACTCAGCCATAAGAAACGATGACATCGGATCATTTATAACAAAATGGATGTACCTTGATAACATTATACGGAGTGAAATAAGTAAATCAGAAAAAAAGAAAAACTGAGAACAGCACGATTACATACATAGGTGGGACATGAAAGTGAGGGTATGAGACATGGACAAGAGAGTGTTGGTTATGGGATGGGGGGAGGGAGGGAAGAGTGGAATAGGGAGGAGGGGAGGGACACAGGGAAAACCAGATTGAAGGTGACAGAGGACAATTTGACTTTTGGTGATGGGTATGCAACACAATTGAATGATAAGATAACCTGGAGATGTTTTCATTGTACATATGTACCCTGATTTATTGGTGTCACCCCATTAGAATTAATAATAATAAAACATATATTAAAAAAAAAAAAAAAAAAAAGAAAATTACAGAGAAGAGCTTCAAAAACTGAAAGAGCCCCGGCTGCATAGTGAGTTGGTTAGAGCGTCATCCTGATATGCAGAAGTTGTGGGTTTGATCCCCAGTTAGGGCACGTACAGGAACAGATCGATGTTTCTGTCTGTTTCTCTCTCTGCCTTCCTCTCTCTAAAATTAATTAGTTCATTAATTAAATTAATTTTAAAAAACCCCAAAGGTGTGTGTTCTACACTGAGTAGGTTAAGCTGTGTGAGGGACTCCCTGCAGGGGCCCAGTGTTCCTGCCTTTGCTAAGGACCAGAGTGCTATGAAAAGGCCCTGAATCTGGCTAGACAGGCAGCCGGTGCTCTAAGGACCTGTGCAAGCTGTGACTCTTATTAACTACTTTTCATAAAAGTGACCCATGTTTTCTTTTTTCTTAGATCCCTTTAAAAAGGGAAGCCTGTGTCACTCCGGTAAATAAGAGAGTCACTTTCCTTGCTGGCAGGTAGAGCTGTAAGGGTAGCAAGATTGGCGATGTACACTCTCTCTGCTGAAAACAGAAAATGAACCGAAAATGGGGGCGGGGATAAGATTCAGCGGGGAACCCAGATTTTCTCTCCAGAACAATAAGGAGACAGGTATAAGACAGGACAAAGGAACGGCTTCCTCCAGGTGTCTCTCAACCCCCTGAAAAAGTATCCATGCATCCTCCAAACAGGGTTTCTCAGTCTCTCTGCCTTACTAACATTCAGGTCAAGAAAATTCTTTTTTGTTGTGTTTTTTTTGTATTTTTTTTTTCTGAAGTGAGAAGCGGGGAGAGAGAAAAACTTCCGCATGTGCCCGACCAAAATCCATGTGGCATACCCACCAGGGGGTGATGCTCTGACCATCTGGGGCATTGCTCCGCTGCAATCAGAGCCATTCTAGCGCCTGAGGCGAGCCGTCGCCAGCGCCCAGACCAACTTTGCTCCAATGGAGCTTTGGCTGCGGGAGGGAAAGAGAGAGAGAAAGAAAGAAGCAGGGGAAGAGTGGAGAAGCAGATGGGCACTTCTCCTGTGTGCCCTGGCCAGGAATCGAACGTGGGACTTCCATACGCATGGCCGACGCTCTACTGCTAAGCTAGCTGGTCAGGTCCAGAAAAATTTTTTGGGGGGGTGGGAGGAAGAGTGTGTGTCCTGTGCATCATAACAATGGTTACCAACATCGCAGGGTACCACCTACTAGATAGCTGAAGCCTCCTCATTCTAGCTGTGACAAAAATGATGGCAGACATGGCCTCTTTCCTGTGGGGAACAACACTGTCCTTGGATAAGAACCACGGACTTAGGAAGATATGAACAGCGTGGTGGAGAAAGCAAGGGGAATAGGTGAGGAGCCTCCATGAGATTTTCTGGGCAGGAAACAGCTGATGAGGAGGTGATGACTGGGAAAAAATAGAGAGACCACATGAAAAGGTTGAACTGCCCAAGATGTCTCAGTGGACAGATAGAACAGCCCGCGCCGAGCACAGGGTGGTAACGTGCACCGGGAGGTAGCAGAAAACCCAGCGTAACTATAGTAGCGTGAGCTCAGGAAAGCATGTGAGTGATGGTAAGGGATAAGGTCAGTAGGGCCAGATGCTGGACATTTCATTTTAAACATTCTGTGACAGTCTGACCAGGCGGTAACACAGTGGACAGTCTCAACCTGAGATGCTGAGGACTCACATTGGAAACCCCAAGGTTGCTGGCTTGAGCAATGGATCACTGACTCGGCTGGAGCTCCCAGTCAGGGCACATATGACACAACAATCAATGAACAACTAAGGTGCCACAACTACGAGTTGATGCTTCTCATCTCTCTCTCTTCCTGTCTCTGTCTCTCACTATAAAAAATACAAACAATAGCCTTACCAGGCAGTGGCACAGTGGACAGAGAGTTGAACTGGGATGCGGAGGACCCGGGTTCGAGACCCTGAGGTCGCAAGTTTGAGCGCAGGCCCATCAGGCTTGAGCAAAAGCTCATCAGCTTGGACCCAAGATTACTGGCTCCAGCAAGGGGTGGCTCGGTCTGCTGAAGGCCCGTGCGGTCAAGGCACATGTGACAAAGCAATCATGAACAGCTAAGGTGTCTCAACGCCAATGAAAAACTAATGATTGATGCTTCTCATCTCTCTCGTTCCTGTCTGTCCCTCTCTCTGACTCTGTCTCTGCCACAAAAAAAAAGAAAAAGAAAAAAAATACAAATAGGCCCGATTTGGTTGGCTCAGTGGTAGAGTGTCGGCCTGACATGTGGAAGTCCTGCGTTCAATTCCCTGCCAGGGCACACAGGAGAAGCGTCCATCTGCTTCTCCACTCTTCCTCCTCTCCTTTTTCTCTATCTCTCTCTTTCCCTCCTGCAGCCATGGCTCCACTGGAGCAAAGTTGGCCCAGGTGCTGAGGATGGCTCCATGGCCTCCGCCTCAGGCACTAGAATGGCTCCGGTTCCAATGGAGCAAAACCCCAGATGGGCAGAGCATCGCCCCCTGATAAGCATGCTGGGTAATCACAGTCGGGTGCATGTGGGAGTCTGTTACTCTGCCACCCCACTTCTCAGTTCAGAAAAATACAAACAAACAAAACACCAAAAAACAACCACACAACAAAATGTGAACCATAATTTTTTTTAAGGTAGAAACATGGGATCTGTGGCCACAGGAAGCAGACACTGAGGAAGTCTGTAATGTCACAAAATCACTGAGGAGGAAAAGCCATTCTGAAGGTAGTGACAAGAGCAGACCCAAACAGAGAACCCAGAACAGGAGCCAGAACAAGGGCAGAATCCTTGTTCTCCTATCAGTCCCTCAAAGGCCTGACCAGACATCCTACCTTTGGGTTCTGTGGAACACCCCCCTCTCCTCCCACTACTGTCTGAAACCAAAAGGGAGACTATGTTTCTGGCCCAGGAGACACAGGGACAACAGGTGAGAAGAGTGAGTCTGGAAGATGG
Organism: Rhynchonycteris naso; assembly: GCA_037038555.1. Classification (NCBI taxonomy): domain Eukaryota; kingdom Metazoa; phylum Chordata; class Mammalia; order Chiroptera; family Emballonuridae; genus Rhynchonycteris; species Rhynchonycteris naso. Next base: position 238,670,305 of record CM072997.1, read on the forward strand.
CTAAGGCTGAGGAAGAGGAAGAATGCTCCTCAGACCTTCCAGACCAGCCAGGTCTGGAGCCGGAGGTGGAATAAAAGATGCAGGTGTCCCCCGTGCAGTGGGGAGCACTTACCCAGAGACACCAGGAGCCTGCAATTTTCTAGCATCACCTCCTGGTACAGGGTCCTCTGGGCCTGACCCAGTTGTGCCCATTCCTCCTGGGTGAAAGTCACAGCCACGTCATCGAAGGTCACAGACACCTAGAAAGTCAAACAGACATGCAGAGTTGGCCTTGGAGCCGTGGAATGGGATCAGAGATAAGCTCTGTGTCACGGCAAAGGTGCTGACATCAAGGCCCAGAGCACCAAGCACCCCCTGAGGGCCGAGCTCTGTGCTGGGCCCCATGGCGCAGTGGGCGATGCTTCTGCTACAACACAGCAGCGTAGGAGGAAGAGGCCTCCTATGCAGAAGCCACTGTAAATAGACGCAGGACAATGGAAATGACACCTGGGTTATGAGATGCAGACAGTAAAGGTTCTAGGAGTCAGAAGAAAATAATATCGCCCTGGCTGGACAGCTTGGTTGATTAGAGCATCATCTGGAAGCACAGAGGTTGTTGGTTCGATCCCCGGTCAGGGCATATACAGGAGCAGCTCAGTGTTCCTGTCTCTCTCTCTCTCTCTCTCTCTCTCGCTGAAATCAATAAATAAAAATTGTTGCCTGACCTGTGGTGGCGCAGGGGATAAAGCATCGACCTGGGAACACTGAGGTCGTCAGTTCAAATCCCTGCACTGGTCTGGTCAAGGCACATATGGGAGTTGATGCTTCCAGCTCCTCCCCCCTTTCTCTCTTTCTCTCTCTCTTTCACTCTGTGTCTCCACTCTAAAATGAATAAAATAAAATAAAATTTTAAAAATAAATAAATAAATAAAAATTGTTAAAAAAAAAAAAGGAAAATAATATCAATAATGGTAGTAACAGATAGACCTTAGTCTCATTGGCCCTGTTAGGTGCCTGCCCCATGCTGAGTGCTTCATGTGACAACTTTTCTATTTTCAATTATAGTTTACATTCAATATTTTATATTTGTTATATCATGTTTATTATTTTTATTTACTGATTTTAGCAAGAGAGGAAAGGAGGGAGAGAAAGAGACAGGAACATTGATCTGCTCCTTTATGTACCCTGACCAGGGATTGAACCAGCAACCCCTGTGTTTCAAGATGATGATCTAACCAGCCAAGCTCTCTGGCCAGGGCAGTTATCTCATGTCTTAGTGACTAATTAAAAGTCTCTAGCTCTCTATTTTTTTTTTTATCTATAGTGAAGAAATTTATTGTCTTATATAAGTCATTGTCTAAAAATATGGTAATACAAGAAAAAATATTTGCAGTCAGATGTCTGATTGTCAACAACCAAGACAATTCACAAAGGGGAAAGATCAAAGATTCCAAACCCACAAGATAAGTCCCCAGCTCTCAAATCCTCATATTCACCAGTTACTTCTGACTAAACACACTGCATACGGCATATGGAATATGCCTTGATGTGACTGCTGCCACCACAGCTACACATTCTCCTCCATGACAAATGTCTGGCAGGTGCAGGATCACAGCCCTGTGGTGATGAGACCCATCCATTAAACACAAATCATCCGGCCATTCCGTTCTGAGATGCACAGCCCCACGACTGCAGATCTATCACTTAAATGCTCCCAGACGCTAGTGCAAGGTTTTTCACCTGTACCTGCACTGCTCACCCCTCTGTGCTTTATAGTGTCATTCTATTAATTTTCTTTTTAAAATTTTATTTATTGATTTTAGAGAAAGAGAAGAAGGGAGAGAAAAACATTAATCTGCTGTTCAACTTATTTATACATTCACTGATTGATTCTTGTATATGCCCTACCCAGGGATCAAGCCCACGATCTTGGTGTATCAGTACGATGCTCTAACCAATTGAGCTACCCTCCAAGGCTATCAGTTTTCATGACTTAATATTCCAATTATACACTTGGTGACTCCTAGTATATAAAGTGGTCCATACTTAGGGACCCTATAATATTACTTCTGGTGCTGAATAAACTCACATCATTGGGCACATTTAGGACAGTAGAAAAGGAAAAAAAAATTGGGCCTCCATATCAACAGCCAGATGATATATATTTAAATAATATAAACTCCTTGAAATGCAATCACTTGGCATCCTGTATGATTGCTAAGGGTGTATATATGGCTTTATCCGGTTGGTCTTAAGTTGGAAGTGGGTACGCTGGCCAGGGAGCTGAGTTGATTACAGCGTCCTCCCCACACACCAAGGTTGCGAGTTCAATCTCCAGTCATGGCACATGAATGAATCAACCAATAAATGCCTAAATAAGTGGAACAATAAGTAGATGCTTCTCTCTCTCCTTACCTCTCCTTCTCTAAAATCAGTAAATAAAACTTTTTTTAACCTGACCAGGTGGTGGCACAATGGATAGAGCTTCATACTAGGACTCAGAGGACCCAGGCTCAAAACCCTGAGGTCGCCAGCTTGAGCGTGGGCTCATCTGGTTTGAGCCTAAGGTCATTGGCTTGAGCAAGGGGTCACCCAGTCTTCTGTAGCCACCCCCTACCCTGGGTCAAGACACATATGAGAAAGCAATCAATGAACAACTAAGGTGTCACACTGAAGAATTGATACTTCTCATCTCTCTCCGTTACTGTTTTTCACACACACACAAATTTTTTTTTAAGTTGGAAGCAGGTAAAAAATTAGAAAAAGCGGTAGTTATTAATCAAGTTCATTTGGAGCTGAGAGTTACCAAAGTTACTGTTTAGCTTTCTGGACTGTCATTAAAAATAGTGACCTTTTTTGTAAGCCTTTTTTTGTGTGTGTGACAGAGACAGAAAAAGGGACAGACAAGGACAGACGGACAGGAAGAAGAGAGATAAGAAGCATCAATTTTTCGTTGCAGTTCCTTAGTTCATTGATTGCTTTCTCATATGTGCCTTGACTGGGGGGTGGGAGGCTCCAGCAAAGCGAGTGACCCCTTGCTTAAGCCAGCGACCTCGGGGTCTCGAAACTGGGTCCTCCACGTCCCAGTCCGATGCTCCATCCACTGTGCCACCCCCTGGGCAGGCTGGTAAGCCTCACTTGCAGCGCCTGACCTCCTGCGTTGTTCACTGCAGGCCAGGGGTGGGTTTCCCGGCCAGGCCGCTGCAGGCGGTGGGTCCGAGTCGTTTTTCCGTCCGCTCTGTCTATCCCCCATCCCCATGTCCAGTCCCTCGGGTTCTGAGACCGGAGGGGAAGCGACAAGCCGGCTCCACGTGAACTAAACGACAAGGACAAAGAGGAATCCCCTGGCTGACAGGGCCTCCACCCCACCCAGGAGCCCTCTCAGCACCGCCGGCGAGAACTACCGGGCCCACCCCGCCGTCTACTCACCCGAGCCGGGTGCGCGCGGGCTGCCGCCATCACGGGACCCTGAACAGACAGGGGGACCAGGAGAACCGGCGACCAAGGCGGGGTCCGCGGGCTCGGGCGACCGTCACCGTTCCCTGCCCGCAGGTTGACCTTGGCTGCCTGTCAACCTCCCCGCGGACAGGGAGTCTCACGACGCGCTCCGACGGGACGGGGAGGCGCCGGAGCCTTTTCTTCTGAGCATTTTCAAAGCGCCACAGACAGCGACCGCCACCCTACAGCCGGCCAGAACGGAATCGTCGCACGTAAATGACGTCCGCCGAGAAACCAGAAGTCCCGCCTCTCGATGGATAACGCCCCTGTTCTGCGCCGTCATTGGTTCAGTGCTTGTCCGCGCACGCGCGGTGCGCAGTCGTCGTGTGAACGTCGTCTGGCTCCACAAACTATCAGCGGCGTGCTGTGTCTGGAGTTGGTGGTTCTCTGTTTCTAGGACTCAGCAGGCTAACAGTCGCGTGTCAGACCCGTCTGGTCACATTTGGTTACCTAGAAGGTGACCCACGTCTTTACAATGAAAAGGACACAAATAAACTGGAGAAAACAATGTTAATAAAAGAAACATTTTATTCATGGCAACAGGAATACGCTATAATATAATAAATGCATAATAAAAATATTTGTAATACATATTGTCATTATGCTTACATGCCTATTAATTTTTAATAATTGTAAGAAAAAGGTACTCATTTAGATATAAACGTGTCACATCGCACACAATGGATCTACTTTGCATGGGTCGAATACGGACATGTACAGATAGATGAGTCTTCCAATATCAAAAAGGAGGACAGGTAAGAGGACACTTTCTGACGGAGTATGGAACTTACAAAAGAAGGACTATCTTCCCTAAAGAAGGACGATTGGTGACCTTACTGCATAACATGGAGGGGAGGGGAACCAAGGAAAAAGGAGCGAGACCGTTGGCGAATTGGGGGCCCAAAGGGCCAGAACATTGGGTCTGGGTTTCAGAATGAATGCAAAGATGCGGAACCCGGTCCTCTGCTCGCTTCGTGACTTCCCTGGGCTTCTCGTCCGTGTCATCTCACAGGAGATACGAATCCAAGAGAAGAAGAATGAACCACCCATAGGAAAAAGCCAGATGACCCCCTGTCACGTATCGCGACCTCCAGAATGGGTCTCTTGGGCTTCCTTTGAGCCCAGAGTCACCTCGACAGAATGTAGGGACTTCTGAGTCATGGAGTTGGGCCCAGATGACCAGAATAGTGGTTTGCCATCCCCGGACCTGCGGAGGCTGCAAGAAGGGGTGCTTTTGAGGGAACACAGGACTCTCCACTTCAGGCGTGGTCAAATTGGAAATGCCTGTAAGAGCACAGTGTGTCTTACAGGCACTTCAGTCTAGGCCTGTCCCTTGGAAGAGGGTTTGTGCCTGTATATATACATTTGGGAATTGTTAACCTACACTGTGTCAAGCCACAATGCCGACTAAAGAATGAATAGATGGAGAATGGAAAGAACAAGGGAACCCTGAACCCACTGAACATTATTAACTAGTGGCAGACAGGAAATCTACCAAGTCATGTTAGGAATTCTAACAGTCTGTGGAGAATTATGTCATCTAAGGTCTCAGAAGTCATCATCAGTAATGTGACCAACTTTTTTACAATGAAAAGGAGGACAAAAATAAACTGAAGAAAACAATATCGTAAATAAAAGAAACATTTTATTCATTGCAACAATGTTACACTATAATATGATAAATGTATAATAAAAACATTTGTCATATTTTATATTGTAATTATGCCTACATGCCTATTAATTTTTAATAATAACTGTAAGAAAAAAGTACTCATTTAGATACAGATACTTCACATCACACGCAATGGATCGACTGATTGATCGAATATGGACATTTACAGATTAGTCCTCCATTATCAAAAAGGAAGACATGTAGTAGGACACTTTTCCAGGAAGGACAGAATTTACCAAAAAAGGACTGTCTTCTCTAAAGGGGGATGATTGGTCACCTTATCATCAGTGACTTTTGTTTTCCTCTCAGGACTATAAAGGTGATAATACATCCAGCTTCTAATGAATAGTGGTTATGAAAATGGAAACAAGGTGTGCAGAAAATGATCTTAAGAAAAAAAATGTTAATGTATTCATTATAGGAGTTGGGGGAGAGAGAGTAAGAAAGAAGGAGGGAGGAGCAGGAAACATCAACTCCCTCCCATATGTGCCTTGACCAGGCAAGCCCAGGGTTTTGAACCAGCGACCTCAGCATTTCAGGCCAATGCTTTATCCACTGTGTCATCAAAGGTCAGACCAGAAATGTTTTTGACAATTTTTTTTTATAGGGACAGAGAGAGAGAGTCAGAGAGAGGGACAGATAGGGACAGACAGACAGAAATGGAAAGAGGTGAGAAGCATCAATCATTAGTTTTTCGTTGCCATCACAACACCTTAGTTGTTCATTGATTGCTTTCTCATATGTGCCTTGACCGCGGACCTTCAGTAGACCGAGCCACCCCTTGCTGGAGCCAGCGACCTTGGGTCCAAGCTGAGGAGCTTTTGCTCAAGCCAGATGGGCCCGCGCTCAAGCTGGCGAGCTCGGGGTCTCGAACCTGGGTCTTTGCATCCCAATCCGACGCTCTATCCACTGCACCACAGCCTGGTTAGGCATAATTAAAATTTTTTAATTGATTTTTAGAGAGAGAAAGGAAGAGAGAGAGAAACATTGATCTGTTCCTGTATGTGCCCTGATGGGGAATCAAACAGGCAACCTCTCTGTGCTTTGGGGCAACACTCTGGCCAACTGAGCTATTCAGCCAGGGCAAGAAATTTAATTTTTATTTATTTTTTACAGGGACAGAGAGAGAGTCAGAGAGGGACAGACAGGAACAGAGAAAGATGAGAAGCATCAATTATTAGTTTTTCGTTGCCGTTGCTACACCATAGTTGTTCATTGATTGCTTTCTCACATGTGCCTTGACCGTGGGCCTTCAGCAGACTGAGCCACCCCCTGCTGGAGCCAGTGACCTTGGGTCCAAGCTGGCGAGCTTTTGCTCAAGCCAGATGGGCCCACACTCAAGCTGGCGACATCGAGGTCTCGAACCCAGGTCTTCTGCATCCCAGTCAGATGCTCTATCCACTGCGCCACCACCTGGTCAGGCCAGAAATTTAATTTTTAAAGTGAAGAAAAGCATAATGACAGATGTTAACTGACTGGGTCAAGGATTAAGGTGGAGTTAATTTCTAGAATATGTTTATAAAAGGAGGTTTTGGAGAAATGATTTAATTAGAACTCAATGAACAATATTATCCATCATTGGCAATAGTAATTTGTGCATATTGGAAAAGAGACGTAATTCTTCTTTTTAGATAAGGTTAGCCTTTATGGTTAAATTAAATTATTTAGGGCTATGATGTAAAATATTCAACTTAAGGTTTTTAAACTGTGTGTCATGGGAGACAGAGTGTCTGAAAATTGAAGAGGAAAGCTACGTAGCTATTGGAGAACTTTGAAATCCCTAATGTAAAGTATGGCAGAGAGTTTTCATTATTGAAACATATATCACCTCATAGTCAATGTGAAGGTCCTCATTGGTTTTCCCATCCTTATTTACTGTTCCAAATGGGCCCCGTGATATGAATTTATCAGCACAACAAATGAGTAATATTGCAAGGTTCCTAAGTACGGATCATTTAATTTATTAGGAATTTTCAATTGTTTAATTGAAGTAATAAGAAAACTGATATGAGCCCTGGATGGTTACCTCAATGGTAGAGTATCGGCCAGGCACGTGGATGTCCCAGGTTCTATTCCCAGCCAGGGCACACTGGAGAAGTGACCATCTGCTTCTCCACCTCTCCCCCACCCTCTCTCTTGCTAACTCTCTCTCTCTCTGTTTTCTCCACCTGCAGCCATGGCTCGACTGGAGCGAGTTGGCCCTGAATGCTGAGGATGGTTCCATGGCCTTGCTTCAGGTGGTAAAGTAGCTCGGTTGCCAAGCAATAGAGCAGCAGCCTAGATGGGAAGACTACTGGTATCGTCTGGAAGCGGGGTTGCCAGGGACATCCCAGTCGGGACGCATGCAGGAGTCTGTCTCTACCTCCCCCGCTCCCAATTAAAAAAAAATCAATAAAAGCCCTCACCAGAAAGCTCATTTCGTTAGAGCATCAGCTGGATACACTAAGGGTGTAGGCTTGATCCTTGGTCAGGACACATACAAGAATCAGCCAGTGATATCAGAAGTAATCAATAACACAACTAAAAGAATAAAAGAATCAGGCCCTGGGCTGTTAGCTCAGTTGGTTGAGTATCATACCACGTGATCTGTGGTGGAGCGTGGCTCAAGCATCGACCTGAAATGCTGAGGTTGCTAATTCAAAACCCTAGGCTTGCCTGATCAAGGCACATATGGGAGTTGGTGAATCCTGCTCCTCCTCTCTCTCTTCTCTCTAAAATGAATAAAGTCTTAAACAATAAAAGGCGTCATCCGAAGACAATAAGCAAGGTTGCAGTTTCTATCCCTGGTCAGGGCGCACATGGGAAGCAACCAAAAAAATGCACAACTGAGTAGAACAACAAATGCTTCCCTTCCCTCTTCCCTCATTCACTTCCGCTTTATGTTTCTCAAAAATAATTAAGCCCTGCCCGGATAGCTCAATTGGTTGGCGCATTGTCCTTGAGCAGAGGGTGTCAGTTCAGTTCCCCGGTCAGGGCACATGTAGGAGCAGTTCGATGTTCCTGTCTTTCTCTCCCTGCCTGTCTCTCAAAAAAAAAAAAAAATCAACCAATTAATGCATAGATAAGTGGAACAACAATGTTCCACTTATCTATGCATTAATGTTTCTCTCTCCCTCTCCTTTCTCTAAAATTGATAAATACAATAAAAATAAAGAGAGGATAAGGCTAGAAAGCACAGAGAGGTGAGCAGTGCAGGTGCAAATCCAGGAGCATTTAATGGTTTAAATGTCTGGAAGCATTTAAATGATAGATCTGCAGTCGTGGTTCTCTGCATCTTCTAAGAGTGGAGTGGCTTAATTATTGAATGAGTCTGGTCATCACAGGGCTGTGCTCTTGCATCTGCTGGACATTTTGCACAGAGGAAAATGTTGGCAGAAGTAACATTACCAAAGCAAACTCCATATGCAGTGCTTCTTGTCAAGACAGTGATTACAGCCATGTCTGCAAGGAACACGTTTAATCTCCCAGCTGAGGTGTCGGATGTTTACTCTGGTGCAGTCACCTTATCGTAGATTGTGGCGAGCCAGCGCAACCCTTAATTTTGTGGGTCTTGAGTGGGAACAGTGGAGGGTTAGAAAATAAACAGAGAGAAAAAGGATGGGATCGGGAGGTCTCATTGCCAAGACTGATGGTCTCCAAGAGCGAGTCTGTAGCCCCAAAACCCTTTATTGATGATACAGAGAGCAAAGCCACTTGCAAAACAAAGAGAGCTCAGTTACAGTCACATTTCTAAGGCAAAGCAATAATTCTCTCAAGTGCAGAAAACCTCCACCATGTGTAACATGTTAACTTCACAAAACAAAGGGCAAAAAGAAAACTGTCTCCAGTCTCTTCAGGGACATGAGGGATGGGACAGTAGAAACCATCAGCATCAAAGCTAACACAGAGTTATGGGAAAGGGCATGTAAATTGCCTTTAGCAACTTAACCAAACAATCAGAGGTTGTGGGGAAGAGCTTTGCCCTTTGGCTGAAGCCTTAAACTGCGGTGACTTGTGTCAGCTCGCAGTCTCTCACAGTGGATGAAGGGAGCACCTGCTATGTGACACTATGACAGGATACCAGGATACAGGGGAAGGTTGGAGAAACACTCCCTAAATTGCCGCAAGTGCAGGGTACCATTTCACGAGTGGATATTACATATATCATTAGGGATGATTTATTCTAAAGCACTCAGAAAATGCCACAGCTTGGAGGCACTAGTGAATTCATTGGAGAATTGGGCAATGCTGACATGCAGTGAGACATATGGCCTTAGAAATGGCAGTGTGTTGGACTTCAGTATGAAGAGAGTGAACCCGTACTCCTGAAAATGTGGGGAATAATAGTAAGTTGAATCTAGGGCAGTAATGGACAATCTTTTGAGCTTGGTGTGTCAAAATTTGCCAAAAAACCGAGCATAACTCGGGTCGTGTGTCACTTCGAGAAAAATAAACATAATTTTGCGATATTTATAGTTTAAATAACAAAAATGTTTTGGACTACAGACCTCCTGCACAGAGTGTCTACACTACAGCAAATGTTTATTCCTCGGCTACTGCACCTGGCCGTGCAGGAGCCGAGGATAAAACATCCTTCTTGGCATATGGTCCCATACTTCTCTGGTATGCAGCTGCAGGTGGCCGTGTGTCATCAAAAATGGCTATGCGTGTCAGTGCTGACACGCATGTCATAGGTTCGCCATCACGGGTCTAGGGGCCACTGTGATCAGTAGGTTATGCACCACTGGCGTGGTTTTCTGCAGGAAGCAGTCACTGGCTTTCAAGGAGAATGGTTAACTCCATCCCTGGGGGTCAGGCAGGGTGTCATTTTGAGCCCCTCCCATAGGAAAGAGTTCTACAAGAAACATTCTACCCAATTATACACCAACTTACACAACTGTATACACATAGTACAAGATGATTAACCTTTTATTAAATAGAACCTTATTTTTTAAAAGAGAAGAAATGAAAGGTAGGTGAGCTGGCATAGACAGTAGAACTCCCAGAACACATACACATACAGGAAAAGTGGTGGACAGGGCTCAGGAAGCCATCTGGGCCGAGGGAGGCACCACCCTTCTCGAGTGGTCTCGAACCCAGGGGTGCCGCAGGACCTGGGCCAGGGGCAGCCGCTCGGAGGGCTGGTATCTGAGAAGCTTGTTGATCAAGTCCTGGGCTCCCAGAGGTACTGATGGAGGAAACCTGAAGTCAACCTGAAGAGGCCAGAGAAGAGCAGAATGGTTCATCTGTTTGGTCCATGTTGTCTGAGTTCCTTCACGGGACTGGATTGAAGGGGACAATCTTTGTGCACGCCCCATCTGTGTGCCAACTCACCGGCCACCACTGCTCCGCATCCCCCATTGTGTCCCCCTCACCTTGAGGATGCGTCTGTAGGTCTCGGAATAGGAGGCCGTCTCAAAAGGTGGGCTCCCCACCAGAAGCTCGTAACAGAGCACCCCAATGCACCACAGGTCCACTTTCTCGTCGTATATTTTGTGCTCAATCATTTCTGGGGGCAAGTAGTCCAGAGTCCCACACATCGTCTTTCTCCTACAGGAGGGTAGAGATGTCAATTCTGTACAGAGGCCCAGAAAAAGGGACACCTCCCTTTCCCAGCTCCCCGTGAGATGGGAGACCCTAGGACGTCCTGGGGGAGCCCCCTCCCTAGCAAGGGAGTTTGCAAACACAAAGTTTTAATACAGATCTAGGTTCAGAGAAGGCAAGGACTGGCCCCCAAAATTCCCTATTTTGGAATGACTCATACAATTATTTAACTCATGATAGAGGGTGTTTTCAAAAGCGTCCTCTGGGCATCAGGAAAAATTTGGAAAAAAATGATGGTGCATTAAGAGAGATCAAATAAGTGAATTATTGTTTATTCATCCTGTAAATTTCCAGAAATTATGGAGCAATGGTTCTTTATTTTTTTAAAAAGATTTTATTTATTGATTTTACAGAGAGGAGGAGGAGAGGCAAGAAGTAGCAATGGATCGTTGCTTCACTTTAGTTGTTCACTGATTGCTTGTCCTATGTGACTTGACCGGGCCAACCCAGGGTTTCAAACTGGTGACCTCAGCATTCCAGGTCAATGCTATATCCGCTGTGCCACCATAGGCCAGGCAACAATAGTTCTATATTTACACGGAACTTATTGGTAATGTTATATGTTGACAGGGATAAATATATGTATATATGGTTGAACCACACTATTTGTCTCCAAATACATATTAAATACACACATGAAAAAAAAAGGCAGAACAGTTATGCACCACTAGTGACAGGGAGAGATGCATCTGGAAATGTATCGAGAGGTGATTCCATCATTTTGCGAACATCCTATAAACACTTATAGAAACCTACATGGTATAGCCGACTACACACATAGGCTGTATGGTATAACTGATGCTACAAACCTGCAGAGCATCTTACTATAATTACGAGGCAACAGTAACCATGGTATTTGTGCATCTAAACATAGCAAAAGTGTAGTAGAAATACAGTAGAAAAGATAAAATAGTACACTGTATAGGGCACTTCCAATGAATAATGGGTCGTGCAGGACTGGACATTGCTCTGAGTGAGTTGAGTGAATGTGAAAGCCTGCGACATTACTGTACACGAATATAGGTTTTCTAACCACTGTATACTTAGGGGGGCCACTCACCACCAGTCAGCCAATTCTCTTTTTCAATTACTATTTTAAAAAGGAAAAGAAAAAAGAATTGTCTCTTGTCTTCCATAATTCTGCCAATGTGTGAGTAGGACAATGCGTAACTCCCAATAAAATATATTTTGCCTTCTTCTGAGGAACCTGGTCCTTCCATGAATGACCTGTCCTAATTGATGTGTTTGGATTTAGAACTTGAAAATATAGAGTAAGCTTTATAATTAACATATGGATGTTATCTCTGTGAATTTGAAGGAAAAGGTAGAATTTTATTTATTTATTAGCAAGAGAGAAAGAGAGAAACAGAAAGGGAGAGAGATGAGAAGCATCAACTCATAGTTGCAGCTCCTTAGTTGTTCAGATTGCTCTCATATGAGCCTTGACTAGGGGCTCCAGCTGAGCCAGTGACCTCTTGATGAAGCCAGCGATCTTGGGTGCAAACTAGCAACCTTCGGCTTCAGGCCAGAGACCTTTGGGCTCAAGCCAGCGACCATGGGGTCATGTCTATGACCCCATACTCAAGCTGGTGAGCCTGCGCTCAAGCAAGATGAGCCAATGCTCAAGCCTGTGACCTTAGGGTTTTGAACCTGGGTACTCAGTATCCCAGGCCGATGCTCTATCCATTGTGCCTCCACCTAGTCAGGCAGAAAAGGTAGAATTTTATTGTATTCTGTATTAAAATACTGTACCCTTAGGCTACACTAAACTTATTTTTAAAATATTTTCTTCAATAATAAATTAACCTTAGGTTGCTGTAACTATTTTACTTTATAAACTTTTTTTTTTTTGAGACAGAGAGAAGCATTGACTTGTTCCACGTAATTGTGCACCCACTGATTGCTTCTTCTTCCTGCCCTGACTGGGGCTTGAACTGGCAACCTTAGGGTCGAACTCGTGATCCTGAGCCCCACCAGCCAAGAATTACTTTATAAATTTTTATTTTTTTAGTTATTTATCAGTTTTTACAAAGAGAGGGGAAAAAAGAGTGGGAACTGAGAAGTATCAACTCATAGTTGCTTCACTTTAGTTCATTGATTACTTGTCCTTTGTGCATTGACTGGGCAGGCCCAGGTTTCGAACCGGAAACCTCAGCATTCCAGGTTGATGCTTTATCCACCGGGCCATTGCAGACCAGGCTTACTTTATAAATTTGTAATTTTTACAAACTTTTTGACTCTTTTGTAATAACTGAGCTTAAGACACAAACACATTGAACAAACGTAAAAAGATATTTTCTTTCTGTATATCCTCATTCTATAAACTTTTTTATTTTTAAAATTTTTCCTTTTTCCTTTTCAAACTTATTTTTTAAAACCTAAGAGATAAACACACATTAGTGTAGGTCCACACAGGGTCAGGATCAGCAAAATCAATCTTCCACCTCCACATCTTGGCCCATTGGAAGGTTGTCAGGGGCAATAACACACATGGAAATGTCATCTCCTATGATAATAATGCCTTCTTCTGAAATACTTCCTGAAGAGGCTCTTCTTAAGGAGATGTCACTTTTCAGAAATATATACATGGTGGTTTACTTGTTTTTTTCCATCATAGATTTGCTTATAAGCAGTTAATGCACAATGAGTATCCTTTTTTATTAACTTATAGTGTTGAGATTCATGTTTTCAACCTTTTTAAAAACCTTGTTGAGGTCTGCCAAAGCTTCTGCTAAACCTTTCACTGTGAGTTCTTCCTTTTATTCTACTATTTCCATGTCTTTGCCTCTTCTTCAGCTTTCTGGTCCTGTTCCGAACTCATTAGTCAATTCCTCAGGAACCACGTCTGGGAGCTCCTCACTGTCATCCTCATCCACACCCAGGTGACAGTTTGCTGTCTCAACCACGGCCCTGTTCACTTTTGCAACCTCCTCATCCTTGGAAAATCCTTAGATGTCACAGATGAACCTCTTTAAGTATCTTCTTCCAATGCCATTCATTCATGCACTCCTTGGTGATATCACCCAAAGCCCAAGCAAGGTTCTTGGTGTAGTTGTAGATGCAGTAACCCTCTCAGAACTGCATTAGTAGTATAATAAATACACAGACTAATAACACACTCATTTATTGTCACTATTAAGCATCATGTACCATATATAATTGTATGTGCTATGCTTTTATATGACTGGCAGTGGCACCAGAACCACTGTGAACACGTGAGTAGTGCACTGTGCCACAACATTATGTTGGTTATGTCACAAGGCAATAGCCTGTGGTGGCACACTGGATAGGGCATCGACCTGGAATGCTGAGGTCGTTGGTTCAAATCCCTGGGCTTTCCCGGTCAACAGACAAATAAGAAGCAACCAATGAACAACTAAAGTGAAACAACTTTGAGTCGATACTTCTCGCTGCACCCCCAACTCTGTAAAATCAATAAATAAGATCTTTAAAACAATGTATTGATTGTTTTTAGAGAGAGAGGAAGGGAAAGATGGACAGAAACATCATTCTGTTCCTTTATGTGCCCTGATTGGAGATCAAACCTGTAACCCTAGAGTATCAGGATGAGGCTCTAACCAACTAAGATATCCAGCCAGGGCAAGTGTCATTATAATCTTATGAGATCACTATCATATATGCACTCCATCACTGACCATAGAAAGCATCGGTATATGGTGCATGCCTGTAATCAGATACAAACCAGGTTTGCATCTGGGTCTTACAAGTGGAATTTATTAAACTAGATCATTCCTAATGAGTAACCAGGGACCGCCACACCACCACCTGACTTACCTCAGCGAGGGGGTGTGTACAGACCAGCCAAAGTCTGCAATCTTCACCTCACCCCTAAACCCCAGCAGCAGGTTCTCCGGCTTAATGTCCCTGTGAATCACCTTATTGTCATGGCAGTAGGTCAGAGCATCAGCCAACTCCTCCATTATCTGTGCAAGAAAAGGAAAAGCAGTCTGAAAAATAAACTTTGTTCTGTCTGGGGAGCTCAGTTGGTTAGAGCGTTGTTCTAATACACCAAGGCTATGGGTTCAATCCCTGGTCAGGACACACAAAAATCAACCAATAAATGAATAAATAAATTAAACAATAAATCACTGTTTCTCTCTCTCTCTCCCTCCCTTCCTCTCCCTCACAACTCTATAACCTAAAAAATTTTCAATTAATTAATTTGAACTACATATATATTATAAATGTATATTTATATGTGAATATGTAAATATAAATATACATTATAAACATAAATATATATTAAATAATTATATACATATATATATATATTTTTTTTTACAGAGAAAGAGAGTCAGAGAGAGGGATAGATAGGGACAGACAGACAGGAACGAAGAGAGATGAGAAGCATCAATCATTAGTTTTTTGTTGCCGTTCGGACACCTTAGTTGTTCATTGATTGCTTTCTCACATGTGCCTTGACCGCGGGCCTTCAGCAGACCGAGCAACCCCTTGCTGGAGCCAGCGACCTTGGGTCCAAGCTGGCAAGCTTTTGCTCAAGCCAGATGGGCCTGCGCTCAAGCTGGCGACCTCGGGGTCTCGAACCTGGGTCCTCTGCATCCCAGTCCAAGGCTCTACCCATTGCGCCACCGCCTGGTCAGGCGATATATATTTTTAATTATATATAAAATACATACTTTATATTATATTATATATAAATATATATTTACATTATAAATATATAAAAATATATATATATATATAAAACAAAGCCTGCAACAAATTCATTGAACTGAAATACTTATCATACATTGTATAATTGTAGCATAATCTTGCCTGACCAGGCAGTGGCGCAGTGGATAGAGCATCGGACTGGGATGCGAAGACCCAGGTTCGAGACCCCGAGCTCGCCAGCTTGAGCACTGGCCCATCTGGCTTGAGCAAAAGGTCGTCAGCTTGGACCCAGGTCACTGGCTCCAGCAAGGGGTTGCTCGGTCTGCTGAAGGCCCGTGGTCAAGGCACGTGTGAAAAAGCAATCAATGAACAACTATGGTGTTGCAACGGCAACGAAAAACTAATGATTGATGCTTCTCATCTCTCTCCGTTCCTGTCTGTCTGTCCCAGTCTATCCCTCTCTCTGATTCTCTCTCTGTCCCTGTAAAAAAAAAAAAAAAAAAAAAAAAAAAAAAAAATATATATATATATATATATAGTAGCATAATTATTGGCCGGAGAGAATTTCCTCTCCCCTATTTTATGTAGTTTGATAGATTAGATGCTAGAGTAGACAGATCCTCCCTTTTCACCCAACACAGGATGTAGTCCAAAACAGAATCTATGCTGAGCCAATCAGATGACCTGCTACAGGACTTGAGGCCTGAGAAAATAACACAGAAACAGGAGGAAAATGGGAAGATCATTCATTCTGACAGCAAGCTGACTCAAATGTTACTGCTGGGATGATCGCTGTTCTGGTTCCACATCTGGAGCCCTTAATAAATCTCGTATTTTCCTAAATCTAACCCAGGTTCCACTCAATTATACAGCAAACTCCCTCATAGCCCTTCAACGTTTCTCCGCATAAGGTAAGAGAGTTAGATTCTGTTGCTTACAGTCAAAGAATCCAAACTCATACACACAACTTATTCATACTCTGGGGGTAACCTGAATATCCAAATGTGAAACTGCAAGATATATATATCATTATATATAATGTAAAGAGTAACATTCTGAGGTATAGAAAAAGCAATTGAGACATCCATGACGGCCTCAGCAGTGACCCCACCACCATCAGTCCACAGTAAATTCATGGACCCTGAAACCCCCAGACAGCCTCCCCCCATCTCACCGTGGCTGCACGCTGCTCATCTAATGAGTGGCACCTCTGCAGCTCCTTATAGACCTCACCCATGGGAGCGTATTCCAGAATCAAGTACACACGACGCGCATCATGGAAGTAGTTGTACAGGCGTAGGATATTGGGGTGTCTGGATGAGAGACGGAGGAAGACTCAGAATCCTCCCTAAGGCCCAAATCACGATGCTATTACAAGTGAATGATCACAGAAGAATCAAATGGTGCATGCACTCTGGCCGGTTGGACTCAATGGTAGAGCGCTGGCCCTGCATGTGGAGGTCCCAGGTTTGATTCCCAGTCAGGGCACACAGGAGAGGAGCCCATCTGCTTCTCCACCCCTCCCCCTTTCCTTTCTCTCTCTCTCTTCCCCTCCCGCAGCCTAAGCTCAATTGGAGCAAAGTTGGCCCAGGCGCTGAGGGTGGCTCCATGGCCTCTGACTCAGGTGCTAGAATGGCTCTGGTTACAACGGAGCAATGCCCCCTGGTGGGCATGCTGGGGTGGATCCTGGTCGTTTGCATGCGGGAGTCTGTCTCTATACCTCCCTGCTTCTGACTTGAGAAAAATGCAAAAAAGAATCAAATGCTACTGGGGTCAGAAAAATATCAGCCTGATCTGGGAGTGCATGAGGGGAAAACAGGGATGGACACTTGGTGTGTGACAGAGGGAGCCTTTCATGGTGTAACCGTAATGAATTGCAGAGGAAAAAGAAATCTTTAAAGTAGAAAGCAAGGGCCTATTTGTAGGATCCTTCTGTAAGAAGTGCTGGATTCAGGCATCAGAGAGAAAACAGGACACAGAAGAACAAGGGTCCAGAACCGGCAGGGCATGGTCACACAGAACCTGTCCTTACCGTAGATGCGCCTGGATTTCAATTTCTCTGCGCAGCTGGTGCTCCATGCCTTCCTTCTCGAGCTGGGACTTGAAGAGGACTTTCAGAGCCACGATAAAATGGCTTTCCTTCAGCCGGGCCAGGTACACATTCCCAAATTTCCCTTTGCCCAGCGGACGGCCAATTTCAAAGTCATCAAGTGTGAGGCTCCGGCTGACAGGAGAGGAAGATGAGAAGCTCTCAGTTGGGTAGTTCGGTGGACCAACAAGGGCTCGCCTTCCTTTTCCATTCACTCCCTCTCACGCCCTTTCCCTTCTCCGAGGCCCAGCCAAGGGTGCGAGCAGGAGCTCCCCGTCCTGGGAGCCAACAGTCCACAGACACACACACCTTGCTTACCATCTATCCCTCAGTCCCCCTTCAAAACCAAAGGCACTTGGGCACTTGACCAGGTAGTGGCGCATTGCATGGATCGTTGGACTGGTACGTGAAGGACCCGGGTTCGAGACCCCGAGGTCGCCGGCTTGAGTGCAGGGTCAATGGCTTGAGCACCAGATAATAGACATGACCCCATGGTCGCTGGTTTGAAGCCCAAAGATCACTGGCTTGAGCCCAAAGGTCACTGGCTTGAGCCCAAGGTCGCTGGCTTGATAAAGGGGTCACTCGGTCTCCTGTAGCCTTCCCTCTCCCACCGCCCAGGTACATATGAAAAAGCAATCAATGAACAATTAAGGTGCCCGAACGAAAAATGGATGCTTCTCATCTCTCTCCCTTCCTGTCTGTCCCTTTCTCTGTCTCTGTCACACACACACACAAAAATACAAAGGCACTCACGCGGCGGGGACGCGGGGCAGCGGTGGGCCCTCGGCAGCGGCTGAAAAAGAAAGACACCGCTTTTCTCCGTACGTCCCCACCCCCCACACCGACCCCGACTCAAGGCCTCTCCTCTCAGCCGCTTTCTCAGTCAGGTTCTGGTTCCTATCGCTCTCACGTGCGGGTCGAGCGCTGCCCGCCTGCGCCACAGCCTGGGGAACGCTCATGAGGAGACGAGAGGGCGGCGAGAGGAAGTCTGTCCCGGCCCCGGGGAACTGCGCAGGCAGGTTCGCGTGATCCTGAAAAAGGGTCAGAGAACGTAATACACAAGCTGTATCTGGAAGTCCTCCAGCAACAAACCAAAGCGGGGCTCCCGAAATGCCGGCAATAAGACCGACAAGGCAGTTTATAGCTCGCGCCCTGGTCCCATTGGCTGAGTTGGTAGTTGCTGACTGATTTCCATTGGTGAAAGTTTCTGAGCGTAGGCAGCGTACCCAGTAGAAGAGACAAAAGTGGGAGCTTCCGGCAGGCGCTGAACCAATGAGACGGCAACACGGAAACCGGAGAAGGGCGGGAACTCCGGCGTTTGTGGAAAGCAGGTGAATATAGTGACCATAGAAAGCGGCCCCTAGGAAGGTGCTGGGAACCTTGTGTAGTTGGGAGCCCAAATAACCCGTTTCTTTTTTCTTTTTATCCTATTTTTCTTCCTTTTTATTTCTTTTTCACAACCCCTGTTTCAAGATCGTGTCCAGTTCTGGTCATTCACTAGTGAAGTCCGTTCCTCTGTCCCCCCATATCCTGTGCTCATGTGCTCTACCATCCCCCAACCCCCACACCTATTTATTTTGTGGGGAGGGAGGCATATACAGAAGTTTCAACATTTAAAATTTAATTCCTTCAGAGAGGCAACAGGATGAAGAAAATACAATTTAGAAAGAAAATCATCTCCCAACCCAGAAAACCTCTGCACAAAAACAGTAGAGAAAGAAAACAGTTCGTTATTGAATAGTCGTTACATCAGAACTTGATGAGCATCAGACATTCACTAACACTGGAAATACAGAATGAAATTTCACCCTTTCCAAAAGCCAAGCAGACAGAGTCTATTAAGGTTTTCGAATTAATTAGCCCTGAAGGAAACAAGGCAGCAGCATTTGTTCCATAGTTGACCTGGTCATGGGGGAGACTATCTGTTGTAGTAATATAAGGTTATACTAATTAAATATATAGAAATATAAAAATATGGAACATATAAAAGTAATTAAAAGGATATTAAAAGTAATTATTAGAGGGGCTGCCAGCGGGCGGCGGCCGGGCTGGCAGGGCCCGAGCGCCGGGTAGGCGGGCGGCGGGCCCCAGCCGGCTCCATAGGAAAAAAAAAAAAAGTAATTATTAAAGTTATGTCATTTGGATAGGAATTAGTATAGTGGCTTAGTACCATAACTCTGTAATGTGATAAATAGACTGTAACTTACAAGCAGGGCCAAATTAGTATGTGTGTAAAGTTATACATGAAAGATTGCCGGGTGCCGCCAATGAACGAACGAAGAGCCGAAACAGCCAGATGAGCAAAAGTCAGGCTTTATTGGGAGGACTCCGGGCGAGTTCACTGACCCTCGGATGTGAGTCTGTGAAGGCGCGCCCGGGGAGGGTTTTTGGGTTTTTTATATCTGCAGAGGGGGAGGATGGTAACGGTCGACCGGTTTGGTGGGGCTTGCAGTTCATGGAACAGCCTTGGGGACAGACAGTTTCGAGAATTTGGGTGTGTGCGGTTTGAGCAAGATTAACAACTGCCAGACGGTTTGAGTAAGATTAACAACTGCCGGACAGCTCAGGGCAGGGGAGGGTTTCACTACCCAACCCAGAGGCAACTACCGGACAATACATAGATAAGAAGTAACTTGGTGCTATAACTCTGTAATGTGATAAACAGACTCTGACTTTCAAACAGAGCCCTTCTATAATGTGAAGTTATACCTAGATAAAAAGTAGCTTGGTGTTAATTACGTAAACCTTAAACTTATGTAAATAAGAACATCTTAAAAAGTGGCTTGATGTAAGCATTTCAGTAGATTGATGTAAAGGAGATTCTTCCAAAAAGGTGGTTTGAAGTGATAATCCTGTAGATTGACACCTGTTAGAAGGCGTTGGCCAAAAAAGGTACTAAAGCTGAAGGGCCTCCCTGCTGCGGTAGTCGCCCAGACTCCAACGTTGATGTGGACTGTCTCCACGCTGCTCTGAGCTCTGACCAAAGCCAGCTGAGAGGAGCATGCCAACCGGGCCCCTTAAGCTGTACCCTTGCACGCCAAAAGGATTTGTGAGTAATAAATTGCCTGTGTAATTATTGCAACTAATTTGTGTTGGTCGTCTCTTTCCTCCAGTGGCACTTAACAGTAGTATCCTCATAGCCGCCTCAAGAGTAGTCTTGAAGAGGCTGCCAGCCCTGCTGATAAGCAGGAGGGTCCCACTGCACGGGGAAATCGAGTCAGGGACTCCTGATCTGATCTATGTAGAGCTTGGGCTCTACTGGCCCTTACTTTGGTATTCTAGAAATGAAAACTTCTCATTTCTTTAGGACACAAGGTAGTTTTTGCATCTTAGAGCCAGGTGTCCACCGAAGTGAGGTTCCAATGCTTTCACAGAAACTGTGAGACAGGGATGTGATCTTCTTGTATGTCTTCATTTCCAACATGGCTCCTAGGATTTGAGAACAACATTTCTGGGTTGGGGGAGTTCTGGGGTGTTTGAGGAAAAGTAAGAAGGCTAGTGTGGCTAGAGCTGCATCTGCAGGGGTTCAAGTGGTACAAGATAAGTTGAAGAGATAAACAGAGACAAATTGCATAGAACCTCGTCTTCCATTGGAAGAAGGCTGGAGCCCAGGTCAGATCACTCTGTTGGTTAGAGCTTCACTCTGAACCACAGAAGTTGCCCGGTCAATCCCTGGTCAGGGCATATACAGGAATAGACCAATATTCCTGTATCTTTCTCTCCCTCTCTCTTTCTCTCTGAAATAAAAACTAAAAAAAAAAAAAAAAGGCTGTAATATTATATAATGTGTTTTAAATATACCTGGGATATGCTTAACCAGGGAAGACCTGCAGACTTGGAAGTGGTTGTCATTATAAAAGTTTATGCTCACAGCCTGACCAGGTGGTGGTGCAGTGGATAGAGCGTCAGACTGGGATGTGGAAGGACCCAGGTTCAAGACCCCGAGCTCGCCAGCTTGAGCGCGGGCTAATCTGGCTTGAGAGCGGGCTAATCTGGTTTGAGCAAAAGCTCCTCAGCTTGGACCCAAGGTCGCTGGCTCCAGCAAGGGGGTGCTTGGGCCAAGCCACATGTGAGAAAGCAATCAATGAATAACGAAGGTGTCACAATGGCAATGAAAAACTGATGATTGATGCTTCTCATCTTTCTCCATTCCTGTCTGTCTGTCCCTATCTATCCCTCTCTCTGACTCTCTCTCTGTCCCTGTAAAAAAAAAAAAGTTTAAGTTTATGCTCACAGATATGTATTGAACAAAAGTCAGGGCCACCATTTAGGGACAGATGGGGGAAGCACCAGATGGGGGAAGCACCAGGGTGGGTCAGGGGACAGAAGCCTGGAAGGAGAAAGCATGTCCCAGTTCCTTTACTGTGTTTTTTTGCAAGACAGAAGTCAGGACAGGTAAACAGTTTAGGATTGACTGATTTGAAAAACATTGGAGGGAGAGAGGTAGAGACAAGAACACTGACCTGTTTTTGTATGTGCCCTGATGGGGGATCAAACCCACAATCTCTGTACTTCAGTATGATGCTCTAACCAACCGAACTATCCAGCCAGGGATGGCCCTGCAATTTTCTAGGGCAGGGGCAGAGGCAAAGGCAAATTTAAAGCACCTGGACGCGTGCTCCGGGCACCGACTTCTGAAGAGCCCCACAATACCCCAACTTTACACATTTTTTCTGATAACACCAAATTTGGTTTCATATGTACAATTTTAACATTAAGAGTACATAATATTTTTTATTTATTTAAAAATATGGTTAACAGCCTGACTAGGCGATGGCGCAGTGGATAGAGCTTCGGACTGGGATGCGGAGGACCCCGGTTCAAGACCCCAAGCTCGCCAGTTTGAGCGCGGGCCCATCTGGCTTGAGCGAAGGCTCGCTAGCTTGGACCCAAGGTCGCTGGCTCCAGCAAGGGGTTGCTTTGGTCTGCTTAAGGCCCGTGGTCAAGGCACATGGGAGAAAGTAATCAATGAACAACTAAGGTGTAGCAATGGAAACGAAAAACTAATGGTTGATGCTTCTCACCTCTCTCCATTCCGGTCTGTCTGTCCCTATCTGTCCCTCTCTCTGACTCTCTCTCTGTCCCTGGTAAAAAAAATAAAATAAATAAATAAATTAAAAAGAACGTATACTTTTAAAAAAATCGTTAACATGTATTTTTATTTTTCCTCTTTCTCTCTCTCTCTCTCTTTTAAGGGGCCCACTATTTTCTTCCGTAACTGGGGCCTCAACCAACCTTAATCTGCCTCTGGGCAGAGGAGTATTGTCTTCTGGAGCCCAAGAGCCAAAGGCAGGTGGTTAGTTTGCATATGAAGGGCAAGTCCCTGGGAAAGTTTTTTGCTGTCTTTAAGAATGGGCTAGGCACCTAACCAGGCGGTGGCGCAATGGGTTGTCCATCGGACTGGGATGCGGAAGTCCCAGGTTTGTGACCCCGAACTCACCAGCTTGAGCGCAGGCCCATCTGGCTTGAGCAAGAGCTGCCCAGCTTGGACCCAGGGTCGCTGGCTCCAGCAACGAGTTACTTGGTCTGCTGAAGACCCGCAGTCAAGGCACATGTGAGAAAGCAATCAATGAACAACTATGGTGCCGAAACGGCAATGAATCAACTCCCTCTGTCCCTGTAAAAAAAAAAAAAAAGAAATGGCTAGGCCAGGAATGGCCAACATATGGCCCGCAATTAAATTTTTAATATTCTCCACTACTTTAAAATCTCAGCTACTCAGAAGCGGAAGTGTCTTTGATTATTGGAAACTGAGATATTTAAGAAGATAGTGATACGCGGAAAAGAATTCCATGTGTGTGACTAATCTAGGGTTACCTTCCAATAATTGGTCGAATGGATTCGTGATACTTTTTTTTTATAATTCCATTATAAAGATTAAAATTATTTATTTATTTATTTTTTACAATGAAAACAAAGATTTAAAATTTTTGTAATCGTCTTTACTCAATATGAACTGACGTTTAGTGGCGATTTGAAACCCACATTCTTTTAGGCTCAGTTTGCCAGAGGGCACCCAAGGTCAAACAATTCATTATTTTTGTGGTCAAGTGCGCTGAATCAAGTGGCATTGTAGCATAGACAATAGCTGCAGTTGATAACTGAAAACACGTCCAGGCTGTTTGTAAAACAAAATAATTGTTTTATATGCGATATAACCCCTTCAAGCTCATTCTATTAATTAAAAATTGTTTCGATTGATTGCGATAGTTTGGATATTTATACGGTAATTATATTTGTGTTAAAATATATATATATATATTTTAAATGAGTAATTTTTTTTAAACTTTTTTATTTTATTCATTTTAGAGAGGAGACACAGAGCGGGAGAGAGAGAGAGAGAGAGAGAGAAAGGAGGGAGGAGCTGGAAGCATCAACTCCCATATGTGCCTTGACCAGACCAGTGCAGGGTTTTGAACTGGCAACCACAGTGTTCCCAGGTCAACGCTTTATCCACTGCGCCACCACAGATCAGGCTAAAATATATATTTTTAAAAATAATATTGTATATTAAAATTTATTTCACTCACATTTATTCATAAATAAATTACATAATAAAATTTTGTTTACTTAAATGAATTGTTTTTGTATTTAACATATTTTTAATTTTAATATTTCATCTGGCCTGTGAAAAAGTTCATTCTAATCTGGCCTGGGAACAAAAACTGTTGGCCACACCTGGGCTAGGCCCTGGCTGGATAGCTCGGTTGGTCAGAGTATCGTCCTGAAGAGCGGAGGTTGCTGATTCAATTCCCGGTCAGAACAAATACAGGAACAGCTCAATGTTCCTGTTTATCTCTCTCCCTTACTGAAATCAATAACTAAAAATTTAAAAGACTCTGTGCTATTATTTAATAGCACCGTGGATTGAGCATCAGCACAGCATATGGACATCCTGGGTTCGATTCCCAGTCAGGGCACACAAGATAAGCAACCATCTGTCTCTCCTCCCCTCTCCATTCCACAGTTGGTGGGATCGATTGGTTTAAGCAGTTGGCCCTAGGTGCTGAGGATAACTTGATTAGTCAAAGCAGCAGCCTCAGGTGCTAAAAACACCTTGGCTGATTCAAGCATCGGCCCCAGAAAGGGGTAGCCTGGTGGATCTCGGTCAGAGAGCCTGCAGGAGTCTGTCTGTCTCCCCTCTTCTCACTTAAAAAAAATAAAGAGGCCCTGGCTGGTTGGCTCAGCGGTAGAGCTTTGGCCCGGCGTGTGGAAGTCCTGGGTTTGATTCCTGGTCAGGGCACACAGGAGATGCATCTATCTGCTTCTCCACCCTTCCCCCTCTCCTTTCTCTCTATCTCTCTTTTCTCCTCTGGCAGCCAAGGCTCCATTGGAGCAAAGTTGGCCTGGGAGCTGAGGATGGCTTGATAGCCTCCACTTCAAGTCCTAGAATGGCTCAGGTTGCAACAAAGAGATGCCCCAGATGGGCTGAGCATCACCCCCTGGAGGGCATGCCAGGTGGATCCCAGTTGGGCACATGTGGAAGTCTGTCCCTGCCTCCCAGCTTCTCACTGCAGAAAAAATAAAAAAATAAAAAAAAATAGGAAAGAAACAAAAGAAAAAAACATTAGCCCTGGGAGGCATAGTCTCTCCCCAGTCATCCAGGCTCCAAAAGCCAAACAAGAATACAGAAAATAAAAAATGTAGTTAGGGCACTGGGAAATAGGTAACCACCGTAAGGTTTTGTGTAGAAGAGTCATATGATCCAATTTGTGTATTGACTCTTTAGGTACTGTGGCCTGATCAGTGGTGGAGCAGTGGATAAAGCCTCAACGTGGAATGCAGAGGTCTTGGTTTGAAACTCTTGGTTTGCCAGGTCAAGCAATCAATGCGCTCCCATATGTCCCTTCACCAGGAAAGTCCAGGGTTTCGAACCATCAACCTCAGCATTCAAGGTCAATGCTTTTTAGTGAACAACTAAAGTGAAGCAACTTCTCACTTCACCTCCTCCCATCTCTCTCCTCTCTGTGAAACCAATAAATAAAATATTTTTTAAAAAGTCAATCTGGCCTGACCTGTGGTGGCGCAGTGGATAAAGTATCGACCTGGGAACACTGAAGTCGCCAGTTCAAAACCCTGCACTGGTCTGGTCAAGGCACATATGGGAGTTGATGCTTCCAGCTCCTCCCCCCTTTCTCTCTTTCTCTCACTCTCACTCTGTGTCTCCTCTCTAAAATGAATAAAATAAAAAGAAGTTTTTTTAAAAAAAAGTCAATCTGGCCTGACCAGGCAGTGGCGCAGTGGATAGAGCGTTGGACTGGGATGTGGAAGACCCAGGTTCGAGTCCCCAGGCTCGCCAGCTTGAGCGCAGGCCCATCTGGCTTGAGCAAAAGCTCACCAGCTTGGACCCAAGGTCGCTGGCTCCAGCAGGGGGTGGCTGAGTCTGCTGAAGGCCCGCGGTCAAGGCACAAGTGAGAGAGCAATCAATGAACAACTATGGTGTCACAACGGCAACGAAAAACTAATGATTGATGCTTCTCTCCTCTCTCCATTCCTGTCTGTCTGTCCCTATCTATCCCTCTCTCTGACTCTCTCTCTGTCCCTGTGGAAAAAAAAAAAGTCAAGCTGGCCTGACCTGTTGTGGTGCAGTGGGTAAAGCCGAGAGCTGGTACTCTGAGGTCTCTGGTTCAAGGATCTGGGCTTGCCCGGTTAAGGCACCTAGGAGAAGCAACTACTCTTGCTTTTCCCCCACTTCTCTCTAAAAATCAATAAATAAAAACTTAAAAAATAAAAAGAGTCAATCTGGGTGCTGTGTGGAAACTAGAGTATAGGAGGGGTAAGAGAGGAGTAAGATGTTGGGAAGTTCTGCTTTCCCGATGTGTGGGGATGTGTAGGATGATGACCTAAACCAGTGACGGGCAATCTTTTGAGTTTGGTGTGTCAAAATTCGCCAAAAAACTGAGCATAACTCAGGTGGTGTGCCACTTTGAGAAAAAAACATTATTTTGTAATATTTATAGTATCAATAACAAAAATGTTTTGGTCTATAGACCTCCGGCACAGAGTGTCTACACTACAGAAAATGTTTTATCCTCAGCTACTGCACCTGGCCGTGCAGAAGCCGAGGATGAAATGCCCTTCACGGCATGCGCCCCATACTTCTCTGGTATGTGGCCACGTGTCATCGAAAATGGCGACCCGTGTCAGTGCTGACACCCATGTCATAGGTTTGCCATCACTAACCTAAAACAATGCAGTGATAGGAGAGGTGGTTTATCAAGTACTAATAAGTTGACCAAGAACACAATGAGTAATCGAACTCATACAAAAATATGGATATGGACAGAGTGGCTTTATAGAATGGATTGGTTGTTTCTTTAAGTCAATGAATACCTCACACTTCAAATGTGATACATATATTTCTGATGATTCTAGGGTGTATGTTACAGAAATGCTTTACTACATGGAGGGACTCAAATATGATTGTTTTCTTGTAACAGAGCCTAGGCTAAGGGCCCAGCAGTGAAGACTATGCAGGAAAGTGTTAACTGATCAGGCTTCAGACACTCAAATGCTACACATTAAAATAATAAAAGCAAAAACTACTTTTCTTTTTTTTTTTTTGCCGTATCAATGAAGACCACTAAGACCTTGAAACAGCTAACCTGATAAGAGTGATTTTTAGCGAGAGAAATAGAGAGAGAGGCAGGGAGACAAGAAGCATCAACTTGTAGTTATGGCACCTTAGTTGTTCATTGCTTCTTATAACTTTCACCTAGGGGCTTCAGCTGAGCTGGTGACCCCTTGCCCAAGACAGAGACCCTGGGCTTCAAGCCAATAATCTCTGGGCTTAAACCGGTGACCTTGTGGTTTCAAACCTCAGTCCTCAGCGTCTTTTCGATCTGCAGTTGGGAATTTGGATATTGGGATGGCTAATAGTTATATGCTGATTTTCAACTGTGTGTAGGATGGGGTGGGGAGGTTGGTCTCCCTAACCCCAAGATTGTTCAAGAAACAAACGTACTTCGTGTTTACATTAGGAATGAAAAATGTTTCAAATCAATAATTATTAAGTTTGGAATATCGAACCAGCTTTGCATTCGTGCAATAAACCCCACTTGTTTGTGGGGTATTAGTTTTTAATATACCATATTAAAGCCTTCCATTTTATTATATTTTGTTTAAGTTTCCTTCTAGTTTCTTGAGCGATGATGTACAGTTCTCATTCTTTTTTTTTTTAAATTTCTTTTTATTTATTTATTTTAGAGAGGAGACACAGTATGTGTGTGTGTGTGTGAGGGAGAGAGAGAGAGAGAAAGGGGGGAGGAGCTAAAAGCATCAACTCCCATATGTCCCTTGACCAGACCAGTGCAGGGTTTTGAACTGGCGACCTCAGTGTTCCCAGATCGACGCTTTATCCACTGCGCCACCACAGGTCAGGCTCTCATTCCTTTTTGTATTTTAAAAAACTCGTTGTATGATTTTGGTAAGTATTGAACTATTTAGAATATATGTGTCACATTGGATTAATTGGATAGTTTGTCCTACACAAGGAATTTTATTTCATCTAAATTTTGTTTTATTTGTAGTTCTGATTGATTTTTTTGTTTTATTGATTTTTGAGAAAGAGGATGGAAGACAGGAACATTGATTTGTTCCTGTAGGTGCCTTGACCTGGAATTAAATCAGCAACCTCTGCACTTCGGAAGAGGTAATTATTGATTTGAAACATTTTTCTTTCCTAAAATAAACATGAAGTATGGTAATCTCAATACCAACCTCAAAAATTAAAAAAAATATGAAGAGCAAAATAAAACCAGGGGGAAGCAAGATGGCGATGGAGTAGGCGGACGTACCAACTTCCAACTCCCAGAACCAAAGTGGATTATAACTCAATTTAAAGAACCATCATCTGGATAAACCAACTATAAACTAAACTAAGTGGACTCTTCAACCAAGGAACACAGAAGAAGCCACATTGAGACTGGTAGGAATAGCGAAAACGTGAAGAGGGCTGCCCAGCTCCCCGGAGCAAACCGCAGCCCGGAGAGACCCGCGTGGCGGGAGGAAAGTTTGGCGGAGAGGGAGGGACCTGGGTCCCAGGAACCAAGCCCCAGCCTGCAGTCCCAGAGACTAGAAGAGGCATTTGGACAGTTTTGAGCTGAGAAACAAGTGAGGGAGCTCCCAGGCCTACAGTGTGGAGTATTAGGTCCCTTCCTACTCTGCTGACGGTTGCTGAAGGGTGTGGGGCGGCAGGACGCTGAAACGCGGTTCTGTTGGCGTGGGCGGAGGCCAAGCCGGAGTGAGCTCGGTCTAGCCCAGCAGGGTTGGAGGGGACGCGCGAAAGCGGTCCGGAAGCTACGGGCCGCCTTTAATCCCACTTACGGGGACAAAGCAGGAGGCCAGGAACAGGCAGAAATCTGCTCTGCGACCCTGCGCAAGCCGGCCCTGACCGCGGGGACTGGGCTAGGACCAGGGACAAGCAGGGGCTCGCGGCTGAGCTCACACTACAGCCTCGCCCAGCCGGAGAAACCGCGGTTTAACATTATACGTGCACGAGCGGGCTCCGAGCGTGGGAACGGGGTAGACCCCGAGACAAGTGGAAGCTCGCAGCTGAGCCCACGCTACTATCCCCTCCAGGCCGGCCGGAGAAACCGCGGATTGCATTCCTACGTGCACGAGCGGGCTCCGAACGGAGGCAGGGTAGAGTCCGGGGCAAGAGGAAGTCCGCAGCTGAGTGGAAGCCAGCAAACATGCCCGGCACAATAAACCTGGGTTTGCGACCTGCGCAGAAGGGCCCTGGCCTCGAGGGCGGGGCTAAAGCTCCAGACGGGCAAAGGTGCACAGCTGAGAGCACGTCAAAAGCCCCGCCCAACCCGCGAAACTGTGGCGAGCAGGCTCTGACTGCGGGTTCTGGGCGGAAGACAAGAAATAGGCTGGGTCCGCAGCTGAGCAAAGGTGCTCACCTCTACCCTTGGTGCTCAGGCTTGTGGCTTCAGTGACAGCCACTCCCGTGGAGGAGAGGCAGAAATCACAGCAAAAGCCACAGTGGGCCGGCGCTGGCAACGCTCATACCCAACCACCCTAGGCACCGGTAGATGGGGTGGGTGGCCTGCAGACAGACCACACCTAGAGAACACAAAGGGAACACCTACTGGACTCCAGTGGCCACAACTTGCTTATACACAGACAAAATGGGCAGGCAGAGGAATGCAAACCAAATGAATCAAGA
The DNA here is from genome assembly GCA_037038555.1 of Rhynchonycteris naso. Lineage (NCBI taxonomy): Eukaryota > Metazoa > Chordata > Mammalia > Chiroptera > Emballonuridae > Rhynchonycteris > Rhynchonycteris naso. The sequence goes on from CM072997.1 coordinate 238,699,933, forward strand.
GAAATCCCCAGAGAAGTACCTGAATGAACCAGATATAACCAAATTACCAGAAGCAGAATTTAGAATAAAGATAGTTAGGATGTTCAAAGAAATTAGAGCAACAATGGATAGTCATTATAAACACCTAAATAAAGAGATAACAAGTATTAAAAACAAAACTGAAATAATAAAAAAGAATCAGACAAATGACAAATACAGTATCAGAACTGAAGACCACAATGGAAGGAATTAAAAGCAGGATGAATGACGCTGAGGATCGAATCAGCGAGTTAGAGGACACAATAAACAAAGGCACAGAAGCAGAGAAGAAAAAGGAAAAGAGACTCAAAAAATGTGAGGAAACTCTAAGGGAGCTCTGTGACAACCTGAAGAGAAACAACATTCGCATCATAGGGGTGCCTGAAGAAGAGGAGAGAGGTCAGGAAATGGAAACTTTGTTCAATCAAATCATAGCAGAAAACTTTCCTAATTAAGGCTGGGAAACACTCCACACATTCAAGAAGCACACAGAACTCCATTAAAGAGAAACCCAAAAAGATCTACACCAAGACACATAATAGTTAAAATACCAAAGCTAATGGATAAAGAAAAAATTTTAAAAGCTGCTAGAGAAAAAAAGGCTATCACCTACAAAGGAGCCCCATAAGGATGACATCGGACTTCTCAACAGAAACACTTGAGACCAGAAGGGAATGGCAAGATATATTCAAAGTAATGCAGAACAAGAACCTACAACCAAGACTACTCTATCCAGCAAGGCTAACGTTTAAAATTGAAGGAGAAATAAAGAGCTTCCCAGAAAAAGAAAGCCTCAAGGAATTCATAAAAACCAAACCAATTCTGCAAGAGATACTAAGGGGCCTCTTGTGAACAGTTTAAAGGGAGGAAAGAATAGAGCAAAAGAAGAATACAGCTTTAAAGAATAAAATGGCAATAAACAACTACATATCAATAATAACCTTAAATGTAAATGGATTAAATGATCCAATCAAAAGACATAGGGTAGCTGCATGGATAAAGAAACAGGACCCATACATATGCTGTCTACAAGAGACACACCTTAAAACAAAAGATGCACATAGACTGAAAGTAAAAGGATGGAAAAAAATATTTCATGCAAATGGAAATGAAAAAAAAAACAGGGGTAGCAATACTTTTATCTGACAAAATGGACTTTCAAACAAAGGCTGTAGTAAGAGATAAGGAAGGACACTATATAATGATAAAGGGAACAATTCAACAGGAAGATATAACTATTATAAATATCTATGCACCAAATATAGGAGCCCCGACATACATAAAGCAGACTTTGATGGATACAAAGGGCGAGATTAACAGCAATACTATCATAGTAGGGGATTTCAATACCCCACTAACAGCACTGGATAGATCCTCAAGAAAGAAAATTAATAAAGAAACAGCAGACTTAAAGGAGACACTAGATCAACTTGATTTAATAGATATCTTCAGAACTTTTTTCACCCTAAAGCAGTAGAATATACATTCTTCTCAAGCACTCATGGTACGTTTTCTAGGATAGACCACATGTTAGGACACAAAAATGGTCTCAATAAATTTAAGAAGATTGAAATCATATCAAGCATTTTCTCTGATCACAATGCCATGAAACTAGAAATTAACCACAAAAGAAATACTGAAAAATACTCAAACACTTGGAAACTAAATAGCATGTTATTAAATAATGAATGGATTAACAATGAGATCAAAGAAGAAATAAAAAAGTTTCTAGAAACAAATGATAATGAGCATACATCAACTCCAAATTTATGGGACACAGCAAAAGCAGTTCTGAGAGGGAAGTTTATTGCACTACAGGCATATCATAAGAAGCTAGAAAAAGCTCAAATAAGCAACCTGACCCTGCATCTAAAAGAACTAGAAAAACAACAACAAATAAAACCCAAGATAAGTAGAAGGAAAGAAATAATAAAGATCAGAGCAGAAATAAATGACATAGAGGCTAAGGAAACAATACAGAGGATCAATGAAACCAGAAGCTGGTTCTTTGAAAAGGTAAACAGGATTGATGAACCTTTAACTAGACTCACCAAGAAAAAAAGAGAGAGGACTCAAATAAATAAAATTAGAAAGGACAGTGGAGAAATAACAACTGACACAACAGAAATACAAAGCATTGTAAGAAAATACTATGAAGAACTATATGCCAAAAAATTAGACAATCTTGGTGAAAAGGACAAATTTCTTGAATCATATAACCTTCCAAAAATCAATCTGGAAGAATCAGAACATCTAAACAGACCAATTACAACAAATGAGATCGAAACAGTTATCAAAAAACTCCCAATAAAGAAAAGTCCTGGGCCTGATGGCTTCACAAGTGAATTCTATCAAAAATTCAAAGAAGAACTAACTCCTATCCTCCTCAAGCTATTTCAAAAAATTCAAGAGGAAGGAAGACTTCCAAAATCCTTTTGTGAGGCGAGCACAATTCTGATCCCAAAACCGGGCAAAAACAACACAAAGAAAGAAAATTATAGGCCTATATCCCTGATGAATTTAGACGCTAAAATTCTCAACAAAATATTAGCCAACCGGATCCAGCAATATATGAAAAAAATCATACATCATGATCAAGTGGGATTTATTCTGGAGAGGCAAGGCTGGTTCAATATTCGCAAATCAATGTGATTCATCACATAAACAAAAGGAAGGACAAAAATCACATGATAATTTCAATAGATGCAGAAAAGGCATTTGATAAAATCCAGCACCCATTCATGCTCAAAACTCTCAGTAAAGTGGGAATACAGGGATCATTCCTTAACATGATAAAGGCCATCTACGACAAACCCACAGCAAACATCATACTAAATGGACAAAAATTAAAAGCAATCCCCTTAAGATCAGGAACCAGGCAGGGATGCCCCCTTTCACCACTCTTATTCAACATAGTTCTGGAAGTCCTAGCTACAGCAATCAGACAACAAGAAGAAATAAAAGGCATCCAAATTGGAAAAGAAGAAGTAAAATTGTCACTATCTGCAGATGATATGATATTGTATATTGAAACCCCTAAAGTCTCAGTCAAAAAACTACTGGACCTTATAAATGAATTCAGCAAGGTGGCAGGATATAAAATTAATACTCAGAAATGTACCAACAATGAACTGTCAGCAAAAGAAATTAAGAAAACAATCCCCTTCAATATTGCAGCCAAAAAAATAAAGTACCTAGGAGTAAATTTAACCAAGGAGGTTAAGGACTTGTACTCGGAAAATTATAAAACATTGATAAAAGAAATCAAGGAAGATACAAACAAGTGGAAGCATAAACCGTGCTCATGGCTAGGAAGAATAAACATCATTAAAATGTCTATATTACCCAAAGCAATTTATAAATTCAATGCAATACCAATTAAAATACCAATGACATACTTCAAAGATATAGAACACATATTCCAAAAATTTATATGGAACCAAAAAAGAACACGAATAGACTCAGCAATCTTAAAAAGAAAAAATAAAGCAGGAGGTATCACTCTTCCAGATATCAAGGTTTACTATAAGGCCATTATACTCAAGACATCCTGGTACTGGTGTAAGAACAGGCACATAGATCAATGGAACAGAACAGAGGACCCAGAAATAAACCCACAGCTTTGTGGACAACTGATATTTGACAAAGGAGGAAAGAACATACAAAGGAGTAAAGACAGCCTCTTTAACAAATGGTGTTGGGAAAATTGGACATCTACCTGCAAAAAAATGAAACTAGACCATCAACTTACACAATTCACTAAAACAAACTCAAAATTGATAAAAGACTTAAATGTAAGCCGTGAAACCATAAGCATCTTACAAGAAAACATAGGCAGCAAGCTCTCCGACATCTGTAGCAGCAGTATATTTGCCGATTTATCTCCACGGGCAAATGAAATAAAAGGCAGGATAAAATAATGGAACCATATCAAACTAAAAGGTTTTTGCACAGCTAAAGACAATAAGAACAGAATAAAAAGACAAACCACACAATGGGAGAACATATTCGACAGCACATCTGATAAGGGGTTAATAACTAAAATTTATAAAGAACTTATAAAACTCAACACCAGGAAGACAAACAACCCAATCAAAAAATGGGCAAAAGAAATGAATAGAAATTTCTCCAAAGAGGACATACAGATGGCCAATAGACATATGAAAAAATGCTCAACATCACTAATCATTAGAGAAATGCAAATTAAAACCACAATGAGATATCACCTCACACCAGTCAGAATGGCACTTATCAGCAAAACAACACAGAATAAGTGCTGGCGAGGATGTGGAGAAAAGGGAACCCTTCTGCACTGCTTGTGGGAATGCAGTCTGGTGCAGCCACTGTGGAAAACAGTTTGGAGATTCCTCAGAAAATTAAAAATCGAACTGCCTTTTGACCCAGCTATACCACTTATAGGAATATACCCTAAGAACACCATAGCACTGTTTGAAAAGAAGAAATGCGCCCCCATTCGTGGCAGCATTGTTCACAATAGCGAAGATCTGGAACCAGCCCAAGTGTTCGTCAGAAGAGGAGTGGATTAAAAAGCTATGGTACATATATACTATGGAATACTACTCAGCTATAAGAAACGATGACATCGGATCATTTATAACAAAATGGATGTACCTTGATAACATTATACGAAGTGAAATAAGTAAATTAGAAAAAAAGAAAAACTGAGAACAGCATGATTCCATACATAGGTGGGACATAAAAGTGAGAATATGAGACATGGACAAGAGAGTGGTGGTTATGGGATGGGGGGAGGGCGGGAAGAGTGGGATAGGGAGGAGGGGAGGGACACAGGGAGAACCAGATAGAAGGTGACAGAGGACAATTTGACTTTTGTTGATGGGTATGCAACACAATTGAATGATAAGATAACCTGGAGATGTTTTCATTGTACATATGTACCCTGATTTATTGGTGTCACCCCATTAGAATTAATAATAATAAAATATATATTAAAAAAGTACAACCAAAGCAAAGTAGAATGAAGCATATAATAAACATAAGAAGAGAAATTAGTGAAATTAAAATAGATATTGGGGAAGAAAGCAATGATATACAGTGCTGGTTTTTCAAAATGATTAATGATGTCTAAGGTTGACACATCTCCAAAAACAGGAATAAAATGCGGTATAAGTATAGATCCTGCTGCCATCAAAAGATAATACAAGAGTCCCTCTACTTGGCGCTGACACACTTTTTCTGGTCTTTTTGTTTTTTGTTTTACAGGGACAGAGAGAGAGTCAGAGAGAGGGATAGATAGGGACAGACAGACAGGAACAGAGAGAGATGAGAAACATCAATCATCAGTTTTTTGTTGCAACACCTTAGTTGTTCATTTCTTTCTCATATGTGCCTTGATCGCGGGCCTTCAGCAGACCGAGTAACTCCTTGGTGGAGCCAGCGACCTTGGGTCCAAGCTGGTGAGCTTTTGCACAAGCCAGATGGGACCACTTTCAAACTGGCAACCTCGAGGTCTCGAACCTGGGTCCTCTGCATCCCAGTCCGATGCTCTATCCACTGTGCCAGCGCCTGGTCAGGCACGGTCTGACTTCTTTAACTCAAGTGTTTTTATTTATTATTATTTTTTCCTATTTTTTTATTTAGGATTTTATTTTATTTTATTTTTTATTAGTTTTAATGGGGTGACACCAATAAATCAGGGTACATATGTTCAAAGAAAACATCTCCAGGTTATCTTATCATTCAATTGTGTTGCATACCCATCACCCAAAGTCAAATGGCCCTCTGTCACCTTCTATTTGGTTTTCCCTGTGCCCATCCCCTCCTCCCTAACCCACCCTCCCCTCCCTCCCCCCACCCTGTAACCACCACACTATTTTTCATGTCTCATAGTCTCACTTTTATGTCCCACCTATGTATGAAATCATGCTGTTCTCAGTTTTTTTCTGATTTACTTATTTCGCTCCGTATAATGGTATCAAGGTCCATCCATTTTGTTGTAAATGATCCGATGTCATAATTACTTATGGCTGAGTAGTATTCCATAGTATATATGTACCAAAGCTTTTTAATCCACTCGTCCTCTGATGGACACTTGGGCTGTTTCCAGATCTTCGCTATTGTGAACAATGCTGCCATGAACATGGGGGCGCATTTCTTCTTTTCAAACAGTGCTATGGTGTTCTTAGGGTATATTCCTATAACTGGAATGCTGGGTAAAAGCCAGTTCGATTTTTAATTTTCTGAGGAGTCTCCATACTGTTTTCCACAGTGGCTGCACCCGTCTGCATTCCCACCAGCAGTGCAGGAGGGTTCCCTTTTCTCCACATCCGCGCCAGCACTTCTTCTGTGTTGTTTTGCAGAGGAGCGGCATTCTGACTGGTGTGAGGTGATAACTCATTGTGGTTTTGTTTTGTTTTAATTTCTATTTTATTCATTTTAGAGAGGAGACACAGAGTGAGAGAGAGAAAGAGAGAAAGGGAGAGGAGCTGGAAGCATCAACTCCCATATGTGCCTTGACCAGACCATTGCAGGGTTTTGAACTGGCGACCTAAGTGTTCCTAGGTCGATGCTTTATCCCCTGCGCCACCACAGGTCAGGCTCATTGTGGTTTTAATTTGCATTTCTCTAATGATTAGTGATGTTGAGCATTTTTTCATATGCCTATTGGCCATCTGTATGTCCTCTTTGGAGAAATTTCTATTCATTTCTTTTGCCCATTTTTTGATTGGGTTGTTTGTCTTCCTGGTGTTGAGTTTTATAAGTTCTTTATAAATTTTGGTTATTAACCCCTTATCAGACGTGTTGTCGAATATGTTCTCCCACTGTGTGGTTTGTCTTTTTATTCTGTTAGTATTGTCTTTAGCTGTGCAAAAACTTTTTAGTTTGATATAGTCCCATTTTTTTATCCTGCCTTTTATTTCATTTGCCCGTGGAGATAAATCCCCAAATATACTGCTGCTACAGATGTCGGAGAGCCTGCTGCCTATGTTTTCTTCTAAGATGCTTATGGTTTCACGGCTTACATTTAAGTCTTATCAATTTTGAGTTTGTTTTAGTGAATGGTGTAAGTTGATGGTCTAGTTTCATTTTTTTGCAGGTATATGTCCAATTTTCCCAACACCATTTGTTAAAGAGGCTGTCTTTACTCCTTTGTATGTTCTTTCCTCCTTTGTCAAATATCAGTTGTCCATAAAGCTGTGGGTTTATTTCTGGGTCCTCTGTTCTGTTCCATTGATCTATGTGTCTGTTCTTATGCCAGTACCAGGCTGTCTTGAGTATAATGGCCTTGTAGTAAACCCTGATATTCGGAAGAGTGATAACTCCTGCTTTATTTTTTCTTTTTAAGATTGCTGAGGCAATTTGTGTTGTTTTTTGGTTCCATATAATGTTTTGGAAGTGTGTCATTGGTATTTTAATTGGTATTGCATTGAATTTATAAATTGCTTTGGGTAATATAGACATTTTAATGATGTTTATTCTTCCTAGCCATGAGCACGGTATATACTTCCACTTGTTTGTTTCTTTCTTGATTTCTTTTATCAATGTTCTGTAATTTTCCGAGTACAAGTCCTTAACCTCCTTGGTTAAATTTACTCCTAGGTACTTTATTTTTTTGGCTGCAATAGTGAAGGGGATTGTTTCCTTAATTTCTTTTGCTGACAGTTCATTGTTGGTATATAGAAATGCCTCTGATTTCTGAGTATTAATTTTATATCCTGCTACCTTGCTGAATTCATTTATAAGGTCCAGTAGTTTTTTTGGGTTTTTTTAGATTTTATTTTTTCATTTTAGAGAAAGGAGACAGAGAGAGAGAAGTGGGGGAGGAGCAGAAAGTATCAACTCCCATATGTGCCTTGACCAGGCAAACCCGGGGTTTCGAACCAGCAACCTCAGTGTTCCGGGCTGACGCTTTTACTCACTACGTCACCACAGGTCAGGCGGTCCGGTAGTTTTTTGACTGAGACTTTAGGGTTTTCTATATACAATATCATATTATCTGCAAATAATGACAGTTTTACTTCTTTCCAATCTGGATGCCTTTTACTTCTTCTTGTTGTCTGATTGCTATAGCTAGGACTTCCAGAACTATGTTGAATAAGAGTGGTGAAAGGGGGCACCCCTGCCTGGTTCCAGATCTTAAGGGGATTGCTTTAAATTTTTGTCCATTTAGTACGATGTTTGCTGTGGGTTTGTCGTAGATGGCCTTTATCATGTTAAGGAATGATCCCTGTATTCCCACTTTACTGTGAGTTTTGAGCATGAATGGGTGCTGGATTTTATCAAATGCCTTTTCTGCATCTATTGAAATTATCATGTGATTTTTGTCCTTCCTTTTGTTTATGTGATGAATCACATTGATTTGCGAATATTGAACCAGCCTTGCCTCTCCAGAATAAATCCCACTTGATCATGATGTATGATTTTTTTCATATATTGCTGGATCCGGTTGGCTAATATTTTGTTGAGAATTTTAGCGTCTAAATTCATCAGGGATATAGGCCTATAATTTTCTTTCTTTGTGTTGTTTTTGCCCGGTTTTGGGATCAGAATTGTGCTCGCCTCACAAAAGGATTTTGGAAGTCTTCCTTCCTCTTGAATTTTTTGAAATAGCTTGAGGAGGATAGGAGTTAGTTCTTCTTTGAATTTTTGATAGAATTCACTTGTGAAGCCATCAGGCCCAGGACTTTTCTTTATTGGGAGTTTTTTGATAACTGTTTCGATCTCATTTGTTGTAATTGGTCTGTTTAGATGTTCTGATTCTTCCAGATTGATTTTTGGAAGGTTATATGATTCAAGAAATTTGTCCTTTTCACCAAGATTGTCTAATTTTTTGGCATATAGTTCTTCATAGTATTTTCTTACAATGCTTTGTATTTCTGTTGTGTCAGTTGTTATTTCTCCACTGTCCTTTCTAATTTTATTTATTTGAGTCCTCTCTCTTTTTTTCTTGGTGAGTCTAGTTAAAGGTTCATCAATCCTGTTTACCTTTTCAAAGAACCAGCTCTTGGTTTCATTGATCCTCTGTATTGTTTCCTTAGCCTCTATGTCATTTATTTCTCCTCTGATCTTTATTATTTCCTTCCTTCCTTCTACTGGTCCTGGGCTTTATTTGCTGTTGTTTTTCTAGTTCTTTTAGATGCCGGGTCAGGTTGCTTACTGGAGCTTTTTCTAGCTTCTTTTGGTATGCCTGTAGTGCAAGGTACTTCCCTCTCAGTACTGCTTTTGCTGTGTCCCATAAGTTTTGAGTTGATGTATGCTCATTATCATTCGTTTCTAGAAACTTTTTTATTTCTTCTTTGATCTCATTGTTAATCCATTCATTATTTAATAACATGCTATTTAGTTTCCAAGTGTTTGAGTATTTTTCAGTATTTCTTTTGTGGTTAATTTCTAGTTTCATGGCATTGTGATCAGAGAAAATGCTTGATATGATTTCAATCTTCTTAAATTTATTGAGACCATTTTTGTGTCCTAACATGTCCTAGAAAACGTACCATGAGTGCTTGAGAAGAATGTATATTGTGCTGCTATAGGGTAAAAAGTTCTGAAGATATCTATTAAATCGAGTTGATCTAGTGTATCCTTTAAGTCTGCTGTTTCTTTATTAATTTTCTTTCTTGAGGATCTATCCAGGGTTGTTAGTGGGATATTGAAATCCCCTACTATTATAGTATTACTGTTAATCTCGCCCTTTGTATCCATCAAAGTCTGCTTTATGTATGTCGGTGCTCCTATATTTGGTGCATAGATATTTATAATGGTTATATCTTCCTGCTGAATTTTTCCCTTTATCATTATATAGTGTCCTTCTTTATCTCTTACTACAGCCTTTGTTTGAAAGTCCATTTTGTCAGATAGAAGTATTGCTACCCTGGCTTTTCTTTCATTTCCATTTGCATGAAATATTTTTTTCCATCCTTTTACCTTCAGTCTATGTGCATCTTTTGTTTTAAGATATGTCTCTTGTAGACAGCATATGTATGGGTCCTGTTTCTTTATCCACGCAGCTACCCTATGTCTTTTGATTGGATCATTTAATCCATTTACATTTAAGGTTATTATTGATATGTAGTTGTTTATTGCCATTTTATTCTTTAAAGCTGTATTCTTCTTTTACTGTATTCTTTCCTCCCTTTGAACTGTTCACAACAGGCCCCTTAGTATCTCTTGCAGAATTGGTTTGGTTTTAATGAGTTCCTTGAGGCTTTCTTTGTCTGAAAAGCTCTTTATTTCTCCTTCAATTCTAAACATTAGCCTTGCTGGATAGAGTAGTCTTGGTTGTAGGTTCTTGTGCTGCATTACTTTAAATATATCTTGCCATTCCCTTTTGGCCTCAAGTGTTTCTGTTGAGAAGTCAGATGTCATCCTTATGGGGGCTCCATTGTAGGTGATAGCCTATTTTTCTCGAGCAGCTTTTAAAATTTTCTCTTTATCCCTTAGCTTTGGTATTTTAACTATGATGTGTCTTGGTGTAGATTTTTTTCGGTTTCTCTTTAATGGAGTTCTGTGTGCTTCTTGAACATGTGGAATGATTCCCAGCCTTAATTTAGAGAAGTTTTTTGCTATGATTTGATTGAACAAAGTTTCTCTTTCTTGTTCTCTCTCCTCTTCTTCAGAAACCCCTATGATGTGAATGTTGTTTCTCTTCATGTTGTCACAGAGCTCCCTTAGATTTTCCTCAGATTTTTTGAGTCTCTTTTCTTTTTTCTGCTCTGCTTCTGTGCCTTTGTTTACTGTGTTCTCTAACTCGCTGATTCGATCCTCAGCGTCATTCATCCTGCTTTTAATTCCTTCCATTGTGGTCTTCAGTTCTGATACTGTATTTGTCATTTCTGTCTGATTCTTTTTTATTATTTCAATTTCGTTTTTTATACTTGTTATCTCTTTATTTAGGTGTTCATAGTGACTATCCATTGTTGCTCTAATTTCTTTGAACATCCTAACTATTATTATTCTAAATTTTGCTTCTGGTAATTTGGTTATATCTGGTTCATTCAGGTCCTTCTCTGGGGATTTCTCTTGATTCATTTGGTTTGCATTTCTCTGCCTGCCCATTTTGTCTGTGTATAAGAGGGGTTTGGCTACTGGAGTCCAGTAGGTGTTGCCTTTGTGTTTTTTAGGTGTGGTCTGTCTGCAGGCCCACCACCCCCTCTGCCGCTGCGTAGGGTGGTTGGGTATGGGCGTTGTCAGCGCCGGCCCACTGCGGCTGTTTCTGTGATTTCCGTCTCTCCTCCGCGGGAGGGGCTGTCACTCAAGCCACAAGCCTCAACACCAAGGGTAGAGGTGAGCACATTTGCTCTACTGCGGACCCAGCCTGTTTCCTGGATTCCGCACAGTCTTCTCAGTCAGAGCCTGCTCGCCAGTTTCCTAGGTTGGATGGGGTTGCTGATGTCCTCTCAGCTGTGAGCCTTTGCCCATCTGGAGCTTTATCCCCACGAGGCCAGGGCCCTCCTGCGCAGGATCGCTAACCAAGGTTTATTGGGCCGGGCGGGGCTGCTGGCTGCGCTCAGCTGCGAGCTTCAGCTAATCTAGGGCTCTAGCCCTGCCCCCACGTTCAGAGCCAACTCGCGCACGCAGGATGGCAAACTGTGGTGTCTCCGGCTGGCTGGGGCTGCTGGCGTGAGCTCAGCTGCAAGCGTCCACCCATCCCTTATCCTAGCACCGTCCCCGCGGTCAGGGCTGGCTTGCGAAAGGTCGCAGAGCAGATCTCTGCCTGTTCATGGCCTCCCGCTTTTCCCCTGCAGGTGGGGTTACAGGCGGGTCCACAGATTCCAGACCGCTTTTGCACCTCCTCTCCACCCCTCCTGGGCTAGACAGAGCTCACACCGGCTGGGCCTCCGCCCCCGACGACAGAACCGCGTTTCAGCATCCCGCCACCACTGTCCATCCAGCAACCCTCAGCAGAGTAGGAAGGGACCCCACAGTTCAGATCCTAACACTCCATACTGTAGACCTGGGAGCTCCCTCCGTCTAAGCAGCTCTGCTCTAATTGCTGCGGGAGAGCTTGTTTGGCTGGTGTCCTATCTCCCTTTGCTGGTATTGCTAGTTCCAGGGAAAATATTCATTTTTGATTAGGAAAGTGACTTAGCCCAGGGATTAGATTGGCTGTCCCTCAAGAGTGTTTGTCCCTGTGGCTTCAGTCCACACTCTCTTCCCGCTGCTCTGGTCCTCTCCTCTGTCCCCGTTCCCCAGAGCCCCGGGTGCGTGGTTGTGACAGAGGTTTTCTGCGCTCTCCCTTTAAAAAGAATCTTGGGTCTGAGAAAACCGTCTTTCTCACAACAGTACTCTCACTTGTTTCACAGCTCAATACTGTCTAAACGCCTCTTCTAGGCTCTGCAACTGCAGGCTGGGGCTTTGTTCCTGGGACCCAGATCCATCCCTCTTCGTCAAACTCTCCTCCCGCCACGCAGGTCTCTCTGGGCTGTCCTTCACTCCGGGGAGCTTGGCAGCCCTCTACGCATTTTCGCTATTCCTACCAGTCTCAATGTGGCTTCTGCTGTGTTCCTTGGTTGAAGAGTCCACTTAGTTTAGTTCAAAGTTGGTTTATCCAGATAATGGTTCTTAAAATTGATTTATAATCTACTTTGATTCTGGGAGTTGGAAGTTGGTATGTCCGCCTACTCCATTGCCATCTTGCTCCTCTAGGATTTTATTTTCATTTATTTTTACAGGGACAGAGAGTCAGAGAGAGGGATAGATAGGGACAGGCAGACAGGAACAGAGAGAGGTAAGAAGCATCAATCATTAGTTTTTCGTTGCCGTTGTGACCCCTTAGTTGTTCATTGATTGCTTTCTTATATGTGCCTTGACCGTGGGCCTTCAGCAGACAGAGCAACACCTTGCTGGAGCCAGCGACCTTGGGTCCAAGCTGACGAGCTTTTGCTCAAGCCAGATGAGCCCGCGCTCAAGCTGGCGAGCTCAGTGTCTCGAACTTGGGTCTTCTGCATCCCATCCCAGCCCGAGGCTGTATCCACTGTGCCACCACCTGGTCAGGCAACTCAAGTGTTTTTAAAAGAAACTTTCTCATGGGGGCGGGGGGAGATAATAGAGAAGCCCTGGGCCCTGGCCAGTTGCCTCAATGCTAGAGTGTTGGCCGGTGTGTGGATGTCTTGTGTTTGATTCTCAGTCAGGGCACACAGGAGAAGCGCCCATCTGCTTATCCACCCCTTCACCTCTCACTTCTCTGTATTCTCCTCCCACAGCCATGGTTCTACTGGAGCGAGTTGTCCCCGGGCAATGAGGATGCCTCCATGGACTCAGCTTTAGGCACTAAGAGCTTGGTTGCTGAGCCACAAAGCACCGACCCCTAGTGGGTATGCCAGGTGGATCTTGGTCAGAGCACATGTAGGAGTCTGTCTCTCTACCTCACATCTTCTCACTAAATTACAAAAAAAGAAAGAAGATTAAAAAAAAGATGCCTGGCTGGATAGCTTAGTTGGTTAGAGCAGCATGCTGAAGTGCAGAGGTTGCTGGTTCAATCGCAGGTAAGGGCACCTACAGGAACAAATCAATGTTCCTGTCTTCCATCCTCTCTCTCAAAAATCAATAAAACAAGAAAAAAAATTACTTCAATCAGAACTACAAAGAAAACAAAATTTAGATTTAATACAATTCCTTGTGTAGGACAAACTATCCAATTAATCCAATGTGACACATATATTCTGAATAGTTCAATACTTACCAAAACCATGCAATGGGTTTTTTTAAAATACAAAAAAGAATGGGAACTGTACATCATCGCTCAAGAAACTAGAAGGGAGGAAGGCAAGATGGCAATGGAGTAGGCCGGATGTACCAACTTCCAACTCCCAGAAACAAAGTGGCTTATAACTTGATTTTAAGAACCATTATCTGGATAAACCAATGTTGAACTGGATTGAGAGGACTCTTCAACCAGGGAACACTGAAGAAGCCACACTGAGACTGGTAGGAAAAGCAAAAACGCAGAAAGGGCTGCCCAGCTCCCTGGAGCGAAAGGCAGCCGGGAGAGACCCGTGTGGTGGGAAGAGAGGCTAGAGGAAGAGTAGGGACCTGGGTCCCAGGAACAAAGCCCCAACCTACAGCCCCAGAGCCTAGAAGAGGCGTACGGACACAGTGTATTTAACTGAAACAAGTGAGGATACTGTTTGTGAGAAAGAGACAGTTTTCTCAGACTCAGGATTCTTCTTAAAGGGACGGCACAGAAAACCTCTCTCACAAACACTGACCCGGGACTCTGGGGGAGAAGAAGAGAGGAGAGGACCGGAGCAGTGGGAAAAGAGTGCGGTCTAGAAGGCACAGGAAGAAAAGCTTTGAGGGACAGCCATCCTAAACCCTGGGCTGAGTCACTCCACATCTGAAACAGTATTTGCCCTGATACCAGCAAGGGGAAGCAGGACATCAGCCAAACAGGCTCTCCTGCGGCAATTAGAACAGTCGCTTAGAAGGAGGGAGCTTTCAGGACTACAGTATGGAGTGTTAGGGTCTGAGCTGCAACGACCCTCCCCACACTGCTGAGGGCTTGCTAGAGGGTGGGTGGCGACGGAATGTGAAAACGTGGTTCACTCAGCAGGGGCAGAGGCCAAGCTGGCTGGGGTGAGCTTGGTCTAGCCCAGCGGGAGTGAAAGGGACGCGCGAAAGTGGTCCACCGGCTGTGGGCCTACAAGGCTTGAAGCCCTGCATGAACCAGATTTGCCTGCGGAGGCAGGGTGAAAACTCGGGCTCATACCTGAGTGCATACCAGCAGCCCTTCCCAGCCGAGGAGCCAAGGTTGACGGGGGCGGGGCAGAAGCCCGGGCTCACAGCTGAGCACGCATCAGCAGCCTCTCCCTGTCGGAGTCGGCTGACAGGGACCTGCAGCTGAGCAAAGGTGCTCACCCCTGCCCTTGGTGCCCAGGCTTGTGGCTTGAGTGCGGTGCGCAATCCCACCTGTGAGAGAAGGGCGAAGGCTGAGACCGGCTGAGGTTTGTAGAGCTGGCATGAGAACGCAGGTCCTCCCGCAGAGGCGAGGTGGAGACCGCCGCAGCAGCCGCAGCTGCTGGCACTGGCAACACCCATACCGCCCTAGGCAGCGGCAAAGGGGGTGGCGGGCCTGCAGACAGACCACACCTAGGGAACACAGAAACAACATCCATTGGACTCCAGTGGCCATACCCCTCTTATACACAGACAAAATGGGCAGGCAGAGAAATGCAACCCAAATGAATCATGAGAAATCCCCAGAGAAAGACCTGAATGAACCAGATATAACCAAATTACCGGATGCAGAATTTAAAATAATGATTGTTAGGATGTTCAAAGAACTTAGAGCAACAATGGATGGGCATTACGAACACCTAAATAAAGAGATATCAAGTATAAAAAAGGAAGTTGAAATAATAAAAAAGAATCAGACAGAAATGACAAATACAATATCAGAATTGAAGACCACAATAGAAGGAATTAAAAGCAGGATGGATGAAGCTGAGGATTGAATCAGTGAGTTAGAGGACAAAATAAAAAAAGGCACAGAACCAAAGCAGAAAAAGGAAAAGAGACTCAAAAAATCTAAGGAAACTCTAAGGGAGCTCTGTGACAACATGAAGAGAAATAACATCCTCATCATAGGAGTTCCTGAAGAAGAAGATAAAGAACAAGGGATAGAAACTTTGTTCAATCAAACCATAGCTGAAAACTTCCCTAAATTAAGGCTGGAAAACGTTTCACATGTTCAAGAGGCACAGAGAACCCCATTAAGAGTAACCCAAAGAAATCTACACTAAGACACATCATAGTTAAAATACCAAAGCTATGTGATAAAATTTTAAAAGCTGCTAGAGAAAAAAAGGCTATCACCAAAAAGAAACCCCCATAAGGATGACATCCGACTTCTCAACAGAAACACTTGAGGTCAGAAGAAAATGGTAAGATATATTCAAAGTAATGCAGAACAAGAACCTACAACCAAGACTACTCTATCCAGCAAGGTTAACATTTAAAATTAAAGGAGAAATAAAGAGCTTCCCAGACAAAAAAAAACCCTCAAGGAATTAATTAAAACCAAATCAATTCTGCAAGAGTTGCTAAGGGGCCTGTTGTGAACAGATCAAAAGGGAAAAAAAATATAGCAAAAAAGAAATGGAGCTTTAAAGAATAAAATGGCGCCTGACCAGGCAGTGGTACAGTGGATTAACCGTCAGACTAGGATGTGGAGGACCCAGGTTCAAGACCCAGAGGTCACCGGCTTGAGTGAGGGCCCATCTGGCTTGAGCAAAAAGATCACCAGCTTGGACCCAAGGTCGCTGGCTCGAGCAAGGGGTTATTTGGTCTGCTGAAGGCCCGCGGTCAAGGCACATATGAGAAAGGAATCAATGAACAACTGAGGTGTCGCAACGAAAAACTGATGATTGATGCTTCTCATCTCTTCGTTCCTCTCTGTCTGTCCCTATCTATCCCTCTCTCTGACTCTCTGTTCCTGTAAATAAATAAATAAATAAATAAAATGGCAATAAACAACTACATATCAATAATAACCTTAAATGTAAATGAATTAAATGATCCAATCAAAAGACATAGGGTAGCTGTATGGATAAAGAAACAGGACCCATACATATGCTGTCTATAAGAGACACACCTTAAAACAAAAGATGCACATAGACTGAAGGTAAAAGGATGGAAAAAATATTCCAGGCAAATGGAAATGAAAAAAAAGCCAGGGTAGCAATACTTATATCTGACAAAATGGACTTTAAAACAGAGACTGTAGTAAGAGATAAAGAAGGACACTACATAATGATAAAGGAAACAATTCAACAGGAAGATATAACCATTATAAATATCTACACACTGACCATAGGAGCCCGGTCATAACATAAAGCAAACCTTGATGGATATAAAGGGCGAGATTAACAGCAATACTATAATAGTAGGGGATTTCAATACCTCACTAATATCACTGGATAGATCCTCAAGAATGAAAATTAACAAAGAAACAGCAAACTTAAAGGATACACTAGTTCAGGGGTTTTCAATATGTGGGTCGCATGACATTAAAAATACATTTGTCTTTTGATTGGCATACAGGGTAGCCAATCTGACGTCTGAACTTTTATTTTATTTTTTAAATTTATTTTACAGGGACAGAGAGAGAGTCAGAGAGAGACAGATAGGGACAGACAGACAGGAACGGAGAGAGGGGAGAAGCATCAATCATCAGTTTTCATTGCCATTGCGACACCATAGTTGTTCACTGATCACCCTCTCACACGTGCCCTGACCATGGGCACTCAGCAGACCGAGCCACCCCCCACTGGAACCTGCGACCTTGGGTCCAAGCTGGCGAGACCCCGCTCAAGCCAGATGGACCCGCGCATCTTAGAAGAAAACATAGGCAGCAAGCTCTCCGACATCTGTAGCAGCAGTATATTTGCCGATTTATCTCCATGGGCAAATGAAATAAAAGGCAAGATAAACAAATGGGACTATATCAAACTAAAACGTTTTTGCACAGCTAAAGACAATAAGAACAGAATAAAAAGACAAACCACACAATGGGGGAACATATTCGACAGCACATCTGATTAGGGGTTAATAACTAAAATTTATAAAGAACTTATAAAACTCAACACCAGGAAGACAAACAACCCAATCAAAAAATGGGCAAAAGAAATGAATAGAAATTTCTCCAAAGAGGACATACAGATGGCCAATAGGCATATGAAAAAATGCTCAACATCATTAATCATTAGAGAAATGCAAATTAAAACCACAATGAGATATCACCTCACACCAGTCAGAATGGTGCTCATCAGCAAAACAACACAGAGTAAGTGCGGGCGCGGATGTGGAGAAAGGGGAACCCTCCTGCACTGCTGGTGGGAATGCAGACTGGTGCAGCCACTGTGGAAAACAGTATGGAGATTCCTCAAAAAATTTAAAATTGAACTGCCTTTTGACCCAGCTATACCACTTATAGGAATATACCCTAAGAACACCATAGCACTGTTTGAAAAGAAGAAATGCGCCCCCATGTTCATGGCAGCATTGTTCACAATAGAGAAGATCTGGAAACAGCCCAAGTGTCTGACAGAGGACGAGTGGATTAAGAAGCTTTGGTACATATATATTATGGAATACTACTCAGCCATAAGAAATGATGACATTGGATCATTTGTAACAACATGGATGTACCTTGATAACATTATATTGAGTGAAGTAAGTAAATCAGAAAAAACTAAGGACTATATGATTCCATACATAGATGGGACATAAAAATGAGACTCAGAGACATGGTCAAGAGTTCGCTGGATACACAAGGACGGGGGGGGGGGGGGGGGGGAGGGAATCGAGGGGGGGGGTACGGAGAGAGGAGGGGCACAAATAAAACCAGATAGAGCCTGACCAGGCGGTGGCGTAGTGGATAGAGGACTGGACTGGGATGCGGAAGACCCGGGTTCGAGACCCTGAGCTCGCCAGCTTGAGCGCGGGCCCATCTGGTTTGAGCACGGGTTCACCAGCTTGGACCCAAGGTCGCTAGCTCCAGCAGGGGGTTGCTTGGTCTGCTGAAGGCCCGTGGTCAAGGCACATGTGAGAAAGCAATCAATTAACAACTATGGTGTCGCGACGGCAACGAAAAACTAATGATTGATGCTTCTGACCTCTCTCCGTTCCTGTCTCTCTCTCTCTCTCTGTCCCTGGAAAAAAAAAACCAGATAGAAGGTGACGGAGGACAATTTGACTTTGGGTGAAGGGTACGCAATATAATCAAATGTCAAAATAACCTGGAAATCTTTTCTCTGAATATATGTACCCTGATTTATCAATGTCACCCTTTTAAAATTAATATAACAAGAATTACAAAGGAAAAAGATAGAAACTAGAAGAAAGCTTCAAGAAAATATAATGAAATGGAAGGCTTTAATACGGCATATTAAAAAACGAAACCCCACAAACAAGTGGGGTTTATTGTAAGAATGCAAAGTTGGTTGGATATTCCAAATTTAATGTAATATCACAATATCAACAGGCTAAAGAGAAAATCAGATGATGACATCAACTGATGAAAACACTTTACAAAATCCAATGCTTATTCATAACCAAAGAAAATCTCAGCAAATTAAGAAGGGAATTTCCTAAACTTGTAAGAAAACTATGAAAACAATGTAGAACTATTATCATACTTTGTGATGAAAGACTAAATGTTCCTTTCTAGTATCAGAATCTAGTTAAGAATGTCCTTTCTTACTATATCACTCCTATTCAACATCATACTGGAAGTTGTAGCTGGTACAATAAGACAAGAAAAGGAAATTATAGGTATTCAAGTTAGAAGGGAAGAAATAAAACTGTATTTGCAGCTGACGTTTCCAGGTAGAAAATACCAAACATTCTACCCAAAGAAACGGCTCATAAGAAGTGAGTTCAGCAAGGCTACCAAATGATACCGAAACACCCATAAAAACAATTACATTTCTGTGTACTACTAAATTCATGTGGAACATTAAAATTTAAAAATCAATGCCCACCGCCCCCTGTCCCCCCAAAAAATCAATGCCAGGCTCTGGTTGAGTAGCTCAATTAGTTAGAGTATTGTCCTGACATGCTGTGATTGTGAATTTGATCCCTGGTCAGAACACATACAAGGAGCAACCAATGAATGCATAAATCAGTGGAACAAATTGATCTTTCTCTCTTCCCTTTCCTTTCTAAAATCAATAAATAAAAATTGAAACTTAATCCTAACAAAAAATTTCAGAATCTCTTTGAAAATTATAAAATGTTAACAAAATGAATCAATAATTACTTAAATAAAGGTAGTCATATTATATACTTGTTCATGATGCAGATTCTCAAACTGACCTCAGTGTAAATCAATTTTTATCAAAAGGAGAACAAGATTTTCTTTGTAATAGAAATATTTAAGATTTATTTTTTAAAAAAGAAATGAAAACATTTACATGAAAAGTTCAAAGAACTAGGAAAGCCAAGTCAGCTTCAAATGAGAGTGGAATCACTGTACTTAATTTTAAGATATACTATCTAGCTACAGAAATAAGATAGGAAAGTGGGATTAAGAAATAGCGTTAGGTTTTAAAACCACATAAAGAATGGTTTGTTTTTTAAAATCCAAGCAAAGCCTGAATAGTATCAACTGGTACAATGAAATATACCCATTCATGTGTATCCTTATCTTCTTAAATACTCGCCCTCAACTGTGTAACTATCCTGACATCAGATAACAATGAACTACAATGAACGTATACAAAATACATAAAGGATCAAGGCCCTTTGCCTCCAAAATAACATTCCCCTTGCTCTAGCAAACTAGGTCATCCATAACAAAGTGCTGTAGGCTTAACAGAGAAGTCTCATTGTATTTACTGTTCTAAGTTTCCTCCTTTTAAAAAAAATTCCTGAGATACGCAGCAATGTAAACTAAGTAAAAAGATGGTGGTGAAGGTTTTCCTTGGTGCACAGAAGACTGGTCATTCCCTCATAGATAAATTCCCAGATGCAGAATAAGGCTCTAGTCAGGATCAATTTCTAAAATGTGTCTTTATGCGAAAACTGTTGATGTGCAATGATAGGCTTTCTCACAGTGATGGTTCTTGTAGGGTTTCCCTTTGGTATGTACAATTAGATGCTGTGGTAGATGTTTTCTCTGGCAAAAGATTTCCCTCAGTGTTGACATTCAGATAGTCTTTCCCCAGCAGGAGTTCTCGGAGAGTGACGGCAGTCTGACCACTTGTGAAGGGTCTTTCTACTTCTGTGACACTGACAGGGTTTCTGCCAGAATGCATCCTTTGATGTTGACTCAGGGATGAACTACGACTGAAGGCCTTTCCACACTCACTGCACTTATAAGGCTTCTCTCCAGTGTGGATGATGGCATGTCGAATGAGGTTAGTGCTCCAGCAGAAGGTTTTTCCACACTCCATGCACTCATAGGGCTTCTCTCCACTGTGAATCCTCTGGTGCCGGGTGAGGCCTGACCTGCGGTTGAAGGCCTTCCCACACTCACTGCACTCATAGGGCTTCTCTCCAGTGTGGATGCTGAAGTGTCGAATGAGGTCTTTCCTGGTGCTAAAAGCTTTCCCACATTCTTTACACTCAAATGGTTTCTCTCCAGTGTGGGCCCTCTTATGCAAGATAAAGGTGGAGCAGTGGGTGAAGGCCCTACCACATTCACTGCACACAAAAGGTTTCTCCCCGGTGTGGATCCGCTGGTGCCTCTTGAGGTAGGACCTGTGGTTGAAGGCCTTCCCACACTCAAGGCACTCAAAGGGCTTTTCCCCCGTGTGGATGACGTAGTGGTGAATGAGGGCGGCGCTCTCACAGAAGGCTTTCCCACACTCGGTGCACTCGTAGGGCTTCTCCCCGGCGTGAGTCTGCTGGTGCCACATGAGGTATGACTTGTGTTTGAAGACCTTGCCACACTCGAAGCACTCATAGGGATTTTCGCCGCTGTGGATGATGTGATGTCGAAGATACCCTGGCCTGTGTCGAAAAACTTGCCCACATTCTTTGCAGACGAAGGATTTTTCTCCAGTGTGTCTTCTCTTATGCAAGACAAAATTGGAACGGTGGGTGAAGGCCTTTCCACATTCATTGCACTTATAGGGCTTCTCTCCGCTGTGAATTCGCTGGTGTTGTGTAAGGTAGGACTTGCGGTTGAAGGCCTTGCCACACTCCATGCACTCGTAGGGCCTTTCCCCTGTGTGGATCATATGGTGCTGAAGGAGGTGGGTGCTCTTAATAAAAGTCTTCCCACAGACTGTGCACTCATAGGGCTTCACTCCAGAGTGAATCTTCTCATGTCCAGCAAGAAGGTGTTTCTTGTTAAATACTTTCCCACATTCGTTGCATTTAAAGGTATTTTCCTCTTCCTGAATCAAGGGACCTTTACCTAACTCAAGTGAGTCATGGTCAAGGACAGCCCCTCCCGAAGGGACTGGCTCCTGAACCATTCTCAAACATACTCCATCAGCTGTCCCGAAGCCACAATGTTCACGGTTCTGTGGGAGCTTCTTACACAGGCCGTCTATTCCTCTTCTTAAGTGTCCTTCCTGCATGGGCACTTCTGATGACCAATCCTGAGCCTTGGTTTGGTCCATTTGAAAATCCCCTAGAATGTTTTGTGTTAGTTGTTCTTGGAACGACAATCTCTCAGACAGGGTCGGCTCACAAGTGGTAGGTCCTGTGCTCTTGAGTTTTATTTTGTCACCTAAAAGATCCAATACACAAAAACATGTTAGTAATGTCAACACAGAAGGAATAAAATCAGTTCTGTCCAGCTGGCTCAGTGGTAGAGCATTGCCCCAGCGTGTGGAAGTCCTGGATTCGATTCTTGGCCACGGGACACAGGAGAAGAGCTCATCTGCTTCTCCACCCTTCCCCTCTCCTTTTGTTTTTCTCTCTCTCTTCTCCTCCCGCAGCCAAGGCTCCATTGGAGCAAAATTGGCCCGGGTGGTGAGTATGGCTCCATGGCCTCTGCCTCAGGCGCTAGAATGTCTCAGGCTGCAACGGAGCAACACCCCAAATGGGCAGAGCATCACCCCCTGGTGGGCATGCCTGGTGGATCACGGTTGGGCACATGTGGGAGTCTGTCTCTCTGCCTTCCTGCTTCTCACTTCAGAAAAATAAAAAACACAAAATATAACAACAACAACAAAAAATACAAAAAACCTCAACTCTACCCAAGTGAATAAATTCAAAACAATTTCGCGTAGGGTGCCAATCCGTTACCACGGAACTTGACGGTCTGATTATAGATTTGCATGAAAGAGCAGAAATGCGAATAAGGAGTATAAGGACACCCACCTTATCAGATAATATTAGGGGGTTACAGAGTGTTTTGGTTTTTTTTAAACTTCCTTTTTTATTTTATTTTATTCATTTTAGAGAGGAGACACAGAGTGAGAGAGAGAGAGAGAGAGAAAGAGGGGAGGAGCTGGAAGCATCAACTCCCATATGTGCCTTGACCAGACCAGTGCAGGGTTTTGAACTGGCGACCTCAGTGTTCCCAGGTCGACGCTTTATCCACTGCACCACCACAGGTCAGGCTAGGGGGTTACAGGTTTTAAGACACGGGAGTACGGGCAGCGAGAGTAGACAAACAGGCACTGGAAAAGAGGAGACAGCTCAGGGATTACACATACATCAGGCTTACACACAGGGGGCAGAGCAGCCCAGTGGTAAAAGCAGAGAATATACAGTGAACAGAGCTCGAAAAATTGATGGCAGCAGGAATAGCAAAA
Organism: Rhynchonycteris naso; assembly: GCA_037038555.1. Lineage (NCBI taxonomy): Eukaryota > Metazoa > Chordata > Mammalia > Chiroptera > Emballonuridae > Rhynchonycteris > Rhynchonycteris naso. The sequence goes on from CM072997.1 coordinate 238,723,146, forward strand.
CCACATCCCTATCTCACACTGCTCAACTGCTACCTCAGATCAGAGTTAAATGTCAAATGCCAAGTTTTAAAACTTTTAAAATAAGAATATTTTTTTATATTAAGGGTAAAGCAGATTTTTATGCAAGACAAAAAAATTATTAACCATGTAAGCAATGTTATTAGACTACACTAAATAAGATTTTCTATTCAACAAAGTATACTTTAATAAGAGTGAAAAAACAAAATGAAAAAACATAATTAAAATACAGAAAATGATGTCTGTAGCATTTATAACTGATAAAAGTGCCCATAATGTACAAAGAATTCCTACCCATCAGAAAACAAACAAGTTAATAGAAAAACAGGCATTTATCATGAAAATGATATTTGAGAGATAAAACTGCAGAATGACCGACAACCATATGATAAGGTGCTAAAAAAAACGAGACACAATTGTGTCCAGTTGATAAGCAGAAATGGAGGTGCCTCAGGATAACAAATAACAGATAGGACATGATCCACTGCTTCCTGGAAGAAGCAGAAATTGGTACAAACTCTTTAGAAAACAATGGCCAGCCTGACCAGGCGGTGGCACAGTGGATAGAGCGCCGGACTGGGATGCGGAAGACCCAGGTTCAAGACCCCAAACTCGCCAACTTGAGCACGGGCCCATCTGGCTCAAGCAAAAGCTCGCCGGCTTGGATCCAAGGTCGCTGGCTCCAGCAAGTGATGGCTCGGTCTGCTGAAGGCCCGCAGTCTAGGCACATGTGAGAAAGCAATCAATGAACAACTATGGTGTCGCAACAGCAATGAAAAACTAATGATTGATGCTTCTCATTTCTCTCTGTTCATGTCCGTCTGTCCCTATCTATACCTCTCTCTGACTCTCTCTCTGTCCCTGTAAAAAATAAATAAATAAAACATTTAAAAAGAAAGGAAACAATGGCAATTATGATGTCAACTTGAAATCTGCATAGCTCCTGATCCAACCATCCCACACCGACAAACATCACAGACACCCCCCAACCAGGGCAAGGTGACGTACACAAATGTTCTTGGCACCATTATTTCTGAGAACAAAAAAGGATTTTTAAAAAAAGATGAAATGCTCCAGAGAATAGGTGAATACGAAGTAAGGCAAAAGCATTTTTAATTTATTCACTCCAACTATAAGGACATTGAGCATATTTTTATGTTGAGTAGAGAAAGGATGAAGTTATAGAAACATGTAAGTGAAGAATACAGTAAGCAAAGGAAGAACTTCCCTGCAAAGGTGTGATCCAGGATGTGGTTGAGAATCTGGCTGTGGTCCAGCAAGACCTCTGCCACCAGGCGACAGGAGAGGCTGCGGACGGGAAAGCCCACCTCAATGTGGGAGGGGACCCTGCTGACATACTAGTGGCCATCTGCTGAAACACCAGTGGCTGGAGAAGTGGTCACTGTCTGGAATGAGGTCAGAGCACTGGGGACTGCTCATGCAAACACATAGCTGACCAGAGGCACAAGCAGACATACAGACCAGGTAGGAGACTGAGCACCACCCCAGCGCAAAAAGGATGAGAGCCTGAACTGAGTGTGTGGGGATAAATCTGACAGTGGTGCTGGGGTGATGGATTCAGGAGATGGATGTGACAGACCATGGAAAGGACTGACCGGGGGTGGCTGGGTGTTGGGCTGGACGGTGTTGGAAGTGTGCCATTCTCTGAGGCCACAACAGTACTAACCTGCTTCAATGGCAGCCCCACTTGCTGAATCTTGAGAATTGGGAGGAGTGAGCAAGGTCACAGGACCCTTGCAGAGGCTGATGACATTGGGAGCGAAGATGTGGACGGAGCACAGGGTGAAAGGCTGGGAGCAGACTCTAAGGGACTGCCCGTGGGCCACAGAAAGATACTCAGAGGTGGGCTGAGCAGTCCACGGGACCAAGAAGGGGACAGAAATGACTCTGCAGTGGCAACAATCTCCACACGTGACACTCCAGAGCCCTATGAGGCTCACGTGTGGTAGAAAAGGTCAATTCCACCTTGAGGTTTTACCCAAAAGGAGGTGCAAAAACTAGGGGATAACTGTGCTCCTGACAGACACTCAGAGGCCAGGTGGACAGAGACGGGGACAGTGCGGCAGGCAGTCAGCTAGATAGAGGGACCAGAGAGGAGGAAATGCCCTTTTCCTCAAGGATCAGCGGGAAATGTGAGACATACTGCTCATTGTCACTTGGACATCAATACTACCAACAGCCTGCTTCCCACGAGCCCTTTACTATGGCTCAGACACTATGCTAAATGTTTTTTGTTTTTTTGTATTTTTCTGAAGTTAGAAGGGAAGCAGTCAGAAAGACTCCTGCATGTGCCCGACCTGGATCCACCCGGCATGCTCACTAGGGGGCAATGCTCTGCCCATCTGGCGCATGGCTATATTGCAACTGGAGCCATTCTAGCACCTAAGGTGGAGGCCATGGAGCCATCTTCAGTACCCGGGCCAACTTTGCCCCAGTGGAGCCTTGGCTGCAGGAGGGGAAGAGAGAAACAGAGAGGAAGGAGAGGGGGAAGGGTAGAGAAGCAGATGGACACTTCTCCTGTGTGCCCTGACCGGGAATCAAAGCTGGGACTTCCACACGCAGATCCAACGCTCTACAACTGAGCCAACCGGCCAGGCCCTCCAGAAGCCAGTTTTAACTTACACAAAAACACACCGCAAGGTCACATAACTTTGCCAGAGCTGGTACTTGGCATATCAGGCTTTCAGCCCAAGACAGATCTTAGCTCATATACCTCTGTCATCCAACAGGTCATAGGGCCCATAGGTCAAAGGGCTCAGTGGCTTCCAAACCATCAGACAAGAAGAAACCACCTAGGGATCCATGACCAGTAGTCTCCTGAGGGTCTCAAGGCTGCAGGGTCCTTCATTGCCCACATCGTGGCTCCTACCTGGACAGGGGCTCTGGGAGAGGTCTTCCTTCACCACGCATGGCTCCGGCCCGGACTCCAGCTGGTCGATCAGCTCAGGTCTGGGCACAGGACACCCTGTTCATGGAGAAAGAGAGAGGACACAGGAATTTTTGTGAAATAAAATAAAACCCCTCTGTGTACCCTGGGACTTCAGGATGTGGACAAGACCTCAGAACGAAGCTCTCAACCACACAAATGAACAGTGATATATGACCTGGAACGCCAAGACACAAACACTGACACTTAGATCCGGACCCTATGCGGAAACGCTGGCTGTATAGAAATCCCAGCGTGCAGATATCCGAGGTTGGATACCTAGTCAGCACACATGAAATGTGACCATCTGCTTCTCTTCCCCTCAATCTCCCCCTTGGTCTCTCTCTATTCTCCTGTCGCAGCCAGTGGTTCCATTGGTTTAAGGGTTGGCCCAGGAACTGAGGATGGCTTGGAGGGTCTGAGTACTGGCCTCAGATGCTGAGGATAGCAAGGTGAATTTTCAAGCATTGTCCCCAGACAAGAGCTGCCAGGTAGATTCCAGTCAGGGCACACGCAGAATTCTATTGTTTCTCCTCTCACTCAAAAAGAAAATAAATAAATAAAAATAACCAATGGTACCTCAATTTAAAAAAAGAAAAGAAAATGTTCTTAAATATAAATAAAATAGTCATGGTGGGCTAGCTCGGTTGCTCAGAACATGGGCCTGAAGCACAGAGGACGTCAGTTTGCCCCGTTCAGGACATCTACAAGAACAGATAAATGTTCCTGTCTCACTGTCCGTCTCTCTCTCTCTCTCTCTCTCCCCATCAACCTCCCCTCTTACTTAAATAAATGTTTTAAAAAATTAAAGCCCAAATAGCCTGACCAGGCGGTGGCGCAGTGGATAGAGCGTCGTACTGGGATGCGGAAGACCCAGGTTCGAGACCCCGAGCTCGCCAGCTTGAGCACGGACCCATCTGGCTTGAGCAAAAGATCATCAGGTTGGACCCAAAGTGGCTGGCTCCAGCAAGGGGTTGCTCGGTCTGCTGAAGGCCAGCGGTCAAGGCACATGTGAGAAAGCAATCAATGAACAACTAAAGTGTTGTGACGGCAATGAAAAACTAATGATTGATGCTTCTCATTTCTCTCTGTTCCTGTCTGTCTGTCCCTATCTATTCCTCTCTCTGACACTCTGTCCCTGTAAAAAAAAAAAATTTAAAGCCCAAATAAATAAAATAAGCACTAGAGACATCATCTGCCATAAATAAATACCTCCCTAGATAATCTAGTATTGAGAGGATCGAAAAACCCGGCTTGCAAGTGGCTAACAGTCCAAAGTGGGGGTTGGGGGGTGGTCTGCACTAACCCTTCTGGGAGGAGGATTTACCCAGGACAAATGAATGAAGGGACCTGCCACCGTGCTAGCCCCATAGCGTCCGGGGCCTTCTGGGGGGTGACGCAGATACTGGCTGGGCACCCGCTAAGCCAGAGCCAACAGAGCCCCAGAGCTCCTTGTCAGGTGAGGTAATCAGTTTCAGGCAGGGGGAGAGGACATGGGTGTCGTAGAGAAGTCACTGAGGCACCACAGCCCATAGGAAGCTGCGCTGGCAGATGCTGAACCACAGCCCAGGACCCACCCATTGTCACGAAGCAGGTGTGCACTCAAATCCGCTAAGGGCCCAGCATAGGGATCTGGGGTGGTGCAGAGCAGAGGTGCATGAGACCCTCCTTTGACTGTCAGAGGTCTTTATTTTCCTCACTCTCAGAGCACGTTCATTAAAGCTGGGGAAAGTGAGACAGGGAAGGCCTTAGGATAAAGGGAGCAACAGGAGAGCTTAAGCAAGAGCCTAAAAAGAGGAAAAAGAGAGGGGGAGGAGTGGAGAAGCAGATGGGCGCTTCTCCTGTGTGCCTTGACCGGGAATCGAACCCGGGACTTCCACACACCTGGCCGACGCTCTACCGCTGATATAGGACAGGGGTCTTGAGCATTTTAATAAGGATGGTGGCATTCCTGGGCTTTACCTATCATGTGTCAGTGGTATCCAAAGTCTAGCTGTAAAACTAGAAACATGTCTGACCTGTGGGGGCGCAGCGGAGAAAGCATCGGCCTGGATCCCCGAGGTTGCCAGTTCAAAACCTGGGCTTGCCTGGTCAAGGCACATGTGAGAAGCAATCAATGAACAACTCAAGTCAAGCAACTATAATCTCAATCCTTGTCTCTCTAAAATCAATAAAGATCTTAAACAAAAAACTCAGAAACATCTCTAGACATTGCTCAGTTCCTCAGAGGAGCAAGGTCATCCTGAGGTGAGATGCCCAGGTTAGGAGGTGATGAACAGAGTGATGAGAAAGTGAGTGGAATGGGAGAGAACCTCTGTGAGCTGTGGGTCAGGACACAGCACCGAGGAGGTGGGGCCGTGCTGAGCAGGGTGGCTGTATGGAAGGCTGTATGGAATGCCCAACATGAGACCACTTATTTTAAATTTTTTGTTTCAAAATATTTATTCTACCCACCAAACTTTCTAATTTCGCTTTACTTCTCTGAACACAAATCATAATTCCAGTACTATAAACCCTGCATGCTTGGCCCTAAGCCCTGAATTTTCAGCTCTCTATTCCCTTGACTTGAAAGGTCCACCGAGATTATCTTCAAGGAGAGAACCAGCTACGCTGGAGTTTCTCAACTCTGGCTGGCGTTCCTGACGTGTGGGCTGGGTATTTCTTGGTTGAGGATGACTCTCTGGTCTCTTGTGGGCTGTAGCAGGACCTCTAAAGTCTGCCCACTAGATGCCAGTACCACCCACCGCCCAGCAGAGACACTCAAAAGTGGCTACAGACATCACAAAATGTCTCCTGGCAGGCAAAACTGTCAACTGTTAAGAAGCATCAGGAAACAAAGAAAGCAGCACTGGACCTTAGGATATTAGAGGCCTTCATGAAGACACAAGACCATAAAATAGGTCCATAACCAAGACCTGTGTTTAGAACAACACCTGGAAGCAATGAGAGCAGAGGCCTCCTGATGGCCTTCGCAATTCACCCACTCATGGCCCTGACAACTGGCCTGTTAGGGACACTTGGCCAACCAAGCTCACTCAGATCCATCTCTGGATGTGAAATAAGAACCTCAGACAGGCCTTAGAGAATCGTCCCAATAGGTCAAGATTGCAGGTTCAATCACTAGTTATGACACATTTGTGAATCAACTAATACATTTAAGTAAATGGAACAATAAAATCAATGTTTCTCTAATTAAAAAAAACAAAAACAAAACCCTCAGACAGAGGCCAGTCTGTGCTGGGTGCTGGGGAGAGACATACAGCGAAGTAGGGGCTCAGGTGGCCACTGCTGTCTCAAGGACACACAAGACAGCCCAGCAGCAAAGAAAGACAGACATACAATATAAACATGTGAAAAAACAGAGACAAGGAATCCAAGGGCCACAGAGAGCACTGAGGAGAAAAGGCCATTTTGAACAGCATGACATGAAAAGACTGTGACAGACAAGCCAGAACAGAGGACCCAGGAACCAGGACAGAATCTTGGTGGTTCCCAGTTCCTATGTACTGCCTTTGAGTTCTGTAGAACACACCCATCTCCTTCCACCACTTTCTAGAGCCCTGATGGCGAACCTATGACACGCGTAGCCATTTTCGATGACACGTGGCTGCATACCAGAGAAGTACGGGGCCGCATGCCGAGAGGGACGTTTCATCCTTGGCTCCTGCAGGGCCAAGTGCAGTAGCCGAGGATAAAACACTCTGTGCCGGAGATCTGTAGGCCAAAACATTTTTGTTATTTAAATTATGAATATCACGAAATTATGTTTTCTTTCTCGAAGTGAGACACCACCCAAGTTATGCTTGGTTTTTTGGCAAATTTTGACACACCAAGCTCAAAAGATTGCCCATCACTGTCCCAGAGGCAGAGGAAAACTGCCTCTTGCCCAAGGGACACATGGAGACAAGAGAAGAAGAGGTGAGTCTAGAAAATAACTGAGGCAGTGCCCTGACCGACTGGCTCAGCAGTAGAGCGTTGGCCTGGCATGTGGATGTCCTGGGTTTGATTCCTGGCCAGGGCACATAGGACAAACGCCCATCTGCTTCTCTACCCTTCCCCTTTTTTTCTCTCTGTCTTCTCCTCCCGCAGCCAAGGCTCCATTGGAGCAAAGTTGGCCCCAGGTACTGAGGATGTCTCCATAGCCTCTGTCTCAGGCACTAGAATGGCTCTGGTTGCAACAGAGCAATGCCCCAGATGTGCAGAGCATCACCCCCTGGTGGGCATGCCGGGTAGATCCCGGTTGGGCACATGTAGAAGTCTTTCAGCCTCCCCGCTTCTCACTTCAGAAAAATACAAAAAAAACCCCACCCAAAACAAAACCATAAAAACAAAAAGACAAGGACTGAGGCAGTGGACAGGAGAAAAGAGGGGGTTCCAAGTGAGACCTTCTTAACCAGGCTGGTCTGGAACCAGAGGTGGAATAAAGTGGCAGGTGTCCCCTGTGCAGTGGGAAGCACTTACCCAAGGACACCAAGAGCCTGCAGTTTTCTAGCATCACCTCCTGGTACAGGGTCCTCTGGGCTGCATCCAGTTGTGCCCATTCCTCCTGGGTGAAAATCACAGCCACGTCATCGAAGGTCACAGATACCTGGAAAGTCAAATAGACATGTAGAGTTGGCCTTGTAGCCGTGGGATGGGATCAGAGATCAGCTATGTGTCATGGCAAAGGTGCAGATATCAAGTCCAGAGCACCAAGCACCTCCTGAGGGTCAAGCTCTGTGCTGGGCTCAAGAGCAAGGTCAGAACCTGACCTGTGGTGATGCAGTGGATAAAGTGTCAACCTGGAATGTTGGGGTCACCGGTTCGAAACCCAGGGCTTAACGGGTCAAGGCACATATGGGAGCTGATGCTTCCTGCTCCTCCCCCCTTCTCTCTCTTCTCTAAAAATGAGGGATCCAGGATATGAGAGGAACATTTAAATAATAGTAATGATACCAATTGTCAGGTGTATCAGCAGATGTACCAGTGTCACTGATGCTACAAATACCTGTCCTATACTGAGGGCTCCACTTTCTGGTTCAAGAATCTTAAGTCCCCACTTCTGTCTCCTGTGGTTTGTATCCAAACTCTGAAACCTGACACATGCCAGTTGTGTAAACTGGGGGGGGGGGGGGGGGGAGAGCATCATTTCATGTCTCTGAGCTTTGGGTTTTGGATCAGTAACTAACATCAGCACTAACATCAGTGGCGGAAATTATTGCATGTTCAATACGCTTTGGCGTTATTACCACCACAGCTCCTGAGGTAAACATCTCATCACATTTCATGTGTGCTGACCAGGTATTGATTCCACCAATTCACACAGAGTCTAACATCTTACTAACCAGAAACAAAACTGTTTTTACAATTCTTTTTTTTTAATTCAGTGAGAGGAGGGGAGGCAGAGTCAGACTCCCACAGGTCCCCAACAGGGGTCTACCCGGCATGCCCACTTGGGGGTGACACCCTGCCCATGTGGGGCATTGCTAAGCAACAGAGTTATTCTTAGCGCCTGAGGGAGAAGCCAAGTAGCCATCCTCAGTTCCTGGGGCCAACTCGATCCAATCAAGCCATGACTACAAGAGGGTAAGAGAGAGGTAGAGCGAAAGGAGAGGGGGAAGGGTGGAGAAGCAGATGGGTGCTTCTCCTGTGTGCCTTGGTTGGGAATCGAACCCAGGCATCCACATGCTGGGCTGACGCTGTACCACTGAGCCAGTTGGCCAGGGCCCAGAAGCAATTTTTCAGCACAGGATACTTACATAGGATCTAACATTAACCTGAGCCTCTTCCATTATCTAAGTGAATACATAGTAAGGAGATCATGTAGCACTTACACCCATTTTTTTGCTACGAAGTCCATTTCTTTCACCTCTAAAAATATACCTGTGGGCCCTGGCCAGGCAGTTCAGGTGGTTAGAATATTGTCTGATATGCCAAGGTTTGATTCCCAGTCAGGGCACATTCAAGAATCAACCAATGAATGCATAAATAAATGTAATAAGAAATCAATGCTCTTTCTCTAAAAGTCAATAAAGTTTTACTTTATTTTTTTAATTTTCATTTTATTTCTACAGAGAGAGAGAGAGAGAGAGAGAGAGAGAGACAGATAGGGACAAACAAACAGGAAGGGAAAGAGGTGTGTGGGGGGGACACTCTAGCTGAGCCAATGACCCCTTTCTCAAGCCAGTGACCTTGGGCTCAAGCCAGCGACCTCTTGGCTCAAGCAAGAGACTATGAGGCCATGCCTATGATCCCATGCTCAGGCCAGCAATCCCGAGCCCTCAAGCTGGTGAGTCTGTACTCAAGCTAGTGACCTCTGGGTTTTAAACTGGGTCTTCAGCATCCCAGGTTGATGCTCTATCCACTGTGCCACTGTGTGGGAAATGGGCTGTGGGTTGGCGGGGTCATTGTACCCTTTTAATCCTAAAATCTTTACAACACTAAGCTTTTCTCCACATCCTTTACTGTTGCATGATGTAGGGTGGTGCACTCTTAAGAGGAATCCAATTTATGCCTCAGATAAGTGGGTTTGTATCAGAGACTTCCCTATTTGTATATTTGATTAAAGGTTTTAATTGTCTATACTACATAATAAAGCAAAGACAAGGGCTCGCTCTCTCTGATATTGCCAACAGCATTGAAGAGGCCTCCTGATCCCATCCTCTTTTCTCGGTGAGTCTATTTTCTTAATTCCGCACCATTCTCCTTCAGGACCCGGAATTACTGGCCGCATTGGTTTGCGGCACCACCGTCTGATCTGGCAATAAAGGTTTTACATATAAATGAGCATGGATGGAGAAGCACTGACTTCACAGAAAGGGTGGCACCTACCTGAGTAACATCCAGACCTGAACTGGCTTCCCACACCCCTCAGTCTCCCAACCCCAGGCAGATTCCACAACGAATTATTAACCTCTTTCTGCAGGAATCCTGACAGCACTTAGCCAGGAGCCCCGGATACTTCAGGACCACAGGACATAAAGGAAAAAGGAAGGATAACACAGGCTGGGACTGTGGTCCTCACAGGAGCCTTGGACTGACCAGGTCTTGTCGTGGGTGAGGATGGGTGACACCTTGCTAAAGACCACGCTCTGTCACGGTCTGAAATGTATCTCAGCAGCTGCGGGAACCGAGGCGACACCCCGCTGGGCCTCCTCAAACAACCTATTCACCTCGCCTCTGTCGGTGCACTTAGGCCTGAAAATAAATGCTCGTCTCTCCTCTGGCCCCAATGCCCACAGTCACCTGTTAGGAGAGGACAGGCGAGCCTGACTGGGCGGTGGCGCAGTGGACAGAGCGTCGGACTGGGACGCGCAGGACCCAGGTTCGAATCCCTGAGTTCGCGGACTTGAACCCAAAGATCGCTGGCTTGAGCAAGGGGTCATTCGCTCTGCTGAAGCCTCGGGGTCAAGGCACATATGAGAAAGCAATCAATGAACAACTAAGGAGCCGCAATGAACTGAGGTTTCTCATCTCTCTGCCTTCCTGTCTGTCTGTCCCTCTGATCTGTCAGAGACACACAAAGAGGGCGCGTCCCTGCACGACGTAGAGCAAGCACTCCCTCTCAGTCCCTCACCGACCACCTGTCAGAGGCCCGGCGCCATCCACGACTGGGGACAAACGAAGCGGGAACATATGACACCTGCAAACGCAGAGGAGGCGGCTGTCCAGCCTCCTCGCCAGTCAGTTCCGACGTCCCCGTCCACTCACCTGCGTGTGACGGGTCGGCGACGTAGCCATCGTGCGACAGCAGGGATGAAGGGCGGGCTCGACCCGGCGGGGCACCAGAAAACACGCCCGTTACGGGAACTCGCACACCTGACACAGAGGCGGAGACGAGGCCTCACCGCTCCGGAAAGAGCTCTGACCACAGGCCTGAGGATCTGGCCCCACGTCCACCCGGCCTGGCCCTTGGACAGAAATGCAGACAAATGGCGTCGCAGAAAGCAACCCGGAAACCCCGCCCACGTCCACAAGTCGCCGGAAATACTTCTGTGCTGGGCCCTCATTGGCCAGCGCCTGCATATCAGACGTACCAAACGGCCTTCTGGGTAATGTAGTCCCATAGTTAACGATGGGAGGAAAGCCTTAGCGAGGAAATAAGTCTGAGCAAAATGCCCACGAGCCACAGCAATTGAGGGGAATTAGAGACTCTGGAGTTTGAAATTTGCGCTCATTTAAGGGCCTGGTCCTCGGCTCGCCTGGTGACTTTTCCATTCCCATTACTACTTCCAACATTCTTTTCTGGAGAGACAAAAGAACTCTAAACCATTCCGAGGGACGGGTCCTTCCTAGGATGACGCCGGAAACCCCGCCTCAACGCTGAGCATTCACTTACCGTTTCCGCCCGGTGTTTGGACCAGAACCACCTTCTTCTAATGTATGATGTTCTGAGCCACGCGTTTGGGCCCAAATCACGCGAATGGATTTGTAATCGCTTGAGGTGAGGAAATTCAAGTGGAGGAGGCCTGGAGGAAAATTCGGGACTCCCATTTCCAACATGGCCAAATTGAAATATCTGAATCCACAAGATGTCAGTCATGTAGGCATGTCAACCTATGACAATGTTAGGAGAGAATAAGAGCCTGGATATGTAAATTTTGTGGTTATCTCAGTTATTTTTTTTTCAAGTCCTGATACTAGATGAGTCCATCAAGAAAATGAGTGTAGACGGGAGAGGAGATAGGACATAGTATGAAACCTGGACCAACAAGATTGCATGAAGTGGATGATGACAAAACCCAGCAAACTCATGTTAAGGGTCCCAACATCCATAAAGCAATTTTAGAAGTAAACAATGGTGGACTGTGTTTGTTTGTTTTTTAATAACTGTGGAATGCCTTATCTGTGGTGGTGCAGTGGATAAAGCGTTAACCTAGAATGCTGACATTGCTGGTTCAAAACTTGGGGCTTGCCTGGTCAAGGCACATCCAAGAAGGAACTCCTACAGGTTGTTTCCTACTCCTCACTCCAACTTCTCTTTCTCTCTCTTCTCTCAAATCAAGAAGTAAAATCTTAACAAATATATAAATAAATAAATAAGCAAGCAGTGGAGCAAAGCCTTACTGGTGGTAGCGCAGTGAATAGATGATTGACCTGGGCTACTGAGGTCTCAGGTTGAAAACCCCAAAATTGCCAGCTTGAGTGTGGCCTCACCTGTTTCAGTGCAAGGTTGACATGGGACCACTGAAATTATCCCAGGGTCACTGCTTTAAGCCCAAAGATTGCTGGCTTGAGCCCCCAGTCAAGGCACATATAAGAAGCAATCAATGCACAACTAAAGTGCCGCAACTACAAGTTGATGGTTCTCATCTCCCTCTCACTAAAAAATAAAAAAATAATAATAAAAATAACTGTGGAATGAGAAAATGCAGTTCTCATGATTTGAATAAAGATGCATACGAATTGAGAAATGGAATCGGAGTGTAGAAAATGCCTGTAAGAGACTTTATTTTTTTAATATGTGACAATAAAAATAGGTGAGATAAGTATGGTGACAGAACGTTAATTAGGTCAAGGAATGAAGAGTATCGATTAGTTTTGCAAGTACTAGAATATACATTTAAAATATTTATGTACGTGTATATATGCATATATTTAGGCATATACACTTACACATATATGTATGGGCGGTATATATGTCAGAGTTTTATTCCAAGTAAATGGCTTATGATGTGGCCTGGAAAATTGAACCCACACTGTAGAGGGCAGGCTGGAAACTCTTCAGTCAGAGCTAATTCTGAAGTCTGGAGGCTGAATTTTTTCCTAAGGATATACTTACTTTTCCTTTTAAGGCTTTTCAACTGCTTGAATAAAGCCCACTTGTTTCAAGTAAACTGATTTCAGATGATAAGCACACCTAGAAAATACCTTCAAGGCAACACCCATGTTACTGTTTGATCCAATGACTTTGTAGTGTAGCCTTGCCAAGCTTACCCACAAAACTAGCAATCATTCTCCACCTCTTGTCAACTTGGCGCCCATACACAGAAACTTAACCCATACCTCATCTAAAACACAAACAAAGAAAACAAAATGCATTGTAAAAAAAGATATACTATTGTCTAACCAGATAAAATCTGGCATCGATCCATCTGATGGATATTACATGTGGTGGGTTACATATGATGAACATAGTATGATCGTCTTGGATCTATCAGTCGAATATTAAATAGTCTCATATTGTAACGCTATAAATGCACTTGTGGCTAATAAAGAAATTTAATATGGGTTTTATACTTTTGAGGAAAGAAAAAGAAATATTATTAGGTCTTCATGCATATTAAGTAGAAAAATCAGAACAACAAACCTTTCAGAGGTTAGTTTTTTTTATTTCCTTTCTTTTCCCCCAGTTCACAGTCTATATAAACTTCTCTGTAAGGATTTGCTTCTGCAAGGCTTGAGTACTATCTACATCTGCTTTCCTTGTAACTGCAGGGAAACAGGAAATAATTTATCTGCAGACTACTTTTTCAGAAGTTTAGATACTTCTTACCAACTGGTATGAAAATATCTATACCATATAGTGTTAAGTAAAAATATCTAAAATACAAGAATAAACACATTATGCTACCTTTTGGCAAATAAAAGGGGGTAAATTTATTTTTTTTGAGACAGAGACAGGAAGGGAGAGAAATGAGAAGCATCAACTCATAGCTGCGGCACTACAGCTGTTCATTGATTGCTTCTCATAGATGCCTGGATGAGATCAGAGACCTGAGGTGAAACCAGGAACCATGGGATCATGTCAATGATCCCACGCTCAAGCCAGCGACCCCACACTAAAGCCGGTGACCTTGAGTTTCAAACATGGGACCTCGCTATCCCAGGATGAGGCTCGATCCACTGTGCCACCATTGGTCAGGCTAAAATAAGAAAATTTTAATATACATGTTTTTACAAAAAGAAAAATCACTCCACTGTTTACTTGTGAGTCAGGGAATAAGTAGGAATGAAGAAGCCACCCACTACTAATTTTTCACAATATTTTGTTTTAATGCCATACACGTGAGAAGGGGTAGAGAAGCACTTCCTATACAAAAAATTTCAAAAATCAGTTGCATTGTAGCCTTATCGGTGGTGGCGCAGTGGATAAGCATTCACCTGGAATGCTGAGGTCTCTGGTTCGAAACCCTAGGCCTGCCCAGTCAAGGTCTATATGAAAGTTACTGCTTATCACTCTTCCCCACCCTTTTCTCTCTCCTCCTCATCTCTCTATAAAAATAAAATCAATAGATATTTAAGAAATCAATTGCATTGCTTTAAAAATACATAATTTTCTAGATTGTGATCCAAGGTTCCATATCATACTAAAATGTCTTTAGTATGTCTGCTTCGTGCTAGACACTTCTAAAAATTTTGGATACAGGTTTGGCCAGATAACTAGGTTGGTTACAGCACTGTCCAAAGCACAGGGATTGCCAGTTGAGCCCCAGTCCAGGCACATACGGGTACAGATTGATGTTCCTGTCTTTCTCTCTCCTTCCCTTCCTCTCTCACTAAAATAAATAAATAAAAATAAGTTTTTGGATACAGGAGTAAAAACAAAAACCCTTACCCTCATGAGCAGTATTAAGAGGAGGAAAATATTTAGAGAGGAAGACAGTAAACAATAGTTACAATAAAGAAATCAAGTGTGTGTCCTGGCTGAATGGCTTGGTTGTTTGGGGTATGGTCCTGGGATGCAGAGCTTCCTAGTTCATTCCCCAGTCGGGGCACATGCAGGAGCAGCTCAATGTTCCCGTCCTTTACTCTCTCCCTTCCCCTTTCGCTAAAACCAATACATTAAAAAAAAACAAAAAAAACCCTGCCCGTAGGCTCAGCGGTAGAGCGCCAGCCCGCAGTATGGAAGTCCCAGGTTTGATTCCTGGCCACGGCACACAGGAGAAGTGCCCATCTGCTTCTCCATGCTTCCGCTTCTCCTTTCTCTCTGTCTCTACCGCAGCCAAGGCTCCATTGGAGCAAAGTTGGCCCGGGTGCTGAGGATGGCTCCATGGCCTCCACCTCAGGTACTAGAATGGCTCCAGTTACAACGGAGCAAGGCCCCAGATGGGCAGAGCATATCCCTCTGGTGGGCATGCTGGGTGGATTCTGGTCGAGCACATGCGGGAGTTTGTCTGCCTCCCCACTTGTCACTAAAGAAAAAAAAAAAAAGGAAAGTATGTATGAAAAGTTAATCAGTGCTATGACAACAAAAAGGAGAGGGAAGAGGAGAGTCAGGTGAATGAATATGGGTGCCGGTAAGGTGAGTTAGGGTGTTGGTTTGTCACTTTTATTAGGATGATCAGAGAAGAGCTTATGGAGGTGACATGCAACTGAAATCAATAAGGAGGTGGAAGGCGGACATGTGGAGATGGCAGGGGAGGAGAAATGTCCTGGCACAGACTTAAAAAGAAGTGTGTGTCCAGTCAGTATATGAAACGGGAAGCTCACGTGGAGTGAAACAGAAAGAAGTACAGGCCTGTAAGGACTTTGGCTTTGATTCTGAGAGGAAGAGACCACTGCAGTCAGGCTTTTGCATAGAGGAATCCATACTAAGAAGGTATCCTAAATGTAATGGCTCAAACCGACACACACCTATCTATTATTTCACACTCTCAGTCTGTCAGGAGTCCAGTGTTAAGTGATTTGTCTGATTCAACATTTTACAAACCTGTGAAATTAGTGAGAACTGAAGGTCCAACAGAGGAACAACACACTTCATAATTCACTCAGGTGATTGCTAGTTTATTTTCCAGTGTTTGTAGGATCGAGGACTTGTTTCTATTTCTTTCTTTTTTATTAAGTGTGAGGTGCAAAGACTCCTGCATGTGACCCGACCGAGATCCACCCAGCAAGCTCCTATGGCCGTTGCTTGGCAACAGATATTTCCGCGCCTGAGGCAAAGCCAGTGTGCCATCCTTAGTGCTCAGGGCCAACTTGCTTGAATGAGCCATGGCTGTGGGAGAGGGAAGGAGAGAAAGAAAAAGGAGGGGTAGAGAAGCCGATGGTTGCTTCTCCTTTGTGCCCCGACCGGGAATCAAATCCAGGACTTTAACACGCAGGGCCAAGGCTCTACCACTGAGCCAACTGGGCAGGGCCTTGAAGACTTGTTTCTTGATATATGTCACTGAAGATCACACAGACCCTAGAAACTGCTTACAATTTCTTATTACATGGGCCTACTAAAATGACCAGCTGCTCATTGAGTCTGCCAGGAAGAGAGACAATCTGAGAGATGGGCCATGCCATCCCGTGTAACATCACCATGTGTACAGATTCTGACGTACAGAGCATCACCTCTGGCATACCCCGTATGTTTAGAAGTAAGGTACAGGTCTGGCTCACATTCAGGGAGAGAGGAGGACATATAAGGGCTAAAACACCAAAAGGCAGGATTATGAGGCCCACACTGGTCACCCTAGAGACCACCTGCCACACGTTTTAAGAAGTTCACCCAGACTCTTTCAACAATAGACTCTAGTGGGATGAAGATAGAAGCAGAGAGCACAGGAAGTTATCATTGGAACTCAGAAGATTTCATGGGTCAGATCAGAATACGGTGGAGAAACCCTGGCTGCTTACCTTACTTGTCTGGAGTGCCATCCAATATGCAAACGTTGTGGGTTCCATGGCCGGTGAGGGCACATATGAAGATTAACCAATAAATAAATGGAACAACAAATTGATGTTTCTGTCTCCCACCCTCCCTCGCTCTTTCCCTTTCTCTCTCAAATAAAAAATAAATAAGGTGGAGAAACATTCACTCATTCCTAAATTTCAAGAATACCACGAAGAAACTGCTGCAGAACCTTCACACAGGTTTATCAATGAACATTTACTCACACTTGCTTTATCATCCTCATTCTCTGACTGGTGGACTAGTGACTTTTGGGTTTCATGGAATTATTGTCAGTTCAGAGTCAGTGTCCAGTAGTTTCTAAAATGTCTAATTCATCTTTTCCCACCATGTACAGTTATCCTGGTAAAAAGGTCCCTTTGGCGAAGGTTGGGAGAGAGAATATCGGTATACATTTTCTGTCGTGCACCATGGTCCTTCTTCCAGGAAACCTAAGTCACCCCTGCATTCAAGGGGTTCTGAATCTGTCAAATGGCCCAATTCTGGGAACTCACTGACAGGCTGTGACGGTCTGTTTTAAGGTTCAAGTTTGATTTTATTCACTTAACCTAGGACTTTTATGTTATATGGATGAAGTAAGAGTTTACAGTAGGCGTCCTATAGATTTCTCTTCTAGGAACACCATTGTTAAGTAGCTGATGCTGTAGGTCTGTGTGCCTGGGAATATTCTGACTGTTGCCTCTCATGGTACCCACCCCCGCCTTGCCTTTGGCAGGTGAGTGCTGCCCTTGGCTCCTGCCTCCTGCCCCCCTGGGGTCCAATTACTCCCATTGCATTTAGGTTTTCCACTTCTCACAGTACGGTCTGGCCTCCAGAGAAGGAAGATCAGGGAGCTTCTCAAGGATGTTGGGGCTTCCTCAAAATTTATGTCTCAAAGTACAGCAATGCCTAGGTTTTCATTGAATTCAGTTATCGTTGGTTACAGTTTTTGTCGATTTTTTTCCAGAAGAATTTTATCTCGGTTTTTGTCGGTTGCCTCAGATTTCATCTCCGTGCCCACGTGACCTTGCTGCTAATTTTGTAAAAACAATGGGCAACCCCCGCTTTGTCCTGCTCAGTGTAGTGCTGTTTCTCGGTGTGTGAGCATCACCCCGCGCATCTAGCCAAACAATTCCATTGCTTTCCAGTGTTCTTAATTGATTGCAAGTGCTAATACTATGATTATATGTAAGTGATCACTGTGTATATGGTATTCGGTGTAATGTGCTTGTGTTTTTCAGTTTCAATATGTACGTAACGCTCGTAAGATAAAATCACATGTGCTCAAATCTCATTGTCCCTGTTAAGTGTTTCCCTTACTAATAAGTTAACCCGTTCCTTTTAGCTCCCTCATGGGACCAAAGAAAGTTTCCATTTATTCTTTACATTAGTCTTTTATATTCATTTTATATTAACTTCTTATTGGTTTTAGTATTAAACACTACATTTATTCTCTATAAAATGTTTTTGGTACATATTTTGGAGTGTCTTGAACAAATTAATTAGATTTACATGGATTCGTATGGAAATAACTGTCTCGGTTTTCACTGGTTTCAGATTTCGCCAATTGTTTTTGGACAAATTATTGACAAAAACCAAGGTATCGTTGTATTGATGAACGGCATGCCTTATGGACCACCTAGTGTAGGTTATTCAATCTGTTTTAAATTTTCACTGAATTTATTGGGGTGATGTCAGTCAATAAAATTATATAAGTTCAGGTGTACAATTTTATAATACATCATATGTAAAATGTATTGTTTACCATCCCAAGTCAAGTCTCCTTCCATCACCATTTATCCCCTTTCACCCTCTCTTACTCCCCCACCCCCTTTCCCTCTGGTCATCACCATACTGTTGTCTCTGTCTATCAGATATTATTCTTCTTAATTCCTTCATCATTTTCACCCAGCCCCCCAGAGTCAGTCTCAATTGACAAATTCTCTCCAACACTCAAATCTCCCCAAGCCTTTGAATCCCTTCCTCTACACGAAACCATGGAAGTTGAGCACCTCCGATTTGCTCATGGTGCGCCATCTTTTTTTCGTGGTTCAGCCAACCAAACTGTTAGAGCCCTTTCTGACTCCTGAGCAGCAACATTAGCTGTAGAATTTGTATCTGCTTTGCGAGCCTGGATGAAGAGATTCAGCCTTATCCAACTTCATATTCCTTCCACCGCCATCTCACATCCTAAGGTATCTGTTCTCCAGAAAACTCAAGTGGTTCTTTTGTGGCTTAATGCACAGTCTCGTGGTCATATTAGGACCTCAGCTTTAGGAGCCTGCTGGACTGGAGTCTAGTTATAGGTCTAAGATCATGAAGGGTATTGGGAGTGGGTCCCAGGGAGGCTCAGCACTGCCTCAAATGGCAGCCACCTCAGGGAGTGGGAACACCCTCACTGTTTCCTCAGGCAGAGCAGGGTTAATTCTCTCGGAGGTAAAAGGGCAAGTAGAAAGTGGGTGACATGGGCATGGGAGGGGGTCCCTTCCACTGTGGGAAGAGAGATCTTTACCACTTTCAGAAAAAACACTTATCAGAATACAGGATCTCCATGCCACCATTTTTATCAAGGTCTTCCCACACCCCTTTATGTCAGCTTACTGGATCCTGTTCTTTCCTAACGACCGCCCTCACTTTAATAGTTTGATACCCTGTGAGGTTGGGAGTTCATTCTTCATTCCTGTTGTCATTCAACCAATCCCAGGATTGATTTTCAGCAATTTCAGCCTTCTGTTTAAAGGAGATAAGGGTCTCCTTCAGGGCACACACAGGAACTCTTAGGTCATTTATTGGGTATGTGAGCTGGGAATTGGAATCACTGCTGTCACCCTTTCTTCACCACTTTGTCCAGCAGCGTGAGCCACCAACCAAAACTATTGCATGTATTTTTCTGTTTGAAAGTATCATACACAGACCTGGTCACATAACTCACTTGGTTAGATCATCATCTGATACACCATGATTGATTGTGGTTTGATCTCCAGAAAGGACACATACAAGAATCAACCAATGAATGCAGATAACTGGAAGAAATCAATGTTTCTCTCAAATCAGTAAATAAAAAATTTTAAAAGCCAATGGAGATATTTTGAGTATCTTTCTTTTTAAAAGTAAAAGAGAGACAGAAAGAGAGACAAGAAGGGACAGAGATTAGAACATCAACTTGTGGTTGCAGCACTATAGTTGTTCACTGTTTGCTTCTTTTATGTGCTGCGACAGTAGGAGGGATGACTCCAGCCATGCTGGTGAGCAATTACTTCAAGCCAACCACCTTGGGCTCAAGCCAGTGACATGGGATCATGTCTATGATCCCTTCCTCAAGTTGGCCACCCCGCGCTCAAGCCGAATGGGCCCGCACTGAAGCTGGCAACCTTGGTTTGCAATCTGGGGCTTCCGGTTCCCAAGTTGATGATGTTCTATCCACTGTGCCACCACCAGTAAGGCAAGGATGAATTTTATTAATTTGTCCTGTGTTTTCTGGAATGAGCTCCGTAATCTGATTAAAGTTATTAATGGCTCTCCAATAGTGAGGAGAGCATTGATAGTTTATGGTGTGAACTGTTTATAGAGCAACTCAAAATAGCCTGACCACTGGTGGCACAGTGGATAGAGCATTGACCTGGTATGCTGAGAACCCAGGTTGAAATCCCAAGGTTGCCGGCTTCAATGCGGGCTCATCTGACTTAAGCACAGGCTCACTAGCTTGAACAAAGGGTCACTGGCTTGAGCGTGGGATCATCGACATGATCCCAGTTGCTGGCTTGAGCCCAAAGATCGTTGGACTGAAGTCCAAGGTTGCTGGAGTAAGCCAGGGGTCACTGGCTTGGCTGTAGCCCCCTGATCAAGGCACGTATGAGAAGCAACCAATGAACAACTAAGGTGCCACATCTACGACTTGATGCTTTTCATCTCTCTCCCTTCCTGTGTCTGTCTCTCTAGTTAAGAAAAGAGACCTGACCTGTGGTGGTGCCGTGGATACAGCATCAACCTGGAATGCTAAGGTCATTGGTTCAAAAACCCCAGGGTTACTTTGTCAAGGCACATATGAGAAGCAACTATTGAGTGGATACTTGGCATTCTTCCCCCTTCCTTTTTCTCTCTCTTCTCTAAATATCAATAAATATAATCTTAAGAAAATCTGGCTTAATATATATAGCCAGAGTTAAAATTTAAGAAAATATGCTAAAGTAAACAAAGAGTTATCATTTGATAAGACTCAATAAATATAGTCATTGTTCCTTATCCTTGGGGTATTGGTTCCAGGACTTCCTCCAGATACCAAAATCCAAGGATTCTCAAATATCTTACTTAAAATAGCATAGTAATGCCTGACTGGTGGTGGCGCAGTGGGTAGAGCACTGACCTGAGATGCTGAGGTCCCAGGTTTGAAATCACAAGGTCGCTGTCTTGAGCGCAGGCTTGCCAGCTTGAGCATGGGGGTCACTGGCTTGAGTGTGGGATCCACATGATCCCACAGTCGCTTGCTTGAGCCTAAAGGTAGCTGGCTTGAAGCCCAAGGTTGCTGACTTGAGCAAGGATTCACTGGCTCTACTTGGGCCCCCCCTACCCATCATGGTAAATATGAGAAGCAATTAATGGACAACAAAAGCGATGCAAATATGAGATGATGCTTCTCATCTCTCTCCCTTCCTGCCTCTCTCTTTCTTTCCGTCTGTCTCTGTTAAAATAAAATTAAATAAGATAAAATAAAATAAATGTAATAGTAATGCCTGGCCTGTGGCAGCACAGTGGATAGAGCATCAACCTGGAATGCTGAGGTCACCAGTTCGAAACCCTGGGCTTGCCCCATCAAGGCACATACGACAAGCAATCAATGAACAATTTAAGTGAAACAACTCTGAGCTGATACTTTCTGCTCCCCAACCCAACCCAAACCCTCCTGTGTAAAATCAATAAATAAAATCTTTAAAAATAAAACAGTAAAATAAAAAGTAACTTTTAACAGTGTAGTAATTTGGGCCCTGGCCAGTTGGCTAAGTGGTAGAGCGTCAGCCCAGCATGTGGAAGTCCCAGGTTCGGTTTCTGGCCAGGGCACACAGGAGAAGTGCCCATCTGCTTCTCCACCCTTCCCCCTCTCCTTTCTCTCTGTCTCTCTCTTCCCCACCTGCAGCCAAGGCTCCACTGGAGCAAAGTTGGCCCAGGTGCTGAGGATGGCTCCATGGCCTCTGCCTCAGGCACTAAGAAGAGCTCAGTTGCTGAGCAACAGAACAGCACCACAGATGGGCAGAGTATCTCCCCCTGGTTGGGCGCATGTGGGAGTCTGTCTGCCTGTCTCCCCGCTTCTCACTTCAGAAAAATCCAAAAAAAAAAGTGTAGTAATTTGGGGTGAAAAATACACAATATAATATGCAGATGTCTTATGAAACCATACATCTAAAACTAATATAATTTTGTTAACTAATGTCACAACAAATTCAGTAGAAAAAGAAAATTTAAAAAGAATTATGAAGTGTCATTCTAACTCACACAGTCACCAAACATTTTGCGTGTTTCTCTAAGCACTAGAAATGACCCACTGCAAGGACCAACCCAGAATTTATTTTCCCTTCAAACCCAGATTCTCAACCTTGGGCCAACTCCCAGAACTGGTATAATCCTACTGAAAATTGTCTACAGAGTTTCTCATCTCTTAGAAGTTTCCTCAAATCCAGAGTTGTAGCTTCTTGGTCCTCATTGCTTCTGCACTTCTCAGATATTGTTATTTTCCCCTTCTGATATCTTTAAAAATATAATTTTTGTCTGGCTTTTCTAGTTGTTCTTGGTGGGAACATGAGCCTATTATAAATTATTTCATCCCTTCCAGAATCATCAACTGTATCCTACTACCTTTTTTTTTTTTTTTTTTTTTTTTTTTACAGGGACAGAGAGAGAGTCAGAGAGAGGGATAGATAGGGACAGACAGGAACGGAGAGAGGTGAGAAGCATCAATCATTAGTTTTTCATTGCCGTTGCGATACCATAGTTGTTTATTGATTGCTTTCTCACATGTGCCTTGACCGCGGGCCTTCAGCAGACCGAGCCACCCCTTGCTGGAGCCAGCGACCTTGGGTCCAAAGCTGGCGAGCTTTTGCTCAAGCCAGATGGGCCCGCACTCAAGCTGGCGAGCTCGGGGTCTCGGACCTGGGTCTTCCGCATCCCAGTCTGATGCTCTATCCACTGTGCCACCGCCTGGTCAGGCCCTACTACTTTTGATACTTAAAATTTTTATTATCACTCAGTTCTAAGTAGTTTTTAAATTTCATTAGTATTTTTATTCCAAGAATAACTCAAAAATGTTTTTAAATTTCCACACATATACTTTATTATTATTATTATTATTTTTAACTTTTTATTTTTTTCCAAGGACAGAGAGAGAGAGACAGAGAGAGAGATTCTGGGACAGACAGACAGGAACGGAGAGAGATGAGAAGCATCAATCATTAGTTTTTCGTTGCTGTTGTGACACCTTAGTTGTTCATTGATTGCTTTCTCACGTGTGCCTTGACCGCGGGCCTTCAGCAGACCAAGCAATCCCTTGCTGGAGCCAGCAACCTTGGGTCCAAGCTGGCAAGCTTTTGCTCAAGCCAGAGGGGCCCTCGCTCAAGCTGGCGAGCTCGGGGTCTCGAACCCGGGTCTTCTGCATCCCAGTCCGACGCTGTATCCACTGCGCCACCGCCTGGTCAGGCTATACTTTATTATTTTTAAAATAATATTTCTGAGAGAGACACATTGTTGTTCCATTTAGTTTTATACACGTCGATTGCTTCTTGTACAGGCCAAATTGGGTACTGAAAGTGTGAACTTGGTGCGCTGGGACAACACTTTATCCACTAAGTCATCCTGCCAGGGCAAAGGCACACACATATATATTTTAAACAATTCTGTATTTGTCTCTTCTTTTTCCAAGTGAGAAGAGGGAAGATAGAAAGACTCCCACATGCGCCCTGACCAGGATCTACCTGGCAATGCCATCTAGGGCCATGCTCCCAACCGAGCTATTTTTAGTGCCTGAGGCAGAGGCTCCATGAAGCCATCCTCAGCACCCAGGCCGATGCACTCAAACCAATGGAACCATGGCTGCAGGAGAAGAGACAGGGTGTGGGGGGGAGAAGGAGAGAGACAGAGAAAGATAGAAGGGGAGGGAGAGGGGTGGAGAAGCAGACTGTCACTTCTCCTGTGTGGCCCGACTGTGAATCAAATCCGAAGCATCCACACAGTGGGGTGACACTCTACCACCGAACCAACTGGCCATGGCCTAAACAATTATTTTCTGCTATTGATTGTAACAATTATATTATGATCAGTTTAAAAACATGCCCCAATTTCTTTTGGCCAACAACGGGTCTATTTTATTTTTTTTAAAGATTTTATTTATTCATTCTAGAAAGGAGAGAGAGAGAGAGAGAGAGAGGAAGAGAGAGAGAGAGAAGGGGGGAGGAGCAGTAAGCATCAACTTCCATTCGTGCCTTGACCGGGCAAGCCCAGTGTTTCAAACCACCGACCTTAATGGGTCAATTTTCAAAAATATTACATTTAGGCTTGAGAAGAATGTTTGTTTACTAGTTGTTGAATCTATCAGATCAAGTTTGTTAATCATGTGCTCCTATCTTCCATTTCAAAACATCTGGGAATATTTTTCAAAATAAATTTTTTTTTTTTCTACA
Organism: Rhynchonycteris naso; assembly: GCA_037038555.1. NCBI lineage: Eukaryota > Metazoa > Chordata > Mammalia > Chiroptera > Emballonuridae > Rhynchonycteris > Rhynchonycteris naso. Next base: position 238,747,351 of record CM072997.1, read on the forward strand.
GGGACAGAGAGAGAGTCAGAGAGAGGGATAGATAGGGACAGACACACAGGAACGAAGAGAGATGAGAAGCATCAATCATTAGTTTTTCATTGCCATTGTGACACCATAGTTGTTCACTGATTGCTTTCTCACATGTGCCTTGACCGCGGGCCTTCAGCAGACCGAGCCACCCCTTGCTGGAGCCAGCGACCTTGGGTCTAAGCTGGCGAGCTTTTGCTCAAGCCAGATGGGCCCGCGCTCAAGCTGGCGACCTCGGGGTCTCGAACCTGGGTCTTCCGCATCCCAGTCCGATGCTCTATCCACCATTGTATCCACTGCGCCACTGCCTGGTCAGGCTCAAAATAAATTTTTGATGTGATATTACAATCTTCCACTATAATAGTAAATTTAGCAATCTCTGTTTTAAGTATGTACACTTTCAAAAATAAATTGTACTCATATTATTAGGTAATTAAAAGTTTAATGTGCTTTAAAAAATGTAGCATGTAGGGGGGAGCAAGATGGCGACGGAGTAGGCGGACGTACCAACTTCCAACTCCCAGAACCAAAGTGGATTACAACTCAATTTTAAGAACCATCACCTGGATAAACCAACTTTGAACAAAACTAAGTGGACTCTTCAACCAAGGAACACAGAAGAAGCCACATTGAGACTGGTAGGAATAGCGAAAACGCGAAGAGGGCTGCCCAGCTCCCCGGAGCAAACGGCAGCCCGGAGAGACCCGTGTGGCGGGAGGAGATTTTGGAGGAGAGGGAGGGACCTGGGTCCCAGGAACCAAGCCCCAGCCTGCAGTCCCAGAGCCAAGAAGAGGCGTTTGGACAGTTTTGAGCTGTGAAACAAGTGAGGGAGCTCCCAGGCCTACAGTGTGGAGTATTAGGTCCCTTCCTACTCTGCTGAGGGCTGCTTAAGGTTTTGGGGCGGCAGGACGCTGAAAGGCGGTTCTGTCGGCGTGGGCAGAGGCCAAGCCGGTGGGAGATCCGTCTAGCCCAGAGGGTCGGAGGGTAAGCGCGAGAGCGGTCCGGAAGCTGCGGGCCCGCCTTTAATCCCACTTACGGGGACAAAGCGGGAGGCCAGGAACAGGCAGGCCCTGCGCAAGCCGGCCCTGACCGCGGGGACCGGGCTAGGACCAGGGACGGGCAGGGGCTCGTGGCTGAGCTGACGCTAGCAGTCCGCCCCCCCCCCCCCCCGCCGGAGAAACCGCGGTTGGCCAGTGTACGTGCGCGAGCGGGCTCCGAGCGCGGGAACGGGGTGGACCCCGAGACAGGCGGAGGCTCGCAGCTGAGCCCACGGCTGCTATCCCCATCCGGCCGGAGAAACCCCGGATAGCGTTAATACGTGCACGAGCGGGCTCCAAACGCGGGGGCGGGGTAGAGTCCGGGACGAGCGGAAGTACGCAGCTCGGCGGAAGCCAGCAAACACGCCCGCCCCAATAAATCTTGGTTTCCGACCCTGCGCAAAGGGCCCTGGCCTCGAGGGCGGGGCTAAAGCTCCTGACGGGCAAAAGCTTACAGCTGAGAGCACGTCAAAAGCCCCGCCTAACCCGCGGAGCTGTAGCGAGCAGGCTCCGACTGCTGGTTCTGGGCGGAAGTCCGGAAATAGGCTGGGTCCGCAGCTGAGGAAAGGTGCTCGCCTCTACCCTTGGTGCTAATCTTGTGGCTTCAGTGACAGCCCCTCCCACGGAGGAGAGGCAGAAATCACAGCAAAAGCCACAGTGGGCCGGCGCTGGCAACGCTCATACCCAACCACCCTAGGCGCCGGCAGAGGGGGTGGGGGGCCTGCAGATAGACCACACCTAGAGAACACAAAGGCAACACCTACTGGACTCCAGTGGCCACAACTTGCTTATACACAGAAAAAATGGGCAGGCAGAGGAATGCAAACCAAATGAATCAAGAGAAATCCCCAGAGAAGGACCTGAATGAACCAGATATAACCAAATTACCAGAAGCAGAATTTAGAATAATGATAGTTAGGATGTTCAAAGAAATTAGAGCAACAATGGATAGTCATTATGAACACCTAAATAAAGAGATAACAAGTATAAAAAATGAAATTGAAATAATAAAAAAGAATCAGACAGAAATGACAAATACAGTATCAGAACTGAAGACCACAATGGAAGGAATTAAAAGCAGGATGGATGACGCTGAGGATCGAATAAGCGAGTTAGAGGACACAATAAACAAAGGCACAGAAGCAGAGAAGAAAAAGGAAAAGAGACTTAAAAAATGTGAGGAAACTCTAAGGGAGCTTTGTGACAACATGAAGAGAAACAACATTCGCATCATAGGGGTGCCTGAAGAAGAGGAGAGAGGACAGGAAATGGAAACTTTGTTCAATCAAATTATAGCAGAAAACTTTCCTAAATTAAGGCTGGGAAACACTCCACACATTCAAGAAGCACACAGAACTCCATTAAGGAGAAACCCAAAAAAATCTACACCAAGACACATCATAGTTAAAATACCAAAGCTAATGGATAAAGAAAAAATTTTAAAAGCTGCTAGAGAAAAAAAGACTATCACCTACAAAGGAGCCCCCATAAGGATGACATCGGACTTCTCAACAGAAACACTTGAGGCCAGAAGGGAATGGCAAGAAATAATCAAAGTAATGCAGAACAAGAACCTACAACCAAGACTACTTTATCCAGCAAGGCTAACGTTTAAAATGGAAGGAGAAATAAAGAGCTTCCCAGAAAAAGAAAGCCTCAAGGAATTCATAAAAACCAAACCAATTCTGCAAGAGATACTAAGGGGCCTCTTGTGAACAGTTTAAAGAGAGGAAAGAATAGAGCAAAAGAAGAATACAGCTTTAAAGAATAAAATGGCAATAAACAACTACATATCAATAAAAAATGTAGCATGTATTTGCATATAATATGCAGGTCCTCCTATAAACTCAGAAATCTCTAGAAATCGTGAGTTTGAGATGAAAAAGGAAAACAAAATAAAGACGAGATATTTTTGAAAAAAAAAATGAGCTAGTCAGCTTCTACTTGTAGTATTTTTTCAAATACCAATCTTTTAAAAATTGTTGGGCCTCATAGAAAGTAAATTCTCTAAAATCTGTATCTCGTCCTGCATCAGATTCCTATGCATTGAAATATTTTCTATTTTGTCAGGAATTCAAAGCTATAGTAGAGGTTTATAAAATTACTTTCTAAACTCAGGGCTTGCCTGGTCAACATACATACAAGAAGCAACTACTACGAGTTGATACTTCCTGTTTCTCTACTCATCTCTCTCTCTAAAAAAAAAAAAAATCAGTAAGAAATGTTTTTAAAAAATCAATATATAAAATCTAAAATAAAATAATAACATAAAATTATTTTCAAGTTCACTGATTTCTGATATTCCAGTATTTCCCTATCTTTATTATTTGCCTCACATGACAAAAAGATTCTTATTGGCCTGACCTGTGGTGGCGCAGTGGACAGAGCACTGACCTGGAACACTGAGGTCACCAGTTCAAAATCCTGGGCTTACCCGGTCAAGGCACATATGACAAGCAATCAATGAACAACTAAAGTGAAGCAACTATGAGTTGATGCTTCTCTTTCCCCCACCCCTCTCTCCTCTCTCTACAAAATCAATAAATAAAATATTTATTAATTTATATATATATATATATTGATTTCAGTGAGAGAGGACTGGAGAGAAAGACAGAATACGGAGCTGTGTAGTATGTGCCCTGACCATGGATCAAACCAGCAATCTCTGTGTTTTGGGACAAATGTTCTAACCAACCAAGCCATCTGAACAAGGCTAAGTAAAATATTTTTCTTTTAAATGAGGTTCTTTAAAAAATGTTTAAATTATTGATTGATTGAGTTTAGAGAAAGAAGTAGGGGTACCGAGAGCAAGAAACATCAATTTGTGGTTCTATTTATTTATGCATTCATTGGTTTATTCCTGTATGTGCCCTGACCAGGGATTGAACCCACAACCTTGGCATAGCGGCACAATGCTCTAACCAATGAGCAACCCAGCCAGGGCAAGAAAGAGATTAGTTAATTCTGAATTTGATAACAATGTCAGTGTTGGATAGATGATCATTTCAGTTGCTAGAATATTGTTTTTCTAGTCAGCCTTATAACTGCTCCTTATAATTTTGATCCATTGGTACACTTATTTTTTCTTTTCCTGAACATTGCACCAGTTAGTTTATTGTTTTTTTTTTCAGCTTAAATAAAACTTTATGAGAATTCCTGGGATAGTGGTGATCGCCTTCCAACCTTGAAGGAAGAACCAACACTACAGGAAGTCACTGAGAAATCACACATTGTCCCAAGAACTGTGGCCAACACGGAGGAGAGCCACTCCCCTGAGAATGGCTCCGTCTTCATTTATCAGAGGAGGGCGGGGAGGACAGATACAGAGGGAACCCTCACATGATATGGGGGTGGGGTAGGGTGTGCTGGACCTAACGCTGGCTCCCCAGGAACATAGATCTGTTCCTGTATGTGCCCTGAGCAGGAATCTAACCGGCAACCTCTGTGCTTTGGACTAATGCTCCAATCCACTGAGCCATCTGGCCAGGGCTGGGACACCAGGGTAGAAACAGATCTACTTCTTGGGGCTGGAGTTCTTGCTCATCAGGCTGAAATCTTAGCCTCGGTGAGCCCATTATGCCCCCAGGTGAAGCTTTCGTTCTGAAGGTTCAGCAGCACAAGGTGATCAGCAGGAGGTAGACACAATTCTGTGACATGGTGAGGCGGTCGTCTGGGAGATGTTCGGGGCTGCCCAGATCTTTCTCAGCCTAATGTCGCCCGGGTCCCTGCTCAGTGCTTCTCCAAGGGGAGCAGGAAGGGGTGCGGGTTCGCACAATGCCAGGTCCCAGTATCGGGCCCCACCTTTACCACTCCTATCACTCCCGCCCTCCTCTGAATGTTGGATTTTTAGATGTCATATATATTTAAAAATTCTTAGCGTAACCCTGGCCGGGAGCTCAGTTGGCTGGAGCCTCATCCCAGGGCTCCCATGTTATGGGTTTGGTCCCCAATTGGGATGCATACAAGGATCAAGCAATGAATGCATAAATAAGTGAGACAACTAATCGATGTCACTCTCTCTCTCTAAAAAAAAATCAATTAAAATCTAAAAATTGTAGAAAATGTAAGCATATGTTTACTCGATTTACTTTAAGACACAGCACCGAATTGAAACAAATATATAAAAACCTATTTAATTTAGTCATGAAGCCATACTAATTCTATTGAACACCCAAAGGGTTGGGACCTAAAAATTGTATCAAAAATAGAAATGTTAATAAATACAAACAACAGAGAAGAAGGGAAAGGCAAAGGTGCTTTGAGGGAAATGGGGGAAGGCACAAGTGTGCTCTAGAGAGAGAGCGGCCCAGGGGTCCTGACAAGTGTGTCATTGTCCTGGCTAAAAATCATTTTCTGAACATGTCTGGTATTTGATCAACTATAGTTAAAAGTGAAATCTATCAATAGATAACATTTGTATTTCTTACCTAATTGTTCTCAAAATTTATACTGTACAGATATATTTTACTTCTGTGAGTGTATTTATTAAAGCTGGGGACAGCGGAACAAGAGTGGGTTTAGCATAGAGACAGCCATAGCAGGGAGCCCAGGCAGGGCGGCTCTGGCTCACGATGGTCAGAGAAAAGGGACCCCGGGGACAGATTCAGGGGTCAGCCATGGATGAGCTGCCACAGCCCCTGCTCCCCTGGTGACAGGTCTCATGGGTGCCCTTGGAGTTCAGGAGATGCTTGCCTGTGAGGGAAGAAGTCCATAGGCATGCTTCTGGGAAAGAGAAGATGCTTGAAAATATTTTTTAAATCACACAATTATGTGTAATTACACAAAACTTCAGCAGGTTCTCCCTTCCGGGAGCACACGCACGCCCTTCCCTTCCCCCTCTTCCGTAGACGAGGGTCTTCAAATCCCTAAGGGTCCCCCGAGACCTGCCATCAGGGGAGCATGGGGCAGCAGCCGCTCTTTCCGGGGTAACTCCTGAATCTGTCCCTGAGGGCCCTTTTCTCTGACCTTCCATAAGTCAGAGCCGCCCCCCTTGGGCTCCCTCCTGTGGCTGCCTCTGTGCTAAACCCACTTTTGTTTCACTGTCCCCCACTTTTTATTTTCTTAATTTTGTTCATTGATTTACTTATTAAGAGACAGAGAACACCAACGTGTTGTTACACTTCCTCACACATTCACTGGGAGATTCCTTACGTGCCCTGACAGGGATTGAACCAGTAGCCTTGGCACGTTGGTTTGATGCTCTAATCAACTGAACCACCTGGCATGGGTTACTATTCCCGGCTTTAATACATGTACTCTTATTTTCTTTTTAATCCTTCATTCTTTTTAGGGTTAGGGTTAAATAAAATCATCAGGACTCGTGTTGTGGAATCTTTCCTGCATGAAGTCAAGAACTCACACACACAGGCTGGCCCTAGGCAGACCTAATTGTTCTGCTCTGGGCCCAGTCCCTTCTAGTCAGTCTCATGGTCTATGTCAATTATATCTCAATTTTAAAAAGATACCACATTTTGTATTTAAAAAAATATTACCTATAGATTTTAACCCTCTTGGGGGTAGAACAGTGAAGAAGGGGAAGTTCTACTTTGGTTTTATCTGAACTATAACTCCTGTACTGTGAACAGTAAAAAAATGTATCAATCATCATAAACATGGACATTTTCAACCAAAAACACAAAACTTGACATTTTATACTGCTGTGCTGTGGGTTACAGCTATAAACAACGAATTACTTTTGACAACTTACTCCCCCTCACTGTCCTCAGCGCTTAAACTCTTAAAATAATTGAAAAAGCAAAAACAATAAAAAGAACTTGTTGACTTCTCCTAAAAATGATCAAAAACCTAAAAAAAAAAAGAAAATGACAAGAGCCTGACCAGGAAAGGTGCAGTGGATAGAATGTCAACCTGGTAGGTATGCTGAGGTCACAGGTTTGGAACCCCGAGGTCACCGACTTGAGTACGGGCTTACCTGCTTGGGCACAGGATCCATGGCTTGAGCATGGGATCACAGACATGACCCCATGGTCGCTGGCTTGAGGCCCAAGTCGCTGGCTTGAGCAAGGGGTCACTGGCTCAGCTGGAGCCTCCTGTACACCTCCCCAGCCCCCTTATCAAGGCATGTATGAGAAGCAATCAGTGAACTAAACTGATGCAACTAGGAACTGATGCTTCTCATTTCTCTGTCTTTCTCTCTCTCTCACAAGAAAAAAAGAAAAAAGAAAAATAAAGGAAAACAAAAAGAGCTTCCCCAGGGATCCATGACCAGTGATCCCCTGAAGGTCTCAGGGCTGCAGGATCCTCCAGTGCCCACATCGTGGCTCCTACCTGGACAGGGGCTCTGGGAGAGGTCTTTTTTCACCACGCACGGCTCCGGCCCGGGCTCCAGCTGGTCGATCAGCTCAGGTCTGGGCACAGGACATCCTGTTCATGGAGAAAGAGAGAGGACACAGGAGATTTTGTGAAAGGAAATAAAACCTCACAGTCTACCCTGGGACTTCAGGACGTGGACAAGACCTCAGAAGGAAGCTGCTCTCAACCACACAAACAGTGACACGTGACCTGGAAACCGAGAACACAGACACTGTCGCTGAGATCCAGACTGTACGCAGAGACACTGCACGGAATCCTGAGTCTGCCCAGCTGTTGCCGTGACCCGGGGAAATTATGCCCTCCTTCCAGAAGGTGTTTTCCAATTCATCCCAGTGAGTGGGTCTCAGCCCCTCACACACCACAACTCCAGGGGGATGTCTGCTTCACGTGCAAATAAAACCAGGTCTCTGAAGATGAGGCCTAGGTCATGGGTGATTCAAAAACCTCCCAACTTGGGGTGGTGAACAAGATAGTAAACGGTGTATTATACTATTGTATACTCGACAACTATGATTTTACTAATCATTGTTTCCTCAATAAATAAAAGCAATAAAAGTAAATCTTCTTTGCCTGACCAGGCGGTGGCGCAGTAGATAAGAACATCACACTGGGATTCGGAAGACCCAGGTTCGAAACCCCGAGGTTGCCGGCTTAAGCCTAAGGTCGCTGGCTTGAGCAAAGGGTCATTAGCTCTGCTATAGCCCCCCAGTCAAGGCACATATGAGAAAGCATTCAATGAACAACTAAGGTGCCACAACTAAGGTGCTGGAGCTACAAACTGTTGGAAAAGCAGAGAAGGAAGGAAGAAAAGGGAAAGGCACTGGTATGCTCCTGGGAGGAAGTCTGTCAGGAGTCCTTCTCCCTTATGACCTCAGGGCCTTTGCACCAGCCAGCGCTTCTACCTTGAACTGATGCTTCTCATCTGTCTCCTTTCCTGTCTGTCCTTCCCTATCTGTCCCTCTCTCTCTATCTCTCTGTCTCTGTCACACACACACATACACACACACAAAATCTTCTTAAATACAAATAAAATAGGCATCATGGATGGCCCAGTTAGTTCGGGCATCAGCTGAAAGTGCAGACGCTGCTGGATGGATCCTGGTCAGGGCACATAAAGGGACAGACGAATGTTCCTGTCTCTCATTCTCTCTCTCCTTTCTCCCCTCTCACTAAAATAAATAAATTAAAAAAAAAAATTAAAAGTAAATAAAATCTACTAGAGATGTCGTCTGCCATAAATAAATACCTCCCCAGATGATCTGGTATTGAAAGGATTGAAAAACCTGGCTTGCAAGTGGCTAACCGTCTGAGGTAGGCGGGTGGCCTGCACCGGTCCTTCTGGGAGAAGGATTTACCCCAGGACGAATAAATGAGGGGATCCACCGCCTTGCTTGCTCCACAGTGTCTGCGGCCTTCTGGGAGGTGACCTGCCCAAGGACCACGGAGAAAGCGAAGACACAGACACTGGCTGGGCACCCGCGAAGCCCAGAGCCAACCGCGCCTCTGAGCGTCTCGTCAGGTGAGGTAATCAGTTTCAGGCAGGGGGAGAGGACATGGGTGTCGTAGAGAAGTCACTGAGGCACCACAGCCCATAGGAAGCTGCGCTGGCAGATGCTGAACCACAGCCCGGGACCCACTCATTATCACGAAGCAGATGTGCACTCAAGTCCACTAAGTGCCCAGCACAGGGATCGGGGATGGTGCAGAGGAGAGGTGCATGAGACCCTCCTTTGACTGTCAGAGGTCTTTACTTTTCCTCATTCTTAGAGCACGTTCATTAAAGGTGGGGACAGTGAGACGGGAAGGTCTTAGGATAGAAGGAGTAACAGGAGAGCCCAGGCGGGGTTCTCAGGGGGCCTTGGAGACAGGTTCTGAGAATTAGTCTGGGACCAGCTGCTGCTGCCGCCCACTGCTCCCCTGGGTGCAAGTCTTGTGGGGATCCTTAGAATTCAGGAGCTGCACACTGTTGGAAAAGCAGAGGGGGAGGGGGGAAGAGGGAAAAGGGCAAGGCACTGGTGTGCTCCTGGGAGGGAGTCTGTCAGGAGTATTTCTCCCTGTGAGCTCAGGGCCTTTGTACCAGCCAGCCCTGCTACCCGAAAGGTTGTTCTCACCTCCAACTTACTCCCTCTTGCAATAACTCTCTGGGTCTCAGCTCAAGTGTCACTTCCTACAATTTCGCTGAGCTACAGCTCCTGAGTCCAGCTGCTTCATAGCATCCACACAGCATGACCACATCCCAAGGACTTGTCAAACAATGTAAATGCATCGTGTCGTTTAAAACAGAAATAATTGTATACAATCATATCACAGAGGGTCTGTGTCTTCATTAATCTCAATTGCTTTTTAGACCCTGAGCGTAGTTCTGAAGGAGTGTGCCTCAGGTCCTTGTCATTTAGACCTGTGATGACCTAAATGTGCAAGGGCTCAAATTCCCTGATTGGCATCTTATCTGCAAGAGACTGATCGCAGCAGTCTGTTTTTCTGTGGTCGACAAACCACATATCAGAGCTGGTGACCCAGGGGCAACCAGGAAAATGGGGTAACTGGCTACAGCACTGAGCTCAGGCTCCCTGGAGAATGTGCTGGAATGCAGGTGGGATCATCTAACCCACCAGTCAGGGGTGACCGCTCAGCTCAGTCACCCTCTCTCCCATCCTGCAGGAGACTGACAGATGGCACTAGCCTGTCCTTGCAGAGGACATCTCTCCATGGCCTGCGGTGGTACAGCATATAAAGTGAGACCTGGAATGCTGGGGTTGCCGGTTCGAAACCCAGGACTTTCCGGGTTAAGACACATACAAGAAGCAACTACTATAAGCTGATGCTTCCCGTACCCGTACCTCCTCAACCACCTCCCTCTCTCGCCTCTCTCTGAACTCAGTGAATAAAATCTTAAAAAAAAAAAAAAAAAAGACACCTAAAGAGGTTCCTTAATTCATTTGTGATCATCTAGCCCCAACTGATGTGTCTGGTGCGTCAGGATTGTCACAGTCTGCTCCCCGAAGCCGGGCACAGTCAGACCCCAAGCTGCTAGGGCTGCCACCACTGCTCTGCTGGTTGGAAGCCCTCCCGCCCCTCAGGATGCTGGCGATGCCCTGGAAACAGCATCCAATGTGTGAGCAAGCAGAGAGGCTGCCACTCACAACAGGGGCCGCCAGGGGCTTATCAGGTCAACAGTCAAATAAAAAAGAAACAAAAATGGTCAGGGACAAAGAGGTGACCTCCCCTCCTCGTCTGGCTCTCAAAAGAATTTTGTTTGAAAGGAAGAAAGAAAGGGAGGCGTGGAGGGAAAAGAAGGGATTATATACATATGCTGCCAACCAATGTAATCCCAAGAACAGGCTGCTGCATAGAGGTCCAAGACCCCTGGTCATCCCACCCTGTGTAAAGTCAGGGGACAAACTAATAACCAGGGCTAAAAGCCCAAAAGAAAAATAAAAACAACAGGCAGGCTTTAAACCTAATCTACCAAGCAAATGCCATGTCTAGCAACCATAAAACTAGTGGTAGACTAGTCACTGGTTGATAAACTGCAACAACAAAAATAACCCAAAATAACCCTGGACACGGGGGTGAATATAAAATAAAAGAAAGGTAAATATAAGAACACAGGCCCGGCCAAGTGGATCAGTTGGTCAGAGCATCACCCCAAGCAAGGCTGTGGGTGGGGTTGATCCTGTCACAGTAGATACAAGAATCAACCAGTAAATGCATAAATAAGTGAAGCAACACATCGATGCTTCTCTCTCTAAAATCAATCAACGAACAAAAATATTTAAAGTGCCCTGGCTGGGTGGTTCAGTGGATGGAGCATTGGCCAGGCAAGCTGAGGTCACGAGTTAGAGCCCTGGTCAAGGCATGCAGGAGAAGCAAACAATGAATGCACCACTAAATGGAACAACGAAGTGGAACAACAAATTGATGTTTCTCTCTCTCAAATCAATAAATAAAAGTATAAAAAGAAAAATCAGATTTGGGTGATATGTCCTTCCATTCAGCACCTATTTCAACGGTGTCTCAGGTCAGTACTCCTCCTGGTCAAAAGAGAACAATACTTTTCCAGCTGACCCCTGGGGACACCCCACCATCACACACCATTCTGGGAGACACGACCCTCACTGCATCATTCTTCCTCCCGAGCACAGCTGTGACAGAATACTGATGACAGCCTTGTCTAAGTAGACTGTAAGTCCAACATCTTTTAGTCCTCTTGGGGACTAGTTTTAGATAACAGTACTACTCAACATTATCTTAGCTTTCTTGGCAATATATTTCTCATTTATAGCTTGAACTATATCTCACAGATGCTGAAACTTACAAATCAGCCTCCTTTAAATTGGACTCCTATTTAAAAGCTCAGAAATCTGTTCAAAATATGGCTCAGCATACACTGACATAAGTACATTCAGAGCCTCCTTCACAACAGATGCAGTGACGAGCTCTTCAGCCTCCCGAAGTCCCTGAGAAACCTAGGATTGCCCTAGGCTGGCTGTCCATGGGTTTCTGACAGGAGAAACTGTCCCTCAAACCTCCTACTATGCACCATAAGAACAATGACTGACTCTACACTACGCTTTCTTGAAAGGAGAGGCTCTCACAGACCCCAAGCTTGTGAGCCTCCACACCCTGGTCTCCAGAGATTTTCTTCAAGCAGAGAACCAGCTACGCTGGTGTTTCTGAACCCTGGTGCTCTTGACATGTGGGCTGGGTAATTTTTTGTGTTTTTTGTTCTTTTCTTTTTGGGACAGAGAAAGAGAGACAGAGAGGGGGACAGATAGGAACAGACAGACAGGAAGGGAGAGAGATGAGAAGCATCAATTCTTCATTGCGGCACCTTAGTTGTGTTTACTGATTGCTTTCTCATATGTGCCTTGACTTGGGGGCTACAGCAGAGAGAGTGACTTCTTGCTCAAGCCAGCGACCCTGAATTCAAGCTAGTGAGCCTTGCTCAAACCAGATGAGCCCATGCTCAAGCTGGCAACCTCAGGGTTTTGAACTTGGGTCCCCCGTGTCTCAGTCCGATGCTCTATCCACTGCGCCACCACCTGGTCAGGCTAATTCTTGGTTGAGGATGGCTGTCTTGTCCCTTGTGGGCTGTAGCAGGACCTCTGGACTCTGCCCACTAGATGCCAGTACCACCCAACCCCCAGCAGAGACACTCAAAAGTGGCCACACACGTCACCAAATGTCTCCTGGGGGACAACACTGTCAACTGTTAAAAAGCACCAGGAAAAAAACAAAGAAGCACTGGACCTTAGGATATTAGAGGCCTTCATGAAGATACAAGACCATCTTCATGTTGTTCTAAACAAAGGTCTATAAACAAGACATGGAAATAAGGGCTCAGGGGGCCATTGCTGCCTCACAGACACACAAGAGAGCCCAGCAGCAAAGAAAGGGAAACAATATAAACTTGGAAGAAAAAAAAAAGAAAATAGAGGGAAGAAATCTGGGGGCCCCCAACACCAGGAACTGAGGGGGCCAGTCCTGTCACAAACTCACTGAGAAGAAAAAGCCATTCTGAATAGCATGACATGAACAAACCAAGACAGAGAAGCCATGACAAGAGACCCAGGGGCCAGGGCAGAATCCAGGTGGTTCCCAGTTCCTACATCTGTCCCTCAAGGGCCCAAGTAGACATCTTGCCGTTGAGTTCTGAAGAATACCCCATTTTCTAGGAGCCAGAGGAAAACTGCCACATGCTCAAGGAACACGAAACTAGGAGAGGAGAAGTGGATCTAGAGAATGACTGAGGTGGGAGGGGGGGAAAGGAGGGGGTCCCAAGTGAGACCTTCTTAATCAGCCAGGTCTAGAGCCAGAGGTGGAATAAAAGAGGCAGGTGTTCCCTGTGCAGTGGGGAGCACTTACCCAGAGATACCAGGAGCCTGCTGTTGTCCAACATCACCTCCTGGTATAGGGTCCTCTGGGCTGGGTCCAGTTGTGCCCACTCCTCCTGGGTGAAAGTCACCTCCACATCCTTAAAGGTCACAGACATCTGGAAGAAAAAAGGGACAGGAAAGTTGGCCTTGGAGCTGTTGGATGGGACCTGATATCAACTTCGCCATGGCAAAGGTGCTGACATCAAGGTCCAGAGCACCAAGCACCTTCTGAGGGTTGATCTCTGTGCTCAGCTCAAGAGTGAGGTCAGGCCCTGGCCGGTTGGCTCAGTGGTAGAGTGTCAGCCCGGTGTGTGGAAGTCCCAGGTTCAATTCCCATTCAGGGCACACAGGAGAAGCACCCATCTGCTTCTCTACCCTTCCCCTTCTCCTTTCTCTTTGTCTATCTCTTCCCCTCCTGCAGCCAAGGCTTCATTGAAGCAAAGTTGACCCTGGCACTGAGGACAGCTCCATGACCTCCGCGCCTCAGGCGCTAGGATGGCTCAGGTTACAACAGAGCAACAACCCAGATGGGCAGAGCATCTCCCCCTGGTGGGCATGCTGGGTGGATCCCGTTCGGGTGCATGCAGGAGTCTGTCTCTCTGTCTCACCACTTCTCACTTCAGAAAAATACAAAATAAAATTAAAATTAAAAAGAGCGAGGTCAGCAACACTTTGGACATAACACAGCAGCATAGGAAAAAAGCTTCGTATGCAAGAGTCATTGTAAACGGATGCAAGACAATGGACATGACATGGGAATTGTGAAATGAAGACAGTAAGGGTCGCCCAGGTTGTCAGAGGAGCATTTAAATAATGGTTATGATACCAATTATCAGCAGATGCACTGGAGCCTTACGAATCCTACAATTGCTTGTCCCATGCTGAGGGTTCCACTTTCTGGTTCAAAAATCTCAAGTCCCCACTTATGTCTCCTGTGGTTTGCATCCAAACTTGGGAAAACCGACACATGCCAGCTGTATAACCTGGGGGGCATCATTTCATGTCTCTCAGCTTTGGGTTCTGGATAAATAACAGCAGTAGTTCTTAACCTTTTTTGAGGTACCGAACCCACCAGTTTCATATGCGCATTCACTGAACCCTTCTTTAGTGATAAATAAAATATGACTTTTTTCCCAAATTCAAGACATAGGTATATGTTTTTTTACTGGTGCACAAAATGAGCTGTGCATGAACATCACCTTGCTCAAAGAACAAAACCAACAAAGTGCATGAACTCACAACAAATTAAGGTATTTATTCTGGCCTCCGCGGCAGAGGCTTCTCTGAATCCCTGAGACCGACTCATTGAACCCCTACGGTTCGATAGAACCCAGGTTAAGAACCACTGAATAACAGTTTCCACTTCAGCACTAACATCAGTGACAGAAATGAGTCCATGCTCCGTGTGCTTTGGCGTTACTCCTACCACAGCCCAAGGTCAACATCTCATTACCTCTGAGTGCATTCCACCAATTCACAGAGAGTCTAACGTCTTACTAACCAGAAACAAGATTTTTTTTACAATTTTCTTTTTTTAATTAAGTGAGAAGCAGGGAGGCAGAGACAGACGCCCGCAAGCCTTCAACCAGGGTCCACCCAGCAAGCCCACTAGTGGGTGATACTCTGCCAATCTGGGGTATTGCTAAGCAACGGAGCTCTTCTTAGCACCTGAGGCTGAGGCCATGGAGCCCTGCTCAGCGCCTGGGGCCAACTTGCTCCAATCGAGCCATGACTGTGGGAGAAGAGGAGAGAGGAAGAGAATGAGACAGAGAGAGAGAGAGAGAGAGAGAGAGAAGCCAGAAGGGGAAGGGTGTTGAAGCAGATCAGTGCTTCTTCTGTGTGCCCTTACCAGGAATGAAACCCAGAACATCCACACACAGGGCTGACGTTCTACCAGTGAGCAAACCGGCCAGGGTCCAGAAGCAAGTTTTTTGCAGAGTTGACTTGCATAGGATCTAACATTCACTTGAGCCTCTCCCATTATCTAAGTAAATACATTGTAAGGAGATCGCAAAGCACTTACACTCTTTTTTTTTTTTTTTTTTTTTACTGTAATACGCAAAGGTTTGGGGTTTGAATCCCATTCAGGGCACATACAAGAATCAACCACTGAATACATGAATAAGTAGAACAACAAGTCAATGTTTTTCTATGTGGATAGAGAGTCGGACTGGGACCCGGAGGACTCAGGTTCAAGACCCCGAGGTCGCCGGCTTGAGCAAGGGGTCACTAGCTCTACTATGGCCCCCCAGTCAAGGCACATATGAGAAAGCAATCAATGAACAACTAAGGAGCCGCAAGGAAGAATTGATGCTTCTCATTCTCTCTCCCTTCCTGTCTTTCCCTCTCTCTCTCTCTCTCTCTCTCTCTCTCTCTGTCACACACACACACACACACACACACACACACACACACACAAAGGGGGCGGGTCCCTGCACGACGTGGTGGGGTTTGGGAGTCTGGCGTCCTCCCTACTCAGTCCCGACACCCCCCGTCCTCTCACCTGCTTGCGGCGGGTCGGCGACGTCGCCATCCTGCGACCCCGGGGATGCAGGCCGGGCTGGGGAGCGGACACAGCCGCGGGGCGACCAGGATAGACACGCCCGTGAGGGGCAGCCACGCCCCGGACACCAAGGCGGAGGAGGTTAGGCCTCTGCGCCGCCCCGCTCCACCAAAGGAGCGGCACCAGTTTCCGCGCGCACGCGCGCGCAACTGGTAACCAACCCGCCCAGACAAATGGCGTCCGCGGAGGTCCACCCGGAAATCCCGCCCACATCCCAAACCGCCGGAAGCACCGCCCTGTCCTGGGGCAGTCATTGGCCCGCGCTCAGACGTGAGAAGCTTAGCCTTCTGGGTAATGTAGTCCCCAGCCGTTCTTGACGGGAGGAGCGCCTTCGCTTGGAAGTCATTCCCCGCGTACAAGGCCCACGAGCCCCAGAAATCGTGGGGGGAAGTCGAGGCTGTGGAGGCGGAGACATGTTCACTCACTTCAGGGCAACTCTAAAGGCAACTAATCAGGCCCTCGGCTCCCCTGGTGACTTTCCCATGCCCGTTGCTGGCCTTCCCAGATTCTCTTCTGCACAAAGAAGTCCCGTCTCCTCCACCTTGCGACCTCCGTACCACCCTCGCCCGGGACTTGTTTGGACCAGAACCTCCTTCTTGTGGGAATTTTCGGAGCCACGCAGTTGGGTCAGGTCACCCGGAGGATGGATCTGTCATCGCTTGAGGTGGGGATGGACAAATGGAGGAGGGCTGGAAGGCACATCCAAGTATGTCCAAGTTTCTACCCATGGTCAGAGATGGAAACGTCTGCATCCACCAACTGCCCATCCTGTAAGCATGGCAACCTAGGACCTTGTTGGGCGAGTGTTGGGAGCCTGGATATCTATTCATTGGGGAGTTATTTCAGTGTTTGTTTTTGTTTTTTCTTCAAAGGATGATACTAAGTGATTTATTTCATCAAGGAAATGAGTGTAGACTGCAGAGCGGACTGAGGAGAGAGCACGAAGCTTGGACCCACCCGACTTCATTAAGTGGCTGGTGAGAAAACCAGCAAACTCATGTTAGAGGGGCTCCCACGTTCACTCAGAGAGAGAAGTATGTTAAGCAATCTTAGAAGTCACCATAGGTGGGTTGTGAGGATTTCTCTCCACCCCCCCCCACATTTTTTAGAGGATTTTATTTATTGATTTTTGAAAGAGAGGGGAACGAGATTGTAGTTGCTTCTCATATGGGCCGTGACCGTGGAAGGGCAGGGTCTTGGACCAGTGACCTCAGTGTTCCAGGTGGACACTATCTGCCCACTGTGCCACCACAGGTCAGTCATTCTTTTTGTTTGTTTGTTTTTTAATAACTGTGGAGCGAGGAAAATAAAATGCTTCTGTTATGATTTGAAGATGCATATGGGTTGAGAAATAGTATCAGTGAAGATTCTATATGAGTGAAGAAAGTGCCCTGAAGAAATTTTATCTTTTTTAACATGTGAGGAAAAAAAAAGGTAAGAGAAGTATGGTGACAGGATAGTCATTAAGTCAAGGAATGAAGATTATCTATTAGTTTTGCATAAACTCCTAGAATATCCGTTTTACAAATATATAGGCATGTATACTAACACGTATATGGATGTGTAGTATATGGATGGCTTATGATGGTGGCCTGGCAAATCCAACTTTATATGGTAGAGGGCAGGCTGGAAATTTGGCCTGGAGGCTGAAAACCCTTCCTAAGGGTATACTTTTTCTCTTAAGGTTTTTCAACTGATTGGATAAAGCCCAGGTATGTTATCACAATAAAATCATGTGGTTAAAGTCAACTGATTACAGATGATAAGCATACCTACAAAATACCTTCAAAGCAACACCCATGTTCCTGTGTGATCCAATGACTTTGTAGTGTAGCCTTGCCAAGCTTACCCACAAAACTAGCAATCATTCTCCACTTCTTGTCAACTTGGCGCCCATACACATGTTGTAAAGTACCGTTCCCCAAATGTTGTAAAGTACTGTACCCCAAATGTTTTAAAGTACCGTACCTCACTTCCACAGGTTTACGTAGAGACACCAAGTCCAGATGAATTTTGAAGGAATTGACCCAGTTGTCCTCATATTCTCCCTCCATTTTTCAAAGAAAGGACAGGACAGAAAAGCCTGACTTTTTCTTTAAAAATGGCATTGCTAATACTAAGTTTTACAGTTCTCTGGCACTGTACCACAACAGATCCTTAACCCAAACTTCATCTCAAAATAAAAAAAGATAAACGTTTGTCTAACCAGATCAAATCTAATATGGACCCATCTGAAGGATCATATTACATGATAGGTTACAGATGTTGAATGTAGTATGATCCTCTTGGATCTACCGTGTTTCCTCGAAAATAGAACCGTGTTCTTATATTTATTTTTGCTCCTAAAGACGTGCTAGGTCTTATTTTCAGGGGATGTCTTATTTTTCCATGAACAAGAATTCACACTTATTGTTGAACAATAAAAAATCAACATTTATTAGTATAATCTAGTCACGTCATCACAAACATCAGCATAACCAGCCAAACTCTGAATTCCATCAAGAATTTCTTGTGACTCTTTCCATGTACAACAATCTACCCTGTTTCCCTGAAAATAAGACAGTGTCATATATTAATTTTTGCTCTTAAAGACGCGCTAGGTCTTATTTTCAGGGGAGGCCTTATATTTCTAAGCTTGAAAAAAATTGCACTAGATCTTATTTTCCGGGAAATGGTATCAATCTAAAAAAAATCATCTCATATTATAATGCCATGGGTGCACTTGTGGCTAACAAAGAAATGTCTGAGGGCTTTATACCTTTGAGGAAATAAAAACATATTAGGTAGCTATGCATATTGAGTAGAAAAATCAATTAGAACAACAGACCTCTCAGAGGTTCAGGGTTATTTTTCCAGTTCATAGTCTATATAGCTCCTCTGTAAACATTTGCTTCTGCAAGGCTTGGTGACTAACTGCATTTGCTTTCCTTGTAACTGCAGAGAAACAGGAAATAATTTCTTATCTGCAGACTTCTTTTTCAGAAGCTTAAAGACCTATAGCTATTTTTCTAAGTTGTTTATTTATTGAATTTAGAGAGAGAGGAAGCAGGAGAGAGAGAGAAAGAAATGTTGATAATTCCTGTAAGTGCCCTGACCAGAGATCAAACCTGAAACTTTTGAATATCTAGATGATGCTCTGACGAACTGAACTATCTGGCCAAGGCAAGGACCTATGGCTTTTAAGAACAACATGGACACTGCTCCTATACTGGTATGAAAATATCTGTACCATAAAGTGGTAAGTAAAAATCCCTAATATCCAAGACTAAACACATTACACTACCTTTTGGTTAATAAAAGGGGAAATTTTAAACATACATTTGTTTTTGCTTAAAGAAAAGTCCTTCAAGTGCTTATTTGTCAGTTAGGGAATAAGTGGGAATAAAACTTCCCACGACTTACCATAATATTTTATTTTTGTCACATATACACAAGCATTTTCTATTCTAAATACGAAGCACACCTACAAAATACCTATTGCTTTAATTTAAAAATATCAATCCTACTGCTTAAAACATACCCATAATTTTCTAGCTTGTGATCCAGGGCTGCATTGTATCATACTGAAATGACCATAGTGTGTCTGCTTGGCATTAGACATTGTTTTAAAATTACTGGATATGGGAGTAAATAAAACAAACGTCCTTACCGGCATGAGCAGTATTTAGAGGGGGAAAATATTTAGAGAGGGAGGCAGAAAGTAAACAATAGTTATAATAAAGAAGTAAAGTATTAAAAATAAAAGTCAAGTATATACCAGAAGGTAATCAGTGCTATGACAATGAAAAGGAGAGGGAAGAGGAGATTCAGGTGAATATGGGTGCCGGTAAGGAGAGTTAGGGTGTTGTTTTGTCATTTTTATTAGGATCAGAGAAGAGCAACTGAAGTCAATAAGGAGGTGGGGGGACATGTGGAGATGGCAGGGGAGGAGACATGTCCTGGCACAGGCTTAAAAGGAAGTATGTGTCCAGTCAGTGTATGAAACAGGAAGCTCACGTGACGTCAAGCAGAAAGAAGTACAGGCCGGTCGGAATGAACTTTGGCTTTGACTCTGAGAGGAAGAGACTACTGCAGTCAGGGTTTTGTGTAGAGGAGTCCATACTCAGAAGATATCCTAAATGTAATGGCTTAAACTTACATGCACCTATTATTTCACACTCTTAGTCAGGAGTCCAGTGTTAAGTGATTTGTCTGCTTCAATGTTTACAAAGTTGTGCTGAAGGTAATGAGAACCGAAGGTCCAACAGAGGAACAACACACTTCAGAACTCACTCAGGTGATTGCTAGAGCTTATTTTCCAGTGCTTGTAGGACTGAAGACTTGTTTCTTGATGTCTGTCACTGACGATCATACAGATCCTAGAGACTGCCTACAGTTTCTTATTACATGGGCCTACCAACATGACCACCTGCTCATCGAGTCTGCAAGGAAGAGAGGCAATCTGCGAGACAGGCCATGCCATCCCATGTAATGTAATCATGCGTACACATGATTACATACATACCATCACCTCTGGCATACCCTGTATGTTTAGAAGTAAGGTACAGGTCTGGTTCACAGTCAGGGAGAGAGGAGGACATATAAGGGCTAAAACACCAAAAGGCAGGATTATGAGGCACACACTGGTCACCCTAGAGACCACCAGCCACACGTTTTAAGAATTTCACCCAGCCTGACCAGGCACGCAGTAGATAGAGCGTGGGCCTGGCAGGCTGAGGATCCAAGTTTGAAACCCCAAGGTTGCTGGCTTGAGCACAGGGGCACCGGCTTTAGCACAGGATCACTGGCTTGAGCGTGGAGTCATAGATATGGCCCCAAGGTTGCTGGCTTCAGCAACGGGTCGCTCACTCTGCTGGAGCCTCCAGTCAGGGCACATATGAGAAAGCAATCAATGAACAACTAAGGTGCCACAGCAAAGAATTGATGCTTCTCATCTCTCTCCCTTCCTGTCTGTCCCAATCTGTCTCTCTGTCTTTCTTGCTAAAAAAATAAAAAGAAGTTCACCCAGGCTCTTGCAAGAACAGATTCTAGCGGGGTGGATGGAAGCAGAGAGCACAGTAAGAAAACTTATAGGAACTCAAACGAAACATTTTATGGGTCAGATTAGAATAAGGTGGAGAAACCCCAGCTGGGTAACTTACTTGTTTGAAGTGTCTTCTGATACACCAAGGTTGTGGGTTCCATTACGAGTCAGGGCACAGACAGGAGCAGCTTGATGTTCCTGTCTCTCTCTCACTCCTCTTCCTTTCTCACTAAAATCAATAAATACAAATTTAAAAGAAAGTCAATCAATGAATGAGTTAATATGTAGAACAACAAAACAAATTGATGTTTCTCTCTCTTTCCTTCCTTCCCTCCCTTTCTTTCTTAAATAAAAAATAAATAAGGTGAAGAAACGTACTCTCTTTTCTAAGTTTCAAGAATACCGCGAAGAAACTGCTGCAGAACCTTCACACAGGTTTATCAATGAACATTTACTCACACTTGCTTTATCATCCTCATTCTCTGACTGGTGGACTAGTGACTTTTGGGTTTCATGGAAATATTGTCAGTTCAGAGTCAGTGTCCAGTTTCTAAAATGTCTAATTCTTCTTTTCCCACCATGTACAGTTATCCTGGTAAAAAGGTCCCTTTGGCGAAGGCTGGGAGAGAGAATATCGGTATACATTTTCTGTCGTGCACCATGGTCCTTCCTCCAGGGGACCTAAGCCAGCCTTCTATTCAAGGGGTTCTGAATCTGTCAAATGGCCCAATTCTGGGAATTCACTGACAGGCTGTGACGGTCTGTTTTTAAGATTCAAGTTCAATTTTGTTCACTTAACCTAGGACTTTTATGTTATACGGATGAAGTAAGAGTTTATAGTAGGCATCCTATAGATTTCTCTTCTAGGAACACCATTGTTAAGTAGCTGATGCTGTAGGTCTGTGTGCCTGGGAATATTCTGACTGTTGCCTCTCATGGTACCCACCCCCGCCTTGCCTTTGGCAGGTGAGTGCTGCCCTTGGCTCCTGCCTCCTGCCCCCCTGGGGTCCAATTACTCCCATTGCATTTAGGTTTTCCACTTCTCACAGTACGGTCTGGCCTCCAGAGAAGGAAGATCAGGGAGCTTCTCAAGGATGTTGGGGCTTCCTCACGAATTTATGTCTCAAAGTACTGATGAATGGCATGTCTCATGGAGCCACATAGTGTGGGTGAGTAGGTCTTTTTAAAATTGTTATTTAATTTATTGAGGTAACAAAAAATAATTTATTGGGCTGACATGGATTAATAAAATTATATAGTTTCAGGTGTATGGTTGTATAATACGTCAGACTTAGAATGTATTGTGTGTTCACCATCCCATGTCAAGTCTCCTTCCATCACTATTTATTCCCTTTTACCATCTTCTACCTCCCATCCCACCCCCTTTCCCTCTGGTTATCACCATACTGTTATCTGTTTCTATCAAATTTTATTCTTCTTAATTCCTTCACCATTTCCGCCCAGCCCCCCCACTGAGTCAGTCTTAAATGACAAATCCTCTCCAACACTCAAATCTCCCCAAGCCTTTGAATTCCTTCCTCTATCAGTGGTAGTCAACCTGGTCCCCACTGCCCACTAGTGGGTGTTCCAGCTTTCATGATGGGCGGTAGTGGAGCAACCAAAGTATAAATAAAAAGATAGATTTAACTATAGTGAGTTGTTTTATAAAGATTTATTCTGCCAAACAGTGAAAATCTGACATAAAGTACTTGGTAAGTAATTATTACATGCTTTAACTTGCTGTAACTCTGCTTTATAAATTTCATAAAGTAAAGTTATTTCCTACTTTATAAATCACCATTACTGTGGAACCGGTGGGCAGTTAGAAAATTTTACTACTAACAGAGATACAAAAGTAGGCGGTAGATATAAAAAGGTTGACTACCCGTGCACGTGAAACTGTGGAAGGTTGGGCATTTCCGATTTCCTCATGGTGCACCATCTTTTATCTGTGGTTCAGCCAACCAAACTGTTAGAGTCCTTTCTGACTCCCTGAGCAGCAACATTAGACGCAGAATTTGTCTCTGCTTCATGAGTCTGGATGAAGAGATTCAGCCTGATCCAACTTCATATTCCTCCCACCACCATCTCACATCGTAAAGTATCTGCTCTCCAGAAAATTTAAGTGGTTCTTTTGTGGCTTAACGCACGGCCTCGTGGTCATATTAGGACCTCAGCTTTAGGAA
This sequence comes from Rhynchonycteris naso, assembly GCA_037038555.1. Lineage (NCBI taxonomy): Eukaryota > Metazoa > Chordata > Mammalia > Chiroptera > Emballonuridae > Rhynchonycteris > Rhynchonycteris naso. The sequence continues at coordinate 238,770,390 of CM072997.1, forward strand.
CCTCCTGGACTGTAGTCTAGTTATAGGTCTAAGATTATGAAGGGTGTTGGGAGTGGGTCCCAGGGAGGCTCAGCACTGCCTTAAATGGCAGCCACCTCAGGGAATGGGAACACCCTCACTGTTTCCTCAGGCAGGGCAGGGTTAATTCTCTCAGAGATGGAAGGGCGGATAGGAAGTGGGTGACATGGGCGTGGATGGGGTCCCTTCCACTGTGGGAGGAGAGACCTTCACTACTGTCAGAAAAAAAGTTGGTATGACCCGTGGTGGCGCAGTGGATCAAGCGTCGACCTGGAACACTGAGGTCGGCGGTTCAAAACCGCAAGGTCACCTGCTTGAGTGAGGGCTCATCTGGCTTGAGCAGGTTCACCAGCTTGAGCGCTGGGTTGCCAGCTTAAATGTGGGGTCAATGACTTGATCCCATGGCCACTGGTTGGAGCCCAAAGGTCACTGGCTTGAGTCCAAGGTTGCTGGCTTAAGCAAGGGTCACTCGCTCTGCTGTAAACTCCCACCCTGTCAAGGCACATATGAGAAAGCAATGAATGAACAACTAAGGTGCTGCAACAAAAAATTGATGCTTCTCATCTCTCTCCCTTCCTGTCTTGTCTGTCCTTATCTGTCCCTCTCTCTGTTTCTGTCACACGCACAAAAAAATAGAAATGTTAATAAATACAAACAACAGAGAAGAAGGGAAAGGCAAAGGTGCTTTGAGGGAAATGGGGGAAGGCACAGGTGTGCTCGAGAGAGAGAGAGAGAGAGAGAGAGAGAGAGCGGCCCAGCGGTCCTGACAAGTGTCTTGGCTAAAAATCATTTTCTGAACATGTCTGGTATTTGATCAACTATAGTTAAAAATCAAATCTATCAATAGATAACATTTGTATTTTTTACCTAATTATTCTTAGAAATATACAGATATATTTTACTTCTGTGATTGTGTTTATTAAAGCAGGGGACAGTGACACAAGAGTGGGTTTAGCACAGAGGAAGCCACAGGAGGGAGCCCGGGGAGGGGGGTTGGCTCTGGCTCATGGAAATTCCGAGAAAAGGGCCCCTGGGGACAGATCCAGGGGTTACCCCAGGAAGAGCTGCTACCGCCTTTCGCTCCTCTGCGTTTAAGACTCAGGGGACCCTTAGAGCTTAGGAGACACTTGCCTATGGAAGAGGGGAAAGGGGAGTGTGCGTGTGTGCTCCCGGGAGGGAGAGCCTGCTGAAGAGTTTTGTGTTATTACATATAATTGTGTGATTTAAAACATTTTCAAGCGTCTTCTCTTTTCTCAGGAGCATGCCTACGGACTTCTTTTCTTACAGGCGAGCATCTCCTGAACTCTTTTTTTTTTTTTACAGAGACAGAGTCAGAGAGAGGGATAGACAGGAATGGAGAGAGATGAGAAGCATCAATCATCAGTTTTTTGTTGCAACACCATAGTTGTTCATTGATTGCTTTCTCACATGTGCCTTGACCGTGGGCCTTCAGCAGACCGAGCAACCCCTTGCTGGAGCCAGCGACCTTGGGTCCAAGCTGGCGAGCTTTTGCTCAAGCCAGATGGGCCCACGCTCAAGCTGGCGACCTCCGGGTCTCGAACCTGGTTCCTCCGCATCTCAGTCCTATGCTCTATCCACTGCGCCACCACCTGGTTAGGCTCTCCTGAACTCTTAAGGGCCCCCATGAGACCTGTCACCAGGGGAGCAGGGGCTGCAGCAGCACATCCATGGTTGACCCCTGAATCTGTCCCCGGGGTCCCTTTTCTCTGACCTTCTGTGAGCCAAAGCCGCCCTGCCTGGGCTCCTCCTGTGGCTGCCTCTATGCTAAACCCACTCTTGTTCCACTGTCCCCCGCTTTTTGTTTTTATTCATTTTTATTTTTTAATTATATTTATTGCTTGATTTAGAGAGAGAGAGAGAGAGAGAGAGAGAGAGAAGGAACATTAACCTGTTGTTCCACTTCCTCACACATTCATTGGGTGATTCTTGTACAATCCCTGACAAGGATTGAACCGCCAACCTTGTTATGTTGGGAAAATGTTCTAAGTCACTGAACTTAACCTGGCAGGGGCTTCCTGTTCCCAGCTTTAATACATGTGCTCTCAAAATCACCTGGACGTGTGTTGTGAAATCATTCCTATATGAAGTCAAGAACCCATAGACACAGGCCAGCCCAGGCAGACCTGCTCTGGGCCTGGTCCCTTTCTAGTCAGTCTATGTCAATTATATCTCAATTTTAAAAAGATACCATCTTTTGTATTTTTAAAGAAATTATTTATAGATTTATTTTGTGACAGAGACAGAGAGAGGGACAGATAGGGACAGACAGGAAGGGAGAGAGATGAGAAGCATCAATTCTTCATTGCGGCACCTTAGTTGTTCATTGGTTATTTTTTTATATGTGCCTTGACCGGGGAGCTACAGCAGAGTGAGTGACCTCTTGCTCAAGCCAGCGACCTTGGGCTCAAGATGGTGAGCCTTGCTCAAATCCGAGGAGCCCATGCTCAAGCTGGCGACCTTGGTGTTTGGAACCTGGGTTCTTCACGTCCCAGTTCAAAGCTCTATCCAGTGTGTCACTGCCTGGTCAGGCTACCTATAGATTTTTTACCCTTTTGGGGGCAGAGTAGTGAAGAAGGGGGAAAGTGTACTTTGCTTTTATCTGAACCATAACTCCTATACTGTGAACAAGAAAAAATCATCCTCATAAATACAGATTTTTTCAACCAAAAATACCAATACTTACAGCTGTGCAACAAAGAACCGCGTTTGAGATCTTGCTCTCCGTCACTGTCCTCTGCACTCAAACTTACAAAAATAAACAAACAAAAAACAATGAAAAGAACTTGTCACCTTCTCTTAAAACTGATCAGTGACAGCCTGACTAGGTGGTGGTGCAGTGGATAGAGCGTCGGACTGGGATGCGGAAGACCCAGGTTCGAGACCCCGAGGTCGCCAGCTTGAGCGCGGGCCCATCTGGCTTGAGCAAAAAGCTCGCCAGCTTGGACCCAAGGTCGCTGGCTCCAGCAAGGGGTGGTTCGGTCTGCTGAAGGCCCGCAGTCAAGGCACATGTGAGAAAGCAATCAATGAACAACTAAGGTGTTGCAACGACAACGAAAAACTAATGATTAATGCTTCTCACCTCTCTCCTGTCTGTCTGTCCCTATCTGTCCTTCTCTATGACTCTCTGTCCCTGTAAAAAAAAAAAAAAAAAAAAAAAAAAAAGACTGATCAGTGACCTTAAAGAGAGATTGCAAGAACCCGGCCAGGTGGTAGTGCAGTGGATAGAGCATCGACCTGGTACCCTGAGGATCCAGGTTTGAAACCCCAACGTCACCAGCTTGCATGTGGGCTCATGCAGCTTGAGGGCAGTGTCATTGGCTTGAGCTTGCGATGATCAAAATGATCCCAATGTCTCTGGCTTGAGTTCCAAGGTCACTGGCTTGATCAAGGGGTCACTGGCTCGGCTTGAGCCCCCAAGTCAAGGCATGTATGAGAAGCAATCAGTGAACAACTAAAGTGCCGCAACTCCTAGTTGATGCTTCTCATTTCTCATGCCCCCTCCCTTCCAGTCTGTCTCTCTGACTCTCAAAGAAAAAAAAAGGAACTGTGAGAGAATAAATTTTTATTAAAAAGAAAAAAGAAATTGCAAGAATAAGGGGAATCCTTTCATTCTTTGCACGTGCCCCCTTACTTGTCTAACTCTTGCCCATGCAGGGGAGGGTCCTATTTTTATTTACTATTTTTATATTTTGTAAACACAGACTTTGCAATCAATTTTTGTTTTTTTAAAAATATTGCCTCAAGTATTATTTATCTTGATCACATAATTTTTTGCACCCCTCAAATTCTGCCCCTGAGGTGACAGTCTTGCTTGTCTCACCTCGTATTAATATAAAGAACGCTTTTAGTTTAATTTTTAAAAATCTGTCTTTACTTTCAAAGGTAATGTAAAAGCATGAATAAACCATTTTGAGAAGAATATACAGTTATGTTACTAATACTGAAAAAAAGATGTGTAAAATGCAGTAGTGGTCAAAAATGTTGTGATGGTTTAGGTGTACAGGTTAGTCTAAAATTTTCAAATTTTATTTATTTATTTTAAAATCTTTATTGAATTATTGGGGTGACATTGGTTTTTAAAATTATACAGGTTTCAGGCATACAATTCTATAATATGTCATATGTCTTCCCTCTGTTAATATTTTTCTACCTAGAATAGTGAATTTATTCATGAAAAACAACAAATGAAAGTTTCACATGATCTTGCAAAGATGTGTAGGGTTGTCCTAAAATGTATACATTATAAAGTAATATTGGTATAAGATTTTAGAACAGGAAAAGCCATTACAGATTCTTGAAGTCTCTCATTTGACATGGTACAAATTATTAAATTTATATTAATAATAAAATAATAAAAAAACAAAAAATAAACAAGCATAAAAACCAAATACATTTCTTTTAATAGAAAAATAAAGCCTGGCCAGGTGGTAGTGCAGTGGATAGAGCATCGATCTGGGATGTTGAGGACCAAGGTTCAAAACCCCGACATTGACAGCTTGAGCGCGGGTTCACCAGGTTTAGCATGGGATCATAGACATGACCCCATGGAAGCTGGCTTGAGCCCAAGGTCGCTGGCTTGAGCAAGGGGTCACTGGCTTAACTGGAGCCCCCTGGTCAAGGCACATATGAAAGCAATAGATGAACAACTAAAAGCATCGTAACTACAAGTTGATGCTTCTACTCTCTCTCCCTTCCTGTCTGTCTCTGTCTCTGTCTTGCTTTAAAAAAAAAAGTAGAAGAAAAGGAGTCTTATCTAGTCCTTCTTAGATTCTCTCATTTTCTTCTAAGAAATGATGGAATTAGTAAAGGTGTACCATTTGTATCACCACTAAGTACTAAATAAATGAGAGGGGCTAGTCATATAAAACCTACCTCTCCACCAAGCTGCTGTCTTTTGGTTGAAGATTGAAATTCTTCTCTCTTCCAACATGGCTGATGGGGACTCTCCAAATAGCAAGTTCACACTTTCCACTATGGTCTCAGTTCCGTTAGTTTGGGAAGGAAATTGGGCTCTAAATCTTGTGGGTTTGCCTGACCAGGTGGTGGCATGGTGGATAAAGCATCCACCCGGGATGCTGAGATCCGTCGTTCAAAACCCGGAGGCTGGCTTGAGCACAAGAGCACAAGGTCATTGGCTTCAGGAAGGGGTCCCTGGCTTGGCTTGAACTCCCTTCCCCATCCATCAAGGCACATATGAGAAGCAATCAATGAACCACTAAAGTGAAGCAACTACAGGTTGATCCTCTTTCTCTTTCCTGCCTCTCTCTTCCTCTCTCTCTCTCTCTCTCTCTCTCTCTCTCTCTCTCTCTCTTCCCCTCTCAAAGAAAAGAAAAATAACCTTACGGGCTTGTCAGAAGTAGTGGACACTTCATTTCTCAAACTTCTAAATGACAGTACTGGGGTTAGGGAAACCATTTTCTCTGGGGTCAGATGAATATCGGCTATCTTGGGCACATTTGAGCATTGGGACATCCAAGAACTGAACACGCCAAATTCTCGCTTCAGGAAGGTAGAGGGGAGGAGAGAACAGATGGGGAAAAGGAGAGGAAGAGAGGACACAATTCAAAGAAAGAAACTGAGAGGCACCACACACACAGTTCTGAGACCAGAATGTCTTCAGAGTCAAAGGAGCTTCCAGATTTCTTTCTTGCTTCTGGTTTTGTTTTTTATTTCTCTGCTAACCAAACATCTAATCCGGTTGAAAATTCCCGTTGGCTTACACTTTTTTTTTTTTTTTACAGAGACAGAAAGAGGGGGATAGATAGGGACAGACAGACAGGAACGGAGAGAGATGAGAAGCATTGATCATCAGTGTTTTGTTGCTTTGTGACATCTTAGTTATTCATTGATTGCTTTCTCATATGTGCCTTGACCGCGGGCCTTCAGCAGACTGAGAGTAACCCCTTGCTGGGGCCAGCGACCTTGGGTCCAAGCTGGCGAGCTTTTGCTCGAACCAGATGAGCCCACGCTCAAGCTGGCGACCTCGGGGTCTTGAACCTAGGTCCTTCCGCATCCCAGTCTGACGCTCTATCCACTATGCCACCGCCTGTTCAGGCAGCTTACACTTCTGTTTCAGGAAATCTGACCATTGATCCGTTGTGGGGCAGCTGTGTGAGGTTTGCTGGCTAGTTTACCGGCTGCAATTTCTTGGCCCGATGGGTGCGTGAGTGTGTGGGTGCACACGTGTGTCTGGCTTATGTCAAGCTGTGGGCACTTGTGTTCAGGGGGATGATGGATGGTGGATTGCCTGTCCGCCCCTGCGAGGGGCCATTTTTGCAGTTTTCTTTGCCTGAGAAGTGGTTTTCCCTTGCCTGTGGGCTCATCTGCCGTTGGGAGACTCTGTTAAACAGAACGGCCCAATGATTTCTGCCTGCAGTTTCTCTACCGTCTGCCTGAATCCACTATGGACCTGCCTGCTCTCGGCCACAGGCACTACATCAGTCTAATGCCACCATTGCCACTCTGGGTGCTCTAAATGTCCTCCTGACTGATCTGTCTGTGTCAACCATGACCGTCTTTTAATCTATTCTCAATACAGTAGCCCACAAGATCTTATTCATCTGTCAATTAGATCCATGGGTTTCAACCTTTTTACACTTGGGGCAGGTGAAAATGGAGTGTGTGTGTGTCTATAATCCTGAGGTCATCGCTTGGACCAACTGAACTATCCTCAGTCCCCTGTGCCAATGCTCGAACCAGTCGCGCCACTGGCTGCGAGAGGGGAAAAGAGATAGAGAAACGGGGAGATGGAGAGGAAGAGAAAGCAGACAGTCGCTTCTCCTGTGTGCCCTGACCAGTGATCGAACCCAGGACATACGCACGTATGCATGCTGGGCTGATGCTCTATCCACTGAGCCAGCTGGCCAGAGCTAGATTATGTCTTTAATCTGTTCAAAACTCTTTTTTTTTATAGAGACAGAGAGAGAGAGAGACAGAGAGAGGGATAGATAGGGACAGACAGACAGGAACGGAGAGAGATGAGAAGCATCAATCATTAGTTTTTTATTGCCGTTGTGACACCATAGTTGTTCATTGATTGCTTTCTCACATGTGCCTTGAGTGCAGGCCTTCAGCAGACTGAGTAACCCCTTGCTGGAGCCAGCGACCTTGGGTCCACGCTAGTGAGCTTTTGCTCAAGCCAGATGTGCCCGCACTCAAGCTGGCGACCTCGGGATCTTGAATCTGGGTCTTCCGCATCCCAGTCCGACGCTCTATCCACTGCGCCACCGCCTGGTCAGGCTGTTCAAAACTCTTAAGTGACTGCATTCTGTACATCAAGTCAAAGGCACATGGCCCCACCCGAACCCCCCCCCTAAAAAAAAAATGGTCTACGACCTTAAATGCTTCTGCTTTGTTCTCAAGACTTTCAGCCTTCTTGCCGTTTCTTGAAAAGGCCAGGCAGATAAAGCGTCGACCTGGGAACACTGAGGTCGCCAGTTCAAAACCCTGCCCTGGTCTGGTCAAGGCACATATGGGAGTTGATGCTTCTAACTCCTCCCCCCTTTCTCTGTCTCTCTCTCTCTCTTTCTCTCTCTCTCTCTGTGTGTCTCCTCTCTAAAATAAATAAATAAATAAATAAAAATTTTAAAAAAGCAAAAGGCCAGGCAGATATTCATCTGCAATGTTTCTCTCCCAAATGTTCACCTTGTTCCCTCTCTAACCTTCTGGTCTTTGCTCAACTGCTTTTCTTAGTGAGATCTTCCCTGATTACTTCACTTAAAATTATGCATCCTTTTTCTCTTTCCTTCTTTTTTTAAAAAAATTTATTGATTGATTTTAGTGAGAGAGGAATGGAGAGAGTGGGAAAAAGATAGACAGGAACATCAATGGAGTCCTGTATGTGCCCTGACCTGAAATCAGTCAGTAAACTCTGTGTTTGGAGACTTCGCTCTAACCAACCAAGCTATCTTTTATTTTAAATTTAATTTGTTTTTTGGTTAACCCTTTATTATCTCTTCAATTTTTTTATTTTTTGCCCTGGAAATAGTCACAATCTGACATACTAGAATATCTCATTGACTTCCTTTTCGTCTCCTGACTCTTTTTCTGTAAAGTTAGGGATAGTCTGTCCACTTTGTTCATCAACAGGGCCTGGGGTCTAGCTTTTAATTCATGTGCTAGAAATATTCTTTGAACAATTAAAATTTGATGAATATATTTTAGTGAGCCCTGGCTAGATGGCTCAGTTGGTTATTAGAGCATTGTCCCAAAGGCCAGAGGTTGCCAATTCAATCCCTGGTCAGGGGACATACAGGAACAGATCTGTGTTCCTGTCTCTCTCTTGCTCCCTTCCTTCCTTTCTTGTGAAAACCAACAAATAAAAATTTAAAAAGAAATCTATTCTAGTACATCTTAGCAGGACCTGTGGGTGTTTGTCAGTAGAAAGGTAGAAATATTCAAACTTTTCATAGGAAAATTAGAATTTTGGAAAATGTGGACCTGTCACCATGAGCTTGGCAATCTTTCAAAAAGTAATTAACTAAAAAAAAGAACAATAAGGGGAGAAAAAAAATAAGAAAAAAGAACAGCTCCCCCCACCAGACAAAGACATAACAATATTTTTAGAGGGGGTTTCAATCACTTTATTTTTATTTATTTTACTTTTTATTTTTTTAATTTTATTAAAATTTTTTTTCCATTGATTTGAGAGAGAGAGGAGAGGGAGGGAGAGAGAGAGAAGCATCAACTTGTTTTTCCACTTAGTTGTTTCCTTTAGTTGTGCACTGACCTGGGGATTGCCTGCCACCTGGATCCACCAAGATGGTGCTCTATCCATTGAACCACCTGGCCAGGGTTACTTTATTTTTTTCAAGTGATTTAACGAGCATAACCTGATTATCTGACAGATGATCGAGACTAGCTCTCTCACACGGTTCTGCTCCTCCACCCCCATCATGGCAAGCATCTGACTTTGATCTGCTTTTTTAACTTTGGAACTCAAGTTTTCAAATGCAATGGTCTTTGAAATGTAGTAGTTTTCCCCATTATGCGTTTCTTTATCTTATTTCAGTCACCCTTTTCTACCTCAATGTAACAGAGGTTTTCTTGTATGTTAGCTTTCATTTATTGTTTTACCTCTCACCTGCCTTTCACTTGTTTTTGTCTTTTTTTAAAAATTTTTTCTTTTTTTTTATTCTATTCATTTTAGAGAGGAGACACAGAGTGAGAGAGAGAAACAGAGAAAGGGGATAGGAGCTGGAAGCATCAACTCCCATATGTGCCTCGACCAGACCAGTGCAGGGTTTTGAACTGGTGACCTCAGTGTTCCCAGGTCGTCACTTTATCCACTGCGCCACCACAGGTCAGGCTGTTTTTGTCATTTTTTTTAAAGATAAATGCTTCATTTTTTTTTAAGATCCTATTTTTTTAAAGTTGACTTTAGAGAGAGAGAGAAAGGCCATGGGGGAGGAGCAGGAAACATCAACTCATAGTTGATTGATTCTAGTATGTACCTTGACCGGGCAAGCTCAGGGTTTTGAACCAGCAACCTCAGCATTCTAGGTTGATACTTTAACCATTGTGCCACCAGAGGTTACACTTATCTTCATCCTTTTTTTTTTTTTAGTTGTTCATTGATTGCTTTCTCATATGTGCCTTGACCATGGGGCTACAGCAGACTGAGTAACCCCTTGCTCAAGCCAGCAACCTTGGGTCCAAGCTGATGAGCTTTGCTCAAACCAGATGAGCCTGCACTCAAGCTGGCGACCTCGGAGTCTTGAACTTGGGTCCTCCACATCCCAGTCCGACGCTCTATCCACTGCACCACCGCCTGGTCAGGCCATCCTTTCTTAACAAACTATCTTATCTGTGTTGTGGGCCTTTATTTTCCCTGTACCTCTTAGGCAGCCCTCAAAATCCTATTGGGTTTCTCCTCAAAAGACATAACCCCAGTCTAATTATGACAAAAACATCAAATAAACCCAAATAAGGGCCTATGAAATACCTTCCCAAGTACTCCTCAAAATTATATATTTTACCTTGGCTAAGACTTTGGAATAAAAAAAGAATATTAGATCAGAACTAAAATAAATCTGAATAATATTTTTACTTATGATTTGAGAGAGGAAGAGAGAAACACTGACAATGTTGGTGTATTGGAATGATGCTCTAACCAACCGAGCTACCCAGCCAAGGTCTGAATGGGATCTCGATACAGCTCTCAAGGAGCTTTTAGCTTGTGGTGGAAAACCATGGATCCTGGTTTGAAGGGAGAGATTTTTTTTTTTTAATTTTATTTATTGATATTTTACAGAAAGGAGAGAGAGAGAGAATGAGAGAAGGGAGGTTAGAGCAGGAAGCATCAACTCCCATAGTTGCCTCTCATGTGTGCCTTGAGCAGGTAAGCCCAGGGTTTCGAACCGGCAACCTCAGCATTCCAAGTCGACACTTTATCCACTGCGCCACCACAGGTCAGGCTAGCGATTTCTTTTTTTTTAAACAAAAATGTCATTTATTTGAAATGTTTACTCCAAGAAGTAGGTATAAAAAAAAAAAAAAGACAATTAAAGCACTAAATCAGGCATCTTCGACTAAATCACAACTTCTTGGGTTTCCCTTCACTTTAAAACTCTTCCTGCAAATTCTCTGTCCTGAGCCTGACCTGTGGTGGTGCAGTGGATAAAGCTGTCGACCTGGGAACACTGAGGTCGCCAGTTCAAAACCCTGCACTGGTTCGGTCAAGGCACATATGGGAGTTGATGCTTCCAGCTCCTCCCCCCTTTTTCTCTTTCTCTCTCTCTCTATGTCTCCTCTCTAAAATGAATAAAAAAAAAAATTCTCTGTCCTGAGCTGGAAGACATGGCAGACACCACCACTCCCCCAAAAGGTCAGCGCAAAGCACACTTGAGTGTCTTTGTCCTTTTTTCTCTTGGAGTGTAGGACCACTTCTGGCCCAACTCCTTGTTCCAAAGGATTTTCCCCATTAGGGAGTTCATTTTAAAACTCCAAGTGAGCCCTGGCCAGCTGGCTCAGTGGTAGAGTGTCAGCCTGGTGTGTGGAAGTTCCGGATTTGATTCCCAGCCAGGGCACATAGGAGAAGTGCCCATATGCTTCTCCAGCCTTCCTCCTCTCCTTCCTCTCTGTCTCTCTCTTCCCTTTCCGCAGCCAAGGCTCCATTAAAGCAAAATTGGCCCAGACACTGAGGACGGCTCCATGGCCTCCACCTCAGGCACTAGAATGGCTCAGCCACAACGGAGCGACACCCTTGATGGGCAGAGCATTGCCCCCTGGTGGGCATGCCGGGTGGATCCCGGTCGGGTGCATGCAGGAGTCTGTCTCTCTGCCTCCCCGCTTCTCACTTCAGAAAAATACAAAACAAACAAAAAAACTCCAAGCGAAAAGGGGATCATTGTAGAAGAGAGGAGGACAGTCTTCACTTGGAATGTACCTTCCTTTCCTGCTCCAGCCCCTGGGAAGAGGTTCTAGAATCACATGAGTCAGTTGGAAGATCAGAGCCCTGCTTGGCCAAGGGCAGCTCTTGGCAGAGCCAAGATCCAGGCTGCTGCTCCCGCCACTCGGTTTGTGACTGCACAACCCAAGGCTGTGCAGGTACCAGGTTCACTGGCACCCAACCCCATCCCAGCAAAGAGACTTGTCTGGGAAACAGGCTCCACAAATGGAGACTTGAGTTAGAGATGGCAGTTGTGGGTGATCTGGGCAAATCTGGTTTGTTCAGCAAAAGCTTTGTAGGGGCAGAAGTATCTTCCCTGGGCTTTTGACTGAACACAGGACAACAGAGATGGGCATGAAGTCAGACAACAGTTTAGATAGAGGCCAGTCTCCTCAGGCAAGGCCTTGGAACTGGCCAGAACAGACTCTCCTTTGTTCTGCAGAAGCAGAAACCACAGTAAGAAGGAATTAGGGACAAGTAGGAAAAAAAGCAACAACTAGCCCTGGCTGGGGGCTCAGTGGATAGAACATCATTCCGGCATGGTTGGCTCTATCCAGGCCAGGGCACATATGAGAGGCAACCAATGAGTGCACAACGAAATGGAACAACTAAGTGCAACAAGTTGCTGCTTCTTTCTCTCTCTCAAATCAGTGAAAAAAAAGTGCCCCTGGCTGTTTGGTTCGGTGGTAGAGTGTCGGTGGGCATGTAGATGTTCAGGGTTCTATTTCTGGTCAGGGCACACAGGAGAAGAGACCATCTGTTTCACCCCTCCCCCTTCTCTTTCTCTCTCTTTTCCTCCCAAAGCTATGGCTCCATTGGTTTCAGCGAACTGGCCTCCCATACTGAGTAAAGCTCTGTGGCCTCTGCCTCAGGCGCTAGAAAAATAAAACAAAATGGCTTCCTTGCTGAGCAACAGAGCAGTGGCCCAAGATAGGCAGAGCATTGCCCTCTAGTGGGCTTGCCTGGTGGTGGATCCTGATCCGGGCGCATGTGGGAGTCTGCCTCTGCCTCCCCTCCTCTCGCTAAAAAGAAAATAAAAAATAAAACAAAAGAAATAACTCGATCATTTTTTGGCATCTTAACATCAAGACAATCACAAGTGGTAACAGTAACTAAGACAGAAGAGTAGTAATAATAATGAAGATCAACGAAGTTGTCCTCCACTTTCCCATCCACCCAAGTCTCACACCGAAGTTCTATCCCCATGGCCCCCAGAAGCACCACTGACCTTAAAACTCTATTTTAAAGTACCCAAACCAGAAACCAAGAGCCCTCGGGCCACCACAGTTGTCACCTCTCTTCCCAATGAGAGAACGGGTCTGGTTAAAGTAAGGTGACCAACTTTTTTATAATGAAAAGCAGGACAAAAATAAATGGAAGAAAACATCGTAAATAAAGGAGACGTATTCATGGCAACAATAAGACACTATACTATGATCAATGCATAATAAAAACGTTTTAATATTTCATATTGTCATTATGCTTACATGCATATTCATTTTTAAACTGTAAGAAAAAGGTACTCATTTAGATGCAAAGACGTCACATCACATGCAATGGATCAACTGTATCGATCGAATACGGACGTTTACAGATTAGTCTTCCAATATAAAAAAGGAGGACATGTAGGAGGATGCCTTTTGAAGGGGGATGGAACTTAACAAAAGGAGTGTCCTCCCTAAAGGAGGACAATTGGTCACCACAGTTAAAGGCACCCTGGTAATAATGAACGCAGAGCCACCCTGCGCTGGGACCACCCTAGGAGGCAGCACCTGCACTGACAGGTGGGGAAGGGGGACTTCCTAACCCCATCTATTGGGGAAGGGAGGGGGTCTTACTCCACTTTTTTTTTATTTTTTTAATATATGTATATTTTATTATTATTAATTCTAATGAGGTGACACCAATAAATCAGGGTACATATGTACAATGAAAACATCTCCAGGTTATCTTATTCAATTGTGTTGCATACCCATCACCAAAAGTCAAATTGTCCTCTGTCACCTTCTATCTGGTTTTCCCTGTGTCCCTCCCCTCCTCCCTATCCCACTCTTCCCTCCCTCCCCCCATCCCATAACCACCACTCTCTTGTCCATGTCTCATATTCTCACTTTTATGTCCCACCTATGTATGGAATCATGCTGTTCTCAGTTTTTCTTTTTTTCTGATTTACTTATTTCACTCTGTATAATGTTATCAAGGTACATCCATTTTGTTATAAATGATCCGATGTCATCGTTTCTTATGGCTGAGTAGTATTCCATAGTATATATGTACCAAAGCTTTTTAATCCACTCATCTTCTGACGGACACTTGGGCTGTTTCCATATCTTCGCTATTGTGAACAGTGCTGCCACGAACATGGGAGCACATTTCTTCTTTTCGAACAGTGCTATGGTGTTCTTAGGGTATATTCCTATAAGTGGGATAGCTGGGTCAAAAGGCAGTTCGATTTTTAATTTTCTGAGGAATCTCCAAACTGTTTTCCACAGTGGCTGCACCAGTCTGCATTCCCACCAGCAGTGCAGAAGGGTTCCCTTTTCTCCACATCCTCGCCAGCACTTATTCTGTGTTGTTTTGCTGATGAGTGCCATTCTGACTGGTGTGAGGTGATATCTCATTGTGGTTTTAATTTGCATTTCTCTAATGATTAATGATGTTGAGCATTTTTTCATATGCCTATTGGCCATCTGTATGTCCTCTTTGGAGAAATTTCTATTCATTTCTTTTGCCCACTTTTTGATTGGGTTGTTTGTCTTCCTGGTGTTGAGTTTTATAAGTTCTTTATAAATTTTAGTTATTAACCCTTTATCAGATGTGCTGTCGAATATGTTCTCCCATTATGTGGTTTGTCTTTTTATTCTGTTCCTATTGTCTTTAGCTGTGCAAAAACTTTTTAGTTTGATATAGTCCCATTTGTTTATCTCGCCTTTTATTTCATTTGCCCGTGGAGATAAATCGGCAAATATACTGCTGCTACAGATGTCGGAGAGCTTGCTGCCTATGTTTTCTTCTAAGATGCTTATGGTTTCATGGCTTACATTTAAGTCTTTTATCCATTTTGAGTTTGTTTTTGTGAATGGTGTAAGTTGATGGTCTAGTTTCATTTTTTTGCAGGTAGATGTCCAATTTTCCCAACACCATTTGTTAAAGAGGCTGTCTTTACTCCATTGTATGTTCTTTCCTCCTTTGTCAAATATCAGTTGTCCATAAAGCTGTGGGTTTATTTCTGGGTCCTCTGTTCTGTTCCATTGATCGATGTGCCTGTTCTTATGCCAGTACTAGGCTGTCATGAGTATAATGGCCTTATAGTAAACCTTGATATCGGGAAGAGTGATACCTCCTGCTTTATTTTTTCTTTTTAAGATTGCTGAGGCTATTCGTGTTCTTTTTTGGTTCCATATAAATTTTTGGAATATGTGTTCTATATCTTTGAAGTATGTCATTGGTATTTTAATTGGTATTGCATTGAATTTATAAATTGCTTTGGGTAATATAGACATTTTAATGATGTTTATTCTTCCTAGCCATGAGCACGGTATATGCTTCCACTTGTTTGTATCTTCCTTGATTTCTTTTATCAATGTTCTATAATTTACCGAGTACAAGTCCTTAACCTCCTTGGTTAAATTTACTCCTAGGTACTTTATTTTTTTGGCAGCAATAGTGAAGGGGATTGTTTCCTTAATTTCTTTTGCTGACAGTTCATTGTTGGTATATAGAAATGCCTCTGATTTCTGAGTATTAATTTTATATCCTGCCACCTTGCTGAATTCATTTATCAAGTCCAGTAGTTTTTTGACTGAGACTTTAGGGTTTTCAATATACAATATCATATCATCTGCAAATAGTGACAGTTTTACTTCTTTTCCAATTTGGATGCCTTTTATTTCTTCTTGTTGTCTGATTGCTGTAGCTAGGACTTCCAGAACTATGTTGAATAAGAGTGGTGAAAGGGGGCATCCCTGCCTGGTTCCTGATCTTAAGGGAATTGCTTATAATTTTTGTCCATTTAGTTTGCTGTCGGTTTATCGTAGATGGCCTTTATCATGTTAAGGAATGATCCCTGTATTCCCACTTTACTGAGAGTTTTGAGCATGAATGGGTGCTGGATTTTATCAAATGCCTTTTCTGCATCTAATGAAATTATCATGTGATTTTTGTCCTTCCTTTTGTTTATGTGATGAATCACATTGATTGATTTGCGAATATTGAATCAGCCTTGCCTCTCTAGAATAAATCCCACTTGATCGTGGTGTATGATTTTTTTCATATATTGCTGGATCTGGTTGGCTAATATTTTTTTGAGAATTTTAGCGTCTAAATTCATCAGGGATATAGGCCTATAATTTTCTTTCTTTGTGTTGTCTTTGCCTGGTTTTGGGATCAGAATTATGCTCGCCTCATAAAAGGAGTTTGGAAGTCTTCCTTCCTCTTGAATTTTTTGAAATAGCTTGAGGAGGATAGGAGTTAGTTCTTCTTTGAATTTTTGATAGAATTCACTTGTGAAGCCATCAGGCCCAGGACTTTTCTTTTTTGGGAGTTTTTTGATAACTGTTTCGATCTCATTTGTTGTAATTGGTCTGTTTAGGTGTTCTGATTCTTCCAGATTGATTTTTGGAAGGTTATATGATTCAAGAAATTTGTCCATTTCACCAAGATTGTCTAATTTTTTGGCATATAGTTCTTCATAGTATTTTCTTACAATGCTTTGTATTTCTGTTGTGTCAGTTGTTATTTCTCCACTGTCCTTTCTAATTTTATTTATTTGAGTCCTCTCTCTTTTTTTCTTGGTGAGTCTAGTTAAAGGTTCATCAATCTTGTTTACCTTTTCAAAGAACCAGCTTCTGGTTTCATTGATCCTCTGTATTGTTTCCTTAGCCTCTATGTCATTTATTTCTGCTCTGATCTTTATTATTTCCTTCTTTCTACTTGTCTTGGGATTTATTTGTTGTTGTTTTTCTAGTTCTTTTAGATGCAGGGTCAGGTTGCTTATTTGAGCTTTTTCTAGCTTCTTATGATATGCCTGTAGTGCAATAAACTTCCCTCTCAGAACTGCTTTTGCTGTGTCCCATAAATTTGGAGTTGATGTATGCTCATTATCATTTGTTTCTAGAAACTTTTTTATTTCTTCTTTGATCTCATTGTTAATCCATTCATTATTTAATAACATGCTATTTAGTTTCCAAGTGTTTGAGTACTTTTCAGTATTTCTTTTGTGGTTAATTTCTAGTTTCATGGCATTGTGATCAGAGAAAATGCTTGATATGATTTCAATCTTCTTAAATTTATTGAGACCATTTTTGTGTCCTAACATGTGGTCTATCATAGAAAACGTACCATGAGTGCTTGAGAAGAATGTATATTCTACTGCTTTAGGGTGAAAAAAGTTCTGAAGATATCTATTAAATCAAGTTGATCTAGTGTCTCCTTTAAGTCTGCTGTTTCTTTATTAATTTTCTTTCTTGAGGATCTATCCAGTGTTGTTAGAAGGGTATTGAAATCCCCTACTATGATAGTATTGCTGTTAATCTCGCCCTTTATATCCATCAAAGTCTGCTTTATGTATGTTGGGGCTCCTATATGTGGTGCATAGATATTTATAATAGTTATATCTTCCTGTTGAATTGTTCCCTTTATTATTATGTAGTGTCCTTCTTTATCTCTTACTACAGCCTTTGTTTAAAAGTCCATTTTGTCTGATATAAGTATTGCTACCCATGCTTTTTTTTCATTTCCATTTGCATGAAATATTTTTTTCATCCTTTTACCTTCAGTCTATGTGCATCTTTTGTTTTAAGGTGTATCTCTTGTAGACAGCATATGTATGGGTCCTGTTTCTTTATCCACGCAGCTACCCTATGTCTTTTGATTGGATCATTTAATCCATTTACATTTAAGGTTATTATTGATATGTAGTTGTTTATTGCCATTTTATTCTTTAAAGCTGTATTCTTCTTTTGCTCTATTCTTTCCTCCCTTTAAACTGTTCACAAGAGGCCCCTTAGTATCTCTTGCAGAATTGGTTTGGTTTTTATGAATTCCTTGAGGCTTTCTTTTTCTGGGAAGCTCTTTATTTCTCCTTCAATTTTAAACGTTAGCCTTGCTGGATAAAGTAGTCTTGGTTGTAGGTTCTTGTTCTGCATTACTTTGAATATATCTGGCCATTCCCTTCTGGCCTCAAGTGTTTCTGTTGAGAAGTCCGATGTCATCCTTATGGGGGCTCCTTTGTAGGTGATAGCCTTTTTTTCTCTAGCAGCTTTTAAAATTTTTTCTTTATCCCTTAGCTTTGGTATTTTAACTATGATGTGTCTTGGTGTAGATCTTTTTGGGTTTCTCTTTAATGGAGTTCTGTGTGCTTCTTGAACGTGTGGAGTGTTTCCCTGCCTTAATTTAAGAAAGTTTTCTGCTATGATTTGATTGAACAAAGTTTCCATTTCCTGACCTCTCTCCTCTTCTTCAGGCACCCCTATGATGCGAATGTTGTTTCTCTTCATGTTGTCACAAAGCTCCCTTAGAGTTTCCTCACATTTTTTAAGTCTCTTTTCCTTTTTCTTCTCTGCTTCTGTGCCTTTGTTTATTGTGTCCTCTAACTCGCTTATTCGATCCTCAGCGTGATTCATCCTGCTTTTAATTCCTTCCATTGTGGTCTTCAGTTCTGATACTGTATTTGTCATTTCTGTCTGATTCTTTTTTATTATTTCAATTTCGTTTTTTATATTTGTTATCTCTTTATTTAGGTGTTTATAATGACTATCCATTCTTGCTCTAATTTCTTTGAACATCCTAACTATCATTATTCTAAATTCTGCTCTGGTAATTTGGTTATATCTGGTTCATTCAGGTCTTTCTCTGGGGATTTCTCTTGATTCATTTGGTTTGCATTCCTCTGCCTGCCCATTTTGTCTGTGTATAAGCAAGTTGTGGCCACTGGAGTCCAGTAGGTATTGCCTTTATGTTCTCTAGGTGTGGTCTGTCTGTAGGCCCCCCACCCCCTCTGCCGGTGCCTAGGGTGGTTGGGTATGAGCGTTGCCAGCACCAGCCCACTGTGGCTTTTGCTGTGATTTCTGCCTCTCCTCCGCGGGAGGGGCTGTCACTGAAGCCACAAGCCTTAGCACCAAGGGTAGAGGTGAGCACCTTTGCTCAGCTGCGAACCCAGCCTATTTCCGGACTTCCACCCAGAACCCACAGTCAGAGCCTGCTCGCCACAGTTTCGCGGGTTGGGCGGGGCTTTTGACGTGCTCTCAGCTGTGAGCCTTTGCCCGTCCGGAGATTTAGCCCCGCCCTTGAGGCCAGGGCCCTTCTGCACAGGGTCGCAAACCCAGGTTTATTGGGCTGGGTGTGTTTGCTGGCTTCCGCTCAGCTGCGTACTTCTGCTTGTCCCGGACTCTACCCCGCCCCCGCGTTCGGAGCCCGCTCGTGCACGTATGAATGCAATCCGCGGTTTCTCCGGCCGGGCGGGGATAGTAGCATGGGCTCAGCTGCGAGCTTCCACTTGTCTCGGGGTCTACCCCGTCCCCGTGTTCGGAGCCCATTCGCGCACGTATACTGGCAAACCGCGGTTTCTCCGGCCAGTGGGGTGGGGAGGCTGGTAGCGTGAGCTCAGCCGCGAGCCCCTGCCCGTCCCTGGTCCTAGCCCGGTCCCCGCGGTCAGGGCCGGCTTGCGCAGGGTCGCAGAGCAGATTTCTGCCCATTCCTGGCCTCCCGCTTTATCCCCGTAAGTGGGATTAAAGGCGGGCCTGCAGCTTCCGGACCGCTTTCGCACGTCCCCTCCGACCCTGCTGGGCTAGACCGAGCTCCCACCGCTTTGGCCTCTGCGCACACCGACAGAAACGCGTTTCAGTGTCCTGTCGCCCCAAACCCTTCAGCAACCCTAAGCAGAGTAGGAAGGGACCTAATACTCCACACTGTAGGCCTGGGAGCTCCCTCACTTGTTTCACAGCTCAAAACTGTCCAAACGCCTCTTCTAGGCTCTGGGACTGCAGGCTGGGGCTTGGTTCCTAGGACCCAGATCCCTCCCTCTCTGCCAAACTTTCCTCCCGCCACGCGGGTCTCTCCGGGCTGCCGTTTGCTCCGGGGAGCTGGGCAGCCCTCTTCGTGTTTTCGCTATTCCCACCAGTCTCAATGTGGCTTCTTCTGTGTTCCTTGGTTGAAGAGTCCACTTAGATTAGTTCATACTTGGTTTATCCAGATGATGGTTCTTCAAATTGAGTTATAATCCACTTTGGTTTTGGGAGTTGGAAGTTGGTACGTCCGCCTACTCCATCGCCATCTTGCTTCCTCGGTCTTACTCCACTTTTATTTATCTCTTTTCTCCCTCCTTTATCTTCGGGTTTCTCTAGTCCTTTCTCCGTTCTTCCCTGCCCAGCCTCTACCTGTCAGTGGTCCCAAGGGCCCTAATCTGTTTATCCCCTCCCCCACGCCTTGGGGAGCTGGACTGGATTAGTTTGAAGTCCTCAAGGGCTTTTTAGCTACTACTTAAGGCCGTGATGGCGAACCTATGACACGCGTGTCAGCACCGACATGCGTAGCCATTTTTGATGACACACGGCCACATGCCAGAGAAGTATGAAGTATGGGGCCGCATGCTGAGAGGGACGTTTCATCCTCGGTTCCTGCACAGCCAGGTGCAGTAGCCGAGGATAAAACATTTGCTGTAGTGTAGACACTCTGTGCCGGAGGTCTGTAGGCCAAAACAACAGAACTCCGGCACAGAGCGTCTAGTTCTGGGACTTCCGGTTAGGCCGTTTTTTTCGAGGTGACACACCACCTGAGTTATGCTCGGTTTTTTGGCGAATTTTGACACACCAAGCTCAAAAGGTTGCCCATCACTGACAAGGTCTTCCCTTTTCCTTTAAGCTTTCTTACTTTAATAGGAATCTTTTCTCCTCAGAGTAGATTCAGCCAAACGGCCCGTTAACTGGGATTTTTAACCTCAGGCCAACCTCAGAGCAGATCACTCTGCCATTATCTCAGATCATTGGAAACTTCTCTCCAAGTCATCATTTCTTAGTTTCCGATGAAGTTTTATTGGTTTTTGTTGGAGGCAGGGGAGGGTGGGGGAGTAGTTATTCACAGTGTTTGGGGTTTTTGTGTTTTATTATTTTGTGATAGAGACAGAGAAAGGGACAGATAGAGACAGACAGTCAGGAAGGGAGAGAGATGAGAAACATCAGTTCTTCGTTGCAACTCCTTAGTCTCCTTAGTTGTTCATTGATTGCTTTCTCATATGTGCCTTGACCTGAGGTCTACAGCAAATGACCCCTTGCTCAAGCCAGCGACCCTGGACTTCAAGCCAGCAACCTTTGGGCTCAAGCCAGCGACCATGGGGTTATGTCTAGGATCCCACTCTCAAGCCAGTGAGCCCGCATTCACGCTCGTGAGCCCGTGCTCAAGCCAGCGACCTTGGGGTTTTGAACCTGGGTTCTCTGCATCCCAGTCCGACACTCTATCCACTGCACCATCGCATGGTCAGGTTTTGCATCATTTTAAAAAAGATTTTTTAAAAAATTATTGATTTTAGAGATAGGAAAGGAGGGGGTGAGACACATCAATTGTTGTTTCACTTATTTATGAATTCATTGGTTGATTCCTTTCCCTCTTTTTTTTTTGAAATTTTATTTTGAGAGAGGCAGAGAGAGAATCTAGACAGGAACATCAAGCTGCTCCTGTATGTGACCTGACTGGAAAATCAAACTAGCAGCCTCTGTGCTCCGGAATGACACTCCACCAACTGAGCTATCTGGTCAGGGCTCAGTTTTCATTGATTTTTAGAAAGACGGAGAGAGAAAAGGAGAGAGAGGGGAAGGGGAAGGGAAGCATTGGTTGTTCCACTCAGTCCTCCATTCTTTGGTTGCTTCCCGTGTGTGTGCCCTGACTGGGCATCGAACCCACAACCTTGTCCTTTTGGGATAATGCTCTCAACTTACTGAGCTAACTGGTAAGGGCCTTTTATTTTTTTCCCCCTTAAACATAGCACAAATTGGTTATCTTAATGTGCTGGAGGTCTGAAGTCTGTCATAGGTTCCCAGGACTGTGGTTCTTCTGGAGGCTCCAGGGGACAATGTACTTCCTTGTCCTTTCTAGCTTCTGAGACTGCCTGCATGCCTCAGCTGTGGTCTTTCCTCAATCTTGAAAAACAACAGCAGAGCCTCTTGACATCTTTCCCTGCCTTGTGGCCACATGGTCTTTTGTCTCTCTGATCTCCTGTCTCTCTTCATTGGTTAATTTTTTTTAAAGTGAGAGAGACAGACAGGCAAGAAGGGATAGTGAGAAGCATCAACGTGAGGTTGAGGCTCTTTAGTTGTTCACTGATTTCATTTATTGCTTTCTAATATGTGGCTTGACTGGGGGGGGGGTTCCAGCTGAGCCAGTGATGGCTTGCCCAAGCCAGTGACCTTGGGCTTCAAACCAGCGACCATGGAGTCATGTCTCTGACCCCACGCTCAAGCTGGTGAGCCTACACTCAAGCCAGGGACCTTGGGTTTTGAACCGGGGACCTCAGTGTCCCAGGTCGACACTCTATCCACTGTGCCACCACCTGGTCAGGCTCATTGGTTGATTCTTGTATGTGCCCTGATGACTAGGGATGGAACCTGCAACCTTGGCGTATTGGGACAACGCTCTAACCAACTGAATTACCTGGCCAGGGCTCGCATTAATTTTTCATGGTGTTTGAAATTAGAAGACCTTGACTGCCCAATCAAGGCATTCAGATCAGCTGGAGAAGTTGGAGAATCTCCTTTGGCATGGAAGGGCTTTATAATCCTGTGAGAGTTCAGACCCTAGTAGGTTCTACTGGATTCCACCTGAAAAGAGGAAGTGAGAGACCAATCAGCTTGAACCAGGATGTCGGAATGTATGAACAGACTCATTCAATGATTCTTCTCTCCTGATCTTTCCGTAGCCACGCACTGTCGACGCAGCCGCACAAAATTCACGGAAGATCAGTTGAAAGTCCTCATCGAAGCATTCGACCAAAATCCTTACCCAGGTTACACCATCAAGCAGAAGCTTGCTTTAGAGATGAACATCGAAGAGTCCAGAATCCAGGTAAGTTATAAGCTGTGGATCTCTGAGACAAAAAGTAGAAAGTGGGAGGGGGGGGGACAGGAGAGAACCTGAATTGAGCACGTACTAGCCCCAGTGTGCTGAGGGCTTTGCATGGAACCTTTTCTTTCTTTTTTTGAGTTCAGAGAGACAGAGAGAGAAGTACTCATTTGTTGTTCCCCACTCCAGTGGTGCATTCATTGGCCACTTTCCCTATGTGCCCTGACTGGGGATTGAACCCACAACCTTGGTGTTTTGAGACAACCAAGTGATTAAGCTCACCACCCAGGGTCTGTTGTTCTCTCTGTGTGTAATATTTTGATCAACATGCAGAGGGCACTCATAAGGATATTGCTCCTGGTCTTACTTCACAAATGTGGGCACTGAGCATGACAGAGGTCACAGGAGTGGAAAAAGTGAGTAGGCACACCGTTGGACCTAGGAAAATGCTTGGTTTGGTTCTTTTTTAAAAAATTTATTGGGGTAACATTGGTTAATAAAATTATATGTTTCAAGGATATAGTTTTATCCATCACCTGTGTATTGCATTGTGCACTCATCACCCAAGTCTAGTCTCCTTATGCCTGACCAGGTGGTGGCGCAGTAGATAGAGCGTTGGCCTGGGATGTGTAGGACACAGGTTTGAGGCCCCAAGGTCACTGGCTTCAGCGTAAGCTCATTAGGCTTGAGTGCGGGGTCGCTGGCTTGAGCCTGGGATCATAGACATGACCCCATGGTTGAGGGCTTGAACACAAAGTTTGCTGGCTTGAAGCCCAAGGTTGCTGGCTTGAGCAAGGGATAACTCGCTCTGCTGGAGCCCTGCGGTCAAGGCACATGAGAAAGCAATCAATGAACAACTAAGGAGCTGCAACAAAGAGTTGATGCTTCTTGTCTCTCTCCCTTGCTGTCTATGTGTCCCTCTCTCTGACTCTCTCTGTCTCTGTCAAAAACAAATAAATAAATAAAAATAAAGTCTAGTCTCCTGTCACCATATATCTGACCACCTTTACCCTCTTCACTCTGCCCCTCTGGGAAGCACTATAGTCCTGTCTGTGTTTATGAGTCTGTTTGCTTGTTGCTTCCCATTTCATACCCAACAAGTCAATCCTTTGAGTTGGTTCTTAAAAGCAGGTACTGATTAGCTTAAAGGATTGTTAGAGCTCATCATGTCAGGACCAGATTGTGAGGATCCTCAATACCAATCTCTGATCTGAGACTGAGTCAAAAGGGACAGAGATAAGCACTAATCCTGAGCGTTGAGGCCTCAACACAATGACTCCCTTTGGGAAAAGGCGGCGATGGAGCTGGTCTGACACCAACATACTCAGTTCTCTCTTCCTCATGCAGATTTGGTTTCAGAATCGAAGAGCAAGGCACCAAGTCCAGAAAAGACCAGAGCATGAGGAAGACTTAGAAGCAAGCCAAGACAAAGATCAGCCTGTAGAGAAGTCTCAAAGTAAGTAGCCCGCTCCAGTCCTGTTCCCCCAGCAGAGCCCCTGCAGTATCCAAGGACCTCTCTCCGGGTGTGGAGCCAACTACTACTTTGAGTGGGGACAGAATGGTCTCTCTCTCTCTCTCTCCCCCTCAGAACCTCCTGGTCAGTGTCTTCTAGTGGCAAACGGTTCAACATGGCCCCTGGAAACTCTTCCCTGCGTGACCCATGGACCTTCTTTCTAAATTGTTAGAGAAAAAGAAAGGGAAAGAGAAAGAAACGTCAATGTGTTTGTGGTTCCACTTATTTATGCATTCAGTGGTGAATTCTTTGTGTGTGCCCTAACGGGGCATTTAACCCAGAACCTTGGTATTTAGCACCCCTTCACAATTTGGTCCTGACATAATTTGCTATAACAGCCTTTTAAACTAGTAACTTGATGCTGTGGTCATTATGCATTTAAGGACCAAGTCAAAGAATGAACTTTGTCGGATATAAAACGGGAAGCAAGAAGAGAACAGACTCATAAACACAGATAGGAGTATAGTGGTTCCCAGAAGGGGAAGGGTGAAGAGGGTAAAGGGGGTCAGATATATGGTGACAGAAGGAGACTAGACTTTATTTTTATTTATTTATTTTTTTACAGAGACAGAGAGAGAGTCAGAGAGAGGGACAGATAGACAGGAAGGGGGAGAGATGAGAAGCATCAACTCTTTGTTGCAGCTCCTTAGTTGTTCATTGATTGCTTTCTCATATGTGACTTGACTGGGGTGGGGGCTACAGCAGAAAAAGTGACCTCTTGCCCAAACCAGCGACTTTGGGCTCAAGCCAGCGACCATGGGGTTATGTTTAAGATCCCACACTCAAGCCAGAGATACCACGCTCAAGCCTGACGAGACTGTGCTCAAGCCGATGACCTCAGGGCCTCCAACCTGGGAATTGGGGTGACACGCTAATGAAGTGCTACTCAGCCAGGCGAGTGGAGATCTGGGACATGTTTGGTTAATTGTTTGACTATGGGAACTGACCTCTGCAGTCTTCCACCTCCCCCAGGTAAGGAAGGTAGACGCTGTCGGACCAGCTATACTTCCTCCCAGCTTCACACCCTCAACACAGCATTTGCGAACAATCCTTATCCTGGGATTGAGTCCAGAGAGCAGCTTGCTAAGGACATCGGGGTTCCAGAGTCAAGAGTCCAAGTAAGTGCTAAGGCATCTGATGGTTTCAACTCCTAGGGATGGAGATGTTTGGGGGAGGGGAGCCACTCCGGCTTGGAGCAATTCATCAAAATGCTGGGCAATCTCCCATCCCGGGGGCCTTTCATGAGTGATCCTTTCCATCTGGTAAGTTCTACCTCCAGGAACCCACATGGCCCATGCTCTCACTGCCTTCAGTTTTTTTGTTTGTTTGTGGCAGAGAGAGAGACAGACAGACAGACAGACAGGAAGGAAGGGAGAGAGATGAGAAACATCAACTCTTCATTGTGACACCTTAGTTGTTCACTGATTCCTTTCTCATATGTGTCTTGACCAGGGGCTACAGCAGAGCCAATGACCTTGGCTTCAAGCCAGTGACCTTTGGGCTCAAGCCAGTGACTATGGAGTCATGTCCATGATCCCACACTCAAGCCGGCAACCCTGTGCTCAAGCTGGCGACCTTGGGATTTCCCACCTGGGTCCTCTGCGTCCCAGTCCGACGCTCTCCCCACTGCGCCACCGCCTGGTCCGGCCACCTTCAATTCCTTTCTGTTGTAATCAATGTTGTATTCCTTGTGCTCTGAACAGTGACCCTCATTAAGAATGGGTTGAATGAATGAATGATGGGACGTTACTTTATATGGAATGTGAGTCAGGCACATGGCTGAAGTCTTTCTATCACGTCCTTCTGCTTTTTAAAATTATTCCTGGGTCTGCTTTAGAGATTAAACCTTTAGTTCAAATCTAGAAAACAACAAATGAGCAAACAAAATGAAACAGAGAAAATATTCATAGCTACTGAGAACATGCTCATGGGTGCTGGGGGCACAAGATGGGTACAAACGGGAAGAGGATTAAGTACAGACCTTCAGCTATAAAGTAAGTCATGGGGGCCCTGGCCGGTTGTCTCAGTGGATAGAGCATTGACCCAGCATATGAACGTTCCGGGGTTTGATTCCCAGTCAGGGCACATAGGAGAAGCCACCATCTGCTTCTCTTCCCTTCCCTCTCCCCCTTCTCTCTCTCCCTCTCCTTCTCTTGCAGCCAGTGGCTCAATTGGTCTGAGTGTCAGCCTCAGGTGCTGAAGATAGCTTGGTTGATTCGAGCATCAGCCCCAGACAGGGGTTGCTGGGTGGATCCTGGCTGGGGCACATGCAGAAGTTTATCTATCTCCACTCCTTTCACTCAAAAGAAAAAGTCAAAGGGATGTAAAGTCAATAATATCACAATAACTATGTAGGAGGACAGATAGTTAGCAGACTTATATAGTGATCACTTTATAAGATGTAGACATGTTGAATCACTGTGTTTGTTATATATCTGAAACTAATAGAATATTGTATGTCAACTGCAATTCAAGATAGATTTTAAAAATTAAAGTGAATTTGCCTGACCAGGTAGTGGCACAGTGGATAGAACATTGACTTGGGACACTAAGGACCCAGGTTCGAAACCCTTAGGTCACCGCCCTGAGTGCGGGCTCACCAGCTTGAGTGAGGGGTCACTGGGTCATAGATGTGACCCCATGGTTCTGGCCTGAGCAAGGGGTCAACTGGCTTGGTTGGAGACTCCCGGTCAAGCAAGGCACATATGAGAAAGCAATCAACAGACAACTAAATCACTGTATCTATGAGTTGATGCTTCTCATTTCTCTTCCTTCCCCTCTCTCTCTCTCTCAAAAAGAAAGAAAGAAAGAAAGAAAGAAAGAAAGAAAGAAATTAAAATGAATTTAAAACAATAAGCTCTGGCCTGGCTCAGTGGATAGAGCATTGGCCTGGCATATGAACATCCCAGGGTTTGATTCCCGCTCAAGGCACACAGGAGAAATGACCATCAGCTTCTCTCTCCCTTCCTCTCCTTCTCTCTCTCTTCCCCTCTCACAGCCAGTGGCTCAGTTGGTCAGCCCTGGGCACTGAGGATAGCTTGGTTGATTCAAGCATCAGCCTAAGACAGGGGTTGCTGGGTGGATCCCAGTCAGGATGCATGCGGGAGTCTCACTATCTCTCCTCCTCTTCTCACTTTAAAAAAAATCTAAAAAAAAAAAAGATACAACAACAAAAAACATTTAGCTCAGAGAAGTGTAGTTGCCTGCCTGTAGAGTCATTGCTGCTGAATCCTAAAATAGAATATACTTCTGGCCTGAGACATGTGGTGGCGCAGTGGAACGCTGAGGTTGCTGGTTCAGACCCCTGGGATTATCTGGTCAAGGCACATATGGGAAGCACTACTACTTGTAGATGCTTCCTGCTTCTCCCCTCTCTTTCTCTCTCTCCAAAATCAATAAATAAAGTCTAAAAAAAAACCCAATATAATTCTGTCAGTGTTGTGGAGAGTGTGTGTGTGTGTGTTTGCATGATGTATACATATAAGTGTTTGCATGATGTATACATATAAGTGTTCATAAAATTATATTATGGCCCTGGCCAGGTAGCTCAGTTGGTTAGAGCATCAACCCAATACACCAAGGTTGTGGGTTCGATCCCCAGTCAGGGCACCTACCAGAATCAACCAATGAATGCATAGATAAGTGGAACAACAAATCGATGTTTCCCTCTCTCTCTTTCTAAAAATCAATAGATAAAACATTTTTTTTAATGACATTATTATTTCTTTTACCTCTGTAACGTGTTTCCTGAGCCTATTTCTTCTACTGCTTACCTTCTAGCTCTGTGACTTCCTAAATAAAATTTTCTCTTATAGCTTGAAAAAATTCTGTTGTGGATGAGTATATATAACATATCCATCTAACATGCATAGGTATGTGTTCATTTATGGATGTAAGCAATAGGTCGCAATTAGTTGTGTCTTATGGGATGAGAAAATGTCTTAGAAAAAATAGGTGCTTTAGACAGGAAGACAGAAAAATAAAAATTCCAGGCAGAGAGAAGAACTGACATATAGGTGTGGCATTTAGGGGTACATCAGCACTTGTCATGAGGGCCACGTGAGGACTTTTAGGATGTGAAACTCCTTACTAGGTTGTGAAGGGACAAGGTGCGGAGGTTTAGAAATGTGAGCTTCCGACATGAAAGACTTTCCCAGATGTCACATGGAATGTCAGTGATTTTGGATTTAAGCTTAAAATCTTAAAATGAACCATGTCTTTTTCCCCTAAGCTTTTTTTTGGGGGGGAGCAAGGGTGAGGCTTGCAAGACCTCAGTTTTCTGTGATTTTTTTGTATTTTACTTTTCTGAAGTGAGAAGTGGGGAGGCAGAAAGACAGAATAACACATGCACCCAACTGGGATCCATCTGGCATGCCCACCAGGGGACGATCCTCTGCCCATCTGGGGCATTGCACCGTTGCAACCAAAGCCATTCTAGCACCTGAGGCGGAGCCATCTTCAGCGCCCGGGGCCACCTTTGCTCCAGTGGAGCTTTGGCTGCGGGAGGGGAAGAGAGAGAGAAAGTAGAAGGGGAAGGGTGGAGAAGCAGATGGGCGCTTCTCCTGTGTGCCCTGGCTGGGAATCGAACCTGGAACTTCCACATGCTGGGCCAACACTCTACTTCTGAGCCAACTGGCCAGGGCTCAGTTGTTTTAATAAGTTCTCTTTGTTTTACTCCTTTAGATTTGGTTTCAGAATCGAAGATCTAGAGTCCAAGTTCAGGTTAAAAAAGAACTGGATTAGCCTGGCCTGTGGTGTGGTGGCTAGCGTGCTGACCTGGAGCGCTGAGGTCACCGGTTCGAAACCCCCGGGCTTGAACCATCAACATACAATGGCAAGCAAACTACGAACTCAAGTGAAGCAGCTATGAGTTGATCCTTCTCGTTTCTCCCTACCCCTCCCCGCTCCTCTCTCTATCAAAATCGATAAACAAAATCTTTTTTTAATTAAAAAAAAACAAACACAAAAACTAGAAACTGATGAGCTTTTAAAACAATAAAAAGACCAGGAACAAAATCTCAAAAGAGAGCCTCCTAAGTGCTCAGTCTTCCCATGGTGGTGGGACCAACTTCAACTTCCCCTTGAAGGTGAGAGACTCCATCCATTCAAGTGCCTGGTCAGGCTCCGTGGAGTCAAGGGGATCAGTTTCAATCTCTCTGAAGACTCGGTTCCCAAGTCTGGGTCCTCCCCAGGGAATTCTCTTGCATGCTTTTCCAGTCAGTGTGCAGAGATCCCAGAGAACATGAATTTTTTTTTTTTTTTTTTTTTACCTGACCTGTGGTGGCACAGTGGTTAGAATGTTGACCTGGAATGGTGACAGGGTCGTTGGTTCGAAACCCTGGGCTTGCCCCTTTCAAGGCAACTCAAGTGAAGCAACTAAGCGTTAGCTGATTCTTGTCTCTCCCTACCTCTCCCCCACGCCTCCTCTTTCTGTAACATCAATCAATAAAGTATTTAAAAATTTTTTTTTTAATGTGAGTTTTTTTGTTTGCTGAAGTCTTCCCTCGTGCCTGGTACACAGGAAACAATGAATGAAAGTTTGGAGGACAGTACAATGGAATGAATGGAGAAGTGAATCCCTGCGTGGGTTCTGACAGGGGCCAGATCGTGGTGGCTTTCTTGGGAGGTGTCCTAGGTTCCCCGTGGGAAGGTGGGGGCAAGAGTTGACTTCTATGTTGAGAGTATATATAAACAGGCTTCTGGGAGTTTTCTTTCCTTTCTTTTCTCCTGAGGTACAGAAATTGTGCACAAGAGCCCCCAGTCTCACGAGCAACTGTCTTATGTCTCTGAAGACAAAGCCAGACAGACCAAGAGACAAATGATGAAGAATCAACTTATTCATACCATTTTTAAGTCATCATAGTGTTATCGACAGGTTTGGGGAAAAATCATCAGTGTATGTGTGAGATATTGCGATTTTTTTTGATATTGTGGTTTTTTAAAAAAATGTTTATTGATATTAGAGAGAAAGGCAGGGGGGAGAGAGAGAAACAGACAGACAGGAACTTTGATATCTGTTTGGGTCAATGCTCTAACCAACTGAGCAATCCTGCCAGCGCTGTGATATTGTGATATTTTTTGTGTGTGTGTGACAGAGACAGAGACAGAGAGAGGGATAGATAGGAACACAGACAGGAAGGGAGAGAGATGAGAAGCATCAGTTCTTCATTGTGGCACCTTAGTTGTTCATTGATTGCTTTCTCCTATGTGCCTTGACAGGAGGTTGGGGGGGCTACAGCAGACCGAGTGACCCCTTGCTCGAGCCAGCGACCTTGGGCTTCAATCAAGCGACCTTTGGGCTCAAGTCAGCAACCATGGGGTCATGTCTATGATCCAACGCTCAGGTCTGATGAGCCCACATTCAAGCCGGCAACCTTGGGGTTTCAACTCTGGTTCCTCAGCATCCCAGGCCTACACTTTATCTATTATGCCACCGTCTGGTCAGGCAGTGTTTTTTTTCCCAATACTTGAGATTAAGTATAATTAAAAAAAAAAAATTAGGCCCTGGTTGGTTGGCTCAGTGGATAGAGCATCTGTCTGGCATGTGAATGTCCCGGGGTTGGTCCCCGGTCAGGGCACACGTGAGAAACAATCATCTGCTTCTCTCCCCCTTCTCTCTCTCTTTCCTCTAAAATCAATAAATAAAATCTTTCCTTTTAAAAGGTTTTTTTAAATCTTTTTTTTAAGATTTTTTTTTTACTTATTGATTTTAGGGAGGAGAGAGAGGAAGAAGTATCTCATAGTTGCTTCACTTCAGTTGTTCACTGATTGCTTGTTACGTGTTGCTTGTGCCTTGAGCAGGTGGCAAGCTCGGGGGTTCGAAGCAGCAACCTCAGCATTCTGGGTGGATGCTCTACCCCCTGCACCCCCACAGGTCAGGCAAGAAATAAAACCCATAAATATTTTTAAATTTATTTTAGAGAAAGAAGAACAGAGGGAGAGAGAGAAAGACAGGAATACCAATCTATCCTGTATGTGCCCTGACCAGGGATTGAACTAGGAACCTCTGCTCTTTGGAATGATGCTCTAACACCAACTGAGTGATCCTGCCAGGAATGTGTCTACTTATCTTCATTGTGCTGATGGTTTCATGGCTGTGTACATATATCCAAGGTCATGAAAACAATACAATCAATTAAAAAGTTAAATAAAATTTGAATCCTAACTAATTAGGATAAAAGCAGTGATGAAGGAATCAGAAGACTGTCTCATTCGTGGGGACTCCATTGAACAGGGAAGAAAGAACCCAGAGTTAGAAAGGCAACTCACAAATGTCGGTGGGAATCGCCCCCCCAAGACACTTTTATTAGTTGGCTTCTACTACCATCATGTGGCCACACAAGGGAACTGCCACAAAAATCCACAGACACACAGGCTTACACCCTCAAGGCAGATAATAATAATATGCTCAAGGGAGGCATTTTGTATCCAGGAAGGCAGAATTATTTTTCCTCATAAACTTCACAGACATTTCCTGACCTGTGGTGGCACAGTGGATAAAGCATTGACTTAGAATGTTGAGGCCACCAGTTCAAAACCCCCATCTGGCCCCCGCCAGATTAGCTCTGTTGGTTAGCATCCTTCGGAAGCACAGATATTGCTGGTTCAGTCCCCAGTCAGGGCACATACAGGAACGGATCAATGTTCCTGTCTCTCCCCCTCTTTCCCTTCATCTCTCACCAAAATCAATAAATAAACATTAAAAGATTGAACAAAACAACAACAAAAAACACCCAGGTTTGCCCAGTCAAGCCACATATGAGAAGTAACTACGAGCTGATGTTTCCAGCACATTCCCCATGGCCTTTCCCTCTCTCTCTCAAATCAATAAACAAAATCTTAAAAAAAAACACCCAACTTTACAGACAATTAAAAGCAGAAACATGCAAACGCCCCAACGGGCTCTTAACACCCTATATATTTGATGATTTCAGTGCTTCCTTGCACAATGAAAGAAATCTTTATTGAAAAAGTAAAGTAAAATAAAATAAAAATGGCCCTGATCAGGTAGCACAGTGGGATTAAACATTCCCCCGATAGGCCAAGATTCAGGGTTTGAGCCCCAGTCAGGGTACATACAAGAATCAACCAATGATGGCATGAATAAATGGAACAACAAATTGATGTTTCTCTCTCCCTCTCCCCCACCCATTTCTCTAAAATCAATCAATAAAGTTAAAAATAAAAAAATTGCTCTTTCTGGGGCTGCACCTCCTAAACTCTAAGCCCCACCTCCGGACTGGCAATAAGAGGAGCAATGGGTAGTGGCAGCTCTTCCCAGGGTTATCCCTGAATCTGTCTCCAGGGGCCCTTTTCTCTGACCTTCCATGAGCCAAAGCACTCCTGCCTACTCTTTCTCCTGTGGCTTCTTCTGTCCCAAGCTCTTCCTTGTTTAATTATGTTTAGTAAACATACTCTAAAAAATAAATAAATAAATAAGAAGAGCAAGAAGGAAAAAAAAAAAGAAGCCTTGGTTGATAGTCAGTAGTGCATCGTCCGTAGGTACCAGGGTTGTGGGTTTGATCCCCGGTCAGGAGACATACAAGAATCAATCAATGACTGCATAAATAAGTGAAACGAATTGATGTTTCTCTCCCTCTCTCTCTCTCCCTTCCTCACTCTCTGATATCAATACATATTTTTTAAAAGAAACAACAGCTTTCATTATTCATTTACTTTCTGAACTTTGTGTTAGTTACTTAAAGTTGGGGTTTCTCAGGGGAATGTTCTTGGACCTCTTAAACCTCCTAAAATCTGGAGGTGGACCCAGCATTCTGTTTACACTGCCTACCTCCCCCTACTTCCCTTCAGGGGATTCAGATGCCGCTCAATTTTGAGATCCACTAAATTACGAGCCATGATTCTATACCCGGGTGATGCTGTCCCCTAGTGGAAATTTGGGGGGAATGTCTTGGGACATTTTTTGGTTGGCCCAAGTCATTTGGGTGGGGCAGTGCAAGTAGCCTTTAGTGGGTCATTTTTACCTGAGTTTATCAATCCAATCTTCTTTATGTATATGCCTCTGCATATGTCCATATAGACATGCACTTACGTAGGTATAAAATACTATATCTCTGTATTTTTGTTGTTGTTTATTTCTTTGGTCTTTTCTGTTTTTTTCTTCATTTTGGTTCTTTTAACATTTTATTATTTTCTGCTTTTAAAAAAATCTTTTCAGCTCTGGCTGGTTGGTTCAGCGGTAGAGTGTCAGCCCGGCATGTGGAAGTCCCAGGTTCAATTCCTGGCCAGGGCACACAGGAGAAGTGCCCATCTGCTTCTCCACCCTTCCCCCTCTCCTTCCTCTCTGTCTCTCTCTTCCCCTCCCTCAGCCAAGGTTCTATGGAAGCAAAGTTGTCCCAGGCACTGAGGATGGCTCCATGGCCCCTGCCTCAGGAGCTAGAATGACTCCGTTGCAATGGAGCAATGGCCCAGATGGGCAGAGCATCGCCCCCTGGTGGGCATGCCAGGTGGATCCCGGTGGAGCACATGTGGGTGTCTGTCTCTCTGCTGCCCCGTTTTTCACTTCAGAATAAAAAAATCTTCTCTGTTCTCTATATCTTTGTATTAAAAAAAAAAAGAGGGTACAGGGCCCTTCTGGGATAACTCAATTGGTTAGCGCATCCTCCCGATATAGAAAGAGTTGCAGGTTTGATCCCCAGCAGGGCACATACAGAAACACATCGATGTCTCTGAATCTCTTTCTCCATCTTCCTCTCTCTCAGATCAATCAATCAAATCAAATCAAATAAAAAAAGAGGGTCCAGCTTAAGTAACGCAGGATGACGTCAGGGGAAATGGATTCAGAAGCATCCATTTAGCCCTTCCTGGGTGCTGGACACCATGATAAACACTCTACATGAATAAATATGGCAGATGATAAGTGTTCACTATGGTCACTTCCCAAACTGGGGGCAGAAACTGGTTGAAAGATCACATTTAGGGGTCATTTGCAAAACATGCGGGGCGGGGGGGGAGTGTTCAGGCCAATGGGATTGGAAACGGATGGGTTTGGAAAGACTTTTCCCCCCATTGTGTTGGGTCTTAAGAGAAAGCTTCCCCGTCCTTAATCACACAGGATGGATATAATCATGTTTGGAAACCCACCTGACCTTTCAGCTCAGTGGAAAATTCCAGTGATGATTTGTGAGCCGAGTTGCATCTGGGCCACGGGAGAGGGAGAAAATGTTCAAGCTGTTCTTTCCCCCTGAGCACAAGCTCTCTGTGCTTGGATTATTTTTGCCTTGTCTCTCACTAGTAGTAAGGTGAACAACTTTTTTACAATGAAAAGGAGGACAAAAATAAATTGAAGAAAACAAAATTGTAAATAAAAGAAACATTTTATTCATGGCAACAATAATACACTATAATATGATCAATGCATAATTAAAACATTTGTCAGCCTGACCAGGCGGTGGCGCAGTGGATACAGCATTGGACTGGGATGCGGAAGACCCAGGTTAGAGACCCCAAGGTCACCAGCTTGAGCATGGGCCCATCTGGCTTGAGCAAAAGCTCACCAGCTTGGACCCAAGGTTGCTAGCTCCAGCAAGGGGTTGCTCGGTCTGCTGAAGGCCCGCGGTCAAGGCACATATGAGAAAGCAATCAATGAACAACTAAGGTGTCAAAATGAAAAACTGATGATTGATGCTTCTCATCTCTCTCCGTTCCTGTTTGTCTGTCCCTGTCTATTCCTCTCTCTGACTCTCTATCTGTCCCTGTAAAAAAATAAAATAAATAAAAAAATAAAAACATTTGTCATATTTAATATTGTAATTATGCTTGCATGCCTATTAATTTTTAATAACACTGGGGAACAAATTTTTCCATTTTCTTTTGCATGAGGTTTTATAACTTTTTCTATATATTTCTGCATCGCTGATTCCAAATCTGAAATCCATTTTTTGATGCATGCTCTAGTTTTTATGCAATTTTAATTTCTTTTTGTTACAGTTAATGGCATGCATTGGTTTTAAATTGGAGTGAAAGGGTAACAACTTTTGGATTGAACATAACCACAAGGCAATTAATGTTTTACAAACATCACTTTTACATAATTGTGGTTGTTTTTAAATGTAAAAAATTATTATCTGATAAAAACACCCTTTTATTTTGTTTTAAGATTGAATCATGGCTTCTTCAAGTAGGCGTAAATGGAAGAATAGTCCTGACACTTTCTGTTATATATGTGGCTGTTACATACACACTTCAACATCAAAGGCTCAATATTTCATCATTTGTGACATGTGCATATATTGCCTATTTTCAAGTTCCCCTTGGCGATCAAGACAAGAATTGGGCTCCTCATATTGTGTGTTATAATTGTGAGAAAATGCTTTGTGACTGGACAAAAGGAAAACGCAAAGGAATGCCTTTGGTATTCCCATGGTTTGGCGTGAACTTAAGGACCACAGCAGTGACTGTTATTTCTGTCTGATCCATACAAAGGGCATCAGCAAGAAAAAATGGCATCTGATCACATATCCTAATATTCCTTCAGCAATACTACTTATCCCACACTCTGAGACACTCTCGGTTCCAGTTTTTAATGGTTTTATTTCTTCTAAGGACGAAGAAAGTGAATATGGTGATCAAGTGTATTTTGATAAGATGCATGAGGAAATGGTTGTAGAATCTGAAGGGTCTTCTTCTGATGCCAAGCAGTCATTAACCCCTCAGCAGTTTAGCCAACCCGAATTGAATGACTTAGTAAGAAATTTGGGCCTATTAGAGAAAGCAGCTGAGTTATAAGCCTCCAGCCTTCAAGAAAAGAATGTATTTCACTGTTCAGCTAAAGTATCCCATTTCAGGAAGCGTGAACAAATTTTTGTGAACTTTTTTTCAGATGAAAAAAAGTGATGAGCAGGGAGAACGCTTTCATCAAGATCTGAAGACAATGGAAGAGCATTATCAGGGGCAATAGGACAGAAATATGATGGCAGACTACTGCTGGAGCATCAAACGAGATTGTCCTCAACAAGTACACAAACGCAAGAGCTACAAATGCAAACTTTTGTCTGAATAAAATTTAAATAAGTTTTATGCAAACTTTATGACTAAAATAAGCATTTTAATATGTTCTATTTTGAAATTGTAGACAAATTCTGATGCAATCATATCTTTTAGTGTATTAGTGTATTTACTTCATTATATAAATTATTATATTTTCACAAAGATGATGCCCAAGAAGACATTCTATTTCATTATGTTAAACTAAATGTTGAAAAATTTACCATAACATGAAAACCTAAAATCTTGAATTGCAAAAAAACTGTAGCTTACAGAGAAAAATTAATGTCAGATTTGAGATCAGCACACTCGAATTAGGTAAGAACAAGTGTTTTTGTAGATGCAACAAAAATTTTGTTCCCCAGAGTAATAATTATAAGATAAAAGTATTCATTTATATACAAAGACGTCACATCATATGCAATGGATCGACTCTGCATAGATTGAATATGGACATTTACAGATGAGTCTTCCAATATCAAAAGGGAGGACATGTGGGAGGATACTTTCTGAGGGAGGTCGGAACTTACAAAAGAAGGACTGTCCTCCCTAAAGGAGGATGATTGGTCACCTTGCTAATAGCCATCCAAGTCCTCCTCCTGGGAAGGGTCTAACCTAGTGATGGGCAATCTTTTGAGCTTGGTGTGTCAAAATTAGCCAAAAAACCGAGCATAACTCGGGTGGTATGTCACTTCGAGAAAAAAACCCCATAATTTTGCGATATTTATAGTTTAAATAACAAAAATGTTTTGGCCTATAGACCTCCGGCACAGAGTGTCTACACTACAGCGAATGTTTTATCCTTCGCTACTGCACCTGGCCATGCAGGAGCTGAGGATGAAATGTCCTTCTTGGCATGCACCCCATACTTCTCTGGTATGCAGCCGCATGTCATCGAAAATGGCTACGCATGTCAGTGCTGACACGCGTGTCATAGGTTCGCCATCACGGGTCTAACCTGACCCTATATATCTCTCGGGGTGATCACAGTGGTAACCTTCCTCTCTCGCTCTTTAGCCCAGGCTGGCTTGAATCATCAATGCCTCTGTGGTCCACCGAGTTGCAAAAGGTGAAAACCCAGAAGTAGTTCCTTCCCTAAAGCCCCTTGCCTCTAGTCCATCGGCAAATCTTACGGAATCAACTTCATCTTCTCCCAGGGTCGACATGACTTCTCAAAAAATGTGTCTGTATTTCTCTGCCCTAGATAAGATCACCATCAGCTTGGGCCTGTGTATCCGTCTGCGTTCTCCAGAGAAACAGGACCCATGGGAGAGGAATATGTATGCATGAGATATCAACACCAGTCAATTTATCATGTAATAATAAATACTGTATTTCATAGGCTATCTCTTGTGAAATAGAATATATTTGCTACACTATATATTATACCAACACAGTTTATATGATATATTTTATAATATAATGTTAATAATAATTAACATATAATAACATATATTTTCTCGCCCTCTGTACATACAGGGTGGGGCAAAAGTAGGCTTATAGTTATGAGTACACAAAACGCAGATTTTATTTTTGTATTATGATTTATTAATGACCGTATTATTTCCCATATGAACAAATGTAAATCTACTTTTGTCATACACTGTATATACCTATATATAGTTTTTATTTATTTATTTATTTATTTATTTTACAGGGACAGAGTGAGAGTCAGAGAGAGGAATAGATAGGGACAGACAGGAACGGAGAGAGGTGAGAAGCACCAATCATTAACTTTTCGTTGTCTTTGCGACACCTTAATTGTTTATTGATTGCTTTCTCACATGTGCCTTGACCACGGACCTTCAGCAGACTGAGCAACCCCTTGCTGGAGCCAGCGACCTTGGGTCCAAGCTGGTGAGCTTTTGCTCAAGCCAGATGGGCCCATGCTCTATCCATTGCGCCACCGCCTGGTCAGGCTAGAGGGTTCTTTTCATATGAACACACATAGATTTGCTCATTCTTCTAGTGGCTGTCTAGATCGCACTTTACAGCAGTGCCATAATTTATATAAACTGTTCCATGTTGATGAAATGTAGGTTGTTTTCAGTTTTTATGCCATTTTTAAAAAGCTATAATGAACATCTTTGTTCATTTATCTTGGCTACTTCCACATATCTATTCATAGGTCAATTCA
Organism: Rhynchonycteris naso; assembly: GCA_037038555.1. Taxonomy (NCBI): domain Eukaryota; kingdom Metazoa; phylum Chordata; class Mammalia; order Chiroptera; family Emballonuridae; genus Rhynchonycteris; species Rhynchonycteris naso. Next base: position 238,808,523 of record CM072997.1, read on the forward strand.
GAGCTATGTAACTGTTAGGTCAAAGGACGTGTATTTAAATTTATTTTTGCTTTAACTATATTGTCAAATTGTCCTAGAAAAGCCCTACAAATCTGTATACTTTCCATTGGCACTCCCTTAGGCCCTCATTGACACTGGGTATTACCAATCTTTTAATTTCTAACAGTGTAGTGAGTTTTAAAAGGCCCTTGGTTATTATGAATGTGAATTAGAATCTTTGCAGGGTTGGAACCACTTGTCTTTCTTTTTCTCTGAATAGCCTGTTCACATCCTTTAACCATTTTTCTCTAGGATTGTTCATCTTCTTTATTGATTTCTATGCTCCCTCTACAAATTAAGGAAAATAGGCCTTTGTGTGGCGTGTCTAGTGCAGTGGTTCTCAAAGTGTGCACCAGTCTATACTGGTGCACCCTAGAAGATTTCCAGGTGCGCCCTATGGTATTCCAGAGAAATATGTGCCTGTTGGGGACCAAAATATCAACAGGGTTTTTGGAGTTTTGATTTTTGGGGGACAGAGGTGTGGGGAATTGGCTGTAAGCTGACAGTCTGCCCAACCCCCACCTTGATTAGGTTGCAAAAGGCTGTTAAACTATGGTGCTGGATTGTTTACACTACCCCCATGTTCCCTGGAAAGACTGGAAGCAAGTTTCTTCAATCCTTTGTTTGGTGTAAATTAAGATGGTATGTATGTATGGTGGGGGGTTTCTGCACTTGGTAAAATTCTTGGGTTGCCTTGGATAAATTTCTCAAAAAGAAGCGTGATATTGAAGAATTCGAATCTGGAAGTGAGCAAAAGTTAAGTGTAAATAAAATAGGACTTGAAGGCTGATGGGCAGAATTTAATTTATAGCATTTTCCATCACTTAACACTGACCAATACGATTGGATTAGAAACCCACTCATGGAAGCTTCAAGTGATTTTGGTTTAACATTAACAGAAGAAGAACTGGCAGCTACATCCACTGATCATGGATTGATGATTAAACATAAGGAATTATCTCTTGAAGCTTTTTGGATTTCTATAAAAGAAGAATATGTGGCAATATTTTAAAAAGCTTTGAACATTTTACTACAATTTTCAACATCCTATTTATGTGAATTAGGATTTTCAACCCTCAACACAATTAACAGTAAAGAGAGAGGAATTCTTCAATGTATTGACAAGAAAATGAGAGTCTGCCTTTCAAATATATGCCCAAACATTGAAGAAATCGCTAGGACACATCAGGCTTATGTTTCTAAAAAACACAAAAATGAAAAACTTACCACATTCGTGCTGGGACCTGCCAAATTTACTAACTCTTACTAAGAATGTGTGTGTGTGTGTGTGTGTGTGTATATATATATTTATATATTTATATAAAGATAACTTTTTGTTGTTTTTTTATTTTTTAACCCCTCTTTTATACAAATTCTAAAGAAGTATAACTCAAAAAATGTAACATAAAAATGGTTTTTAATGTCAGAATAAATTTAATTTTGTCATATTTATTTCATTTAATTACCATAAAAGCACGATTGGGCTTTATATTTTTCTTTAATATTTGACTTAATTATTATAACATATTTCTCAGAAATTTGTATATAGTGCGCCTACAGTTATTTGTAGGATTTTAAATGCTCCCCGACCACTGGTCTAGTGTGTTGTTTTTACTTGGTTACTGGCATTTGTCCATGGAAGTTGAGGCCTTCTCTATCTTCCATCTCCTTCACAGCTACTGAATAGTGCACACTGTTCACAGAAGCTTCCCTAGCTTCTGGTTATGAATAAGTCTACCCATATTTTCTTGTAGGATTTCTATAATTTTAACTTTTTAAATATTTTATTTATTGATTTTACAGAGAGAGGAGGTGGGGGAATTGAGAAGTATCAACTCATAGTTGCTTCACTTCAGTTGTTCGTTGCTTGGTTGTTGCTTCTTGTATGTGCCTTGACCCAGCAAGCCCAGGGTTTTGAACTGGTGACCTCAGCATTCTAGGTCAATGCTCTATCCACTGCGCCACCACCTGATCAGGCTATATAATTTTAACTTTTATGTTAAAGTCTTTGAATCATTTGGAATTTATTTTGGTAGAATGAGGTAGAGGTTCCATTTAATATTTCCCCAGATGGTTAGCCAGCGGTTTCACTGCCATCTGTTAGATAACCTTCATTTAATTTTCATTCTTTTCTCAGTCCCTTAGGGGCCACACAGCTCTAAAAAGTTGCCAGAGTGGAGTCCACATAAGTGCCACATTGCTTTTCCCCAGGTCTGCCAGAGACAGACCAGCGTGCTGTCACATGGATCCTGCACAGGCCTCTGTCATCAGGACAAAAGACTTAGATCTCTCAGAGACAGGGAGGGCACCACTGCTCTGCTAGACATGAGACGACAATGGCCTCCCAGTTCTGAGTGAGAAGTGGAACACGCATCTAATATCTTCCTTTTGAAAGAAGAAAACAAAAACCTCAGGGGAGAGTGTACTCACTGTCTAAGAAGAAGAGACACATCACACCTGTATTTCTGAAGATACACACTTGTACACATACTACACACATGCACCCACAAATACATATACACCACACACACTCCCACTCGCACATCAGATACTCTGAGTTTCTCCAGTAGGGGGCACCCAGACCTAAAGAACCTTCTCAATCACAGGAGCTACAAGAATGGTTAAAGCCAACATTTTTCAAATAATACCCAGAGTCCTTTTAATAGCAAAAAAAATCTTGAAGACTCCCAAACATATATCTATAATACCCCAATTTGAGAAAAAGAAAACAAAGACTTGTTCTATAAAGATCTTCCAGTTGCGAGGTAATACATGTTTAAAACCACTAAAAAGATTTGTCATCATTACAATAAAATGTGAATTAAAAAAATTTCCCCAGCCATGGCTGGATAGCTCAAATGGTTAGAGTGTCATCCCGATGTGCAAAAGTGGTGGGTTCAATCCCCAGTCAGGGCACATACAAGAATTGACCAATTAATGCATAAATAAGTGGAACAACAAATCGATGTTTCTCTCTAAAATCAATATATATAAAATTTCCCCAGAATTAAAAGACCCCCAAGTACATAGCTGCAGACTGCTGGGGTGCTGTAGGGGCTTGAGAAACTCTGGCTTAAGGAGTTATCATGCAGCAGGTCTACAAGGTAATATCTTTCCACACTCGTGAATAACACAAGTCTTTCTCTTTCTGCTCTTTCCCGTTTCTGCTTCTCCTGGTACAGCTGGTCCAGGGCTCTTGGAAACAAATGTAATCTCCTTCCCTTTTACTTTGTTCCTTAATCCCTTTGAGTTTTTCCACTAAAAACATTTTATGACTTTTATTGGGAATGTTTAAAAAATAATTATTATAAAAATAGACAATTTAGGCCCTGGCAGGTTAGCACAGTGGATAGAGCGTTGGCCCAACATGTGGACATCCTGGAATCATTCCCCAGTCAGGGCACACAGGAGAAGCAACCATCTGTTTCTCTCCCCTTCCTTCTCCTGCTTCTCTCTCTCTCCCTCTCTCTCGCAGCCAGTGGCTCGACTGGTTCACAGTAGGCTCTAGGTGCTGAGGTTAGCTCAGTTGATTTGAGTGTTGGCCCCAAATGGAGGTTGCCAGGTGGATCCCGGTTGGGGCACATACAAGAGTCTGTCTTTCTATCTCCCCTCCTCTCACTTAAAAAAAAAAAAAAGACAATTTAGAAAATACAAAATTTTAAATGTGAAGCCATTCCCTCACCCTGATATTTCTTTAAGTCGTGGTGAGCTTCCTTCTTGTCTTATTCTATGCTTGAGTATTTTCCTGTAAGTACCTAGCAAGGACCAGCACAGTCACGCAGCACACAGCAGCCTGCAAGGCCCTGGGCCCCAGGCTGACCTGGGAACTCTGTCTCACCTGTCAGGGTGGAGCTGTAAAGAGATTGGGCTGGGAGAGACTTTGTCCCAATTTTCTGCAGCATCTGTTCTTTTCTGGAGACTCCCCTGAGACTAGAATGGGAGAGAGGGGTGCTCAGTCCATTCTGGCCCTGTTCTCTCCACCCCTTCTTGGGCCCAGCCCTGTGGTTCAGAGTGGAGGAACACAGCCTTGGGCCAGGACAGCTCCCTTTTCTGAGAGCAGTCCAGTAGGTGACTAAGGCTGGAAGGCACAGAAGGGGACCAGTAGGCTGTGGAATCTCTGCCACAACCCCCTGCCTCTCCTGAAGAAAGTGGTGGTGGTGGATCTCCGCTGCCGCAGGAGCCCGGGAGAATGAATGGGCCTGAAGGGTTCCTCCACAGCCCACCTTCTCCTTCACACCCAGCCACACTTGCATGCCCCTGATGGCTCTCCTGTCTTCTCCGGCTTCCTCCGTTTTTCCTGATGCAGAAAATCCTGTCTTGTAGGACCCGGACTAACATATTAGATAAAATACAAATAAATACAACAGACAGATTTCTGTCTATTCCTACCTCATCAGAGGTATAAACTGCACAGATAATTATGAAGTTTGCAGGACATAGTGTATTTGGAATTGTCTAACTTATATAATACAAGTTACACAACCTAATCAAAATTTATTTTGCACGTTTTAGGGGTTCCTCAAACAGCTGGGCTGTCATCCTTCAGAGACGCTGAAACTGAGACACAGTGAGAGACCTGTGTCACGAGCCTAAAGAGAAGGAACCGACATGCCTCCATTGGCAAGTCACACAGGCAGCCTGAGCTGCCTCTCCCCTGGGCACCCAGTGGGTAATTAACAATAGTTAACACTTCTCCCAAGAAATGCCAGGCAGGCCAGTCAGCACGTGTCCTTGTGAGCCTGGAAAAATCTGGGAGGACACACACCCTTGCAGTAACAAGAAGACTCTCTGGGGAGCTCTGATGGGGAGGGATACTTCCATGTTCTCTATTTTTAAATTTTTCACAACGGTGTATTTAATCAGGAAAAATGGGGATATTTCTATTTTCTAAAATTTGTTTGGCAATAAGGAAACAAGGGTGGTCCGTGCAGATGCAGGGGTCCCAGCAAACTGCACAGAGCTAACAGGTTAGAGCTGGGCCTATGGGGCAGAGGAGGACTCAGGAGAAGACTGTCTTTGCTGCTCTAGAGGGCTGGCAAGAGTCTGCATTTGTGACCATGAGGACCTGGGGTCTGGGGAGAGAATCACAGTGCTGATACACAGATGTAACTAAAACCACCCCTTGGAGTCCAGGATGCCAGCCAATCCAGGCCAGGTGGAGGAGGGCTCAGTGGAATCAAGGCCAACCCAGTCCCTGTGGTTTTCCTCCTCTCAGGGTGGCCCTGGGCTGGCAGTGAGGGAGCCAGCAGGATAAAGATTAGGAAGAGCATGCATGGTTGGGGCCTGGATGCCTCGCCCACGTCCACGCTCCAGGCCCGAGGCCCACCATTCTGTGACCCCAGGAACAGACCCTTGGGCTCCTATAGATGCCTCCTCTCCTCTCTTCAGCCTGGGGGCCAATAAGACAGGGGTGCTATGGGGTGGGAAGCAGGTGAGGAGAAGGGAAAGAGAAAGACAGGAAGAGGCAGCAACACAGAGAGAGAGACAAAGACAGAGACACACAGAAAGACTTAGACACACACTGAAGGACAGGGAAGAAAGTTAGATGTACATATACAGAGAAAGGTCATTAGAGAGGCAGAGAGAGGTACAAAATGAGGGAGAGAGAGACAGAGAGAAATTAAGGGCAGAACCTACATTCAACTCATTTGCTTCCTAGGAGCAGGCAAGGGGCAGGCACAGGTCAAGAGCTGGAGAGAGATAAGGGGGTCTGAACACCAACGTCACAAAGAGCAAACATTTGCTGCCACTACCTCTGCGTTTAGCACCCACTGGATGCTGCAGAGAACAAAAAGGTGCAGGTCCAAGTCCCTGCGCTAGGAAAGATTGCTACCAGGCTGAAGTGGCCTTTCCCAGGGCCAAATGGTTGACCAAAGCCCCCACAGAGCTGAGGTCACCAGGGGTGACTTGGTGAGAGGGCTGCATTTGAGCTGTCCCTTGATGGGCAGGTGGGAGGAAGAGACTCGGTTTTCAGTGGAGGTGGGAAGACACATCTGGTACAGGTAGGAGAGACTTGAATGCCCAGATAAGGAGGCTGAGGGAGCCGATCTCACCTGAGCCGAGGAGTGAGGTAGTGGAAGCCGTGTGTTAGGGAGCCTGCACCAGCCGGTGGCCAGACCTAGAGAGCAGCGGACTAAAATGGAGCAGACGCCTGCCCCATTGAGCCTCCAGCCCCGTCTCCTGGTACCCACCGTCTGGCACTACGGCCCAGGGACCCCAAACCGCTGGCCACACCAGACTGCTTCTCACCTCCATGCCTTTGCCGTCGGGGAACCTCTACCTGGAAGGCCTTCCCTTTCCAATGCCTTTCACTGCCAAATGCTAAAACCTGGTTTAAACTCTTCTTAAGGGTTTTCTCTTCCAAGAACCCTCCAGGGGCGGTAAGGTGCCCCTCTTGGCTCCTCCCTGCGTGAAAGCCAACATGAGCCCTCTCTGGGTTCAGCTGAATCAAGTCATGTTTTTGATCAAAGCCAGAAAATATAATTGGCTCAATCAGCACCTTAGCTTACCACACCCAGAATTTGCCTGTCCCCCACGGGTCACCCTCCCAGCTGGCAGGCCTCAGTATCCACCCCCTGAAGGGGGTGGCTGGGGAGGGACAGAGGGACAGGGCAGGGCACATTTGCCTAGAGGCGCTTTGGGCTGGCTGGTCACAGAGCAGTACTCGTTCTCTAGAGAGGAGCGGAGGGGCACTGGCGATGATAGACAATCGGTTGGGCATTGGACCTTCGTGGTGAGCTGGATCCCAGGAGTCCTGCTGGGGTCTAGGTCCGCCTCCTCCTTGTCCTCTAGACCCTGGGAAGAGAAGAATCTCCTGGGCCTGGACTCTGCCAGCACTGCCCAGGAAGGCGGCTGAAGCCTCACCGCTCTTGCTGCGCCACCCTCCCACGAGGCAGAGCCATGGAGAAGTTCCGCACGCTCTTCCAGCACTTTCAGTCCAGCCCGGACTCGGTCATGAATGGCGTCTGCCTGCTCCTGGCCGTGGTCACCATCAAGCTGTACTCCTCCTTCGACTTCAGTTGCCCCTGCCTGGCATGCTACAACACCCTCTACGGCCTGGGCCTGCTGCTCACACCCCCACTCGCCCTCTTCCTCTGTGGCCTCCTCGCCAACAGACAGTCCGTGGTGATGATGGAAGAGTGGCGCCGCCCTGCAGGGCACCGGAGGAAGGAACCGAGCATCATCAGGTGTGGTCCCATACCCAGAGGTCTGTGGGCATTGTCAGGTCCCCCACACCTGCGCAGCCACGGGTAGGGGCACCCCAAACACTGACCCTCCCCTGAGAGAATCATCAGGCCCCCCACACCTGCACAGGCATTGCCAGGGGCACCCCCAAACCCTGACCCACCCATGGGCATTGTCAGGCTCCTCACTCACCCCCATAAGCATGCTTGGGTGTGCCCTCTCCTTTCCCCAACTAAGGCATCATCAATCAGCTTGGGAAACCCATTTGCCATTTCCATTCTGGAAAGATATTTCTGTTCCTGTCATTTGTCACTTTCTGTGGCCAGTGCTAGAGACACATGATGGATACGGGATTTCCAAGAACTACCCAGGTCACATCTGTCATGCTAGCCAGGATTGTACCCCAGCACACTCATGAAGGGCCATCCCATGACAGCACAGAGGGTTTTGCATGTAGTGAGAGACATGAGCGGTGTTAAGGGCTGCATGGCTCTCCCATAAGCGCCCCCGGGCAGCTCGTACCGCTGTGTCCTCGGCCTCCCACCTGGTGGGTGCCCTCTACCAAAAACAGTTGATGAAGTTTTGCAATTCAAATTGCTCCCCGGCCAACACTGCACACCGACTCGGTGCCAAGCTCTGTGCCCAGTGCTGTGTGTGCCCAGCCTCTGAATCCTCACCACAGCTTTGGGTCTGCTCCTGTATGAGACCCATTTTTAAGGATGAGAGACCTGAGGCACAGAGAAGTTAAGTAACTTCTGCTGCCCTTAGCGTTTTGGACAAAATGTCTAAATACTCTAGACCTGTGGGCAGTGCCAGAAGGGGCTTGGTGGGTTTGCCCTCTCATGATCTCCTCTTCCATCCTGTGCTCTGACATGGACAATGGAGGTGTCCTCAAGGGTATGTAGGTAACTTCATGACAAGTCCTCAGTTCCACCTTCTAACCACATTATCCCCATAGAAAAAGCTGGAGCCGCCCCTGCCTACAGTTACTGCTGGGTCCGCCACATGCTTGTCCACACATGCGCGTGTGGGCGTGCACCCCCCCCCCCACACACAGCATGCATCATTTTATGTTTATATACAGTACAAGTTAGAAACATCCGCATCCTGTGCACAAGCAGCCGCTGTTTTGTGTTCTTTGGGGGCTCTGTGCTCCCTGTCATCCAACCACACAGGGAAGGTCACATGCACTGGGTGTGCCCTTGACTATTTTCTTTGGGACCCAGTGGATTCAGCTCCATGGAGCATCTGTCCTGTGACCAACACCCAGTATAGGTCATGAGAGGGGTGTAGCAGGTCAGAAGAGGCCCTTGGAGACAGTCAGAGCTGGGCTCCCTGGATGCTGGAAGAGGTGTTTGAGGTGCTACGTCTGGAGGGTTATTGGGCTGGTGGTTGGGCAGATAAAATATAATATGCTCACTTTGTTAAAGATGGTGCTGCCCACATGGAAGCCTGTCACCCAGGTGATATTATTTGCCTTTATGCTTGGGATGGGGGTAGGGGAAAGGCTGTAATGTAAGCAGGCCAGGTTATTATAGCCTAAGGCTTGGTTTTAAGAGTAAGCTATTCCCCACACCCTTGCCTGATTGGATGATGTGGAGTGGTGCGCTCTCCTGAGGAATCCCATTATGCCTCAGATGGGTGACTTTGTATCAGAGACTTCCTTGTCTGTATAATTGGATTAAAGGTTTTGAATCTATGCTATAAAGTGGGGCAGACCAGGAGCTTGCTCTCTTGATTCCTGGGTTCCTGAAGTATTAGAGAGGAGAGCAGATTAAGGCCACGTGGAGGCCAGGAGAAGCAGCTAAGATGGTAGAGTGCTGAGAGAGAAGCCAGTTTGTGCAGAGTTTGTGTAGAGAGGAGATGGGAAACAGAGGTGAATAAGTCTGGTGAGCTAGAAACTTTTGATTCTAGGAAACTCGGATAAGTCAGTAGCTTTGTGAGCACTGAATGAGTGGGTTTTGGAGCCCAGTGTGTGTTTTTGCTTGCCCGCCGGGTGCAAGCTAGAATTAAAGCTGATGGCTCACCAGTTCTTGGCTCCTGTGTTTCATTACTGACTGTTCGAATCTAATGCGAACCTGCACTGGCCAGGTGGCTGTGATGGTGGCCATGACTATTGGATTTACAGCTGGGTTGTCTTAGTTTGGGCTCCCCTCCAAAGCAGGCCCTGGGCAGAATGTGACAATGAGCAGGTAACTGGGGTACAGTCCTTGTGATGACCCTCTGAGAGGTTGGGTAGGACATACCTCAGAAATGCTCCACTGAGTGTCTAGGACAGGGGTCTCCAAACTTTTTACACAGGGGGCCAGTTCACTGTCCCTCAGACCGTTGGAGGGCTGCCACATACAGTACTTCATACAATGACCACCAATGAAAGAGGTGCCCCTTCCGGAAGTGCAGTGGGGGCCGGATAAATGGCCTCAGGTGGCCGCAATTTGGCCCGCGGGCCATAGTTTGGGGACCTCTGGTCTAGGAAGATGGGGCATTTATCCACCAGGCCCATCCCTCTTGGCTTGAAGGGTGACTTGAGGTTAACTTTCCATCACTTGTAGCCTAGCCCTCAGGCAGAGCCACGCAAGCCATTGAGGTGGTTGGGGTCCCAGGCCCTCAGGCCTCCACATGAATAAGGATTATCTGCCATTGCTGTAGATGCCTCTTGGTAGGCAGGGCATCCGCAGAGTCTACTACAAGGCCTAAAGCTGGAAGAACACCAGCTCACCTGTGTAGCAGTCCGGGGACTCCCAGAGTCCCCAGCCCTCCTTCCTCCTTGCTCAGTGCTGCTGGTAGCCCGACAGTGGAAGCTGCAGCCGTTCCTTTCATGTAACTACAATTACTATGTCCCAGCCTGCCTGGGAAGTCCATCCTTGTATCTCTCTGTAGCCTTCCTTCTTCAGCTGAATTCCAGCCTCCCTTTGTGGTCCCCCTTTCCTCTGCTCCCAGGTATATGTGCTCCTCTGTGCTGCAGAGAGCACTGGCTGCCCCTCTTGTCTGGGTCCTGCTGGCCCTCCTTGATGGGAAGTGCTTCGTGTGTGCCTTCAGCAGCTCCGTGGACCCTGAGAAGTTTCTGGACTTTGCCAACATGACCTCCAGCCAGGTTCAGCTCTTCCTGGCCAAGGTGCCCTGTAAGGAGGATGAGCTGGTCAGAAACAGCCCTGCTCGGAAGGCAGTGTCTCGGTACCTGCGGTGCCTGTCACAGGTAATTTGGAAGGTCCTCTGCCAACCCTCCCATATATCCCGCTTGAGTTCTGTGGGGTGAGAAGGTACAGATGACTTCCTGTGTACTCTCCCCACTTCTGGAGACACAACCAAGGAGCAGGTGGTCCCAGGGGAATCAGGAGCATGATTCATGTGCAGGACAGTGTTGGGCCTTGGGAAGCGGGTACTTGGTCACTAATGCTTTTGCCCCGGACAGAGACCAGGTACCCATATCCTCCGGGAGTCAGTTAGGTCCACCCTCAGGAGACTGGACGGCAGGAAAGCACTGGTGATAGATGGCTCTGTCCACCCCATACACACATTTACCCCACACCCCAGAAATAATGCTAATTACCTTTTGTTGAGCACTTATGTGTCGGGCACTGTGTTAAGCATTTCATATGTATTATTTCATTTAATTCTCAGAACAGCCCTATAAAATGGACACAATCATTATCATCCCATTTCCCAGATGAGGAAATGGAGGCTCAGAGTTTAATTCACTAGGCCAGAGTCACACAGTTTGGAAGAGGCAGGGCAGAGATTTGAATACACATGTTATAACTTCTGACTATGTTGACCACCTCCCTACAATGTAGGTTCTCCCCAGACGGCTGGCTCCCTGTAGGAGATCATTATCCTGGGAGCAAACTGCAGCCCCATTCCCAGCCCAGGCCCTAGATTCCAACACCACCACTCCCAGAGCCCCAGGCTGAGCTGTGTCTTCCGAAAGGTATTCATATGAACCCAGTTGTGCAGAGTACCATTCGGGCTACAGAGAACAAAAACATGTCCCCAGCCTTTTGAGGACCTAAGACCCGTGGTACAGTGTAGAGAGAACCAGAGCTCAGGACACACTTGATTCTAGTTCAGACTGTGACCTTGGCCATGTCACTCTCCCTCTGGGCCTCAGTTTCTCTGCAAAATGAAGGGAAGTTTGGTCTCCTTTACCCTGATGGTCCCCGCACCTTAAACACTCTAGGTTTCTCATTGGAACGAGTGCGGAATTTTCCATCAGACCAGGGTTTGAGTCCTGACTCGGCTGTAACTTTATCAGGCACTTTAAATGCTCCCCAAGTGTAACATTCTCATTCACACAAGTATTTTGAATTGGTAAGCGGGGAGGATTCTGTGAGAGGCCAAATGAGAGATTGTAAATCCCATCTACAAATGATAAGGATTCAAATATGTCTGTTTGAGTCAGAGGGGTGACTTCTCTGTTCCAGGTCCCCACAGTGCTCCAGTCTTCAGCGAGACCTTGAAGAGACTGTAGCTGTGGATGGGCAGAGAGGAGGGAAACAGGAGCAGGCAGGGGTGGGCTCCAGCCCTAGAGAGCTACTTCCAGTTGTTTCCCACTCTTGGCCTGGAGCACTGTTCCCTGTTCATAGCCTATGCAACTGTTACACATCCTTCAGGTCTCAGCTTAAACCTTACTGTTCCCTGAGCCCTCAAGTTCAGGTTAGGTAAATCCCCATGACTCCCTTCAATATGGAACATAGCCAGTCATTGCCTAGTGTTTTCTCCACTTACGTGTGAACTCTATGAGAGAAAAGACTGGGTCCCCAGTGCCTCCCCCAAAATATAGGATAGATGGATGTATAGATGGGGTAGATAAATATATGTGGGGATCGATGGAGGACTGAATAAACAATGAAAGAATGATGCATGGGAGTGTAGGAAGGAAAAACTTTACCTCTTTCCATCTTAGGTTTTCAGCTGAGATGCTAACAACAATAAAATAATTAACAAAAGGTGAACAGTTTGTTAACGCATGCAGTGCACATCACATGGGAGAAACCTAAATCAAAGAGGTGGCTTAGAATTCTGGTTTATACAGCATCTTCAACAAAAAGCAGTACCTTTGTAGAAAAATGACAGGACAAAGGAAAGCAGTTTTAGGCTTCTAGCAGCAGAAACTGTGGTCAGGTCAACCCGTGAAAGGAAACCTGGAGCCTCTCACTCCTGACTGATAGAGTAAGGTTCGCACATTTCCCTGGTGATGTCTTGGCAGGATAAAAGTCTGTCTCCAGTAAAAGGAGAATGTATATACTACTCACAAAAATTAGGGGATATTTCAAAATGAATGTAAACGTGCAGATACTCCAGTACTTTCAGCCTTTTGTATAGTGCATTTTCACCAATGAAATAAAAGTTGGTTTTGCATTCATTTGCATAATTGGACAACTTTCTTTGACTTGTCGTTTGCTTTACTGATGTTCTTGTTTAATAAAAAAAATCAAATGCTTTTTTTTTATCGCTTCATATTCATTTTGAAATGTCCTTTAATTTTTGTGAGAAGTATATCTTGCGTTTAGGCAAAAAAGAGGAAGGTAGAGAATTTTTCCAAAGTTGGATGCTTCTTAATTGTCTTCAGCTCAAAATAGTTTTATGTCAAAGAGGCATACTTTGGGGAGATATATTCTGGTTTCCAGAAAGAAAGTTGAGAGGATGAATGGTGGGTGCATGAATGGTTGGATAAATAGACTGATGGAAGTATGAGAGTATCAGAACATGAATGGATGGGAGGATAGATGGCTGTCTAAGAGACTGGATATGGACAGATGGAAAGATGGTTGGGAGCATCTCTGGATAGGAAGATGATAGATATCTAGTCAGATGATAGGATGGATAACTGGATGGATGGGTGGAGAGATAGCCGGTTAGATGAATGGATGCAAAGATGAGAGAAGGCATGAAAGCGAGGATAGATGGAGGTGGTTGGTAGGATGGATGACTACATGGGAAGGATGGGAGGGATTCATAAAGGGAGAGAATCTGGAACACCCTTGCCAGGCGCACAGCACCGTGCCCCGCTCACACCCAATCTTGTCACACACACCCCCCAAGGCCATCGGCTGGAGTATCACCCTGCTGCTGATCGTTCTGACCTTCCTGGCCCGCTGCCTAAGGCCCTGCTTCGACCAGACCGTCTTCCTGCAGCGTAGATACTGGGGCAACTATGTGGACCTGGAGCAGAAGCTCTTCGATGAGACGTGCTGTGAGCACGCGCACCGCTGCGTGCTGCACTTCTTCGCCAGCATGCAGAGCGGGTTGCAGGCGTGGGGGTTGCAACGGGACGCGGCAGGCAGGGGAGCCAAGCCCCCAGAGATGCCTGAGCCCCCCCGAGGGTCTGGACGGAAATGGGAAGACCCACCTGTGCGCAGTCTCCAGCAGGGAGCAAGTGGATCATCTCCTGAGCACCTGGTACTCCAGCAAACTGCCACTCGACCTCGTTGCATCCCCTGCGCTCGGGGGTGGCCTCAGTCACCGTGCCCCAACAGTGCCCCCCCCAACCTGGTACCAGGCTGTCCCAGAACATTGAGGTGTAGGACCCCCTACAGTGTTCCCACCTGAAGTGTCAGTGCTGACACTGGGTGGAGGGCTTTGCAGGCTGTGGGAACCCCAGTGCAAGGCAACCTAACCCTTGTTGACCTCCCTCCCCAAAATAGCCCCATCTCTGACCTAGTTTCTGGGTGTGGCCACCCCTGGTGCTCTGAAGCAGTGTTGTGCAAACCTGAATGCACTCACTCACTCATCATTCAGCTGGGCTTTGGTGAAATGCAAATTCTGACTCTGCACGTCCAGGACTGGGGCCAAGACTGCATTTCTAACAGGCTCCCAGGTGACACTGCTGATCCTGGTCCATGGACCAAACTTTGAGTAGCAAGAGTCTAAGTAGATCTGCTGTGGGTTCTGGGTCCCCTATGTCCAGATTCTAAATAATAATAACAACAGCAGCAAAACGTTTATGTGGTGCTTACTATGTGCCAGGCATTGTTCTGACTTTTTTAGATATATTAACTTTTTCTCCCCATAATAACCTAATTCAGTGTGATGATTATTCACCCCGTTTTTTAGAAGAGAAAACTGAGGTTTTAAGAGGTATAGTTGCTCCAGGGCACCCATGTAAGAGCTGAAATCTGATTGCAGGAGGTCTGGCTCCAGAGCTTGTTAGGACCTGCTATACTAAGCCCTCCAGGTAGTTTCTTTTGTGTATTTGTTTTCAATTCTCTGGTTGGGTTTCCTGCTGCTTCCTCCAGGGTTCTCTGAGGAAGCTCTAGCAAGCTCTGCTTGTTGAGTTCCTCTTAAAAGTGATAGTTAGTACCTCTTGCTGGCTACTGCACATAAATAGCTTTATATTTTCCTGTTGAGGGGATTTTTTTCTGTTTTTAAATGTCAAGAGGGCTGACCCTTCCAGCTCCCAACTTCCCAAGTCCCACGAATTCTGTTCCTGGCATACAAGGCTGAGCAGCCCTGCCTGGTATAGCTCCTTTCTCTGCCCAGCTGTTCTGCCCAACTTCAGTAAGCAGACACTTCCTCCCTCACCTCTGCGCTCACCACCTTCCACACCTTCCACACCACTTGCGGCCTGATGCATGAGTTCAGCGTCTCTTTGTAAGGCTGCCTCCTTCCCCAGATATTTCCTGGGGTATCTACCTGTCCGGTAGTACCCCCGGGGTAAGGGCTGGAGAGTCCCTCATGTCTTTAGCATTTCTGCAATTACTGACCTTTAGTACACACATCCTGTCCGAAGCCATTATAGAAATTCCTCAACCATTAACGTCCCCGGTTGCGCAAACCACCTGCAGGCCGAAACTGCAGTAGAAAATTCCCTTCCCCAGCCAGCCTGAAGGGGTATAAGAATCTCAAGTTCCACCAGTTAGGCGCGGCTTCTCTGGCTCATTTCTCTCCAAGTCACTGAACCCGCCCGAAGGTTCCAATAAAGTTGGACTTTTTAGCTATTTGGTACTTTGTCTCATTTCATGCGGGTCGGACCTTACACTACCCACAGCCCTCAGCAAGAAGCTCGCACCCTGGTGAGGCTTTCCCCTGATGTATAAGGACCATATCGCACCCTGGTGAGGCTTTCCCCTGGTGTATAAGGACCATATCTACAAATCAGGATGGGGGCAGACCTAGATATCTCCAGGCTGAGCAAGATGATTCGGTAAGATCCAATGTTTAGCCTGACCAGGCGGTGGAACAGTGGATAGAGCGTTGGACTGGAATGCGGAAGACCCAGGTTCAAGACCCCGAGCTCGCCAGCTTGAGCGCGGGCCCATCTGGCTTGAGCAAAAGCTCGTCATCTTGGACCCAAGGTTGCTGGCTCCAGCAAGGGGTTGCTCGGTCTACTGAAGGCCCACGGTCAAGGCACATGTGAGAAAGCAATCAATGAACAACTAAGGTGTTGCGACAGCAACGAAAAACTAATGATTGATATTTCTCACCTCTCTCTCTCTATCTATCCCTCTCTCTGACTCTCTCTCTGTCTCTGTAAAAAAAAAAAAAAAAAAAAAAAAAAAAAAAAGATTCAATGTTTAAGAAACTCTTGGCTAAGTGTGGATGTGGAATCTGGCTATGGGATGAAAACCCTTGAAACAGCAGGGTTAAATCTTACTCAGAACAAAATAAAACAAAAAACTATCAGTATCTGGAGGCCCTGACAGGAAGGGTTGGGGCAGATCTATCCTGTGAGCTTCTCTGGGCCACTGCTCCTCCCTAGTGACTCACCACACACACACACACAGACCACACACATTCACACAAATAGTATAGACCCATGCTTTTCTGGTCCTCAGGGCCTAGGGGCAGTCCAGGGACCCTGAGATGTCCCCCCAGGAGCCCAGCCCCCTCTCTCTCTGGCTAGTCATATCTGCTGTCCTGAGCTCTTGCCTCTGGGACGTTGTAGGACCAAACAATCCCTGCAGCTCAGCCTCCCTCACCTACCCTGCTGTGGTCAGACCATGCAAATACAGTATCAGCAATAGCATTGGGGTGGGGCAAGATTTAGGTAAAGTGTTAGCAGGGATTGGGTGGGGAGGAAGAGGGAGGAGTTTGGAGATAGCCCAGTTAGCACGGGTGAGATCCCAGCCTGGGGAAAGGAGGCTCAAGGCTGCAAGGATGCAGCATCTGGACCGTAAAAAGCCACTGACTCATCAATACTCTCGCCTTCTCGTACTGAGCATTTATAGAGCACCTACTTCACAGTCAACCCCGCACCAGGAGTAGGGAAGAGAGAATATGCAGATGATGAAACCTGCCATCAAGGAGCTTGCTGTCTAATAGATAGTGATGGGTTCAGAAATCATTATAATCCAAAGTAAACACTGTAGGTGATATAATAGAGGCAAGCCATGTGACATGGGGAATTAGCATGGAGAATAATGGCTCCAGGTGGGAGATTAGAGAAGGCTTTATTTGAGTGGGTCTTGACAGATGGAGAGCAGGTTTTGACAAATAGAGAAAGACACAGGGGTGGGGCAGAGCACCTCAAAGGAGGAAACAGCAAGAACAAAGGCAAAGAGTTGGAAAAGGGGCAGCATATGTTTCATTTATTTATTCAACAAATTTATTTATTATTTACTTATTAGTGAGAGGAGGGAAGGCAGAGAGACTGACTCCCACATATGCCCGATCCGGATCCACCTGGAAAGCCCACTATGGGGCGATGCTCTGCCCATCTGGGGCCTTTGCTCTGTTGCTTAGCAACTGGAGCCATTTTTAGTGCCTGAGGCAGAGGCCTCAGAGCCAGAGGCTAGCTCACTCAAACCAATTGAGCCATAGCTGCAGAAGGGGAAGAGAAAGAGCAAGAGAGAGAGAGAGAGAGAGAGAGAGAGAGAAGGGGGAGGGGTGGAGAAGCAGATGGGCGCTTCTCCTGTGTGCCCTGACTGACTGGGCATCAAACCCGGGACTTTCACACTCCAGGCCGATGCTCTACCGCTGAGCCAACTAGCCAGGTCATCCTCACCTCTTTTTAAATCCCTTGACCAATGTTTTGCCTGGTGTGTAACATGGTCCCCACTGATGTTCTCAAAAAATTAAGTAAGATGCTAGACAGATGCGTTAAATAATATTCAAAGAAAAAAATGTTCATTTTCAGTATCTTTGGGCCATTGTACTATGTAAAGGATAATGTCATAGTTTGGTTTAAATGTCTTTAGCTGTATTAACATCTCTTTTGAAGAAGAAAAAATAAAAGACACAGAAGTCAGCTTGAAAGTGTCCCCACAATGAAAACTGGAACAATTCCAAAGAAAAGTAAACTGTGATAGCCCATAACCTAAAGATAGAATTGTAAAGCAATACCACATCAATAACTATGGGAGAAAAAAACCCCACAACTTTACAGAAGTATGCCAACAAATAAATATAGAATGAGGAATATAATAGAATTAGAAAGATCATTTAGCAGTCATCACAGTAGTAACTATTTGGGGCAAGAAATCCTCAAAGGACACTATAGATAACTGGTGAGTGAAAGTATGAGGAGAAACAGGATATTTAGATAGTCTCAAAGGGTTTCCCACAGAGTATTAATTATGAGGGGGAAATGATACCGTTACAGTGGCAGACACCACTGTCAACAATGAAAGTGCACATTATCAGCATTAGGACAAACAGACACCATCAGCATCCTGATAGGAGGCGCTAGGAAGGAAACAAAATCACTTCTGCACCAAAATGCAAATCTTAAACTCATTACAAGAGAACATCAAACAGACCCAAACTAAGGGGCATGCTACAGAATGTTTGCTCCATATTTTTGAAAAATGTCAATGACACAAAGGATGCAGAATGGCTGAGGAAACGGTTCAGACAGAGAGACTGGAGACAGAATGCATACTCTTGGACTTGGCCCAGGAGCCAGAAAAAAAAATGCTATCAAGGAAATTGTTGGAATAACAATTATATGTGAATGTGAGCTGTATGTTAGAGAACTGTCATGTATTAATAGGAAGTTTCCTAAATCTAATAATTGCCATAACTATAAAGAAAATGTCCTTATTTTTAGCATATAGATGCTGCCATATTTAGGGGCAAATGGACATGGTATCTAAAATGTATATTAAAGAGAGAGAAAGAATAAGAGAGAGGGAGAGAGAGAGAGCTCTAATGTGGCAATGGGTTAACAACTGGTGAACTTGGGCGATGGTTAAATAAGAATTCTTTGCAACATTCTTGAAACTCTTTTGTCAGTTTTTCCCCATTGATTGGAGAGAGAGAGAGAGGAGAGTTAGGAAGAGAAAGAGAGAGAGAGAGAAGCATTAACTAATTGTTTCACTTAGTTCTTCTATTTACTGTAGTTGTGTACTCATTGATTGCTTTTCATATATGACCTGCTGAGGGGTTGAACCTGTGAACTCTGGCACACTGGGTTGACTCGTTGTCCACTGAGCCACCAGGTCAGGGCTGTCAAAATAAAAGGTTACCCTGGCTAGTTGGCTCAGTGGTAGAGCATCGGCCCAGTGTGTGGAAGTCCAGAGTTTGATTCCTGGTCAGGGCACACAGGAGAAGCAACCATCTGCTTCTCCACCTCCTCTTTCCCCTCTCTCCTCTCTCTTTCTCTTTTTCTCCCACAGCCATGGCTCAATATGAGCAAATTGGCCCAGGCACTGAAGATGGCTCCGTGGCCTTGCCTCAAGCACTAAAATAGCTCATTGCTGAGCAACACAGCAGCAGCCCTAGATGGGCAGAGCATCCCCCTTAGGGAGCTTGCTGAGTGGATCCGGTCAGGGCGCATGAGGGAGTCTGTCTCTGACTCCCTGCCTCTCACTTAATAATAAAAAATATAAGGTTATATCATCTGCCCAAAATATTACATCTGGCATTGAATATCTCCTTAGTCTCCTCCTCCATTGCTGTTTTCACCGACCCTATATTCCAAATTTCTCAAAATAATATCTATGATAATAATAAAATGGATTTTAAGGCATCTGTGATAGTATTTCTGGGTCAGAGTAACATTTGGATAGGTGGATGTCACTTAAATAGATTGACGGCCCTAATGTGGGTGGGTCTTACCTTAGCTGTTGAAGGTATAAACAGATTCCACAGCTAAGAAAGCATTCTTTCTGCTTGTTTATCTTTGAACTGGGATGTCAGTCTTCTCCTGCCTTGGAACTTGGACTTGGAGCTTACATCATTGGCTCTCCAGGGTCTGAATTTCTCAGCCTCCATTGTGTGGACCAATTCTTTAGAATAAGTTGATTTCCTACTGGTTCTTATTTTTTTTCCAGGAGAACCCCAACAAATCCAGCATCTTTCTCTTTGTCCTAGTTACCCCACATGTATGCTGTCAGCGGTACGTCAGTGTGGAGGTTCCAGAGATGGGCGTCTTGGTTTCCTGGTAGAGTTGCCCAGAACTTTTCTCTGCCAGCGCCTGTTGGCCTTCTCTTTGACTTGGGTATGATATGTGTGAAACAAAAAGTCAACAGTGAAACTAAGTGGCTACCTTGGCATCAAGGATTTCATCCCAGCACCCAGAAAGCAATCTTGTTGGCAACTTGTTCACCATAGAGCTCATTGCAACAATCAATCCCCATGAGTGGGTAGATTTTGTACGTTGAGAAGGTTTCCGGAGTCATTCACGTAGTAAATAGCCCACTGTGGGCATCATTTGGAACAGTTCCTTGGGCATTGCATTTTTTTTTTAGAACATATAATGTATGTTTTAAAATTTTTTCTTTTTACAGGGACAGAGAGAGAGTCAGAGAGAGGGATAGATAGGGACAGACAGACAGGAACAGAGAGAAATGAGAAGCATCAATCATTAGTTTTTTGTTGCCGTTGCGACACCATAGTTGTTCATTAATTGCTTTCTCTTTCACATGTGCCTTGACCGCGGGCCTTCAGCAGACCGAGCCACCCCTTGCTGGAGCCAGCGACCTTGGGTCCAAGCTGGAGAGCTTTTACTCAAGCCAGATGGGCCCGCGCTCAAGCTGGCGACCTCAGGGTCTCGAACCTGGGTTTTCCGCATCCCAGTCCGTTGCTCTATCCACTGCACCACCACCTGGTCAGGCTGTTTTTAATTTTAAGATATTGCTTCTTGGCCTTTGGGCTAAGATCAAGTGCAATTTTAAGATGTGTTCATTTTTTAAACTCATTTTACTCATTTATTCCTATTGAATTCATTCCCCCCCCCTACTCATTATGACTTCTCAGGAATGGGGTTGCCTCTTACAATCAATGACATGTCATAGTTTAATTGGCCATATGTTATTGTTATTAACAATGTATACAATGATGATGCCTCTGCCTTGGGCAGCATCTTTCATTTGAGAAAGTATGGTACTTTATTCACAGGGAAGAAAATTTGAAATTCGAAAAGCACGTACTTATGAAAAGATACTATCACTAATCATCAGGGAAATGCAAACTAAAACCACAGTGAGGCCTGACCTGCGGTGATACAGTGGATAAAAACCACCACTTTTATCCACTGTATCACCCTAGTTTGAAACTCCAGGCTTGCTGGGTCAAGGCACATACAAGTTGGCTCAGTGGTAGAGTGTCAGCCAGGAGTGTGGATGTCCCTAGTTCAATTCCTGGTCAGGGCACACAGGAGAAGTGCCCATCTACTTCTTCACCCCTCCTCCTTCTCTCTCTCTTCCCCTCCTGCAACCATGGCTTGATTGGAGTGAGTTGGCTCCAGATGCTGAGGATGGTTCCATGGCCTCTGCCTCGGGTGCTTAGAAGAACTCAGTTGCTGAGCAACAGAGCAACACCCCAGATGGGCAGAGCATTGCCCCTAATGGGCTCGCCAGTCCTGGTTGGAGTGCATGCGGGAGTCTTTCTCTGCCTCCCCTCCTCTCACTGAATAATAATAATAATAAGGGCACATACAAGAAGCAAGTACTACAAGTTGATGCTTCCCACTCTTCACCCCCTTTCTCTCTCTCTCTCTAAAATCAATAAATAAAATCTTTAAAAAGAACACAATGAGCCTGACCTGTGGTGGCGCAGTGGATAAAGCGTCGACCTGGGAACACTGAGGTCGCCAGTTCAAAACCCTGCACTGGTCTGGTCAAGGCACATATGGGAGTTGATGCTTCCAGCTCCTCCCCCCTTTCTCTCTTTCTCTCTCTCTCTCTCTCTCTCTCTCTCTCTCTCTCTCTCTCTCTCTGTGTCTCCTCTCTAAAATGAATAAAATAAAAAAAAAAGTAAATAAAAAAAGAACACAATGAGATGCCACCTCACACCCATCAGAATAGCTATCATTAATAAATCAACAAATAGCAAGCGTTGGTAACAGTGGTATGGGGGAGGGGGTAAGGGGGTCTATCATGCCCTGGGCACCACTCACAGAGGAGCACCAAATGGTCTCCAAGACAAACAAGAAAAGCATACTACACCCTCAGGGGGGCGCCAATAAAGTGTCATGCCCCTGGTGCCAGTTATGTTTGCTAAGCCACTGATTGGCAAGAATGTGGGGAAAAGGGAACCGTCGCTCAATGTTGATGGGATGGCAAAGGGTGTAGCCACTGTGGAAAACAGTATGAAATTTCCTCAAAAAAATTAAAAATTAAGCCTGACCTGTGATGGTGCAGTGGATAAAGCGTCGACCTGGGAACACTGAGGTCGCCAGTTCAAAACCCTGCACTGGTTTGGTCAAGGCACATATGGGAGTTGATGCTTCTAGCTCCTCCCCCCTTTCTCTTTCTCTCTCTCTCTCTCTCTCTGTGTCTCCTCTCTAAAAAATGAATAAATAAAAAGAAAAAAAATTAAAAATTAAAAATAGAGCTGCCATATAATCCAGCTATTTTGCTTCTGGGTATTTATCTGAAGAAAATGAAAACACAAATTCAAAAAAAAATTTGCAAAAAGAAACCCCAAAACAAAATGATATCTGTACGCCCATGTTAATTGCAGAGTCCCAATGTAATAATTGGAGAAGATGAGAATCAAACTTAGACAGTTGGGTTCAAGGTATATTTTTAACCACCATGCAATGCTATCTTCGCATTCAGCGGAACATAGAAAGTTGTAGAGCCTGACCAGGTGGTGGCGCAGTGGATAGAGTGTCGAACTGGAACGCGGAGGACCCAGGTTTGAAACCCCGAGGTCACTGGTTTGAGCCCAAGGTTGCTGGCTTGAGCAAGGGGTCACTTGCTCTGCTGTAGCCCCCTGGACAAAGCACATATGAGAAAGCAATCAACGAACAACCAAGGTGTCACAATAATGAATTGATGCTTCTCATCTCTCTCCCTTCCTGTCTCTCCCTATCTGTCTCTGTCTCTGTCAAAAAGAAAGAAAGGAAGGAAGGAAGGAAGGAAGGAAGGAAGGAAGGAAGGAAGGAAGGAAGAAAGAAAGAAAGAAAGAAAGAAAGAAAGAAAGAAAGAAAGAAAGAAAGAAAGAAAGAAAGAAAGGAAGAAAGAAAGAAAGTTGTAGAGGCCCTGGTCGGGCAGTTCCATGGATTGAGTGTTGTTCCTGCATGCCGAGGTCACGAGTTTGATTCCTCGTCAAGGCACATATGAGAAGCAATCAATGAGCGTACAACAAAAGCAGTGGTTCTTAACCTGGGTTCTATCGAGCCCTAGGGGTTCGATGAGTCGGTCTCAGCGGTTCAGAGAAGCCTCTGCCGGGAGGCCAGAATTAAGTAATACCGTAATTTGTTGTGAGTTCATGCACTTTGTTGGTTTTGTTCTTTGAGCAAGGTGATGTTCATGCACGGCTCATTTTGTGCACCAGTAAAAAAAACATATACCTATGTCTTGAATTTGGAAAAGAAAATCATATTTTATTTATCACTAAAGAAGGGTTTGGTGAATGCGCATATGAAACTGGTGGGTTCAGTACCTCAAAAAAGGTTAAGAACCTTTGAACTAAGGGAACAACCAAGTGGAACAATGACTTGATGCATCTCTCTCTCTTCCTCTCTAAAATCATGGAAACATTTTTTAAAAGAAAGTTGTAGAAAATTGCCCAGGTCCAGCCCCAGGGGGAATCCAGGGGCCCCACAGGAAGAGACAGCATCAGCACAAAACGAGTGAAAGAGCCGAATTCTTTTCAGCTCATCTGCCAGGCATCTCTGCCATTGGCTAGTATAGCTTTATTTTTATACACTAAGTTATAATTACATGGTATGCAGAATATATTGAAATTATAATTACATGGTATACGGAATACATTTATTAACAGTTGTTTTTTGCTTTAATTTGGGTAAATATTCCAGGAAAAGGTTAGTATATTTTTTAAAACTCTGAATCAGATGATAAGCTATTAAGCACAGTTATACAATAACTTGAGCAGCAGTAACAACAGTATTGGCGCAAGCTTCTAAAAAGACCCTCTTGATTCTATCTTACTTAGCAACCTATTGTTTAGTAAAAATTACGTTTGTTTACTATTTTCATCTATTAGAAATCCCAACTATTACTCCCAGAATGTTTCACTACCTGAAGGCTAGGTATGTGAGAGGCTATGTGAGAGGAACGGAAAGTCTTCTATAATGAGTAAAGGACTAGGGGAGGGAGGAGGTGGTTAAGTAATGGATTGGGTAAAGGCTGAAATGTGCTATTGTGTTTAGTCTCTGAATTCTACCTATTCATAAGTCACAATCTATATTTTCCTAATATGATTTTTAGGAGGGAGATTTTCTACAAATCTAGCCCCTTAAGGGGGATATCATAGCCAGCCTCCTATGTCTACGGGCCCAGGCAAAGTTGTTTATAGGCTTTTCTGTGGAATTCACACCCTCTTGTCTCATTTCCAGAGAAGTTACAGCAAATCTGCAGGGAAAGCACAGTGCTGTTGTCCCTGTGCCATAAATGCTAGCACACACACCCAGAAAAGGTGGGATAAAAATACAAAATTAATTCAAAAAGTTAAAGGGGGAAGTATTGTTGTGCCTCTTCTTTGCTGTGACTATGTCAACCAGCAGCTGTTGATCGGCTCCCGACAGAAGATACGTGTAAAAATTACTATCATGTAAAACAAAAGGAGGGTGGAGGGGAAGCTGGCAATGAGATATACTGTAATTAGAATTGAAGTAATTAGTTGTAACAGGAGCAACCTCAAAGAGGTTGGGACAAGGAAGGTTGAATTTTCACTGCACAATATTTCAAGATGATCATATTCACAAAATTAAAGTGCAATGACCATTTAAAGTATACTACTATTTAAAAAGAAAAAACAAACAAAAAACAAAAAACCCCAAAACCCTGGCCAGATAGTTCAGTTGGTTAGAGCATCCCCTACAGTAAGGTTTTGGGTTCGATCTCCATTCAGGGCACATGCAAAAATCAACCAATAAATGCATAAATGAGTGGAACAATGCATTGATATTTCTCTTTCTCTCTTTCTGTCTCTCTCAAATCAATAAATAGACATTTAAAAACTAAAAAGGGAAAAAATGCCTGACCTGTGGTGGCGCAGTGGATCAAGCATCAACCTGGAACGCTGAGGTCGTTGGTTCAAAACCCTGGCTTGCCTGGTCAAGGCACATGTGGGAGTTGATGCTTCCTGCTCCTTCCCCCCTTCTCTCTCTCTCTTCTCTAAAATGAATAAATAAATAAATAAATAAAATAATTAAAACATATAAAATAAAAAGGGAAAAGATTTAAAAACAAACAAAAACAGAAAATTAAAAATAATAAAATGAAAAAAAATCAAAGTGGAGAGATGTATTAGTGACTTTGTCTTCCTGGAACATTTCCTTTTCTGCCATCCTATTATAGATTTATTTTCTTAGGATTTGTGCCGCTGCATTCTAAGATGAAAGAAGCATCATTAAAAGGGACACTTACTTCATCCTTGTGGTGTCCATGGGACACAGCCTGGAGTTTAAAATAGGTAGATAATCTGTATATAATTAGTACAATGATCTACATTCACCATCAATTTAATAAAATATGTTCCTGGGATAAGTCAATAGTTTAATGACTGAGTGGATCAGTGGGAGAGCAGCTAGGGTTTTACAGTACTGGCTCTTTTGGGTGATCTGGGGGGGGGGGTTCTAACAGAGGCAGCAGAGACCCTTTCCCTCACAGATCCCCTTTCTGCAAAGACCCCTGTCCAGGGCCCAGGGTGCATTTTAATTGCACAAAAGTCGTGAGCACAATGCTAACGGGCACCCCGGCTCTACTGTGTCCCCAACCCCCACGGGCGACTTGGGGGAGGTTTTCAGCTTCAGGATCTGTCAGCGGGCGACATCCGTTTCTATGGAAACCGCAGCCAGCCAGAGAAAGGGAGGGGAAGGGACGGCAAAAAGCCTGGAATTTTTCAGGACTGTGTGTAGGTAGGTAGGTAGGTAGGTAGGTAGGTGTGGGTTCAAATTCCCAGCCTGGACTCCCAATAAAGGCCCCGTAGCTGTTTGGAAAGGGGATTACTGGGAAGGAAAGCCATGTCAGGATCTCCCCCCCTCCCCCCCCCCCCCCCCGCATAGAGCCCTCCCCTCCCCTGGAACCCCTCACCACAAACAGAAAAGTAACCAGGGTTCACGGGGCCCTGGGGACAACCAAGTCAGCCGGCTGGGCTGTGCAGCAGTTTAGCCCCATGCCTAGCTGTTCCTGGACAGTATGACTCAAGAGGGATGTCCTGCAGAGTCCCCAGCCCAAGTGAAATTTGCTAAACAAGCTGATTCGTGGGCATTTCCAAAAAGGGAACATCGGTGTCATCTCTTTAACACAGAGCTCGTACATAACGGGGCCCAGTCTGTGCCCTCTGGAAGCTATATGCCATATGTATTTTTTTATAAGTATATGTATAGAATCTCAGCCCCAGGTGATTTTGCCCCTTAGGGGACAGAGTGGCAATGTCTGGAGACATTTTGGGTTGTCACAATAGGCATCCAGTGGGGGGGGGGAGGCGAGGGACGCTGTTCATCACCCTACAGTGCACAGGGCAGTTCCTGATAGCAGAATGTGGTCTACACTTTCATTTATAACAGTCCAGACCAGTGAGAAATAAATATACAACATGAGCAAATGTAATTTAAATTTTTATTTTTATTTATTTTTTAGTGAGGGGGGGGCAGAGAGACAGACTCCCGTATGCGCTGGACCAGGATCCACCTGGCATGCCCACCAGGGATGCTCTGCCCATCTGGGGCATTGCTCTGTTGCAACCGGAGCCATTCTAGTGCCTGAGGTGGAGGCCATGGAGCCGTCCTCAGTGCCTGGGCCAACTTTTCTCCAATGGAGCCTTGGCTGTGGGAGGAGAAGAGAGAGACAGAGAGAAAGGAGAGGGGAAAGGGTGGAGAAGCAGATGGGCTCTTCTCCTGTGTGCCCTAGCCAGGAATCGAACCTGGGACTTCCACATACCGGGCCAATGCTCTATCACTGAGTCAACTGGCCAGGATTGTAATTTAAATTTTTAAAAATTTATTGATTGATTTAGAGAGACAGAGAGAGGAATGAAGAGAAAGAGAGGTAAGGAAACATTCATCTGTTGTTTCACTTCGTTGTACATTCATTGATTGCTTTTAATATGTGTCCTGACCAGGGATCAAACCCACACAACCTTATCGTTTTGGGATGACGTTCTAACCAACTGAGCCAACAGGCCTGGGCCAAAAAATGTGATTTAAAACTTTCTAGTATCCTCGTTAAAAAAAATAATTAAAGAGCACATGGTGCCTGACCTGTGGTGGCGCAGTGGATTAAGTATCAACCTGGAAAACTAAGGTTGCCAGTTCGAAACCCTGGGTTTGCCTGGTCAATGCACATATGGGAGTTGATGCTTCCTGCTCCTCCCCACCTCTCTCTGTCTCTCCTCTGTAAAATGAATGAATAAAATCTTTTTTAAAAAAGAGAGAGAGCACATGGTTAAATTAATTTGAAGACTATCTTATTGAACCCCATGCCATTCAAAATATTATTTAGTAATCAACATGTCATCAAAAACATTGTGAATGAACCTAACCAGGTGGTGGCGCAGTTGATAGAGCGTTGGACTGGGGTGTGGAAGACCCAGGTTCGAGACCCCGAGCTCGCCAGCTTGAGCACGGGCCTATCTGGCTTGAGCCAAAAGCTCGCCAGCTTGGACCCGAGGTTGCTGGCTTCAGCATGGGGTTGCTCAGTCTGCTGAAGTCCCGCGGTCAAGGCACATGTGAGAAAGCAATCAATGAACAACTAAGGTGTCGCAACGGCAATGAAAAACTAGTGATTGATGCTTCTCACCTCTCTCCGTTCCTGTTTGTCTGTCCCTATCTATCCCTCTCTGACTCTCTCTCTGTCTCTGTAAAAAAAAAAAAAGAAAGAAAAAAAAACATTGTGAATGAGACCTTTCACATTCTTTTCCTCATACAATTTCTTCAAGATCCAGTGCGTGTTTTGTGCTTTGCAGCCTAAGTCAATTTGTATCCCATATCCAGGGCTCAGCAGCCTAGTAGGTGTGGCTGGTCCCTGCTATGTTGGAGGGTCAG
Source organism: Rhynchonycteris naso (assembly GCA_037038555.1). Lineage (NCBI taxonomy): Eukaryota > Metazoa > Chordata > Mammalia > Chiroptera > Emballonuridae > Rhynchonycteris > Rhynchonycteris naso. The sequence goes on from CM072997.1 coordinate 238,836,085, forward strand.
GATCAAACATGTCACATGCTGAGAAAAAAAAGGCCAGCAGAGGGCGTCGTGAAAATACTATGGAGTTTCTTTATAATCTATCCTATTGAAAAGAAATATACCCAGTGGTCAGCGGTTGAGAAAGAAGACAAAGAAGGCTCCTCACAGTAGACTCCACTCCATCTCCATTTTTCCATTTTACGTGTTGGGTCTCATCTCGCAAGGGAGATGGAAGCAGTTGACAGCAGAGACTTCCCATGCTGATGATTTAGATTCCAAATCCCTCTCCTCTCTGCCCAGGTCTGTCCACCCTACTGACACCCGTCATGGCCAGTTTCTCTTCTGTGGCCTATTCTGGCCTTCAGTCCAGCCCGCCAGAGCCCAGCTGGTAGCCAGGGCCATATTACTTGGATACCGGCCTGACCACACCACCTCTCCTGACTAACGTCCATCTAGAGCCCCAGAAACATTATTATTCTCATTCCCCATGGATGTATGCCTTGGTTGTGCCCAATGTTGACAAGTAAAAAGTGATTATGTTGGTCCTGGCAGGGTGGCTTAGAGGGTAGAGTGAGGCATGCTGAGGTCGCGGGTTTGATCCCGGGTCAGGACACGTACAAGAAGCTGCCACTGAGTACACAACTAAAAATGGAGCGACAAATGGGTGCTTCTCTCTCTCTCTCCCTCTTCCACTCTCTCTGTCCAGTCAATGAAAAAATTACTGGAAAAAGATGTCATCCATAACCTTTTTGGTGAGGATAGCTGGGCGTAATGATGTTCCTGGGAGAGAGAAGCTCACCAGCTCAATGCTGACATGTTCACACTCCGGGTATTTTTTTTTAAATTTTTTTTTTAAAATTTATTTTTATTTATTCATTTTAGAGAGGAGACACAGAGTGAGAGAGAGAGAGAAAGAGAAAGAGAAAGGGGGGAGGAGCTAGAAGCATCAACTCCCATATGTGCCTTGACCAAACCAGTGCAGGGTTTTGAACTGGCAACCTCAGTGTTCCCAGGTCGACGCTTTAGCCACTGCACCACCACAGGTCAGGCCACACTCCGGGTATTTCATATATATGTATGTGTGTATGTGTGTGTGTGTGTGTTGTATTTTCCTGAAATGAGAAGCAGGGAGGCAGAGAGACAGACTCCCACATGTGCCCGACTGGGATCCACCCAGAATGCCCACCAGGGGGTGATGCTCAGCCTATCTGGGGTGTTGCTTTGTTGCAACCGGACTCATTCTAGCGCCTGAGGCGGAGGCCATGGAGCCATCCCTCAGCGCCCAGGCCAACTTTGCTCTAATGGAGCCTTGGCCATGGAAGGGGAAGAGAGAGACAGAAAAAAAGGAGAGGGGGAAGGGTGGAGAAGCAGATGGGCGATTCTCCTGTGTACCCTGACCAGGAATCAAACCTAGACTTCCACAAGCCAGGCCAATGTTCTACCGCTGAGCTAACCGGCCAGGGCCTCATATATATTTTTTAAATTAAAACATTTTTTTCAATTACAGTTGACATTCACTATTATGTTAGTTTCAGGTGCACAGCATAATGATTAGACATTTATATGACTTACAAAATGATCACCCAGATATTTGCAATACTTACCTTGTACCCTACATAATTATTTACCTTGTACCCTACATAATTATTACAATATTATTGACTGTATTTCCTAGGACTGTATTTCCTAGGCCTGCGAACCTATGACACGCGTGTTAGCATTGACACGCGTAGCCATTTTTGATGACATGCGGCCGCATGTGGCCATATACCAGAGAAGTATGGGGCCGCAAGCCAAGAAGGACGTTTCATCCTCAGCTCCTGCACTGCCAGGTGCAGGAGCTGAGGATGAAACATTTGCTGTAGTGTAGACACTCTGTGCCGGAGGTCTGTAGGCCAAAACAAGAGAACTCCGGCACAGAGCGTCTAGTTCTGGGACTTCCAGTTAGGCCGTTTTTCTCGAAGTGACACACCACCTGAGTAATGCTCGGTTTTTTGGTGAATTTTGACACACCAAGCTCAAAAGATTGCCCATCACTGTCCTAGGCTGTACTTCACCTCCCCATGGGGATTTCATTTATTTAAAAACATCCATCTGGGGTGAGTTTAATGATCTCTGAATACTTTGGCATCATACGTCTTGAGTAGAGTAACACTACATACGTTCCAAGATGACCGAGAGATTTTTTAATTTATCAGTTTGAGAGAGAATGAGAGAAACATCAATTTGTGGTTCTACTCATTTTTTGTGTGTGACGAAGACAGAGAGAGACAGAGAAAGGGACAGATAGGGACAGACAGAAGGAAGAGAGAGAGATGAGAAGCATCAATTCTTTGTTGCAGCATCTTAATTGTTCATTCATTGCTTTCTCATATGTGCCTTGACCGGGGGCTACAGCAGAGTGAGTGACCCCTTGCTCAAGCCAGTGACCTTGGACTCAAGCTGGTGAGCCTTGCTCAGACCAGAGGAGCACGCGCTCAAGCCGGCAACCTTGGGGTCTCGAACCTAGGTCTTCCGCGTCCCAGTCTGATGCTCTATCCACTGCGCCATTGCCTGGTCAGGTTGTTCCACTTATTTATACATTTATGGGCTGCTTCTTGTACGTGCCCTGACCGGGGATAGAACCTGCAACCTTGGTATAGGAGGAAGAGGCTCTAACCAACTGAGCTACCCAGCCTGGTCTCCATGCTGACTCTTGGTCCACCATCACCTGCTCAGGGCTGTGCAGTAAAGGGTTAACCCTTCCCACAGACCGGTTTGTCCCTGGCTCCTGGCAGTAACATCCAAGCCCTTGGAATGTTCTTGCTGATAAGAGTTTCTTTGTTGATCACAGGAAAGGAGAAAAGGTCAGCACCCACCCGCTGTTGATTTAAGAGCAGCCTGATTTCAGTGACTGCAAAAATGTAGGGGAAAAGAGGTACATCTTAGAATAGACCAAAGAAGGTAAAGTGAGGTGTGCTGCATGTTCTAATCTGGGGGATTGTCAGGGAGACAGAAAAGGGGAGCAGTCCAGCACATGAATCAGAGATGCTCTCCTACCGTAGTGACATTTAAGAGGAGACCTAAAGGACAGAGCATCAGAGTTTGACTGGAGATGAGGAAGCTGGTGGGATCTATGGGACGAAGAAAGGAAGTTGAAATGCTGTGTCCTGAGTGTGGGGCTGGTGTGTGGGTGGGTAGGTAGAGACTGGTTTCTTCCAGGACCTTAACAAAGGTCATGGAGCAAATGCAGAGAGGTTCTAGGACCCAACCATCCACGTACTGGTGGACACTGGTGGGAAGCTTAAGTGTGAGAGACTCTTATTGTGGCCTGGAGCCATGAAGGGTTTCTTCTTTAAGGGGGAGCGTAGAAGAAAGACCTATGTGATTATATATATATATACTGCTCACAGAAATTAGGGGAGGCACTGGCCGGTTGGCTCAGCGGTAGAATGTCTGCCTGGCATGTGGAAGTCCTAGATTCAATTCCCGGTCAGGACACATAATAAGAATCAACCAATGAATGCATAAATAAGTGTAACAACAAATTGATGTTTCTCTCTCTTGCTCTCCTTTCCTCTCTCTCTAAAATCAATAAAAAAACAAGTAGAAAAAAAATCTAAAAATTAAAATAAAATTGTGGCATGCTAAAAAAAAGACACTAAAATATTTATGGATGAAATGCTATCATGTCTGATATCTGATTTTTTTTAATTTATTCATTCATAGAGAGGAGACAGAGAGTGAGAGAGAGGGAGAGAAAGGGGGGAGGAGCTGGAAGCATCAACTCCCATATGTGCCTTGACCAGACCAGTGCAGGGTTTTGAACTGGCAACCTCAGTGTTCCCAGGTCGACGCTTTATCCACTGCGCCACCACAGGTCAGGCCCTGGTATCTGATTTAAAAATAACCTTGGTGTTGGGATGGGACTGGGTCTACAACATGCTGTGTTGGGAGTTAATAATTATTGAAATGGTTTCATTCTGTTTCTTTGTCAACGTTTGTGTATATGTGTGTGTGTGTGTGTATTTAGACAGACAGGAAGGGAGAGAGATGAGGAGTATCAACTCAGTTGTATCACTTTAGTTGTTCATTGATTGCTTCTCATACATGCCTTGACTGGGGGGTTCCAGCTGAGCCAGGAACCCCTTGCGCAAGCCAAAGACCTTGGGCTCAAACCAGCAACTCTAGGTTTCAACCCAGAAACCTTTGGGCTCAAGCCAGCAACCATGGCATCATGTCTATGATCCCATGCTCAAGCCAGTGACTCAGCACTCAAGCTGGTGAGTCCACGCTCAAGCCGGTGACCTCAGGGTTCTGAACCTGGGTCCTCAGTGTCCCAGGTCTGCACTCTATGCACTGCGCCACCACCTGGTCAGGCTGTATATTTTTAAATGTTTCCACAACACTGTCCCCCATTCATTGCTTCCTGTACTCAAAGCCAAAGCCCTCTTTCTAAACTGCCTATATGACCACATGATTTTCCCGTTTCCAACCCTGCTGCCCTCTGGAAACAAACAAACAAAAAGTCAAGGACATCTTTACTTTTAAACATTAATATTCTTTCATCTTAAGCCCTGGCTGGGTAGCTCAGTGAGTTAGAGCATTATCCTGATACATTAGGGTTTTCATTTCAATCCCATCAGGGCACCTCCAAGAATCAACCAATGAATGAATGTATAACTAAGTGGGAAAACACATCGATGCTTCTCTCCCTCCCTCTGAAATAATTAAAATAATAATAAAAAAACCTTTTCTTTTCATCTTGCTGCATTGTCACCACATCCAGAGCTGCGAACACTTATTTATTTCATGCAGAGAAAATGAAATGTTGACAAAGCCCACGATGCCATTTCTGAGTTTTTCCTTGGGAAGCACATTCCCTGTCATTGATTTTGCAAGAAAGCACTTTGGAACTGAGCAAGAAGCAGAACATTTCAGAAGGGAATTGCCTGACCTGGGGTGGCACAGTGGGTCAAGCGTCGACCTGGAACACTGAGGTCACCGTTCAAAACCCTGGGCTTGCCTGGTCAAGGCATGTGTGGGAGTTGATGCTTCCTGTTTCTCGCCCCCTGTAAGGCCAGTAGCCACGGCCACCATCACAGCTTCCTGGCTCATGCAGGTTTTGCATTAGATTCAGATAGATGGTAATGAAACAATGGAGCCAAGAACTGGTGGGCCATTAGCTTTAATCCTAGCTTACACCCGACGGGCAAGTAAAAACACACACTGGGCTCTAAAACCCACTCATTCAGTGCTCACAAAGCTACTGACTTATCCGAGTTTCCTAGAATCAAAGGTTTCTAACCTCACCAGCCTTATTCACCTCTGTTCCCCATCTCCTTCTCTCTGCACAAACTGGCTTCTCCTTCAGCACTCCACCATCTTTGCTATTTCTCTTCTCCTCCACGTGGCCTTACTCTGCTCTCTTACAGCATGGGCTCCTCCTAGAACGTAATCACTCTTCTCCCGGAACAATGGAACAACGGAACATGATCCTTCTTCCATTTAAAACCTTTTGGAATGAAAGCCCTCCCCCAACACATATTAACATAATCATACCCATCCCAAGCAGGAAGGGCAACTAAGATTATCACCTGGGCAACAGGCTTCCACTTGGGCAGTGCCATCTTTAACAAAGTGAGCATAATATATTTTATCTGCCCAATATCCCCCTTCTCTCTCTCTCTCTTTTCTAAAATGAATAAATAAATAAATACTTTTTTAAAAAAGAAGGAAATCTCTGCTCAGAAATCCCCAAACCACTTTTTTTTTTTTTTGCTGTGTTTTCAGTCCACGTGTCACCTGCCTGTCATGTTCTGCTTCTCTGGGTGCCTTCAATGTCATCTGCACCCTGAGTCTGCAAGAACTCACAAAACAGGGCTGTTTGTTCTGCATTTTTTCAAGCCGACAACCTCTCTCTGAGGCAGCCCTTGGAGCTCAGGCTTCCCAGGGGCGGACATAGCTGAGCCATGTGTCACAGGATCAGCTTTCTTTAGAGCTTAATCCCCTCACTCTTAACAGTTGTGCGGGCCCCTCAGGCACCTCGAGCTGCTTCTGACTGCCATGTGCTGGGGACACAACTACCGACCAACCGCTTGCCCTGGTTCCAGCAACTGCAGCCACAGGCCACACTGGGTGGGTGGCCCCTCGGTTACAACCATGAGCTCCGTGAGATGGAGCAGCTGCCAGGCACCCTGTTCTCTCATCTGAAAGGCACACTGCACATTCCATGCAAAGTCGAGGAGGTCGATTACATTATCACAGACCCCCCCCCCCACTCACATAATAAGAATGTGTATGAGGAAGAGGCTCTAACCTCCCCAGCCCCGCTCCCTTCAGCGTGTCCTGTAACAAATAATTCCATCCACTGTGGTGGCTTTGCAACACACACCCAGGATTTCCTAAAACCGGGGACGTGGCTCAGCTGTCATTTTCTTTTCTTTTTGTTGTTGTATGACAGGGACAGAGAGAGAGAGAGACAAAGGGACAGATAGGAACAGACAGAGAGATGAGAAGCATCAGTTCTATGTTGCGGCACCTTTGTTGTTCATTGATTGCTTTCTTATATGTGCCTTGACCGGAGGGGGGGCTACAGTGAGCGAGTGACCGCTTGCTCAAGCCAGCAACCCTGGGCTTCAAACTAATGACCTAGGGATCATATAGATGATCCCATGCTTAAGCTGGTGAGCCTGCTCTCAAGCCGGAGACATCGGGACTCTGAACCTAGAACCTCAGCATTCCAGGTTGATGCTTCCTCCATTGCACTAACACCAGTTAGGAATTAAAGTTTTTTAATGTAAAAAAAAAAGAAAGAAAAGAATATGGGAGTCCCGCTTCCTGTGTGTGACCTTTGAAAATATATTTATATATGCCATTAATACACATTTGTATATACATGAACAAAACATTGGATATGGCGACTTCAGGCAACATGGTTGGTTATTGCATACGCATCAGGAGTTACTAGTTACTAGGAGTTACTAGTTCCGGGACCTTGTGTCAAGCCCTTGCCGGGATGGATCAACATTTCATTCCAAGAGCCTCAAGGGGAAGACGCTGTGCGCATTCCTACTTCACAATGGAATAGGTTGAGATCAAACAGGTTCTGACACCAACAGGGAGGAGCACAGTGAGGCTGTAGACTAGGTCTGTATAGGCTGGGAGATCTGATTTTCAATGGCCCCAAATGGTTTCTTTTAGCTCAAACAGTGCCGCTTTCCAGGTGAGGGTCTGGGGTGGGGGCTAACGAGCTGGGACACTCACTGGCCCCTCCACGTCCACTTCCTTCCCTGGTGTTGTGGTTCTTGGACCTGCCTGGGGCAGCATTCCACACGTATTTGTGGAATGACCCTAAAAAGGCGTATTCCCTTCCTGTGGCTTTGTGACAAATCAGCACCACGCAGTTAGCTGCCTGGGTTAGGAATTCCGGGAGGGGGTGAACTGGGCCTTCTGCTCAGGGTCGCACGAGGCTGACCAGTGGACGTGTTAGCAAAGATAGTGGTCTTAGCTGAGGCTGGGACTCTGTTCCAAATGCTCCCCAGAGCGCGCACGAACACACATGCTCGTTATTGGCAGAATTTTGTTGCAGAAGCCTGACTGAGACCCCTCGTCTTCTTGCTGGTTGTCAGCATTGTTATCACGTGAGCAAGATCTCATCATAGTCATAAACCTAGTACACTGGAGGGGGTCACAAAGGGTGTGCTCACAGTGAGGGGGAACCTTGGGCAGTTTTAAAAAATGTATCCATTTCTTTTGAGAGAGAAAGAGAGAGAGAGAGAGAAGTATCAACTCCCATACGTGTGTTGACCAGACCAGGCCAGCCCCAGGGTTCAAACCCACGACCTCAGCGTTCCATGTGGACGACTCTTTATCCACTGTGCCAGTGCAGGACAGATCCTCCTTGTTTATTTTAATAATCACTTGTTAGTTTATCCGGAAACGATTTTGGGGTGAGCTGAAAGCCAGGACTCTCACTGAATTTTTTTATTTATTTTTTATCAGTAGCAAAAATTTTCTGGATACACTTGCTCATGTCATTTTTAGGTTTTAGAAAATGGGATACATTGACTGGTTCGCAGGAGAGACACAAACACAGAAAAACAAGTCTCCCTCTGGCGTATGAAATTGTCCCAGATGTATATTCTCTGGGTGTGTGGGTGTTCATTTTCTAACTGCAAGCCTTTTCATATATTTTTTAAATTATTGTTATTATTTTACAACGAATACTTGCATTTTCATCTAGAGGCTTTGAGACCCGACCTGGCATTGCCACTTAATTTTTCAGCTCCTTCTTCAGTGCACAGGTTGCCATGGCAACCTGAGTTGTTTTTTGTTGTTTTTTTTTCCACCGTTCCCTCCTCAACAGTGAGGGCTATCTGGGAGAATGTTAGAGTAAACTGACCCACTGGGTGCAGATAGGAGGCGCGCACTTGAGACTTAATGAATGACCCCTGTTCAATCGGGTCTTGGGATAACACTTTTGCAGAAAAATAAAACCAGAGTGTGTCTGGTCCTTGCGGGCTTTTTAAAAAAAATTGTATCAGCAGCTTGCACCAGCGCAAGGGTCTGAGGCGTTACAGTCGCGTCTGTTCACAAATTCCCTCTTTCATTCTTTCGATCACTGGAATCATAGTCCGATTTTCATATGGACTATTTACTTTGTGTGCCCCATTCTCTCTCTCTTTTTTGAGTTTTAAAAAATTTATTGATTTGAGAGAGAGAGAGAAAGGGGGAGAGAAAGAAAAGATCAACTTGTTGTTCCACTTATCTTTTATGCATTTGTTGGTTGATTCTTCCCTCTGCCTTGACTGAGGATCGAACCTGCAATATTGACTTATAGGTCCTACATTTTAACCAACTGAGCTACCCAGCCAGGGTAGTAATTTTTTTATTTGTTAAAATTTTGGGTGATGCTTGTTCTTCCCCCCACCTCTGTGGGGTGGCTAATGGGGAAGGTCAGGTGGGGAACTCAGACCCCGGACTTTGGCTAGGGCTGCCCACACAACCAAGCGCCCCGAAACTAAAGTTCCCAGAGGACTGTGGGAGAGGAACGACCGTCTGTCAGCCAGTGAGATTTCACCACATCATATTAGCTCGAAGACCCTAGGACCCCTTTAAATACTTCTCACACAGTCTAATTGGAGCGACTCCGAGGACCTATGAACCCCGGGACCGGAGGGCATCGTTGGGCTGGATGCGCGGTATTTAATAAAACCGTTTGTTATTCCACACTTTGTGGCTTTCCGCCCTCCCTTCCTTCTTTCTCGGAGGGGAAAAATACCTTACAACCCCATCTTCACATTTTCCGTTAATGGCCAGTAAAACTAAAACTTGGATCTCCCCTCCCCACCATCTATTGTGGCAATTCAAGTTTCTCTTTTTAATTTAATTACAGTAAATACACATCACATAACATTTACCATATTAACCATTTTTTTAAAATTTTTTACAGGGACAGAGAGAGTCAGAGAGAGGGATACGTAGGGACAGACAGATAGGAACGGAGAGAGGTGAGAAGCATCTATCATTAGTTTTTTGTTGCCGTTGTGACACCTTAGGTGTTCGTTGATTGCTTTCTCACATGTGCCTTGACCTCGGGACTTCAGCAGACAGAGCCACCCCTTGCTGGAGCCAGTGACCTTGGGTCCACGCTGATGAGCTTTTGCTCAAGCCAGATGGGCCCGCGCTCAAGCTGGCGAGCTCGGGATCTCGAACCTGGGTCTTCCGCATCCCAGTCCGACGCTCTATGCACTGCGCCACCGCCTGGTCAGGCTTAACCATTTTTGAGTGTACAGTTCAAAGATATGAAGTACGTTTATACTGTTGTACAACCATCACCACCACCATCTCTAGAACTCTATTTTTTTTTCTTTTTGTATTTTTCTGAAGTTAGAAGCAGGGAGGCAGACAGACAGACTCCCGCATCTGTCCGACCGGAATCCACCCAGCATGCTCACCAGGGGAAGATGTTCTGCCCATCTGGGGCATTGTTCTGTTGGGTCAAACAGAACCATGGCAGAGGCCATGGAGCCGTCCTCAGCGCCCTGGACAACTTTGCTCCAACGGAGCCTTGGCTGCAGGAGGGGAAGAGAGAGACAGAGAGGAAGGAGAGGGAGAAGGGTGGAGAAGCAGATGGGCGTCTCTCCTGTGTGCCCTGGCTGGGAATTGAACCCGAGACTTCCACATGCCAGGCCGACGCTCTACTGCTGAGCCAACTGGCCAGGGCCAGAACGTTTTTTATCTTGTGGAATGGACACTGTCCCCATTAAAGACTGACTCCCTTCCGCCTCCCCCAGCCCATGACACCCACCATTCTATTTTCTGTGTCTATGAATTTGACTCCTCTAAGAACTTTGTATGAGTGGAACCGCACATCATTTGTCTCTTTGTGTCTAGTTTATTTCATTCAGGATAATGTCCTGAAGGTTCATCCATGTGTCAGAACTTCTTTTTTAGGGCTGAATAATATTCCATTGTATGGATGGACCGCTCTTTGTTTATTCATTATCTCTTGACAGACACTTGGGTTGCTTCCACCTTTTGACCATTGAAAATAGAGATCATGCCCTGACCAAATAGCTTAGTTGGTTAGAGCATCGCTCTGAGGTGCAGAGGTTGCCAGTTTGATCCCCTGTCAGGACACATACAGAACCAAATCGGTATATCTGTCTCTTCCTCTCTCCCTTCCTCTAACTCTCTCTAAAATAAATCCAATAAACATTATATATATATATATGTGGAGATAGAGAGAGAGAGAGAATAGAGGTCACTGCCCTGGTCAGGAAGCTGAGTTGGTTAGTGTGTCCTCCCAATAAGCCAAGGTTGTGGGCTCAATCTCCAGCCAGGGCACATGCAAGAATCAAACAATGAGTGCATAAATAAGTGAAACAACAAATTGACATTTCTCTCTCTCTTTCTCTTTTTCGATTCAATAAATTTTTAAAAAGGAAGAAAGAAAAATGAAAAGTTGCCTTTTCTTAAAAATAAAAATGGAGAGAGCTTCTCTTTGGTCGCACCTTCAAAGAGGAGAGTTGTGCCTTGTAGAGAATCACAACTGAGGAATGTGAGTCACTTCCCAAAGTATATGAATAACGCTAACAGGTTGTACATCTGCAAGTGAAAAGAGCTCTGAGTAGTTCTGTAGAAATATCTTTTTGGGCTGGATTTTGAGAAATGACATTTATTACTTAAATGTCAACATCTGAGACTGATTGGAACTGCCAAGCAGCAGCACCCACCAGGAGGACAACACGTGCTTCCTCCATAGCACAGGTTGGTGGGAAGAGCTTGTGAGGTTTCTTTGTGTGTGACAGAGACAGAGACAGACAGACAGGTAGGGAGAGAAATGAGAAGCATCAATTCTTTGTTGTGGCACCTTAGTTCATTGATTGCTTTCTCATATATGTCTTGACTGGGGGCTATAGCAGACCGAGTGACGCCCTGCTCAAGCCAACGACATTGCTCAAGCTGCTGAGCCTTGCTCAAACCAGATGAGCCCTTGCTCAAGTAGGTGACCTCGGGGTCTCGAAGTCTCGAACCTAGTTCCTCCAATTCCCAGTCTGACGCTCAATCCACTGCGCTACTGCCTGGTCAAGTGAGCTAATGAGGTTTTAAACATCTAATTTATCAAAAATCATATTTTCTTCTCAATATTCTGAATAAGCTCTCATTTATTTTCTGCCTTTAATGTTAAAACATTTTTTAATTTATGAATTTGAGGGAGAGAAACATCAATTTGTTGTTCCACTTATTTACGCATTCATTGGTTGATTCTTGTATGTGCCCTGACCGGGGGATGGAATCCACAACCTTGGCGTGTCAGGATGATGCTCTAACCAACTCAGCTACTTGACATTTTATATTGGAAAATAAAATACACATTCTGAAAAGTGCTTAAAACGGTATGAAGTAAACATACAGGTGAACCTCACTGAGGTTAAAAGTATGAAGTATAGCCCTGGCCGGCTGGCTCAGTGGTAGAGTGTCGGCCCGTTATGTGGAAGTCCCAGGTTTGATTCCAGTCTGGGCACACAGGAGAAGTGCCCATCTGCTTCTCCACCCTTCCCACTCTCCTTCCTCTCTCTTCTCCTCCCCTCCTGCAGCCAAGGCTCCATTGGAGCAAAGTTGGCCCTGGGTGCTGAAGATGGCTCCAGGCCCTCCATGGAGTTAAAGAATGGCTCCAGTTGCTACTGAGCAATGCCTCAGATGGGCAGAGCATTGCCCCCTGGTGGGCATGTCGGGTGGATCCCAGTCGGGTACATGAGGGAGTCTGCCTCCCCTCTGCTCACACACACACAAAGCATCAATCATCAGTTTTTTGTTGTGACACCTTAGTTGTTCGTTGATTGCTTTCTCATATGTGCCTTGACCGCAGGCCTTCAGCAGACTGAGCAACCCCTTGCTCGAGCCAGCGACCTTGGGTTCAAGCTGGTGAGCTTTGCTCAAACCAGATGAGCCTGCGCTCAAGCTGGTGACCTCGGGGTCTTGAACTTGGGTCTTCCGCATCCCAATCCAACGCTCTATCCACTGCACCACCGCCTGGTCAGGCTTGTGTCATTTTAAAAATTTTATTTTTCAATGACCGCTGAAATTCATCATTACTTTATATTCGTTTGGGGTGTATGGCATCGTGGTGAGACAATGATATAATCAACAAAGTGAGTGTCATTATTGATATGGACTAAACATGCTGGCTGAAGGCAGGGCTTTTGTTTTTTTGATGCCAAATTAAAAGAAATAATTATTTATTGATTTTAGAGAGAGAGGGCACAGGAGAGAGACAAAAAGAGAGAGAGACAGGGTAGGAAGGGAGCAAGAAGCATCAACTCCCATATGTGCCTTGACCGGGCAATCCCAGGGTCTCCAACTGGGGACCTTGGTGCTCCAGGTCAATGTTGTATGCACTGCACCACCACAGGCCAGGACTTGACAGCTGATTTTTTAAAAAATATTTTAATTAATTTTTAGAAAAAGAGGGAGAGAGAGGGAGAGAAAAATTGATTTGCTGTTCCACTTGTTTATACATTCATTGATTGATTCTTGCATGTGCACTGACCGGGGATTGAACCTGCCACCTTGGTGTATCGGGAGGATGCTCCATCCCACTGACCTACCTGGCCAATGTGGATGGTGAGGTGGCACATTTCAGGGTTCCACCTGGAAGTCATCGAGGGAGAGAGAGGGGGTTGCCGTGGAGACAGAGCCCGGTCTGATGAATTACAGTGAAAGAGGGTGAGTACAGGACGGCAAAGGTTTGAAGCAAGGCTGGGCTTTGTGGGCTGAAGTTCCTTCCTTCCCCGATAAGAAGCCATCAGAACACTGTCCCTGGTAAAGCTCATGCAGCAGGGGACCTCGGTCCTGCCTGTGACACAGCACACCCTTCGGTCTCATGACAAACACGTACTAGGAATCCGGTCTATCTATGTGGACACGGTGCCCCTCCTTAACCAGCAGGCAAAGGAGGTGGGTGTTTCAGAAAAGGCACTATAGGCTCAGAATTCAAGAGCTGCCCTTTCTCGCAGGGTGGGTGTTCAAGTCCCTCTTCATCCCTGTTTCCATGGGCACCACTGGCTGTCATTATATAAAAATAAAGAACAGAGGCTGAAAAATCGGTCCTTTTATTTTCTAAGGAAACCTGTTGGGTCCGCAGATCCTAATGACAGTGCCAGGAATGCGATGAGTCATTGTAAAGGCTCCTTGCTCTGATTTCTTGCAAAATGAATAAAAAGTATAAATTAATGAGGGAAGTTTTTTTTTTCTTTTAAATTGATTTTAGAGAGAGAGAGGGGAAGAGCAAAAAAGAGAGAATCATCAATTTGCTGTTTCACTAATTGATTGACTATTGTATGTGCCCTGACCGGGGGAGGGATCAAACCTACAACCTTGGCGTATTGGGGGACAATGCTTTAACCAACTGAGCTACCCAGCCAGCGCCAGTCACACACTTTATTACAAAGTGTGGCCCCTGATATTTCCAGTTCGATGGATCTTGTTTAAACGAGACCTCTTAACCCGGATTATAAAAAACACCCATCCATGTTTTCCTGCAGGGAGCCTTTCTGTGTTTAATTGCGGTTGTCACCATAATCACAAACTCGGTGGGTTTCCAACAGCACCCACACCCAGGGGCCAGGGATGCAGGCGTGACTGAGCCATGTCCTCTGCTCAGGGTCTTATCTGCTCTGTTCAGGTGGCCAGCTGCTGGGCTGTGTCCTCAACCGGAGGCTGGACCGAGGAAGGGTCTACCTCCAAGGTCACTTGCTCACTTGCAGAATTTGTCTTTTCCTGTTGTTGTGAGAGCCGTCAGCTCAGTTTCTTTCTCACTGGTGGATGGCTGCCGTGCTCACATTACAGAGGCCAGCTGCAGTCCATCGCCATCTGAGCTCTTCCAACACAGTCAGCGTGTGTGACCCAGCAAATACCCTATATGCCTGACCAGGTGGTGGCGCAGTGGATAGAGCGTCAGACTGGGATGTGGAGTTCCCAGGTTCGAGACTCCAAGGTCGCCAGCCTGAGCGCGGGCCTATCTGGTTTGAGCAAGGCTCACCAGCTTTAGCCCAAGGTCGCTGGCTTGAGCAAGGGGTCACTCGGTCTGCTGGAGCTCCCCTCCCCCGTCAAGGCACAGATAAGAAAGCAATCAATGAACAGCTAAGGTGCCTCAATGAAGAATTGATGCTTCTCATCTCTCTTCCTTCCTATCTGTCTTTCCCTCTCTCTGTCTTTGTTGTAAAAACAAAAACAAAACAAACAAACAAACAAACGACCCTAGAACACACCTGCTGGTGAGATACACTAATATGATGTCACATAATCGTGGGAGCGACATCTTGTCACTTCGGACATTATTCAACACGTGAGAAGCAAGTCACACACCCGTTGGCACTCAAGGGAAGGGCTGGGATGCCCAAAGGTGAGGGTCCTGGCATCCTTTAGACTGTGCTCCATAGAAGAAACCGGAACCCTCTTTGCCACCACTGGTGCTGCTGTTCCACACCTCTCAGGAGGCATTTCTCCAGTCCGGAGGGGAAAAGAACATTTGGATAGAAGACACAAATAAGCCTATGGTGCCTGAGGAGATGCAGTTAGCATCTGGGGACTCAGCCCAGTGGTTGGACAAAAACCTTGGCCCCATGCCACCCCATGAAATCTTCCCTAGAGTGCTAAAGCTAAGAGTCCAACAGAGGTCCAGGAAATACCATATTTTTTGTTCCATAAGACGCACCTGACCATAAGGAGGAAAATAAGAAAAAAATATATTCTGAACCAAATGGTGCGTTAAGATATTTAATAAAAAAGTATCCCACAATAATATGTCAACTCAACAGCAGCATTACCAACCATGAGCAATGTTACTAACACATGGGAAGAGACTTTAATGTTCCAATAACTCTTCTAGCTGTCTGGGAACCCGCAAAAGCTAAAAAAAGAAAAAGAACATTTGCTCCAAAAGATGAATGGATGAATGGGCATTTTCCCCTCCACTTTTTTTGGGGAAAAAAGAAGTGTGTCTTATGGAGTGAAAAATACAGTAAGAGCCTGACCAGGTGGTGGCGCAGTGGATAGAGCGTCGGACTGGGTGGGATGTGGAGCACCCAGGTTCGAGACTCCGAGGTTGCCATCTTGAGCACAGGTTAACCTTTGGAAATTAGCAAAGCCGTTGCCATAAAGTAGGCACTCTTGTATTTTTGTTTAATGAATTATAAACTGCTCAGAAGGCGTATTTTTAAACTTCAGCTAACTTTTTGCCCATAAGTTTATAGCTTTGGGTCTCAGTCTGATCTGTTGGAGTCCTGGGCACGTGTCTCAAAGGATTTTATCCCATGCTAACTTGAACATAGAAATATTAGGCACAGCTAAAGAAGAGGGGTAAAAACACTGGGCATTTACGGGAGTAGAAAGCAGCTCTTTTGTATGACAGCTGCAGCAGTTTCACAATTCACCCAACATCTGGTTTGAGCAAAGCTCACCACCGTGAACCCAAGGTCACTGGCTCCAGCAAGGAGTCACTCACTCTGCTGTAGCCCCGGGACAAGGCACATATGAGAAAGCAATCAGTGAACAACTAAGGAACCACAATGAAGAGTTGATGTTTCTCATCTCTCTCCCTTCCTGTCTGTCTTTCCCTATCTGTCCTCTCTCTGACTCTCTCTGTCTCTGCCACAAACAAATAAACAACCAGTAAATGGGTTTTCACGGAATTCAGCAGCATCTTAGGAACAATTGCACGTGGCCCACAACGCAGTGCTGTCCATCTTGAAATCTCCCCACGTTACATCGCAGCTGTCTACTTGACAGATGAGGTCCCCTAGATGCCGCTGACAGCCAGTGTCCCCCCACATGTCCTGGGACCGGCTGTTTCTTCTCCTCCTCACGGTCTGACATGACTAATTTCTACCCCGTGTGCCTGTGCAGACACACAGCTGGGGCTCTCCTGGGAGCTCCTGTCACATTGCAATGCCCTGGGCACACCTTATTTCACATCAGCTTGCTGAAGGAAATGTCATACTGATAACAGGAGTTTGCTCAACCGCTTCAAGTTGTGGGTTGTTGTGCTTTGTCCCGGGGGGCCCACCTTGTGCATGCAGGGGATGGTGGAAGCTGGGACCGGGGGAACGGCAGAGAAGAGGGTGGGCGTGGACTTGGACAGAGGCCCTTATCGCTGTAATCTCCTGTTGTTTGAGGAGAAGCAGATGTGGAATGTGACCTTGGCCCTGGAATGTCCTGAGCCTCCACCACTCCCCCTGAATGGTCCCCCACCAAGCACTCAACTCCCCGCTTGGAGGCCCCCTGTCAGAGGCTCAACCTCTGACTAGGGGAGAGAGCGGTTCCCTTCGAAACCACAAACCCCATTTTGTGGATGTAGGAGTGCCTGTTTCAACACTATGTCCGTCTTTTTTTTTAAATTGTAACTGACATTACAGTAATTCTTTTTTTTTAAATTTCTTTTTATTTTATTCATTTTAGAGAGGAGACAGAGTGAGAGAGAGAGAGAGAGAGAGAGAGAGAGAAAGAGAGAGAGAAAGAGAGAAAGGGAGAGGAGCTGGAAGCATCAACTCCCTTATGTGCCTTGACCAGACCAGTGCAGGGTTTTGAACTGGCTACCTCAGTGTTCCCAGGTCGTCGTTTTATCCACTGCGCCACCACAGGTCAGGCACTATGTCCGTCTTTTAAGCACCAGTTAGTTGTCAGTGTGGTTGCGCGTACTCTTGGGTCCTGTCCATCGTGGTATCTGGATGGACGGGTGATTCTTCTGAGCAGCCATCCAAGGCAGGCAGGTACAAAGCAACAAACTGACAGTCCCCAAAATGCACATGGCATCCACCCTGGGTGCTCCCTGGATCCATGGGGACAGTCCTCCATGCGTGTGGCAACCTGACCGCACACCTCCCCACACTGCGGATGTTCTAGACCTGGGAGCCTGAGGCCGATGCTTGGGCAGCTCTCAGTGAGAGGCTCGCCTCATGTCCAGAAGGTGGCGCCATGTCACTGTAGAAAAATCTGAGTGATAGAGGTCTCGTCTCAGGACCTGTGAGTTTTGGCCTCTTGGCCATGAGGGACCTGCCCTTCTGCCCTTTGCATCTTATTTTCATACAGGTGTGTGGACACTCCCTCTCATTTTTTGACAAATGTCTTTTTTTAAAAAATATTTATTGATTTATTCATTTTAGAGAGGAGAGAGAGAGAGAGAAAGGGGACAGGAGCAGGAGGCATCAACTCCCATATGTGCCTTGACCAGGCAAGTGCAGGGTTTCAAACTGGCAACTTCAGCATTCCAGGCCAATGCTTTATCCACTGTGCCACCACAGTTCAGGCCCTCTCATTTTTTTAAAAAAATGTTTTATTTATTTATTTATTTTACAGGGACAGAGAGAGAGTCAGAAAGAGGGATAGATAGGGACAGAAAGGCAGGAACAGAGAGAGGTGAGAAGCATCAATCATTAGTTTTTCATTGCCGTTGCGACACCATAGTTGTTCATTGATTGCTCTCTCACATGTGCCTTGACCGCAGGCCTTCAGCAGACTGAGCAACCCCTTGCTAGAACCAGCGACCTTGGTCCAAGCTGACGAGCTTTTGCTCAAGCCAGGTGGGCCCATGCTCACGCTGGCGAGCTCGGGGTCTCGAACTTGGGTCTTCTGCATCCCAGTCCGACGCTCTATCCACTGCGCCACCGCCTGGTCAGGCCCCTCTCATTTTTTATTACTACTTCTGATCCTACTCCCTGCAAAGAACAAAATGGACCTGTCCCAGGGCCTTTGCACATGCTGCTTCTTCCTGGAACAATCTCCTTTGAGCACCTGCCCATGGTTGGCTGGCTCTCTCCAGTCTACGTAAAGCTCTTTGGGCCACAATTTACTCAGCAAGGAAATGAGTATAAGAATATCCATTCACTGAGGTGTGTGTGCCTGTGAAACTCACCTGTTTACAATCCTGGTCCAAAAAAAAAGAAGAGATAGCTGTTATCTGACTTCCACCTACCAAATTCTAATGAATAGAAAGGAGGTTTACTTCTGTTCCCGGAAGACCTGACACATTTCTGTCTCCTTAAACTGGGGTGTGTTCTCTCAGTTCTGATAATATCGAGTGATTGAGATTCCTTGGGGTCCTTCTTTGAGGTCCAGTGATTATGTCAGCATTTATGAAGGGCCTACTGTGTGCCAGGCCCTCTCTTCTCTCTCACTTCAGCTGCAGTTTCCATGGCAACACCGGAGCCCACCTCTGTGCCCAGAGCAGTGTCTCACCCTCAGTAGGAGGATGGGCGGAGAGACAGAACCCCCTACCCCCAGGTCAAGGCACATATGAGAAAGCAATCAATGAACAACTTAAGTGATGCAAGCAACTATTATGAGTTGATACTTCTCATCTCTCTTCTTTCCTCTCTGGCTCTCTCTAAATCTCTTTCACTCACTCACATACACACACACACTCACACACATATATACACACAAACACAAAAAGAGGTAATTCTGACACAATATAAATGGATACACCTTGAGGACCTTATGCTGTGACATAAGCCAGTCATAGAAAAAAGGCATACTATATGATTCTACATATATGACGTCTCTAAAGTAGCCAAATTCAGACAGACGGAGAGTAAAATGGTGGGTGCTAGGTGAGGGGGAGTTACTGTTGAATGAAAATAGTTTCAGTTTCACACAATGAAAAACTTCTGGAGATGAGGTTGGTGATGATTGTGTAACCATGTATGAACGTATTTATTACCATGGAAGTAGACACTTAAAATTGGCTAAGGGGAAGCGCTGGCCCAATAGCCTGGTTGGTTAGAGCATCATCCTGATACACAAAGGTTGCAGGTTCAATCCTGGGTCAGAGCACATACAGAAACAGCTCAGTGTTTCTGTTTCTCTCTGCCCTCCTTCCTCTCTCTCCAAAATCAACAACTAAAAAGTTTTTTAGGTGGCTAAGAGGGTAAATTTTATTTTCTGTGTATGTTAGTACAATAAAAAATATATTGGAAAAATAATTGAGGAACTTTGGAAGTGGAGGCTAGAATTATCCTGGGTTGGCATTTTGCCTAACGAATATGGGAGGGGATAATTAGATAGATAGATAATAGATAGATAGACAGATGATAGATACATACGTAGACAGATAGATAATAGAGAAAGATAGGTAATTCTTAATAGATGATACATAGATATTGATAAACACAAAATAGATAAATTAGTTGGATGAGAGATTATTTTGATGAAGTTGAATAGAAAGATGTAGATATGTGATAAATACATATAGATAGTTAAGATACATGTTTGGCAGAAAGCTAGATAGAAGAGAGAGACAGAGAGAGAGAGAGAGAGAGAGAGAGAGAGAGAGAGAGAGAGAGACCTGAGGTCAGTTGAGAAGTAGATGAAGGTCCCAGGTTTGAGCCCACAGTCTGACTGCAGAGCCTGGAAAATTCCTCTCTCTGCGGCTCTTGGTAATATTTCTAGCCCCTGCTTCCAGGTTTCCAAGGCAACAGCAGGAGCTTCTGCATCATTAAGGAGAAGGTGGGAGTTCGGGGAGTAGGACCAAGTGGGGAGAGGGATGGAGAGACTTTTTTCATTATGGATTCATGTGCGTATGCTGTGCATGTGGAAATGCGTCATTGGCAGGCCCCCACTGTGGACGTGGGTAGAAATTCTGAGTATCTTGTAAGCACCAGCATTTTATGTTCTCAGAACACTGACTGATCAGAAATATTGATTGAGCTTTATCATTGCGGCACCTTAGTTGTTCATTGATTGCTTTCTCATACGTGCCTTGACTAGAGGGCTACAGCAGTGCGAGTGACCCCTTGCTCAAGCTGGTGAGCCCATGCTCAAGCCGGCAACCTCGGGGTTTCGAACCTTGGTCCTCTGCATCTCAGTCTGGCACTCTATCCACTGCGCCACCCCCTGATCAGGCTAGAGCATAATCTTAGAGCACCAAAGTTGCTGGCTTGATCCTGAGGGTGCTGGCAAGACCCCAAGGTCACTGGTTCAAGTCCTGGTCCGGGCACATATGAGAGCAATCAATGGGCGCACAACTAAGTGGAATTATTAAAAGCTTCTCTTTCTCTTTTCTTGCCTCCCTCCTCTCCCCCTTTCTCTTTCTCTCTCTCAAAAAAAATACTCATCATTCAATGTTTCTTTTTTAAAAATGTTTATCTAATTGATTTTAGAGAGAGGAAGGGAAAGAGCAAGAAAGAGAGACAGGAACATCAATCTGTTCCTGAATGTGCCCTGACCAAGTATCGAACCAGGAACTTCTGCGCTTCCAGATGATGCTCTAATCAACAGAATTTGCCCGGGGCTCAAAGCTTCTTGCTTCTCATCATTTGTAGGTATTTCAAGGTAAAACAGCCATGACATTGGATTTTAAAAAAGAAGTTTGTTTGTTTTTTTAGTTTTGGGGCTATAAAACATTTTTCTTAAAAAAAAAAAGGAGAGATTAGAAATAGTTAAAAAGAATACATTTGAGCATAAACTTCATTAATAATGAAATTCATTTAAACTTTTTTTTTTTTACAGGGACAGAGAGAGAGAGGGATAGATAGAGACAGACAGACAGGAACGGAGAGAGATGAGAAGCATCAATCATTAGTTTTTCATTGCCGTTGTGACACCATAGTTGTTCACTGATTGCTTTCTCACATGTGCCTTGACCACAGGCCTTCAGCAGACCGAGCAACCCCTTGCTGGAGCCAGCGACCTTGGGTCCAAGCTGGCGAGCTTTTGCTCAAGCCAGATGGGCCCGCGCTCAAGCTGGCGAGCTCGGGGTCTCAAACCTGGATCTTCCACATCCCAGTCCGACGCTCTATCCACTGCGCCACCGCCTGGTCAGGCTGGAATTCATTTAATTTTAAGTGTATGTCATTTAAGGTCTACCAAAGGATGTGCTTGAAAATTTACCAGTCCACTTTGAGCTCTGGTCAAATGACAGCACCCTGTGGTCTGGTCTGAATTCTGCTGAGGAAGCCTCCCAGAATGGGGAGAACTTACACCCAAATCCTGAGGTTGGTCACAGTGACCTCAAGTCTTAGAGAATGGTCACAAAGCACCTCAGTCTGCACAGAGCAGAATCCATGTGACCTGAGACACTGGCCCCTGCTTTGGGCCAGGGGGCAGCTGGGAGGACTGCCTGGAGGAGGAGGAGTCCCATGCTTTACAATGTCAGGTTTGAATCCCCTGCCCCCTCGCTGTAGCGGGACGTGGGCAGATAGGGGGGGGGAAGGTCAGCAGTGGAATGGAGGGTGACCGGTGGGAGAGAAAGGGTGGACTGTCTCCAGCTGTGGGGCCCTCTTCAGAACACGGGAGTGTATGCTCACAGAAACACTATGTACCGAGAACTTCCTGACACAATGTTGTAATAGTAAGCACGTCTGTGGCGATGACAAGCATCCTCACACACACACAGAGAGAATCTATTTTATTTTCCTACAACCGGTAAGGTGAGACACATGGCATCCCATCTGCTTTGGAGGTGGAAACAGGCTCCCAGGGTAAGGCCAGATTGGAGGAGGAGGCTGATGAGGAGAAGCGACAGGAGGTTGGACTGCTGCCTGTCTGTCACCTGTGTCCCATCTTTCTTTGCTTTTTTGAAGCGCTTAACATGTACAACTTAGTGAGTTCTGGGGTATAAGTGAAACCATCATCACTAGCAAAGCCATAGACTTATCCAGCACCTCCCCACGTTTCCTTCCCATCCATTATTATTGTGATGATTATTGATTTGTGGGGAGACAGCAAGAGTACCCTCTGATTACCTAAGATCAACCCTCTGGGAAGACTTAACTATACAACCCGGTATCTCAGGCTCTTGACACACTGATTCCACACTCCCGGCTTACAACCTCCAGCATCTTCCCATGCAGGGTCGGTCCCAGGAAACAGCCCTGGCAGCTGAGTAGAACATGCACTCTCCCCTTCAACCCTTCCCTGTGGTCTCAGACAGCTGCCTGGCCCAGAGTCAGCTCTGAGTCTGCTGGATCCAGAGCCATCCAAGTCCTAAATTTCGTCCACAACTTCCCGGGGGGCCGAGGAGATATGAGGACACCTTCGGCCTATATCTGAAGTCACTGTCTCAGTCCAGAGGCACTCGGAATGGGAAATACCTCGAGAACCACCCATTCCTTTTCTATAACCAGCGCTTGTACCAGGACGGGGGTTTGAACCCCAGATTGAGCCCGCCCGCCTCACCTCCACCAGGGGCTCCTTTTGAGCTTCCTTCTGCAGAAGGGTGTGTGGGTCACTGTAGGTGGTTAGAACTCACACTCTGCCCCTTGTTCGGGGCTCACCTGGTCTCTCTCAAAATTTTATCGGTCAACGTACTAACCCCTGGGACATAAGAATAGAATGGTATCTGGAGACAACTTCAAAGAAGTGATAAAATGAGGTCAATAGGGCAGGCCCCGATCCAATATGATTGGTGTCCTCCTGAGATTAGGGCACAGACACACACACACACACACACACATAAGAGACGAACATGTGAGGGACACAAGGAGAAGACAGTTGTCTATATGCTCCAGACAGAGAGATCTAGGAAGAAACAGCCCTGTCCACACCTTGGCCACAGACTTTCAGCCCCCTGAAACCATGAGAGAATAGAGTTCTGTTTGTGTAAACCACTCCATCTGTTGCAATTTATTATGGTGGGCCTAGAAAATTAATATAGCCTTTGTAGCTATTGGAGTCATAGGGAAAGATCTTTATTTTTATATTTAACTTAAAAAATGTTTCCAATGACTGTTGACACTCAGTATTACTTTGTATTTGTTTCAGTTCTGTAGCATAGTGGTGAGACAATTGTGTACTCTATAAAATGGTCTCCTTGATATTTAAGGTACTAACCTGCCACCATATGTGGTCATTATAGTATTATTGACTCCATTTTCTATGCTGTAAAAATATTTATAGGTTTAAAATTTTTATTTCTAGCCTGACCAGGCAGTGGCGCAGTGGATAGAGCATTGGCCTGAGATGCAAAAGGACCCAGTTTGGAAACCCGGAGGTCATTGGCTTGACCATGAGATCATAGACATGACCCCAAGGTCACTGGCTTGAGCAAGGGGTCACGTCACTCAGTCTTCTGTAGCCCCCGGCCCCCCTATCCCATCAAGGCACATATGAGAAAGCAATCAATGAACAACTAAAGTGCTGCAACGAAGAATTGATGCTTCTCCTCTCTCTCCCTTCCTATCTGTCTGTCTCTCTCTCTTTCTCGCAAAAAAGAATTTCCATTGATTTGAGAGAGAGAGAGAGAAGCATCAATTTGTTCTTCCACTTAGTCATGCACTCATTGATTGCTTCTCAAACTTGCCCTAACCAGTGATTGAACTCGTGACCTCTGTGTGCCGGGAAAAGGTTTTATTTACTGAGCCACCTGGCCAGGGCTGTAAAAATCTTTATTTTTAAAACACACACACACACACACACACACACACACACACACACACACACACACACACGAACTAGTACATCTAGTAAATATACAGAATGCCTACTGTGTCCCAGTCAACCTCTCTAGCCCCATCTTGTAACACCCCTTCATTACACTTTGTTCTCCATGTGCATGGGCCTTCTATGATATCCCTCAGATGTGCAAAACCCTGGCTACCTCTGAGCCTCTGCACTACCTGATCCCTCCTTGCCCCTGCACTGGCTAATCTCAAGGTGCCCACGGCCAGATTCTGGACACAGAAGTCCAACCCGTATCACATCAACTTGCTTTTACGTACTCCATGCCGTGGACCACTATTAGATATTACTCTTTTAGACAATCACACACTTACTTGAAAGAGTAGTCCCCTGGCCCTTGCCAGTGGCTCAGTGGTAGAGTGTCAGCCCTGCGTGTGGATGTCTTGTGTTTGATTCCCAGTCAGGACACACAAGAGAAGCACCCATCTGCTTCTCCACCCTTCCCCCTTTCCTTCCTTTCTCTCTCTCTGACCCCCTGCAGCCATAGCTCAATTGGAGCGAGTTGGCCCCTAGGTGCCATGGTTTCCTCCTCAGGGCTGGGAAAAGCTCAGTTGCTGAGTAACAGAGCAACGCCCTAGACGGGAAGAGCATCGCCCCCTGGTGGGCATGACGGGTGGATCCCGGTCAAGTGCATGTGGGAGTCTGTCTCTGCCTTCCCTCCTCTTACTAAATAAAAAAGAAAAAAAATTAAAAAGTAAAGAGTGGTTCCCTGGTAAGTCTAGCACCCACGTGGCACCATCCATAGTAATTACAATGTCATTGGCTCTATTTCCTTGCTGTACTTGACATCCCCGAGTTTGATCTGTAATTGCTGATTTGTAATTCTTGGTCCATTCACCCTTTTCCACCCAGACCCCCTCTGCACAACCCCCTACCCCGCAACCTCCCTTCCATCTGGCCAGCGTCTGTCTGTCTGTCGTGTCTATGAATTTGTTTCAGTTTTCATTGTTCATTTATACTGTTCTTTACATTCTCATGCTATCCTTCTTGAAACGAATACAAAATCATCTTGAATGTAAATTCTAATTTTAAAAAAATACACACACACACACATATATATATATATAGTGAATGAAATGACTCGTTTACTTATTGGCTTTTCTGCTGATTTGCTGTCTCTTCGACAGCAGTCAAGACCCCCCATGAAAGCCAGGAACGTTCCCTCGTATTGTTCACCCCCTTGTTCCCCAGACCACCCAGCTCGGTCATTATAAGTCCAATGAATGAATGAATCAGTGGATCAATGAAATGAGAGCTTCCCCAAGAGCCCTGAGTCCTGGCTGTGACAGGCAGGGGTGAGCGGTCTTTCTGAATTTCTGAGGCTCACTGGAAGGGAAATTCTGAGTCAGAGGGGACTCACAGCCGCCCCTTTTCACCACTTCCACCCCCCACCCCAGTGTGCACTCACCTGGGAAGGACAGGTGTGAGCAGAGGGCCCATCTCCCTGTTCAGGATGTACTGTGTCAACTCAGGATGTCCCACAGGATCCTCCACCACCTTCCTCAGGCCCCATAGCAGCAGGAAACATCCCCCCTTACCCCCCCCCCCGGACCTCAGTAGGACAAAAAGGGACTTGAGAGAGAGAGAGAGAACATGGGGAAGGGATTAGGGGAATAAATGGTGATGGATGGAGACTTGACTTGGGGGGTTGAACACAGAGGACAGTGCACAATGACATGTTGTAGAATCGGGTACCTGAAACCGGTATAATTTTGTTAACCAGTTTCACTCCAATAAATTCAATTTATACAAAATAAAATGAGAATAACGATGAAAAAAAAAAAAGACACATCTTGGGGGCTGTAACCAATGTCCGGACACTTCCCACATTTCCGTTCCTGTTCATCTTAGCACTTTCAACTAAACACAAGCAAATACATTTTCCTAAGTTCCCAGCTGCAAGACATCGATTCTCACAATTTTGTTTCCAGATGTGTGGTTGGAGTTAGTCAACTTTCAGCTTGAAAATGTAAACTTGGAAATAGAGTGTTGCACTGAGGCAAAAAACAAAAGTAAAACCGTCTTTGCCTTCTGCAGCTAACGCTTTCAGTAAAATGAACACACATCATTTGTGAGTCTGAGGCTAAACGGTTTTGTTCGGATAGTTCGGGGTTTGAAAAAGCTCTTCTCTGGCTTTGCTTTGGCTATTTCCTATTTTTGGTAAAGTATAACATGAGTCTCTGTGTTTTAGAAATGCTATGATCCATATTTTGTGTTTATCCAAAATGTGGTGATGGTTTCTTGCATGGCTGTACGCAATGCCTATACAGAATACAGTAAGGTTTGCTCTATAGTGAATAATTATATAAAAGCAAAAATATAACACAAGTTTTCAGATTCCCTTACTCTCCCCCTCTTGCAAATTACTCAGAGTTAATTCAGAGCAGGCATTCTTTGGTTTGTTTCATTTTGTTTTTAATGGGCTCATTATATTGTGAATTAATTGTCATGGTTGGGGAAAGAGAAAGGAATTTCTTTATACTTAGAAAACGTGACTGTGATTCAAAAGAACCCTTGGTTTTCACCAGGTATTTATGAATTAATTTATTACAAAATTATCTCATTCTCATAATTGGGTTGCTGTTTAGTTTTCAAACCTTTGAAAACATGTTATGCTTTTTTCAAGGTCATTACTTTGTAAACACAATTGCTTGATTCACTTCCACGGTGAGCTTTCTTTCTGAAATTGTCGTGTATAGATATTTAAAGTAAGTTTTTGTGCCTGCAGCAGAAAAAGCAGAGGCTAAATCAGCTGCTTTGGTTGGGTTTTGTTTGCATGCAAATTAATTTGGGCTCCCGTGCTAAATAAAAGAAAACCATTGTCTACTAAATGAAAAAGGTGTGAAAATCCGAAAAGAACTGTTTTAGAATAAAGGAAAGGATATCACCTAGTGATGTCGCAAACTAGTCTTTTGACAAAATTCTCACGTGAATTTTGATACCTGTGAAATTCTGTGCTTTCTATGCGTTCACATTGGCACTAGAAAGAAAAATGCAAACAAAACATTGTTGGTTGTTTCTCTGAAATCGAAATTTAACCGGCATTCTGTATTTTTATTTGCTAAATCTGGCAGCCTTTAATAATAGTAACAACAACAACAAAATCATAATGAGGTCAAATGTTTATTAGATATTTATTGCATATGAGGTCCGCCTAATGAGTTGCCTGGGACATGTTCACATTATAAATTAAGCTTTAAAAAAGCGGGAGAGACAAGAAGTCAAACAATATAAAGATATTATGACCCCAGTTTTCATTCTATTTGTCTTCAACAAGTATCTGTTGACTTCCTACTAAGGCATTGGGCACTGCAGAGCTTTGGGGACAGACACGCAGGCAAAGCACAACATCCCACATCATAGAGTGACATCCTGGATGAAAGAAAAAGAAAATGTGTGCAAAATAATACCTGTAATAATAATAATAATAATGAATTTTATTTAAGACATTGTTCAGATTTTAATGTTTTTGCCCTAATTGAGTAGAGAGCATTTTTCTTTTATAACAACAGTGCCTGAAATAATTTGTCCCTCAAAACCCATCGTCTCAAATGAGAAAATAAACAGAACATAACAACAAGTGAATGAGATATTTTATATAATAAACGTTTGACTAATTCAAATCGATCATTTCCTGTTGGGGTAGAAAAGCCATGGCATTTCAGATTAGACTTTTTTTTCTTTTTTGGCAGTAAAAGGAGGCAGAAATAAAGATGACACAAAAAGATCTGCTTTGCGTGACCTGCGGTGGCGCAGTGGATAAAGCATCAATCTACAACGCTGAGGTCGTGGGTTTGAAACCCCAGACTTGCCTGGTCAAAACACCTATGGGAGTTGATGCTTCCTGCTCCTCCCCCTTCTCTCTCTCTCTTCTCTAAAATGAATAAATAAAATCTAAAAATATAAAGGAAAGAAAACTAAAAATAAAAGACTTGCTTTGTGTGAACCAATGTCATCCCAACTAATTCAATTAATAAAAATAAAATAAAATGAATAAATAAACAAAAGCACATGAACGCTCTGGCTCCTCTGAGATCATAGGGCAGCTGATTTTTCTGGGTTCACCCGTCAATATCAAAACAATTTAAAATTAAATACCCATATGAAAAGTAAAAAGCAAAAAGACCTGCTTTGAGCACAGTGGTCAGAGGACAGCCTCATGGAGGACATGATTGAAGGGAAGAAAAATCCTAGTGGAAAAAAAAGATAGTTCCAGGAAACAATTTGCAACACAGATGGCTAGCATTTAAAATGTCTACAGCTTGCCAATACATGGGTCTCTGCGACCCTGACCACATTGTGCTGTGTCCACGGCAACCATTCTCTTCTTCAGTTAGATGGCAACATGGAGAGAATTCCACTTGGCTTTGGGCAAGGAGGTGGGTGTGTGTGTGTGTGGGGGGGAGATGCATGGAAGAGTCCTGAGCGAGGTTCTGCCATCTCCAAATACCAGACCAGTGGCTTCAACAACACACATTTGTTTCTTTCTTTATTTTCTTTTTCACAGTAATAGAGGGAAAGTCAGAAAGAGGGACAGATGTTGTAAAGTACTCGTACCTCACTTCCGCGGGTTTACGTAGAGACACCAAGTCCAGATGAATTTTTAAGGAGTTTAATTAAAGGAAGAGATTTATTTAATATGCCGGCCACATATGGCTAACACGGGACATTGCAGACCCAAATCGTGCATGCCAAATACATCTCAGAGGCTGGTTATATACCCTTTGACCACATACAGGCTGGGGGGGGAGCATGACATCATGGCACAAGCTTATAACATTTGTTTAGGGGATTCATAGAAACACTAAAACTTTTAAGGTAATACAATTAAAGACACTTACAAATCTTTTAGTGTCTATTTCCCCTCCTTTGCCTAGAGGTAAGTTATTCTCAGGATTCCAGGAAGGGAGAAAGAGCCAAAATCAATGTAGGGTGGTATATAAATTCTTTTCTCTTATTGTAAGAGAAAAGAAGTTCCTCAGACAACCTTTATTCTACAGTTAAAACTAAATGACCCAGTCTCCTTGTAAGTCAGGAAGCTTTCACATTTTTCTCCATCCCCTCCCCAAGGAAAGGACAGGACAGAAAACCAAACCTTTCTTCCTAAAATGTAACTATTAATTTTGCATCTTTTTGGTACTTTACAACACAGATAGGGACAGACAGGCAGGAAGGGAGAGAGATGAGAAGCATCAATTCTTTGTTGCATCTCCTTAGTTGTTCATTGATTGCTTTCTCACATGTGCCTTGACCGTGGATCTAGCGCAGAGCGAGTGACCCCTTGCTCAAACCAGTGACCTTGGGTTCAAGCCAGATACCTTGGGTTCAAGCCAGCGACCTTAGGTTTAAGCCAGTCACCTTGACTCTCAGGCTAACAACCAGGGATCATAACTATGATCCTACGCTCAAGCTGGATGAGCCCTTGCTCAAGCCGCCAACATTGGGAATTTTGAATCTGGGTCCTCTGCGTCCCAGTCTGACGTTCTATCCACTGAGCCATCATCTGGTCAGGCCTCTCCTCTTTTTATAAGGGCACTAATGCCATCATGAAGCTTCCACCCTCCTGAACTAATCACTGTAAAGTTCTCATTTCCAAATATCATTGCCTGGGATGGGGGGTGGGGGTTCAACATATGGGTTTGAAGGACAGGAACATTGTGTGTCTATAGCAAGCAAACGCTTTGCTTGGAGTCAGTGCTGTGACACCTGAGTGTTCTGGTTTCAAATCTCACTAAGAGGAAAATTGAAATAAGACCGAACGAAGGCAGCTGTCACTGATTCAATGCCCAACACATTGCGAGCTGCTCAGCAAAGGGGCTTAAGTCCCACGTCACAGATAAATATGGGCAGGGAGGCCAGGACCGGGGACTCCCCACATTGTACCTTGAGGTTCAGTCATTCATTCTTTTTCTTTTAATTTATTTTTAGAGAGAGAGAGAGAGAGAGAAAGAGAGAGAGAGAGAGAAGGAGGGAGGAGCAGGAAGCATCAACTCCCCTATGCGCCTTGACCAGGTAAGCCTGGGGTTTCTAACCGGTAACCCAAGCGTTTCAGGTCGACGCTTTATCCACTGCGCCACCACAGGTTGGGCTTATTCAGTCAATGAACAGTTAATGCATTTTTAATGAAGGCCTACTGGGTGCATGTTCAGGCAAATTCAAAGACTGGAATATTCTCTGAGCCCTTGTTCAATCTCTTCTTTCTTCTCTGCCTGTGACTGTTTCCATGGTGATGGTCTGATCCTTCCTTGTTGCTAAGGGAAGATCAGCCACGTGGGTAGGCTAATCTCACAGAGATGGCAGTAGGCAGGGGACAGGTAGGAAGGGTGAAGGGGCTCAAGTCTGCACCCACCCCACCACCAGTGGCACACGCACATTTCTTTGTGCCTTTATTGATTGATTGATTGATTTTTAGAGAGAGAGGATGGGAGAGAGAGAAACATTAATTTGTTTTTCTACTTCTTTTTGCATTCATTGTTTGATTTTTTTTTTTTTTTTTTTTGAGAGAGAGAGAGAGACAGGAAGGAAGAGAGATGAGAAGCATACACTCGTAGTTGAAGCACCTTTGTTGTTCATTGATTGCTTCTCATACGTACCTCCACTGGGGGGTTGAAACTGAGCCAGTGACACCTTGGGCTCGGACCAGCAAGCTTTGGGCTCAAGCCGGCGACCTTGCAGTTTCGAAACTGTGTCCTAGTTTGACTTTCTAGCCACCGTGCCACCGCCTGGTCAGGATCCTTTCTTTTTCAAGGTTGAATAAATATTCCACTGTATGGATGAACCACATTTTGTGTATCCATTCATCTGTCGATAGATAATTGGACAATATCCACCTTTTAGCCATTGTGAACAATGAATAATGCTGCTATGAACACGGGTGTACAAATATCTCTTTAAGTTCCTGCCTTTTTTGGGGGAGGAATATATTCCCAGAAATTGAATTGTTGGATCGATCATAAGGTAATTGTACATTTTATCCTTATTTTTTCCCCTTTTTATTTCTCTGAAGTGAGAAGCAGGGAGGCAGAGAGACAGACTCCGGCATGCACCGGTCCGGGATCCCCCGGGCATGCCCACCAGGGGGTGATGCTCTGTCCATCCAGGGCATTGTTCTGTTGCAGCTGGAGCAATTTCAGCGCCTAAGGCGGAGGCCATGGAGCCATCCTCAGTGCCTGGGCCAACTTTGCTCCAATGAACCCTTGACTGCAGGAGGGGAAGAGAGAGATGGAGAGAAAGGAGAGGGGAAGGGTGGAGAAGCAGATGGGCGCTTCTCCTGTGTGCCCTGACGAGGAATTGAACCCAGGACTTCCACATACCGGGCTGACGCTCTACCACTGAGCCAACCGGCCAAGGCCTGTGGGGGCTTTTTCACCATTGTGTTGCCAGGGTCTGGCACATTGTTTTACCAAAGCAGACACTCCATAAATATTTGTCAAATAAATAGTGAAAGCATGGATAAAAATATGGTGAGAACACTTAAATGTTTTTGTGTCACTTGTCACTACTGATGTGAAAATGAGGGGCCTTCTAGACTCTCTGAGGCTCACAGCCAACTTTTTGCCCTTGCACAAAGATGTTGTGGAAAGATAAGCCCAGAGGATGTGCATGAGACCATGTTGGGGGGAGGAAGCTGCAAACTGAGAGCCTCCCCCGTCCTCTCCATCCCTCAACCAGGCTGGATGCTGCCAGCCTGTTCCTCTTCAGGGTGCTATGGTTTCTTAGCAACCCAGGGAAACTCAATCTGTTGCTATGGTAACTTTTGCTAGCATGAGGAAGCAGAGGTAGCTAAAAATCAGCGGCTGGCACCTCACAAAATGGAATACTCTGGAATCTTGTATCAGACAAAACATAGGTTTAACATCTCAGCCTAGAATCCACAAGTTTCTCATTCATTATTTGTGAATAATGGAGAGGGGGAATGGCCATGCTGTCCCTGAAGATTGTTTTTTTGAGGAACCTGTCATCTAACTGAAGTCCCAATGAAATGAATGTTGCCTGTTCTCATTATTCGCTCATTGAGTCAATCAACAAATGCCGACTAAATCCTGTTGTGTACCCTAAGGAAGGAAAAATAAGTTAAAGCAGGCACCCTCTCCACTTGTATAAGAGTTAGGCCATCAAGAGAAGTACTGCTCCTTTCTACCCAAAAATTCATACATTTCTTCACATGTATATATTTGGGAGAGACAGTTTAATCCATAGCAGGTACCTTGAGAGACTCAGCAAAACTCATGTAGTTCCTAACGTAGGGCCCACAAGTCCATGGCAGAATAAAATGCAGATTCTACTGCCTGACCTGCGGTGGCACAGTGGATGAAGCGTCAACCTGAAATGTTGAGGTTGCCGGTTCGAAACCCTGGGCTTGCCTGGTCAGGGCACATACAGGAGTCGATGCTTCCTGCTCCTCTCCTTTCTCTCTCTCTCTCTCTCTCTCAAAAAAAAAAAAAGAATAAAATTAAAAAAAATAAATTAAAAAAACAATGCAGATTCTACTGCACGCTGCCCTGGCTGGATGACTTGGTTGGTTAGAGCATTGTCTGGAATCATGGAGGTTGTTGCTTTAATCCCCGGTCAGGGCACATACAGGAAAGGATCTATGTGCCCGTATATCTCTCTCTCTTCCTACCTCTCTAGAATCAATAAAATAAACATTAAAAAAAAATTTTATTGTACAAAAAAGTCAACTTCATCCTGGGACTCAAAGAATGTCCACAAATGATTTTTCAAAGGCAATGATCAGCTCATGAAGAAGTGAACAGCCACATGTGAGGGCCACAAAGCGGGAAGGTGACAGGGGTCTCTCTGGTTGCCAAGGGCCAGCATAAAAAAAAACAAAAACCCAGGGACCTCA
This sequence comes from Rhynchonycteris naso, assembly GCA_037038555.1. Lineage (NCBI taxonomy): Eukaryota > Metazoa > Chordata > Mammalia > Chiroptera > Emballonuridae > Rhynchonycteris > Rhynchonycteris naso. Next base: position 238,868,852 of record CM072997.1, read on the forward strand.
GTCCAGGAACCAGGAGAACTGGATTCTGCTAACACTCGCATGAGCTAGAGAAGAATCCAGATGCCCAGAAAAGGAAGTAGCTTGTTGACACCTTGATGGCTGCCTGAGACACCCACAGGAACTAAGGTCATAAGGGTCGTATTGAGTTGCTCACTGTGACCATTTGATCCATAGCCACAGATAAGAAACACATCAGTGGAGGGAAGGAGTAAACAATTCCTTAAAAAAAAAAGAGGTGTTTTTGCTTGACCAGGCGGTGGAGCAGTGGGTAGAGCTTCGAACTGGGATGCAGAGGACCCAGGTTCAAAACCCTGAGGTCACTGGCTTGAGTGAGGGCTCATCCAGCTTGAGCATGGTATCGTAGACATCACTCCATGGCTGCTGGCTTGAGCCCAAGGTCGCTAGCTTGAGCAAAGGGTCACTCGCTCTGCTGTAGTCCCCTGGTCAAGGCACATATGAGAAAGCAATCAATGAACAACTAAGGAACTGCAACAAAGAATTGATGCTTCTCATCTCTCTCTCTTCCTGTTTGTCCTTCTCTTTGTCTCTCTCTCTCTCTGTCTCTGTCACAAAAAAGAGGTATTTTTTGGTCCACACGTAGGGTCACTGTTAGATCAGCTAATTAAAACAAGTCCCCCCAAATGCACACTTGACTCAAATCTCAGTGGCACACTGTGGTAAGGTACCAAAGAATTTTTTAAAATTACTATTAATATTTTAGAAGGAAAAGTTAGGTTTCTTGCCCCTTCCTTTCTGTGGAGAAAGGGGAGAAGAATATGGGAGTTTCCTGGCTTACAAGGACATACTGAGATAAGAAACCCCCTTTTACTAAGAAGCTTAAAATGCATTTTATAATTTAGGCCAAGCTTTCAGAGAGATTTTGTAAATATGATTTTTATACTTGTGTGTAATTTACACCAGCTTAAGATGGTCGTCGCATTCATGCTAAGGAAGAGCTATTATATTGTAAATAGAGAAGTTTTTGTACTGGGTTTTGAATGAAAAGAGGAAGGAGACTTGGACCCCCTTCCCTTCCCTTCCCGACACCTATGAGGAAGAAGGTAAACAGCTAGCCAGGTGCAGAGAGGGAAGAAAGTTTTTGAATGGCATTTCCTCTCCCCTTTCTTTCTCCTCAATGGGCAATTTACAAACGCTTATGCTCTGACAGCATGTAAGCCCTCTCCCATCCTGAAAATGTGTGATTGATGTGTGTACCTCTAGACAAAGGGATGGCAGATAGACACTAAAAGATTTGGAAATGTCTTTTAATATGTAAAACATCCTTCGCTATTGTGTTACCTTGTAAGTTTTAATATGTAGGAATGTTTTCTATAAATCTTAGAGACGGATGTTGTAAGCTTGTTAATGATTGACTATTCTGTCATACTCTTCTCTCCTTCCTTCTCCCCGCGCCCCCCAACTGGTATGTGATCAAGTGTATATAACTAGCCTCAGGTGTATATTCGACACGCACGATTTGGGTCAGCTATACCCCGTGTTAGTCAGATGTGGCTGGCATATTAATAAAACTCCTCAAAAATTCATTTGGACTTGGTGTTTATATGTAAACCTGCAGAAGTAAGTTCCAGGAACGTTACTTTACAACAACACAACATGTTTTTAGAAGTCAATGTGCTGAGGAGCGTCAGACTGGCCATACATTTATTCCTTTTGAAAAGTTGTTTCCCAGAGAAAATTAGCTGGAGAGACCCTGCCTTCAATGAGACCCTATTCCATCAAACTCCACAGACAAGTGGCCCCATGAGGAAACCCACCTCCTGCCAGGTCTAGGAGCCAGTTGTGGCATCACTTTGGGGAGCCCTGCTGTTCGAGGAAGAAAGGGCAACTGTCTTACTGGAGACAAAGATTCCTGATAGGATTTAGCTGGTTCAGCAGAACCAATACTTATACTTTTGTTGATTTTTGCGAGCCCGTTGTTAAAATGGTGCTTGTCATCAGGGTTCTCTCTAAGGTGGGCATCTGGGCAGCTGTCCAATGTGGAAATTACCAATTGACATTTTGTACTCTTTTTTAACGTTCATCTGTGCAACAGCATATTGTATTCTAAGCACCCGTAGTAATGATTTTAAGGTATTTTTTCCCGCCAAGAAAGAAAGAAGGGGGGTGGCCGGAAGGCACAAAGTGTGGAATAATAAGAGGCTTTATTAAGTACCGCACATCCTGCCCGACGATGTCCCCCATAGTCATAGGCTAGGGGAGTTGTGTGAATTAGACTGCATTAGAGGTATTTAAAGGGATCATAGGGGTCCTTTGGGTCGTCGAGCTAATATGACGTGGTTAAATTTCACTGGCTGATGGACAGTCGATCTTCTCCCAAGGATTTCTGGGAAGCCTCCCTTGGCGTGCTTAATTGTAGGCGGTTCTAGTCAAAGTTCCCGGGCTTGGGTTCCCTACGTGACCTTCCCCACTAACCACCAACCCTACATTCCAGCATTTTTTGTTATATAAAAAAGGGGTGCCGTTTATTCATTTGGCTACTTCCTGCTGGTTAGGGGCATCGTGGGGAGGGAAGATTGGTAGGTGATGGCTTTGAAGGGTGTCAGGAGGAACATCTGTTTGGCCGTGACTTGAAAAACTTTGCGAATGCGGTTTTAATTTTCTTTAGATGGTTGAGGAGATTGAAGCTTCTTCCATCAGGCCAGTCCTACTGAACAGCATTGCTTCCTGCTTCAGCTCACTCTGGCGGCAGGTTCCTGGTGGGAGGGACAGGAGCAACAGGAGGGTCTGCAGGTCCCATCCTTTTGGTGAGCCGCAGACGAGTAGGTCTCAGTGGTTCTGACTTCCAGCGGTCCTGCATGGGAACAAGCTTGAGGTGAGAGACATGGTTAGAAATGAGGGTATCATTGATTATGGGGGAGCTCTTGGTAGTGAGGAATGGCAGGAGTAAGTGGGAAGATGCTGTCAGCTGGATAGTGGCTCCGAGACTGTGGAGAATATCTTGACCCAGAAGGGGTACAGGGCACAATGGCATAACTAAGAAGGAGTGCAAAAAAGGGGATTCCGTCCAAACTGCATGTCAGGGGTGGAGTGCGAAGGGGAAAAGAAGGGGTCCCAGCCATTCCCATAACCGAGACCTGTGAGGGAATGAGAGGTCTAGAGTGTGGTGGCAAAATAGAAAAGGTAGCTTTCGTGTCCACAAGAAATGAGATGGACTTACCCGATAGTTGCCGCATACCCTGGGTTCTTTGAGTCCAGGCTGTGTCCTCAGATTTTGAGCGATAGGCCCACATGGCTGGATTGGCCTCCCATTTGGGCAGCTTGTCCTCCACGTAGAGACATTGAGGATGAGCCTGTTGCCCAAATGGGCAATCGTTCTGCCAGTGACCGGGCTGCTTGCAGTTAGGGCAGGGCTCAGTGGGTAGCCATGGACAGGGGCACTGTTGGGCACAGTGATCCTGCTTGCCACACTTAAAGTAAGCTGCTGGTGGGATTCCTCTTTGAGGTCCAGACTTGGGCCGGGCACTTCGTGTGCCTGGGTTTGGAGTGTTACCTTCTGCTGCATGCGGGCCTAGTGAACAGACTTGGCCATTTCTACTAACTGCGACCATTGAAAACTTTAAAATGCCATGTTCACAGGTCCCGGATAGGGGTTTGGGCATTGAGAATGAAAGGAGGAGGGGGCTCCTAGGGAGTCTGGCACCCAGATCCTGCTGGAAATGCTGGATCCAGAGGCAGGACAGAGTCAGAACTTCCTGAAAGCAGACTGGGGTTGGGCGTCCTGCAAACCGGTGTAAAGGGCCAATGATAGGCAGGGAATGGCTCAATGGAGGAGGGGTTTAAGAACACAGTGGAGAAGGGAGGGGCACTGGCCAGCAGGGGAGGAGAAAGAGAGATTGCTATTTGCAAGTAAATAAGAAACAGGATTTAGCGAAGGGAGGGGACTCTCTGGAGGGAAGAGACTAGGGTGAAAGAGGTCCTGAGAGAGGGGTGCCCCCGGGGGTCAGGCAGGAGGGAGAGAAAATTGGGAGTCTGTGGAGAAGGAAAGATCAGGAACGGAGGTTTTCTCTGGCCAAAACGGCCTGTGCGTGCAACAGGTGGCACAAAGATTAAGGACAGGCATGCAAATAATTAGAGGCCCTGAATGTAAAGGGATCTCCAATCAGCTTCCAGCTTTTTTGGTGATAGTTAAATTGGTGAGGGTGTTAAAACCGAAAGTCACTTCAGGAGGCTACCTGGTCCAATTATCCAGTGGATTCTGTGGCCTGGCTGCAGTGAAGAAGAAGTTTCCTATTCTTTAGGGAGGGAGAGATTTCGGATAAGGCAACTCTTGGGAGTGTTTTGGGATTGCTCTGCCCCCACGGCTGCTCTTAGTCCTCGGAGTGGTCAGAGATGAGAATTGGTGTCCCGCAATTCAAGCTCTGGCCACAGATGAATAGGGAAAGTGGATGTGCTCGGCACATCTCCAACAGGCACACACACACTCGGACAGAAAAGACTTCACTGACGTAGCTACGGTTTCGGACAGGAAGTCTCGGTGAAAGAACTTAAGGGAAGTTCGGAGGCATGGGACTTACTGCACCATGTGCTTTAGTGGGTGGATTGTTGGAGATCCTGAGATCCTGCTTCTTTCTCGGAGGGAACCGGGAAAGGAACGGCCCCAGTGGGCTTCTAACTCCTTTCCGGGTTTTGGCACCAAAATATAAGGTATTTTTCCCCGCCGAGAAAGAAGGAAGGGGGGCGGCCGGAAGCCACAAAGTTTGGAATAATAATAGGCTTTATTAAGTACCGCACATCCCGCCCGACTATGTCCCCCAGCCCCGGGGTCATAGGCTAGGGGAGTCACGTGAATTAGACTGCATGAGAGGTATTTAAGGGGTCCTAGGGGTCCTTTAGGGTTGTCAAGCTATTATGACGTGGTGAAATCTCACTGGCTGACAGACAGTCAATCTTCTCCCAAGGATTTCTGGGAAGCCTCCCTTGGCGCACTTAATTGTGGGCGGTTCTAGTCAAAGTTCCCTGGCCCGGGTTCCCCACATGACCTTCCCCATTATCTACCAACCCTACAATGATCATTCCGTCCATAGGTGAAAAAAAAAAAGATGAATCTATGCTTGTAACATTTACTTATTTATTTTATAAAACTCACTATACCTTTGATGAAATACAACATTTCCATTTCCTCGCATTTGTTACCTCAGTAAACAAACATATAAACATGAAGAGAAAAAGTGCTCAACAACCAGGGTAGGGTGACAAGCTGTCATTTGTTTCAACTTTGTGTTTTGCGATATAGAAATATCTTAAATAATAAGTTTTATTGTGTTTATTTTTTGTCAGGTATTATTGAATATTTTTTTTCATTTATGTTTTAAAACTCTTTGTTATAAAATAATCTAGTTGGGTGTACCTCTGTGACTGTTCTTATTGAAGTATTCAATGGATTAAATAATAAACTACCTTTTGGGACATTGTTTATTTTTATATTTAAAATGGTCATTAATTATAAGGTGATCAATTGTCCTCCTTTCCGGAGGACAGTCCTTCTTTTGTAAGTTCTGTCCTCCTTTTAAAAGTGTCCTCCTTTCTGATATTGAAAGACTATTCTGTAAATGTTTATATTTGATCGATGCAGAGTCAATCCATTGTGTGTGATGTGATGTCTTTGTATCTAAATGAGTACTTTTTTCTTACAATTATTATTAGAAATGAATAGGCATGAAAGCATAATTATAATATAAAATATTACAAATGTTTTTATTATGCATTGATCATATTCTAGTGTATTATTGCTGCAATGAATAAAATGTTTCTTTTATGTACGATCTTGTTTTCTTCAGTTTATTTTTGTCCTTTTTATTGTAAAAAAATTGGTCATCTTATTCATTAGGGCAGAGAACCGGCTGTTCAATGTTTTGAATCCCGCCCCTGACAAAGTCTTAGTTTTAAATCCTTCATTTATTGCAAAGCAAACATACCATATATGGGGCAGGGGACTAAGACCCATATTCTAAGTCACTCATTGACTGCAAAGTAAACACACCTCAAGTTCAGAGGCTGGAAAATTCCACCCTCAGGGTCTCTTTCTGCTCCTCCCCCCTTCACCAGGCCAACTTCAGTTTCTATAACAACAGCCTAAGCCCGCTTCTGATGTCAAACAAACAAACAAACAAACAAACAGAAAACCTGTCCAAGGCTCTTGAGAGAAAATAAATAGAGCTACTGGTGTCCAACCAGAGCAGTGCCCACTTCTTGGTCTGAAAGGTCTCTTTCCTGTGAAACCCTAATCCTGTCTGTTGTCAGCACTGTCTTCTGGGGTCCCCTCCAGTCTTTCTATAAAAGTGAACTGAGGCTCAGAGAGAGAGAAAGAGAGACATGTCTGGGGAACCGTCCCCAAGTCTGTCTGGTGCAACCTTCTCTAACGTCAAGTGGTTCTATCTGGTGACCCCTCCTTGTAAAAAAACAGCCCTATCCATCAAAAGACTGGAACTTCTGACCTGTGGTGGCGCAGTGGATAAAGTGTCAACCTGGGAACACTGAGGTCGCCAGTTCAAAACCCTGCACTGGTCTGGTCAAGGCACATATGGGAGTTGATACTTCCTGCTCCTCCCCCCTTTCTCTTTCTCTCTCTCTCTCTCTCTCTCTCTCTCTCTCCTTCTCTCTCACTCTGTGTCTTCTCTCTAAAATGAATAAAATAAAAAGAAATTAAAAATTAAAAAAAGACTGGAACTTACGATCCTGTTCTCAAGGTGGAGAAACTATATTCGTTCCCCAACCCTTTCGTTTCTCAGACATCAGCCGCCCACGTCTAATCCATCTTATTGCTGCGAGGTCCTGCTCTACAAATACATACACAACCCTTGTGTTTCTTCTTGGAAATACTGGAATTGCTATTCTTTTTATTTATGGATTTTTTTAAAAATTATTTATTTTTTGTGACAGAGACAGAGAGAGAGACATATAGGGACGAACAGATAGGCAGGAAGGGAGAGAAATGAGAGGCATCAACTCTTTGTTGAGGCTCTTTAGTCTCCTTGCTTTCTCATATGTGCCTTGACCGGGGGCTACAGCAGAGTGAGTGACCCCTTGCTCAAGCCAGAAACCTTGGGCTTCAAGCCAGCGACCTTTGGGCTCAAGCCAGTGACCATGGGGTCATGTCTATGATCCCACACTCAAGCCAGATGAGCCTGCACTCAAGCCGGTGACCTCAGGGTTTCGAACCTGGGTCCTCTACCTCCCAGTCCAACACTCCATCCACTGCTCCACCACCTGGTCAGGCGTATATATGGACTTTTTAGAGAGACAGAAGTAAGGAAAGAGAGAGAGAGAAATCAACTTGTGCCCCACCTACTTATGCATTCATGGTTTATTCTTGTATGTGTCCTGACCAGGGATTGAATTTGCAACCTTGGTGACCCACTACCTAACTGAGCTACCCAGCCAGTGCTGCTGTCACTTTTCAAAAGGACTTGCTTTTTTTTTCAAAAGAAAAGCTGACCTTTTCCCTCCCATGGATGTTGTTTTTTTTTTTCCTTGAATGAAAATCACACCACTTCCCAAGGCTGGTAGCTCTAGAAGAGTGGTTCTTAACCTTTTTTGAGGTACCGAACCCACGAGTTTCATATGCGTATTCACCGAACCCTTCTTTAGTGATAAATAAAATATGATTATTTTTCAAAATTCAAAACATAGGTATATGTTTTTTTACTGGTGCACAAAATGAGCCGTGCATAAACATCACCTTGCTCAAAGAACAAAACCAACAAAGTGCATGAACTCACAACAAATTACGGTATTACTTTATTCTGGCCGCCGCGGCAGAGACTTCTCCAAACCCCTGAGACCGACTCATCGAACCCCTAGGGTTCGATAGAACCCAGGTAAAGAACCACTGCTCTAGAATGTCTTGTTAGGAGAGTTAGGCTTGTTGGAAGCGGTATCTTAGGGACTTGTGCTAAGGGCAACATTTGAAACAAGAATTCTCCTTGCTTTATAAAACCATGTGGCATTTTGATGGGTCTGGTTCAACAAGATTGCGTCAGTCACCCACCAAATCCCAGGCCTGCAATCTGTCCCAGAGCTGAGGCACCATCCTATGCTATAAAAAATATTAAAACATGTTTTTAAATATCCAGTTTAGCCTGGCCTGTAGTGGCGCAGTGGATAAAGCGTCGACCTGGGAACACTGAGGTCGCCAGTTCAAAACCCTGCACTGGTCTGGTCAAGGCACATATGGGAGTTGAGCTTCCAGCTCCTCCCTCCTTTCTCTCTCTCTCTCTCTCTCTTTCTCTCTCTGACTCTGTGTCTCTTCTCTAAAATGAATAAAATTAGAAAAAAAAATAAAAAAAAAAGACATTTGTAAATATCCAGTTTAACCAGATGCCTAGTATTTCAAACAGCCTGATGCTTTAAAATTTTATATCCTCAAAACACCAGCCACTCTGTGTTTGATTCCTAGAACTACCATATAAATTGTCACAAACCAAATGGCAGCCCTGGCCTGTTGGCTCAGTGGTAGAGCATTAGCCTGCATGTGGATATCTCAGGTTTGATTCCCGGCCAGGGCACACAGGAGAAGTGCCCATCTGCTTCTCCACCCTTCCCCCTCCTCCTTTCTCTCTCTCTTTCTCTTCCTCTCCCATAGCCATGACTCCATTGGTTTGAGTGAGTTGGCCCCAGCACTGAGGATGGCTTCATGGAGCCTTGCCTCAGGTGCTAAAAATAACTCTGTTTCCAAGCAATGGCTGTAGATGGGCAAAGCATCACCTCCAGGCAGGGGTTGCAGGGTGGATCCCTGTTGGGGCCCATGTGGGAGTTTGCCTCTCTGTCTCCCCTGCTCTTAGTTTAAAAAAATTGGCTTAAGCCCTGGCCACGTATCTTAGGTGGTTGGAATGTCATCCTGATATGCCAAGGTTGCAGGTTCCATCCCTGGCCAGGACACATACAAGAATCAACCAATGAATGCATAAATAAGTGGAACAACAAATCGATGTTTCTCTCTCTCCCTTCCTCTTTCTAAAATCCATGTTCAAAAATGGCTTCACGCAGCAGAAATCTATTCTCCACAGCTCTGGAGTTCAAAGACTGTACCGTACAGATGGATCCGGTACCCTCAACTTCTGCCCGTTACATCCAAACAATTTCACGTCCCACATTTGAAAACAATGTCAACAAATCAACATGCTTTAGGGTTCACTCCCTTGAACCAACTCATCATTCACTCACTCTCTTTTCTACCTTTTAATGGCGCTCTTATATTGGGTCTCATGGGAAAAAAAGTATGGTGGCATCTCTTGTTTCCAAATGAACCCACTGGCCTCTTTTCAAGCATACGTTTTGAGTTCATGCTTTCCAAGTTGGGGGAATTTGTAAATTCAAGGACCCCTCTGCCCTGCAGATAGCACAGCAGTTCCTGAGACGTTTGTGTGTGTGCGCACGCACGCGCGCGCGCGCGCGCGCGCGCGCGCGCGCATGTGTATAGGGGAGCCTGTGAGGCTCAAATATAGAGGACAGCTTCTCATTCGAACGCATTGAAGGAGTAGGGTTGTGGGGTTTCCCACCTCTAGCATCTCTGTCTCTCCTTCTTCCTGCACGGAACGTTTGATCAACAGCAAAGTCTTGTATTTAAGACTTGAGTTGGTGTCCCCATCCGCCACCCTCTCATGGAAACAACAGGAGCCTGTGCTCCGCCAATTTCTGGTAAACAGAACCCCCAAGCTATCTACCAGGTGTACGTGCAAAGATTTTTTTAAAAAGATTTTATTTATTAATTTTAGAGAGAAGAGAAAGAGAGAGAGAGAGAGAAAGAAGGGGGGAGGAGCAGGAAGTAGCAACTCATAGTTGCTTCTCATCTGTGCCTTTATCAGGCAAGCTTGGGGCCTCGAACAGGCAACCTCAGCATTTCAGGTAGGCACTTGATCCCCTGTGCCACCAAAGGCCAGGCTAAAGTATTTAATATATATTTTTTAAAATTTCAATTTCAGTTAACATTCAATATCATATTAGTTTCAAGTGTCCAGCATAGTGATTAGACATTTCTATAACTCACGAAGAGGTCCCATGCCAAGACTAGTAGTAACCCACCAGGCAAACAGAGTCACTATGATATTATTGACTATATTTCTTAAAACAATTTTTTTAAAATTTCTTTTTATTTTATTCATTTTAGAGAGGAGACACAGAGTGAGAGAGAGAGAGAGAGAGAGGGAAAGGGGGGAGGAGCTGGAAGCATCAACTCCCATATGTGCCTTGACCAGACCAGTGCAGGGTTTTGAACTGGCGACCTCAGTGTTCCCAGGTCGACGCTTTTATCCACTGCGCCACCACAGGTCAGGCCGACTATATTTCTTATATTCCCTTTGCATCTCAGCTTAGAAGTCACGTTCTCAAAGACAGAGCTGGGACCAGGAGGAGGGGAGGTTAAGGAGGCGCACTGAAAACCTCAGTCATCAACATCCAGTCAGCCAATAAACACAAGAAGAGATGCTGCATGTCACGAATCACTGGAGAGATGCGAATTAAAACTGTAAGGAGTTACCACCTCACACCTGTCAGAATGGCAATCATCAAGAAATCAACGAGCAACAAATGTGGGCACGCAGACCGGTGCAGCCCCTGAGGAAAGCTGTATGGTGGTGACGCAGTGGATACAGTGTTGTTGACCTGGAACGTTGAGGTCCCCAGTTGAAAACCTGAAGTTACCAGCTTGAGCACAGGATCATCAATGTGATCCCAAAGGCTTGAAGCCCCCAGTCAAGGCTCCTACGAGAAACAGTCACTTAGCTACTAAAGTGAAGCAACTATGTACAAGTTGGTGCTTCTCACCTCTCTCTCTCTCTCTCTCTCTCTCTCTCTCTCTCTCTGTCAACCTCTCTATAAAAAAAAATAAGTAAAAAGGGAACTGCATTATGACCCAGCAATTCCACTTCTGGGTATTTATCTTAAGAAATCGAAAACACTATTTTGAAAAGATATATGCAGCCTGCGCAGTGGATACAGGCGGTGCGCAATGGATAGAGCATTGGACTGGGACGCAGAGGACTCAGGTTCGAAACCCCGAGGTCGCCAGTTTGAGTGTGGGCTCCTTTGGTCTGAGCAAGGCTCACCAGCTGGAGCCAAAGGTTGCGAGTTTGAGCAAGGGGTCACTCACTCTGTTATAGCCCTCCAGTCAAGGCATATATGAGAAAGCAATCAATGAACAACTAAGGTGCCGCAATGAAGAATTGATGCTTCTCATCGCTCTCTCTTCCTGTTTGTCTGTCTCTATCTGTCCCTCTCTCTGTCTCTCTCTGTCCCTGTCACACATAGAAAAGATATATGCACCCCTACCCATGTTCATTGCAGGGTTATTCACAGCAGCCAAGATATGGAAGCAGTCAAAAATACCCACCCCTAGATAAGTAGGTAGAAAAACTGTGGTACATTTACACAATGGAATACTACACAGCTATAAAAAAGGAAAAAATTGTCATTTGCAACAACATGGATGGGCCTGGAGGGTAGTAAGCTAATGAGATAAATCAGACAGAGAAAGACAAGTACCATATGATTTTACTAATATGTGGGACCTAAAGAACAAAATAAAGAAACAAAACAGAAATAGACTCATAGATAACGAAAAACAGACTGATGGTTGCCCAATGGGAGGTGTGTGTGTGACTGAAATTAATATAAAATAGTAATGAATGTCAACTGTAATGGAAAAAAGTCAGTCATTAAGATAGATAATATTTTAATGCAATATTTTTTAAAAATATCAAAATGAATGCAAAAAAGGACAAAATACGAACAATGTAAATAAAGTCCAGGTGTGTCGAGCCCTCCTGAAGCCTGAGACAAAGGAAGAACGTGATTCCTGCACATATGTTTTTACATAATTTTTGTGTGTGTGTGTGACAGAGACAGAGAGAGGGACAGATAGAGACAGACAGACAGGAAAGGAGAGAGATGAGAAGCATCAATTCTTTGTTGCAGCACCTTAGTTGTTCATTGATTGCTTTCTCATATGTTCTTTGACTAGGGGGCTCCAGCAGAGCGAGTGACCCCTTGCTTAAGCCAGTGACCTTTGTCTTAAGCTGGTGAGCCTTGCTCAAACCTGATCAAATCAGATGAGCCCACGCTCAAGCCAGGGACCTCGGGGTTTCAAACCTGAGTCCTCTGCGTCCCAGTCCAACACTATCCACTGCGCCACCACCTAGCTAGGCTTTACACAATTTTTTAATGACCAATTTTTGCCAGAAAAAAATATTAAAAAGTAGGTCTATTAAAACTCACAACATTGTCTTCTGTTTAAATATTTTAGTTGTATAAAAGAAATAAAAAACCCAGAATGTATTATAATTTCACTTTCCTGGCTTTAATGAAAGCAAATTCGTCAGTTAATATTTTCAAAAATCTATTTTTGGAAAAAAGTTAACCTTAAAAAAAGACAAAAAAAAAAATAGAAGAGGGTTCGTTTTTCCTTTTGACTCAGATGCCAGCGGGGCTCAGCATAGGACTCTCAGACTTTGTCATTCTTTAAATTTTTTAAAAATTTATTCATTTTTGAGAGAGAGAGAGAGAGAGAAAGAAGGGCGAGGGGAGGAGCAGGAAGCATCAACTCCCATATGTACCTTGACCAGGCAAGCCCAGGGTTTCAAACTGGCGACCTCAGCATTCTAGGTTGACGCTTTATCCACTGTGCCACCACAGGTCAGGCTTAGTCACTCCTTAAATTTTAATTGTATTTAAAAATATTTTTTATTTTATTCATTTTAGAGAGGAGACACACACACACACAGAGAGAGAGAGAGAGAGAAAGGGGGGAGGAACTGGAAGCATCAACTCCCATATGTGCCTTGACCAGACCAGTGCAGGGTTTTGAACTGGTGACCTCAGTGTTCCCAGGTCGACACTTTATCCACTGCGCCACCACACGTCAGGCTTAATTGTATTTTTAATTGAATTTATTGGGGTGACACTGGTCAACAAAACTCTACAGGTTTCAGGTGCACAATTCCACAATACATCATCTGTACATGAAAATTTTAATATTTTGTTCATCTTGGGTTTTTTTGCTTTGATATTTTTTCCCCCAATATTGCATTAGAATATTATTTATCTTGATGACAGGGCATTTTCGTGCTGTTACTTGTTGAGTTTGCCATGTGGCCATCATGCCTTTGTTCCTTGAATCCTCGCAGCAATGTTGAGAGTCAGGTCCCTCCCCCCCACCCTCAAATGTGTGGCTCTTCAGTTGAGGGATTCCATCCAAGAGGGAGTCGAACTCTGTGATTAGAATGTGAGAAGGCCACTCCTTCTCCGCTGCCCCTTGGTGACCTTATCTGTGGAGTGGCAAGATAACCTCACTCCACTTTCAAGACACATCCCTTTCAGACACGTCCCAGCACTGCACAGTGCCTGGGACATAGGGAACACAGTCAATGTTGGTTACTGTATTTCCCCATGTCTAAGATGCACTTTTTCTGGGAAAATTTGGGGTCTAAAAACTGGGTGTGTCTTATACAGTGGTTGTGGCAATTCCAATGCTATCAATGGAACTGAGGACGAGGCCATCTATGAAGGCAGTGACTCATTCTCAGACACAGGAGGACAAGCTCCTGGACGGGAGTTTTGACAGCGATGAGGAGTTGTAGGAATTTTATGATGAATACAGCTTGAGTTCAATAACTTTATGTTACACTTTTTTTTTTCAAATTTCTGGTCCCCAAATGAAGGTGCGTCTTCTACATGGGAGCATCTTCTACATGGGGAGATATGGTATTTGTAATGATGGTGACAATAGTGCATTGGCCATCACTGACCTCATCCAAAGGTGAGACAGCTGAGACTAAAAATACAAGGACTCTTCATCTCCTGACTAGCTCTACCTTTCAAATGACATTCATGTCTGCCTCTCCACAGTCACACTCACCTGGGCCCCCATCCCCCGGTCACGTGCATATACCAGCCCTGGACCCAGGGGCCCGACAGCCCAGAGAGGCCACTGAGTAAATGTTTGTTCTGGTCGTTTACTTTTGTGGGACTATCTCTTCGCCTCTCTCCCAGTGGCCTTGGAGCCATAAGAAAGCAGTGGTCACGTGGGTTTCCATGACCTGGTCATATGCAGGTCCTGGGGAAAGCCTGGTCCAGACTAAATGCTCAGTTATTATTGATGACACACTGACAAGAGGAATCATTTTAATAGCTAAATTATAAGTCCCAAGGTGGTTTTTTTTTTATCATCTGTGAGGTCCTCTCCATCTTCTCCTCCTTATCTCTCCTAGTCCTTCCGTGGCTCCTTGAGTGTCCTTGTGCTTCTTTGAATAAACTCACCTGTTTCTACTCCAGGACCTTTGCATATCCTGTACCCCCCCCCCCCAGGGATGTCCCTTTCCAATAACTTCATTCTCTCTCTTCATTTATTGCAACCTGAGCGTGGTCTTCTCTGACCACACCATCCCTTCCACTCCACTCACGTTCTCTCCCACATTCCCCTTGGTCTTTCACATCTGACACAAATTGTATGTTGCTGATGGTCTGTCTCCTCCTTCAGAATCTAAGTACCATGAGGATTTTACAGGGTTCAAGTTCTGACACGCTATTTGCATGCCCAGGATTCTCAACCTTGGCACTACCAACACAGTAGGCTGGATAATTCTTTGTAGTGTGTGTGTGTGTGTGTGTGTGTGTGTATGTGTGTGTGTGTAGGGTGGGGAAGTCACTGTCCTGGGTGTGGTAGGATGTTTAGCACCACCTCAGGCTGCTGCGTAGTTGATGCTAATGGCACTTGCTCCCCCTTCTGTTGTGACAACCAAAAATATTTCCAAATACATCTTTGGGGGAGCAAACGTGCCTCCCACCCCACTCCCATGGAAAAACCACAGCTATATCCCCCTCTCCTTGAAGAGGAGCTGCCATCACTGTGAGGTCAAATCAAAAGTTTGTGAATGAGCTTGACCAGGCAGCGGCGCAGTGGATACAGAGTCGGAGTGGGATGCAGAGGATCCAGGTTCGAAACCTGGAGGTGGTCGGCTTGAGCGTGGGGTTGTTGGCTTGAGCGTGGGATCATAGATGTGACCCCATGGTCACTGGCTTGAGCAAGGGGTCACTCGTTCTATTGTAGCCCCCTCTCCAGTCAAGGCACATATGAGAAAGCAACCACTGAACAGTTAAGGAACTGCAATTCTCTGTCTCTCTGTCTCTGTCATACACACACACAAAAGTTCATGAGCGAGCCTGACCAGGCGGTGGTGCAGTGGATAGAGCATTGGACTGGGATGCGGAAGACCCAGGTTCGAGACCCCGAGGTCGCCAGCTTGAGTTTGGGCCCCTCTGGCTTGAGCAAAAGCTCGCCAGCTTGGACCCGAGGTCGCTGGCTCCAGCAAGGAGGTGCTCAGTCTGCTGAAGGCCCGCGGTCAAGGCACATGTGAGAAAGCAATCAATGAACAACTAAGGTGTCACAACAGCAACGAAAAACTAATGATTGATGCTTCTCACCTCTCTACGTTCCTGTCTGTCCCTATCTAGACCTCTCTCTGACTCTTTGTCCCTGTAAAAAAAAAAAAAAAAGTTCATGAGCCAGTGCGTGCAGTAGATAATCCTTGCTACACTGTGCTTGCGGGAGTCTTGCAACAGGTCTTAACAGAGCGTTAAGTGACTCTCTACAGACTTACAAGGGAACAATTCAGTTGCGGGAGAGAACATATCCTTGGGGCCTCTCGGTGAGCTCTCCCTGTACTCTGTTTAATATTGTTGTCAGAGCTGTTGTAGGCTGTTCTCTCCAAGACCTGGAGTTCAAGACAAAAGGTGGCTTAGTCTGTTGCCAAGGAAACTGCATTTGGCAGGGGGAAAGGGGGGAGACAGCAGATTTGGGGAGAGAGATAGAGGGAGAGAGAGAGGGTTAGGTCGTGGAAACATGGGGCTCTAGAAGTAAAGGTATGTGAGTTCGAAAACTTCCCAACACACACACCACCCGTTTTGCAGAAAGAACAGAATCCCTTTACCACACCTCTGCCCACCAACAGTGAGCCGGGGTTCCAATTTCTCCACTTCTCCCCAATACTTGTTATATTCTGAGGTTTCTTTTTGTTTGTTTGTTTCTATAGTAACCATCCTACCGGATGCGAGGTGGCATATTCTGGTTTCTCTGTTGAGTCCAGTTTCTCCCCAAATCTCCTGGCCCTTTGGACAAACTCTGAGCATGTCACACTCTTCAGCCCTGAGTGCCTGATCAATCCACCTGCCCACCTCGGAATTTCTCCTGATTAACCACTTCAAGGCCATACTGGAATCCAGGCTCCATTTACACTGCTCACAAAAATGAGGGGATCAGGACCTGACCTGTGGCGGTGGCAGTGGATAAAGCATCGACCTGGAATGTTGAGGTTGCCGGTTCAAAACCCTGGGCTTGCCTGGTCAAGGCACATATGGGACTTGATGCTTCCTGCTCCTACTCCACTTCTCTCCCTTTCTCTTCTCTCTAAAATGGATAACTAAAACCTTAAAAAAAATGGGATCAGGCCTGACTAGGCGGTGGCGCAGTGGATAGAGCATCGAACTGGGCAGCGGAGGACCCAGGTTCGAGATCCCGAGGTCGCCAGCTTGAGCGTGGGTTCATCTGGTTTGAGCAAAGCTCACCAGCTTGGACCCAAGGTTGCTGGCTCCAGCAAGGGGTTACTCGGTCGGCAATCAATGAACAACTAAGATGTCGCTGCAAAAAACTGATGATTGATGCTTCTCATCTCTCTCTGTTTCTGTCTGTCTGTGCCTATCTATCCCTCTCTCTTACTCTCTCTCTCTCTGTCTCTGAAAAAAATAAAAATAAAAAAAATTAGGGGATCAGGGAACATGCTGATACTCCAGGACTTTCAGCATTTTGTATAAGTAAATTTTCACCAATGAAATCAAAGTTGGGTTTGCAGCTCATTTGCATAATTGAACAAGTTTCTTTGGTCGTTTGCTCTTCTGATGTTCCTGTTTAATAATAATAATAATAATAAAATAAAATGCTTCTTTTTTATTGTTTCATATTTATTTTTAAATATCTCCTGTTTTTTTCTTTTGTATTTTTCTGAAGTTAGAAGTATTGAGGCAGAAAGACAGACTCCTGCCTGTGCCCGACCAGGATCCACTCAGCACGCCCACCAGGGAGCAATGCTCTGACCATTCAGGCCATTACTCCGTTACAACCGGAGCCATTCTAGCACCTGAGGTGGAGGCCACAGAGCCATCCTCAGTGCCAAAGCCAATTTGGTTCCAATGGAGCCTTGGCTGTGGGAGGGGAAGAGAGAGACAGAGAGAAAGAAGAGGAGGAAGGGTGGAGAAGCAGATGGGCACCTCTCCTGTGTGCCCTGACCGGGAATCGAAACCAGGACTTCCACACGTCAGGCCGATGCTCTATATATATATATATTGCTTCTCACTCGGGAAGGGAAGGGAGAAGCTTTCTGGGAAACAGTTAAGTGCAGCCCATGGGTTGCACACACACACCTTTCCACCACTAAAGAGCAGTTCCTGGTCTGTTTTATGGATGGCTGCACAGGGGTTTCCCTCTGCTTTTCTTGGGTTAACGTTGGGACTTGAACATTCCAAAGGTCCAGTGACTTTTATTGGGGCTCCGTAGGCCTCATACATTTTAGAGCTCGCTTCCAAAATTCTGTCCTACCTTGAATTCAAGTTAAAAAAAAAATCAGTGAGAATGAGACACAGATGTATGATACTTGAGAGAGAGCTTTGTGATTTTGTAACCCTACTTTCTGTGTACATATTTGTAAATTCCCCATGTTTTGAAAAAGAATCCCCCCCTTATTTTGGGAGACTGCTATACTTTTTTTTCTTTTTTAGATTTTTTCAATTTATTGATTTTGGCAAGAGGAGAGAAAGATAGAGAAAGGAAAGAGAGAGAGAGAGAGAGAGAGAAGCAGGAAGCATCAAGTCCTAATTGCTTCACAGTTGCTGTAGTAGCTTCTCTACCTTCTTTGACCGGGTTTCAAACAGGCGACTTCACCACTCCAGGTCAATGCTTTATCCATTGCCCCACCACAGGTCAAGTCTTTTTCCTTAGTATTTTCTCTCTCTGTCTCTTAAAATAATTGTTTTCTATTAATGTGTGTGTGTGTGAGAATGAGAGAAGGAAAGGGGGAGAGAGAAGCATCAACTCCTTGTTCTACTTAGTTGTGTACTCACTGATGGCTTCTTGTATATGCCCTGTTCCGGGGTCCAACCTGCGACCTCCAAATGCCTGGACGACATGCTATTCACTGAGCAACCCAGCCAGTGTCCGTCTGTCCGTCCCTCCCTCCCTCCTTCCTTCCTTCCTTCCTTTTTCCTTCCTTCCTGCTTAATTCCTTCACTGTCCATTTATTTTTAAAATCCAGTGCTTTTCATTGCTGATCTTCCTGCTCTCCTGCAGCTCAACCTCCCAACAAGCCTCTACCTCCAGCCTCTGCTGGTTCAACTCTCTAGTTAGTGTTTGTCACACACACACACACACACACACACACACACACACACACACACACACCATGTATCGATGTCTCAAATATTATTAGGGTCCCAGGGGCAGAAAACGCTGTTTGTTTGTTTGTTTTCCCTCACCATTGGCATCCCTAGCTGTAAGAACACAGTCTGTCCCAGGGGGTTTGAGCAATACCTTGAGTGCATTTTGTTGACAAAGTCAGACCTCTGGGAGGCTTGAGAGCTCTTAAGAGGCCTCCTGCAGAGACCCCCAAAGAACCAGTTCTGTTTTCTTCTGCAGGGACCCCCTGCCTTCCCCACCTAAGAATGCACAAAGATGGGGTGTGACCTGATCCGTCCACACAAGGGAAGAGGAGCTGCAGGTGGGGGCCTTCCCCAACCCTCTTCTCTTCCCCACCCCCACCTCCCAGGCTTGGGCTCCGCCCTCCCCACCCCACCCCCATACACCCGGGGCTCTGCTCACTCAATACCTGTCACCAGATGTGGGAGGCATAGGCTGGCGCAGGCTGTTGCCATGGAAACCATAGCCTCATCCTTGGAAGGAGAAGGGAGGAGAGAGCGAAGAAAGAAAATGGGAACTGAAGAGTTTTTAACGGAAATTTCCAGTTCTTCAGTGAGACCGTGTTGGGGGGTGGGGCGAGGTGTCAGAACACCTGGTGAGCAGAAAGGGGGATGCTGCTTGTTTCCTGAGAGTCTGTACAGACAGGGGAATGTCTCAGCACCGCCCCCCCACCCCCCATCCCCTACCCCTGTCTGAACCCAGAGCATGTATGTCCCCCTCTCTCCGGTGTGTGTATGTGTGTTCCGAGGGGTTCCACCCACCCACAGTGGGGCCCACGGGATGAGATCCATCCATGAATTCTGTTCTGCATCCAAAACCATGCCCGCTCTACATGGTGGCTGAAGAGAGGAGGGAAAGAACTTCAGAGAATTGAGAAAGCAACAAAAAACATTGACCATTGACCATAGAGCCAGCCCGGAGAGAGAGACAGAGAGGTGTGTGTGTGTGTGTGTGTGTGTGTGTGTGTGTGTAGAGGGTTTGGGGGTTGTCTTATTTCAATTACTTTTTCAGAAACTTGTGTCCCATCTCTGTTTCTCTCTGCTTTGAACTGCTGCTCATCAGAGTCCACAGTAGGAACAGGCCTCCATTACTTTGCCTCTTCTCTCGTCAGTAGGTATTTATTTACGTGCTGTCTCCCTTTTTTTTCTCTCTTGTTGTTCCCAGCCATACCAACTGTCTTCAGTGCTCAGAGCATGGTTTCTGCTCAGTAACTATTTGTCCAATGAGTGAAGGTCACAGTGCACCACATTTAAAAAAAAAAAATTTATTTAGCCTGATCTGTGGTGGTGCAGTGGATACAGCATCAACCTGGCATGCTCAGGTCGCTGGTTCGAATCCCTGGGCTTGCCCAGTCAAGGTACATACAGGAAGCAATGACTACTTGTAGATGCTTTCCGCTTTTCTCCTCTCTCTTTCTCACTCCCTCTTTTTCTCTTTCTTTCCAAAAAATCAATAAATTAAATCTAAAAAAATAAAAAGAGTTTATTAATGATTTATTTTTTTTGTGTGTGTGATGGAGACAGAGAGAGACAGACAGAGGGACAGATAGGGACAGACAGACAGGAAGGGAGAGAGATGAGAAGCATCAATTCTTTGTTGTGGCTCCTTAGTTGTTCACTGATTGCTTTCTCACATATGCCTTGACGGGGGCGGGTTCCAGCAGAGCGAGTGACCCCTTGCTCAAGCCAGCGACCTTGGGTTCAAGCTGGTGAGCCTTGCTCAAGCCAGATAAGCCCACGCTCAAGCCGGCTACCTTGGGGTTTCAAACTTGGTTCCTCCATGTCCCAGTCCGAAGCTCTATCCACTGCGCCACAAGGCAATTTATTGATTTTAGAGAGAGGAAAGAGAGAGAGAGAAAGTCAGGGGCAAGGGGACCAGGAAGCACCAACTCATAGCTCCTTCTTATAAGTGCCTTGACCAGGCAAGCCCAGGGATTCAAACCAGCGACCTCAACATTCCAGTTCGATGGATACTGTATCCACTGCGCCACTACAGGTCAGGCCACAAGGAACATTCGTGAACTTCTCTTCTAGCCACAGGTGTGAGGGTTTCTTCTAGGGCAGGAGATTTCAAATTGGCTGTTCTAAGTGGCAGAGCCATTAATACCCCGTCAGCAGCCTGCCTGGATATTCAGTCGCTTTCCAAAAATAACCCTAGACGGATATTCTATATGTGCATCCAGAAATGGACACTGTAGGAGAACAGACACATTCTCTGTCTGTCATCACCACCGTGTCCTCCTTCCCTCACAGAGTGTCTGTCATGTCGTAGGAACTGGACCAACATTTCTAGGTGTACAGACAGACAGATCTGCAGAATAGTGGGCATACCAGTGTCTAACGCAGCTCCTGTTTGTTTCATGCAACATGGTAAGATTAGTCTTCAAAACAAAGCTTTCGCCTGACCAGGCGGTGGCGCAGTGGATAGAGCGTTGGACTGGATGCGGAAGACCCAGGTTCAAGACCCTGAGGTTGCCAGCTTGAGCGTGGGCCCACCTGGCTTGAGCAAAAGCTCGCCAGCTTGGACCCAAGGTCCCTGGCTCCAGCAAGGAGTTGCTTGGTCTGCTGAAGGCCCGCAGTCAAGGCACGTGTGAGAAAGCAATCAATGAACAACTATGGTGTTGCAATGGCAACAAAAAACTAATGATTGATGCTTCTCATCTCTCTCCCTCCATTCCTGTCTGTCTATCCCTCTCTCTGACTCTCTGTCCCTGTAAAAAAAACAAACAAACAAAAAACCCATAGCTTTCTTATCAAACAGAAAATATTTTTTTGTAAGGTCCGGCAGCATGTGACCCCTCCTACTCCTCCTCGGGGTACACATTCTCTACATTTTTTCACGTGGCCGCTCCTCAGTGGGGGTGCCCTGACCCCCATGTGGGTGTGTGCGCTCCTGTGAATGTCTGAGGAGGGCAGAGGACCAGAAGTGGGAGTGCAGGATCAGAGGGCAGACACGTAGCACCAGGGGTGGTGTAAAGCCAGTAGCCGGGGTCAGGATCACAACCGCCCGACCCATGCAGGTTCGCATTAGATTCGAACAGTCAGTAAAGAAACACAGGAGCCATGAACTGGTGAGCCATCAGCTTTAATTCTAGCTTGCACCCGGCGGGCAAGCAAAAACACACACTGGGCTCCAAAACCCACACATTCAGTGCTCACAAAGCTACTGACTTATCCGAGTTTCCTAGAATCAAAGGTTTCTAGCTCACCAGACTTATTCACCTCTGTTTCCCATTTCCTTCTTTCTACACAAACTCTGCACAAACTGGCTTCTTCCTCAGCTTTCTACTATCTTGGCTGCTTCTCCTGGCTTCCATGTGGCCTTACTCTAATGCTCTCCTCTCTAATACTTCAGGAATCAAGAGCGCAAGCTACTGGTCTGTCCCACTTTATAATGTAGAAATCCAAACCCTTAATCCAATCAACACAAACAAGGAAGTCTCCAATACAAAGCCACCCATCTGAGGAACAATGGGATTCCTCAAGAGAGTGCACCACCCTACATCATCCAATCAGTCAAGGGTGTGGGGAAGAGTTTACTCTTAAAACTAAGCCTTAGGCCATAACAACCCGACCTGCTTACATTACAGCCTTTCCCCTTCACCCATCCCAAGCATAAGGGCAAATAATATCACCTGGGTGACATCTTTAACAAAGTGAGCATATTATATTTTATCTGCCCAACAGGTGGGATTCAGCCAGTTCGCACCGCTTCCTCAGAACCGACACCTGATTTTTTTGTTGAGTTCAGCGAACTGGTGGTTAAAATGGCACTTGTCATCGGGGTTCTCTCTAAGGTGGGCACCTGAACAGCCGCCCAATGTGGAAATCACAAATTGACATTCCTTACTCTTTTTTTAATGTTTGCCGGCACAACATAGCGTATTCTAAGCACCCGTAGTCATGTGCATTCTGTCTGTAAGGTGAAAAAAAATCTCAAATGAGGAAGCCAATCAAGAAGCAATATGGAAATATCTCAATAACAGTTTTATTGGTTTTTTGTCAGGATTCTTTAATATTTTTTTCATTAATATTTTAAAGCTCTTTCTTATAACATAATCTAGTTTTTGTGTACCTCTGTTATTGTTCTTAAGTATGAAATGCATGAAGTAATAAACTGCCTTTCAGTATATATAGTGTGTGTATGTGTGTGTGTGTGTGTGTGTGCGTGTGTGTGTGTGTGATAGAGACAGAGAGAGACAGAAAGAGGGACAGATAGGGACAGACAGACAGGAAGGGAAAGAGATGAGAAGCATCAGTTCTTTGTTGCAGCTCCTTGGTTGTTCATTGATTACTTTCTCATATGTGCCTTGATTGGGGGCTACAACAGAGTGAGTGACCCCTTGCTCAAGCCTGCGACCTTGGGCTCAAGCTGGTGAGCCTTGCTCAAACCAGATGAGCCCACACTCAAGCCAGCTGCCTTGAGGTCTCAAACCTGGGTCCTCCGTGTCTCAGTCTGACACTATTAGGTATTATATAATATATTTTCATTAATATTTTAAAACTTTTTTATAAGGCAATCTAATTTTGTGTACCTCTGTTATTGTTCTTATTTAAGTATTAAATACATGAAATAATAAACTACCTTTTGGTATATTTTATTTTATACTTAAAGTAGTCATTAGGGTAGAGGACCAGTTGTTAAATTATTATTATTATTATTATTTTAACTTTTAAAAATTTATTCATTTTGAGAGATAGAGAGAAGGGGGAGGAGCAGGAAGCATCAACTTCACCTGTGCCTTGACCAGGCAAGCCCAGGGTTTCGAATCAGCGACCTCAGTGCTCCAGGTTGATGCTTTATCCCCTGCTCCACCACAGGTCAGGCAGTTGTTAAATTATTTGAATCCTTCTTTAATGTCAACTGCAAAATGAATTCCCTGGAAAAATTGTAGCAACGTATAGTCTCACCATTCGCCTGGAAAGGGTCCATTTTCCACACGATTGCTTGTTCGTACTTCCATCCTTGTCCATTCAATAATGGGAAAAGTGACTTGCCAGTTTGGTTTTTATATCCTTCTTTCTCTATTTTCCTCCCTCCCTCCCTCCCTCCCTCCTTCCTTTCTTCCTTCCTTCTAGGTTGGGACTTTTCTGAGCATTTCTATTTTGTCTTTCTGTTCATAGAAGTACAGTTGTCCAGCGCCATATCGAGGTTCACTTTTCATCGTCTTGTGGATTTTAAACTTGTATATATCTAATATTGTACCACAGATTTTTCACTATATTGTGGGGTTTTGCAGTATACAGGTATTTTTATATATTTATCACTTTAATTATTTTTTGCGGTAAAATAAGTGTGGAAAAGGTTAATAACAGTGTGGGAAAGGTTTATAAGGGTGTGGGGTGGGCCTATAAAGCTTTGAAATATATATAATTAATAAAATAATACAACAAATATAAGGTCGCTACTTCGCGAGTTTTCGTCTCTCGTGTGGGGGGTTCTGGAACCTAACCCCCACGATAGATGAGGGACCGCTGTATTTTGAAGTTCATCCTTTTCCCCACCTCATCCTTAATTCATTTCTTGTAAAAACAACAGACATACAAAATATACCCTTTCTGCGATTTTTATGGGATTGCCAATGATTTTACCCATTTGGTCACTTGACTCTAGTTTGCTTTTTTTCCCCTTCCATACCTGCTTTTTCAGCGACTGTGGAGTCAGATTAATTCATCTTTTTTCTTTCTATGGTTGTAGAAAACCCTTCTCTATCCCAATAATAGAAAATGCCCACCTGTACGTTCCAGTAGAGGCCACCAGCTCTCTCCCTCCCCCCTCCTACTCAGATAGATTCTAGGGCTTTCAACATCCAACCAGGTGCCCCTGGACCCAGTTTTGAACTCAACAGAATTCATTCATTTATTTACATTCTAAAAATGTCTAAAGATTCTGCTATGTGCCAGGCATTCTGCTAGCCTGTGAGGATACAAGAGATTTTAATTTCCTTCCTTCTCTTCCCCTCCCTCCCTTCCTTCCTTCCTCCTCCTTGTTCTTTCTCCCTCTCTCTCTTTTCCTTCCTTCCTTCCTCCCTCCCTCCCCCCCTCCCTCCCTCCCTCCCTCCCTCCCTCCCTCCCTCCCTCCCTTCCTTCCTTCTTTCCTCCTTCCTTTCTCCCTTTCCTTTCTTTCTTTCCAATGTGTCCCCTGTGCCCACCCAGCATGAGCCCAGTCACACAATCTTCCTTTCATCAACTTGCGGAACACATATAAAAACATCTTGCTTAAAGGAATAAATGTTTCTCCCATCTCCACTCGGACAACAAAGAGCGTGCCTTTTCCTTTTTTTTTTTTTTTTTTCTTGTAACACCAGCTCCTGATAGTTGATCCCTATTTATTGAATACATGAATAAATAAGTCGAAGAAATAATCATGTTGATATTACCGGTGCTGAGAAGGCGTGTGTGATTTTATTACCAGGCTGGAGGGGAGACCCTCCCAAGTCAATTGTGTGACCATTTCTTTGCATAGTTTCCACTTAAAGAGGCGTTTTAAGAGGTGCAGACCGGGGCTGAGGGACTGAGCCTTCCCCTCCCCCTAGCTGTTCTTTTCTTTCAAGAGCAATTATCTGTTCCAAAGAAGGAGACAGGCTCAGGCTGTTGCCATAGAAACTGCAGCTTGAGCAAGGAATGCAAGCTTGATGGGGATGGCTTTACCAAGACTGGAATTTTCCAAACCCCAATATCAGTGTGTGTGTGTGTGTGTGTGTGTGTGTGTGTGTGTGTGTGTGTGTGTGTATGCAGGCAGCATTCAAATGCCAGGTGAGCATACTTTAGGTGCCCAATAAAAGCTTGTGGGAAAAGTGAACGTGTCCTTCCTGCTCCCTACCCCATACCGTCTAGAGACGATGGGAGAAATTATTTATCTCTCTGCAAAGACGAAATAGGTGTGTCCCCGTTTATTAGCTGCCGCCACTGCTCTCACCCTTTGCTCCTTGCTCATTTGATGGTGATAGGAACCTGAGAAACGAAGACGAGGCCGTGAACTACCGGACGGGGTTGGGGGTGGAGAGACACTCTAGGGAACAGCCGAACACACGATCACCCGACCACACGATCACCCGACCACACCGGACAGACATGACACGGAGGTGGGGCTGGCTGGGCTGCTGACCCTCGTGAGATCTATCTGTACGGATCCACACAACGGCTTTCCTGGTTTAAAATCATTTTCCGGTGATCAGTGGACATGCAATGCGATGTCAGTTTCAGGTGTCACAACCTAGTGGTTTGACAACGGTATACCTTACAAAGTGATCATTTCTTCCCCCTTCCAGCCATAAGTCTAGCACCCAACTTCCACCATACATAATAACTTCTTTATTATTATTATTTTTTTTGCATTTTTCTGAAGCCAGAAGCAGGGAGTCACATGTTCGATTCAGTCCTGCATTCTTTGGTTGCTTCCTGGGTGTGCCCTGACTGGGGAATGAACCTGCAACCTTGTTGTTTTGGGAGGACACTTTTAACTGACTGAGCTAACCAGCCAGTCATATTTCTGTTCATATTTCTTAATCATGTGCATTTTTTTCTTTTATTAATTAGTTTCTTCCCAACCTCTGGTCAATCTTTTGTTCTACAACTTCTGTCTTTTGGACTTGTTGGCACGTTTTGTATCGTCAATCATAATTTTTTACTATAGCTCATTTGTTAATTTTGTGTGTGTGTGGTGTGTGGTTTTCCCAGTTACATGTATGATCAACGTACAGGGGGTCAGATATATCCATCTCCTTTGTTACACGTGTTGTTTGCTGGCATGTGCTTTAGTGAGATGTTTCACAGGCGCAACTATTACAATAATCATGCTTTTTCCCCCCTCTGTGAACAGACCTGGGGCTCTGCTCATTACAGATGGATTTGGGCTCAACATGAATAGGAAAGAGGGTCCATTGGCCTGGCGCATGGACATCCGGGGTTAGATCCATCGGTCAGGGCACACATGAGAAGTGACCACCTGCTTCTCTGCCCCTCTCTCTTCCCCTTCTCTCCTTCTTCTCCTCTGACAGCCAGGGGCTCTGTTGATTTGAGCATCGGGCCCACACAGGGGTTGCTGAGAAGATCCCGGTCAGGGTGCACGTGGGAGTCTGTCTCACTGTCTTCCCTCCTCTCACTTAAGAAAAAGAAAAAGAGCCTAACCAGGCAGTGGCGCAGTGGATAGAGCATCAGACTGGGAGGCTGAGGACTGAGGGTCGAAATCCTGAGGTCGCCAGCTTGAGCGTGGTCTCCTCTGGTTTGAGCAAGGCTCACCAGTTTGAGCCCAAGGTCGCTGGCTTGAGCAAGGGGTCACTTGCTCTGCTCTAGCCTCCCCCCAGGCACATATAAGAAAGCAATCAATGAACAACTAAGGTGCCGCAACAAAGAATTGATGCTTCTCATCTCTTTCCCTCCTGTCTGTCCCTCTCTCTATCTTTGTCACACACACACACACACACACACACACACACACACACAACTAAAAATACAAGAACAGTCTATAAAATGAGAACTTAGCACTGTTATCATTAGGAGAAAATTTACCAATTCCTTTCCTTTTGCAAATGCAATCAACAGTCTCAAGAAGTATTTTACACCATGGGAACATATTTTCCATCATGGGGATAGTCTGATGACTAAAAATAATATTGGGGCCGATAAACTGCAAAAATATAGAAAGCCTCAATTTCAAGCAAAAATGTATAGGCCCACTCTGCGCAGAGAAAATGACTGTAGAGAAACTCGGCCAGAAACAAACAGGGATTCTGGCTGGGCCGCCTCGTTGGGAATCAGATCCGGGAATACAAGCAAGTCACGAGAACCTTGCATCTCCGTTGAGCCAGGAATTCCACTGCCAGCAGTTCTTTCTAGGGAATTAATGAGGCCCAGAGACGGAGCGGAATGAAATGGAGTCTGGGCAATTCTGTTTTTGTTTTTTTTTTCTGAAGTATGCAATGTTAGAAAAACATGTCCTATTCACAGAGGCAGACCTAGGCTATTTCTTCTTCCTTGGGGGTTTCTACCCAGCTTAAGTGGAACCCATGATACTTTTCAAACCCTCTCCTTTTCCCATGGATGGAGGCTGCCCCCCTGGTTCCTTCACTAAGGCAAGACATGGTGCATATTTGAGGAGGATTGATCAGAATTCTACCAGGGGGAGCAGAATGGTGTCCTCCAAAATTAATATGTTTGGGTCCTGGGACCTCAGATTGTGACTGTGTTTGCAGACAGAGCCCTTAAAAAGAAGGAGTTAAGATAAAATGAGCTCATCTGGGTGAGGCCCTCGTTCAATACAACTGGTGTCATTAGAGGAGGAAATTTGGACACAGATGCGCACTGGGGGATGATCACGTGAGGACATTGGAGGGGAAGGCAGCCATCTGCAAGGCAAGGAGAGAGGCCTCAGGAGAGACCAACCCTGCCAACACCTTGACCTCAGACTTCTCAAACTGTGAGAAAATAAATTTCTGTTGTTGAAATCCCCCAAACCTGTGGCTTAAACTTTATGATGGCAGCCCAAGCAAACTAATACAAGGAAAATTTACATAAATGTGTGTGTGTGTGTGTGTGTGTGTGTGTGTGTGTGTATTTCTAAATACGTTTTGGTTTTCTTTAAGGAACTCATTTTAAGGAATTGGTGCCTGACCTGTGGGGACGCAGTAGATATACCACGTCGACCTGAAACGCTGAGGTTGTTGTTTTGAAACCCTGGGCTTGCCTGGTCAGGTCAAGGTGCATACAAGAAGCAACTACTTCTAGTTGATGCTTCCCACTCCCCCCACCACCAACTTTCTCTCTGGAAAAATAAAATAAAAGGAATTGGCTTCCATGGTTGTGGGTCTGGCAAGTCTGAGACCTGTGGGACCCGCCCAGCTGGAAAACTCAGGCAGGACTGAACGCTGCTGTCTTGAGGCAGAATATTTTCTTCGTGAAAGAAACCTCAGTGTTTGCCTTCTACTGATCGCTGAGGCCCACCCAGAATCTCAAGGAAAAAAAATCTCCTTACTTCAAGTCAACTGATGGTAGATACTTCATACCACGTCTATAGCAGACCCTCCAAGGAACCCCTGCATGGAGTCTGACTGAATAGCCAGGTACCAGAGAGCCTGACCTAGTGGACATGTAAAATTAACCATCACAGGTCCTTGTTCCCCTCCTGCCAAAACCCACCAGTCACCAGGTGTATCCCCTGGGTCAGACCTGTCTCCCACCTTCCCTCTGTCCCTCCTCATCTGGCACCCTACCTCTCTTTTTTGTGACCCAGCAAAAAACGACAACTGTGTCTTCATTGGTCTCCCCCATCCTACATCCTGACTTTTCATCCACACTGGTGCCAAAGTAAACTTTCTTGAAAGAAAACGCATCCACGCCCATTTCTTGGGTTAAAACATGTCAATGGATTCACGTTGCTCTTTCAAAGATTTGATGCCTTATCAGTCGCAGCTCCAGAATTTGTAGGGGGGTTGGGTTGGGGGCACGCTGGTTTGGGAAGCGTATTTATTCACCGAGGACTGCTGGGACAGAGGAGCACAGAAACGTACTGTCTGGCAGTTCTGAGGACTGGAAGTCCGGGGTCAAGGGTCAACAGGAAGAACTCCTGGGGGGGGTAGGGAGGACTAATCTGTTCCAGGCCTCTCTCCCTGGCTTAGACACAGTGGTCTTTTCCTTGTGTCTCTGCTTCAAGCCTTCTCTGTGCCCACATTTTCTCTGATGAGGACATCAATCCTACTAGATTGGGGCTCACCAGATTGACTTCATTTGAACGTGATTACCTTTTGGAAAGACCCCGTTTCCAAGTTAAATGCTTCTGGGGCACTTACTGGGAGGTAGGACTTCCACCATAGGAATCTAGGTGGAGACAATTCAGCCTATGACAGGAAACAATGAATTATTTGCCATGAGGCTGTGTGCTTCCATGAGGTTATTAACTATTATGCAAAACAGGTATAATAGTTATAACAGTATGCATGCTAGTTAGGCAGAAAGGCATACAAATCCTGTGAAGAAAGATATAAGTTGTTTCTTTTTTTTTTTTAAGCGCAAGGAGGGGAGAGAGACAGATTCCCGCATGCACACTGACCAGGATCCACCCGGCAATCCCTGTCCAGGGCTGATACTCAAATCAACCGAGCTATCCTCAGAACCTGAGGCTGATGATCGGACCAGCCAAGCCACTGGCTGTGAGAAGGGAAGAGAGAGAGAGAAGGAGGAGAGAGGGAGGGGAAGAGAAACAGATGGTCACTTTTTATGTGTGTGCCCTGACTCAGGGATCAAACCCAGGATGTCTGCATGTCAGGATGATGCTCTATCCACTGAGCAAACCGGCCAGGACCTTGATTCGGTTTTTATAAACATGTATTGGGGTGGCATTGGTTAATAAAATACGGGTTTCAAGTATACAATTTTATGATACATCATCTATATATTGATGGCATGGTGTGTTTTGATTTCGTTTTCAATTGGACCAGGTGCAGAGATTTTAGTTCCATAGTGTATTCAGGATCAGGCTGGAATCGTGGTTGAACGTCAGAAAACCTGAGAATAATAAGAGGAAAAGATTTCTATTCTCCCCCCCCCAAAAAAAAAAGCACCCCCACAGATCCAAAATGATTTCTGACAGGACCAGAGCTTGTAACCTGAAAACAACAACCAGAAAGAAGTCTTCCTCTGGTTTGGCAGTAGAGGTTTCCGAGATGTTGGCAAGGTCTGTGCTGTTTCAGGGAAGACAGTTCCGTCCTGGATTTAGATGGCGGTATCTTCACTGCTTGGATTCCAGCGGGGCATTCATTCCATGGTGGGACGTTGAACTGAAGGTTATCTGGCAGAGGACATTCTGTTTCTTCTCAGGGATGTGGTTATCTATTCAGAAATGTTGTTCTGTTATGGCCTGCTTTTCTGTTAGCTTTGCCCCAAATTCCTCCAGAGCACTGGGAGCTGTACATTTAAGAGGGTCCCTCTCTGCAGGGTGAGTGGGAACTGTTTGTTCTGGCGAAGAGCCAATGTATCCTTTTCTCTCTCATCGCAAGACAGCATGGGTAAATATTTTTATAATCTTGGGGTGACCCAGGCAATGTAAACAATCATGCTGAAATGACCGTACTTCCCCATGTAGGAGACATACCTTTTCCCGAAGAATCTGGGGTCTCAAAAACTGAGAGTGCCTAGTGGTTTTAGATTTTTTTATTTGCATTTTCCTCTTGCTTTTGTCCTCATTGTTGAAGACAGTGATTCATCACAGATGAAGACAAGCTCATGGATGGGAGTTTTGACAGTGATGAGAAGTTTTAGAAATTTTATGATGAATACAACTTGAGTTCAATAACTTTAAGTAATACCTTTTTTTTTCAAATTTTGGGCTCCAAAATTGAGGTGCATCTTATACATGGGAGCGTCTTACACATGGGGAAATACAGTAAAGATGCCTGAACAAAAAATGCTGATACATGTGACTCTGTAACAGCTGGACATGAACACGTGGAATAGGGGTAAGATGTAAACCAGACAGAAGTGAAAACAGGGAAATGGTTGCAACATGTGAGGCTGTCAGAGGTGTTCGTCGCAGATTCACAATTTGTAATGACAAGCCCATGAGAAAAACTAGAATGTCCAAATGGAAAAACGTGCATGCATTGGAACATGGATGAGAAAGTCAAATGCAAAGAAAGATAAAAGATGTTCATCGCGCCATGGCCGGGTAGCTCAGTTGGTTAGAGCTCCATCTCAATACTCCAAGGTTGCTGGTTCGAGGCCACGTCAGGGCACATATAAGAATCAACCAATGAATGCATGAATAAGTAAAACAACAAATCAGTATTTCTCTCTCTCTCCCTCCTCTCATATCCTTTCCTCTTCTCTCTCTAAAACCAAAGAAAAAACTTTAAAAAGATGGTTCATCTCATGGTAATTAAAAAAAGAGTACAGCAAATCTAAGGGAGAGGTCATTTTATCTTTATTGAATGGGCAAGCATGAAAAAGAAAGAGAGGGAGATAGAGACAAGATTGTGGGTTTGCAAATACCTGGGAAGAATCTTGAAATGGTGGTAGAAAGGTTGGATGTTGATAGCAGCATTATTTATACGTCAGGGAACCACCCAAATGTCCATCAACTTAGGAATAGACACATAAAATGCAGTCTATCCATACAATGGAATATTATTTAGCCATGAAGAGGAATGAAAGAAACACTGATACATGTTACAACATGGATGAACTTGAAAATTAAGCTAAGTGAAAGAAACTGTTCACAAAAAGTGATATAATGCACAGGAAAGGGAACGTAGTTGATAAGACTATAATGACTATATGATGTCAGGTGGGGACTAGACTTACCAGAGAAATTGCTTTGTAAATTAGATAAATGTCTACCCTCTGGAACCAAACATAAAATAATATTGAATGTCACCTGTAATTGAAAATTATTTTTAGAAAAGAATCACATTTAGGTGCTCAGTTGGTTAGAGCATTGTCCTGATACACCAAGGTTGTGGATTTAATCCCAGGTCAGGGCACGTACAAGAATCAATCAATGAATACATAAATAAATAGAACAATAAATTGATGTTTCTCTCTCCCTTCTTTCTCTAACTCTTTCTATAAATAATTTTTTTAAAAAAGAAATAAGAAAAAGAATCACATTTAGGATTGCCCTCCCAAAGTGGTAATATTTTGTGTGATTCAGAATAAGAAAATCTATATAGAAAAAAGTAGATTAGTATATTGTCTAGAGCAGTGGTTCTTAACCTTTTATGAGATACCTAACCCACCAGTTTCATATGCACATTCACCGAACCCTTCTTTAGTGATAAATAAAATATGATTTTTTCCCCAAATTTAAGACATAGGTATATGGTTTTTTACTGGTGCACAAAATGAGCCATGCATGAACATCACCTTGATTCAAGAACAAAACCAACAAAGTGCATGAACTCACAACAAATTACGGTATTACTTTATTCTGGCCTCCGTGGCAGAGGCTTCTCCGAACCCCTGAGACCGACTCATCGAACCCCTAGGGTTCGATAGAACCCAGGTTAAGAACCACTGGTCTAGAGTTAGGGCATTTGGGAGAAAATGAGAAGAGACTGCCAATAGGCATGGAATTTCTTCCAGGGGTGAGAAGAGTGTTCTAAATTTATTTTGGTAATGGTTGCCTGACTCTGAAAAGACTAACAACCATCAAATTGTACACTTGAAATGGGTGAGTTGTATGGTATGTGGATGATATCTCAATAAAGTTGTTTATTTATTTGTGACAGAGTCAGAGAGAGAGAGTCAGAGAGAGGAATAGATAGGGACAGACAGAAAAGAAGGGAGAGAGATAAGAAGCATTAATTCTTCATTGCGTCTCCTTGGTTGTTCATTGATTGCTTTCTCATATGTGCCTTGACTGGGGTGGGGTGGAAGAGAAATCCCTTGCTCAAGCCAGCGACCTTGGGCTCAAGCTGGTGAGCCATGCTCAAACCAGATGAGCTTGCATTCAAGCCGGTGACCTCAGGGTCTAGAACCTGGGTCCTCCGCATCCCAGTCCGACACTCTATCCACTGCACCACCACCTGGTCAGGCTCAATAAAGTTATTAAAAATAATACAGTGATCGTGATCAAGTGGGATTTATTTTTGGGAGGCAAGGCTAGTACAATATTCGCAAATCAATCAATGTGATTCATCACAAAAACAAAAGGACATGCAGTCAAAAAACTACTGGACCCGATAAAGGAATTCAGCAAGGTGTCAGGATATAAAATTAATACTCAGAAATCACAGGCATTTTTATACACTAACAATGAACTGTCTGAAAGAGAAATTAAGAAAACAATCCCCTTCACTATTGCAACAAAAAAATAAAATACCTAGGAGTAAATTTAACCAAGGAGGTTAAAGACTTGTACTCGGAAATTATAAAACATTGATAAAAGAAATCAAGGAAGATACAAACAAGTGGAAGCATATACCGTGTTCATGGCTAGGAAGAATAAACATTATTAAAATGCCCATATTACCCAAAGCAATTTATAAATTCAATGCAATTTCTATGAAAATACCAAGGACATACTTCAAAGATACAGAAAAAATATTCCAAAAACTCATATGGAATCAAAAAAGAACACGAATAGCCTCAGCAATCTTGAAAAAGAAGAATAAAGTGGGTGGTATCATACTTCTGGACATCAAGTTATACTACAAGGCCATTGTACTCAAAGCAGCTTTGTATTGGCATAAGAACAGGCACATAGATCAATGGAACAGAACAGAGAACCCAGAAATAAACCCACACCTTCATGGACAATTGATATTTGACAAAAGTGATTATAGTATATAATGGAGTCAAGACAGTCTCTTTAACAAATGGTGTTGGGAAAATTGGACAGCTACCTGCAAAAAAAAAAAAAAAAAAGAAACTAGGCCACCAACTTACACCATTCAGAAAAAATAAACTCAAAATGGATAAGAGACTTAAATGTAAGTCATGAAACCAAAAGCATCCTAGAGGAAAATATAGGCAATAAGCTCTCCAACATCACTCTCAGCGATACTATATTTGCTGATTTACCTCCAAGCGCAAGGAAAATAAAGGACAGGATAAACAAAAGGGACTATATCAAACTAAAAAGCTTTTGCACAGCTAAAGACAATAGGAACAAAATAAAAAGGCAAACCACACAATGGGAGAACATATTTGACAATACGTCTGATAAGGGGTTAATAACCAAAATGTATAAAGAACTTGTAAAACTCAACACCAGGAAGATAAACAGTCAAATCAAAAAGTGGGCAAAATAAATGAATAGATACTTCTCCAAAGAGGACATACAGATGGCCAATAGGCATATGAAAAATGCTCAACATCACTAATCATTAGAGAAATGCAAATTAAAACCATAATGAGATATCACCTCACACCAGTCAGAGTGGCGCTCATCAACAAAACAACACAGAATAAGTGCTGGCGAGGATGTGGAGAAAAGGGAACCCTCCTGCACTGCTGGTGGGAATGCAGACTGGTGCAGCCACTGTGGAAAACAGTATGGATATTCCTCAAAAAATTAAAAATCGAACTTTTTTTGACCCAGCCATCCCACTTTTAGGAATATATCCAAGAACACCACATCAACGAATCAAAAAAAGAAATACATCCCCATGTTTATGGCAGCATTGTTCACAATAGCCAAGATCTGGAAACAGCCCAAGTGTATGTCAGTGGACGATTGGATTAAAAAGCTATGGTACATATATACAATGGAATACTATGGGGACATGAAAAATAAGGAAATATTATTTTTTGTGACAACATGAATGGACCTGGAAACTATTATATTAAGTAAAATAAGCCAGGCAGAGAAAGAAAAATATCAAATGACTTCACTCATCTGAGGAATCCGAAGAACAATATGAACTGAGGAGCGGAATAGAGACAGAGATGGGATCAAAGGATCCAGAAGGAAAGAGGACAGAGGAAAAAGGGATGATAGGGTGATAGGATGGGAGGAGAGCAGAAAAGCAAATCCTGGAGGGAAGAAGGCAGGGTGCTATGGGGAGGGGAACAGGGGTGATGTACCGGGGAACACGGGGGAGGGGAGGATGTATTCGAGGGGACACTAGAATCTATGTAAACACAATTAATTAATAAAAAAAAGTATCTCAGAAAAAAAAAAGAAAAGAATATGAGCTGAACTGATTGAAGATTAAAAAACAAACAAGGGTCTACAGGGTGTATAATCCTCTGGGCTTGTCTAAGGATCACAAACCTTCACAAGCCTTGCTTCCTGGGACCCTTATCTTTGTCACCTACCAGTGCAGCAGCCCTGAGCTGCCTGATCTGTTTGTGGAGTTGCTGACACTCTCTGTACTTCTCTAAGAAACAGGTTTTCCCTGCCTCTGCCTTTGCCTTTAGGCAGTCCACCTCTTGTACTAATTGCTTCACCACCTGTTTTCTTGTTCCTAGGCTCCAGAAGTATTAAGCTTCACAGTTCTCATAGTTAGGGGCCTTTTGGATGCATGAGGAGTAAAGAATTGCTATCAGTTGAGGAGCCCCTGGGTCTTGCAGAATACTCCATGCAATCAAGGAAACCCATACTTGCCACAAGAAGGTTCAAACCTTTGAATGGTTCCAAATTATTTAGAACAGTTCATTTCTTTGCTGCATTAGAGGTCACAAATTCAAATATGTCTATTGGGAGGGGCCAGGCAAGTAATGTAATAGAATGTAGGCGCTGAATGCTATGAAGCTGACGATGGCAGTTGAAAGGAGAACACAGGACCCATCTAAAAGGGCAATGTTTCCAGATCCTCTAATTATTCAATAGAAGCTGGAATACAATTTTTTTGTGTGTGTGCGACAGAGACAGTGAGAGGGACAGATAGGGAGAGACAGACAGGAAGGAAGAAAGATGAAAAGCATCAATTCTTCATTGCACCACCTTAGTTGTTCATTGATTGTTTTCTCATATGTGCCTTGACTAGAGGCTACAGCAGAGTGAGTGACCCCTTGCTTAAGCCAGCGACCCTGGGTTCCAGCTGGTGAGCCTTGCTCAAACCAGATGAGTCCATGCTCAAACTGGCAACCTCGGGGTTTCGAACCTGGCTTTCTCCGTGTCCCAGTCTGATGCTCTACTACGCCACCACATGGTCAGAATATGAGCTGAACTGGTTGAAGATTACAATTTTTATTGGGAAATATTCCCATTTTTAAGTATTGGTATTAATTCAATTTTTAAAAAGCACCATCTGATCCAAATAAAATATTTCTGTGGGCTAAACTTAACTTGTGAGCTGGTGGTTTTCAAACTTTGTTCTACTTTCTATTCTATCAGGATAAAATATACAGTGTCATATACAGTAGATATTCAAAAATTGATTGAATAATGAGTGAATGAATTAAAGAATGAATGATGCAGATATAATATGAGTTATGGTCCCAATAGTTGGATAGCTCCCAGACATCAGTATTTCTAATGCTTTTACATCAATTCAGAAAATGGGGCTTCTAGGCACCTGTCATCACCATGAGGCCTCTTTTCCAACAATATATTATAGAAAATTATTAGTAGTCAATTAGGCTACCATTAACATTTTACTGTGGCTCAGAATAATTTATAATAATGATAATGATAATTGCTAATATTATCTTAATTGTAACAAAATTTGTTTGACTGCTGTAATATTGTCTAATCATTGAGCTCAACTTCATAATCATTGGTCTGCCTGCACAATAACTCTATAAGAAGAGGATTTCTAAAAATAATAATAATAATAAAAATAATACAGTGAATTCTGTTTTGATTGATTGATTTTAGAGAGAGAGGCAGGATGAGAGAAACAGTGATTTTTTGTTTCACTTATTCATGCATTTATTGGTTGTTTTTTTTGTATGCGCCCTGACCGGAGATCAGACCTGCAACTTTGCCGTAGCAGGAACCCTGCTCTAGCTAACCGAGCTACCCGGCCAAGGCCACAGTGAATGCTTACCTGTTTAATGTTGCTCTGAATGTATTGCAGAATTGGATTTCATGTGCACAGGCTAGCACTAGGCATCACCATGTCAACTATTCACACACAGCCGCCCCTATGCCCACTAAGACTCCTTACAGACCCTTGCTCCGGGACCCAGAGAACAGGCAGGAACAGGAGCCAGTTGAGTGATGGCAGTCAGGTACACAGTCTGCCAAACAGATGGCCAGTGTTGAACATTTTTAATGGTTCGGAAACAGAGGTCTTCAGAACACTGGCTGGCTTGTGCTCTTTCCGAGAAAGCCGGTCCCTTCCTGGGCTGGATGGCACCGTCTATATGTTGCTTGGACGCCGGTCCAGCCTTTTGCTCATTAATCAGGGAAACATTCCATGGCGGGTTGTTAAACTGAGGTTTTATCTGGCAGCCAGGCTAGATGTTGACATTCAGGCTACATCTCAAGGACTAAGTGTCTCCAGTCAGAAAGGTTTCTGCCATCCAAACCTCTTGACTGTTTATTTAGGTTGGGCCCAAATCTTTCCTGTAGCAACTGAGGCTGTCTTAAAGGAGCTTATTGCAACCCTGTAGGATTTAAAATTTTTTTTAAATTTATTTTTATTGATTTTATAGTGATGGGAAGGGAAAGAGAAACATCGATTTGTTGCTCCATGTATTTATGCATTCATTGATTGATTCTTATATGTGCCCTGACTGGGGATTGAACCCACAACCTTGGAGTATGGGGACCATGCTCTAACCATCTGAGCTAACCGGCCAGGGCTAACACTATAGGATTATAGTTTGAGCCATGTACATAATATTAACTTTTGTAGTAGCCATGACTACTCACTATCTTTATTCATTTTTATTACTAAGAAAGATAAGTGGAATTAATTTTAATACTATAGTTTATTTAACCCACTGTGTCAAAAATAGAATAATTTCAACATGTAGTCCATATAAAATTGTTAGTGAGATGTTTACAACTTTTTTTCACATGACATTTTTGACACCTGTTAGACTCAATTTCAGTGCAGATTGGCCACATGTAAAATACTTAATATGCACATGTGACTCTTAGCTGGTTTCAGGGACAGCCCCATCCTAGAGTTTTGTCTCAGTCGGGAAAGGGATGTTCGGGGCACAAGGGAGGGTTCATGGCCTCTGTTTCAGTCATGGCAAGAAAAAAAGGGATTTTCTTTTAAGAGAGAGAGAGAGCCTGCCCTGTGGTGGCGCAGTGGATAAAGCCTCTACCTAGAACACTGAGGTCACTGGTTCAAAACCCTGGGCTTGCCTGGTCAAGGCACAAATGGGAGTTGATGCTTCCTGCTCCTCCCCCCTTCTCTCTCTCTCTCCCTCTCTAAAATAAAGAAATAAAATCATAAAAGAGTGAGAGAGAGAGAAGCATTAACTTGTTTTTGCACTTAGTTGTGCATTGATTGTTTCTAGTACATGCCTTGATAGGGGATTGGACAGGCAACCTCAAGCTCAAGCTGACTCAGCGATATCTTGCACAAGCCAGTGACCTTGGGACCACATGAACGACCCCACACTCAAGCCAGCGACCTCAGGTTTCCAAAAGGCAACTTCAGTGTTCTGGGTTAACGCTCTAACCACTGAGCAACCACTGGTCAGGTCACAACAAGAAAAGGGAAGAGAATGTGTTTGAAGTGATGAGAGAAAGAAGGATTTACTACACATGACACAAAAGTCAATGAACATAAGCTAACAGATCTATGAATCTGACTCTGCAGAAATGGAAAACATATGAAGAAAAGGGAACAAGGCTCAGATAGCTACCCCAGCTCAAATATGGAGAAATAGAGGTGGTAGTCAAGTCCATAGTTTGCATTAGGGTTTACTCTTGGGACATTCTGTGGGTATGGAAAAATGGTGGATGACATGTGTCCACCATTATTTTATCATACAGAGTAGTTTCCCTGCCCCAAAATATCCTCTGTGCTGCACCATTCATTCTTCCCTCTCTGCTAACCATAGGAAGCCACTGATCCTTTTATGGTCTCCATAGTTTTGTATTTTCTATTTCTTTTTTATTTTTCTGAAGTGAGAAGTGGGGAGGCAGAGGGACAGATGCCCGCATGCACCCGACTGAGATCCATCCAGCATGCCCATTAGGGAGCAATGCTCTGCCCCTCTGGGCCGTTGCTCCGATGTGACCAGAGCCATTCTAGCATCTGAGGCGGAGGCCATGGAGCCATCCTCAGTGGCCGAGCCAACTTTGATCCAATGGAGCCTTGTCTGTGGGAGGGGAAGAGAGAGAGAGAGAAAGGGGGAGAGGGAAGGGTGGAGAAGCAGATGGACGCTTCTCCTGTGTGCCCTGGCCAGGAATCGAACCCGGGACTTCCATATGCCGGGCCGACGCTCTACCACTGAGCAAACCGGCCAGGGCCGTATTTTCTAGGTCATATAGTTGGACTCACACCATATGTCACCTTTTAAGATGAGCTTCTTTCATTTCACAATATGCATTTCAGGGTCTTCTGTGTTTGTTCATGGCTTGCTAGCTTCTTTCTTTTTAACACTGAAGAATATTCCTTTGTTTGGATCCCAACTGATTTTTGACACTTGCAAAAGCAATGCAGTGGAGAAAGGGTAAAACTGCATGGAACGAAACACACACACACACACACACACACACACACACACGTGTAAAACTGGGAAAATCTGATTGAAATGGGTTGGTCATATCTCTATCCATATGGTAGTTGTGATATTGTGCTTTAGTTTTGCAAGATGGGACCATTTTGGGAATTTGGCTCAAGTGTACATGGAATCTTCAACCTATGAATATATAATTATCCTGACATTAACATTTTTGTTTTAAAATAAAGAATATCTACTTCAAAAGTTATTTATTGATTTTAGAGAGAGAAGAAGGAGGGAGGGTGAGAGAGAGACAGAAACATCGATCTCCTGTAGATGCCCTGCACAAAGATTGAACCCACAACTTTAGTTGGTCAGACAATACTCTAACCAACTGAGCTATCCATCCAAGGGCTAAGACTTCTATTAAAATAGACCAGCACCCAGATACGTCATCTTCTAAGTGACAGAGTAGAATATGAAGGGTATTTTCATTCATTCATTCATATAGGGCATTACTCTTAATTTCCTCAACAAGACAGTGGTAGAGGAGTCACACAGGAGATGTCCTTATTCTTTGGCAATGCAGCCGAAGTATTTAGGAGTGGGGCACAATGTCTAGACTTGAAACGTGGAACTTTGAAACAGACTCGCATGTATGTGGCTACAGGTTCAGAGATGTTGAATGGAGGTGTTGAGCAGATAGGTAGGTGGTCACTGAACTCTTCCTGCTACTCTATGATTATGATTTTTTATTAAAAATGTTTAACATTAGAATGTACTTATGGTTTAGAAATGGGTGTCTCAGATCAGAGTTGACATGCTGATTGGAGCTAAGGGGTTCTCTTACCTAATTATTATTTAAAAAATTCTTTTTCTTCTTTTTCAAGGGAATGGAGAGGATATAGTGAGGCAGACTCCTGTGTATGCCCCAACCAGGATCCACCCGGCCTCTGGGGCTGATGTTCTGTCCATCTTGGGTCAATGCTCGCAACCGAGCTATTTTTAGCACCTGAGGCTCCACGGAGCCATCCTCAGCACCAGGGCCGATGCAGTCAAACCAATTGAGCCATAGCTACAGGAGGGGAAGAGAGAGACAGTGAGAGAGAAAACAAGGAGGGGAAGGAGTGGAAAAGCAAGCGGTCATTTCTCCTGTGTGCCCTGACCCGGAATCAAACTCAGGACATTCACATGCCAGGCTGACGCTTTACTGCTGAGCCAACGGACCAGGGCCTCTTACCTAATTATTTAATTGGGTGCATTTGGATGCTGGCCGATCATTCAGCTCATGCATCAGGGACATATATGAGGGTGGGATGTGGACAGGGGCTCACCCAGACTCCGGGATTATTCAAGGCAGAGACCTGGAAGCTGTGGATTCTTTTCTAAAGAAAGAAATGGGCATTGTGCGTAGTGATTAAGAGCTGACCTGTAAGGAGAATATGTGAAAGTCTTTGAAATGTATGAGAAGGATTACTGAATGTCTCTTACGGAAATTACGTGACGAGGGCCTCAGATTGCACAGGCTCCCCCCCAGCTATCTCTTAGTCTAGTTCCACTTATAGCTTTGTCCTCTCTTGCTGGTCACTCTCACCCTTGGCCACTAACTCTGTTCTGGGCCGGTTGCTGTATTGGTTCCATGCTTCCACTCCAAGGAGCAGTCATGGTCCTCTTTAAAAACATAGACCAGCCCTGGTATGTGGCTACGGGTGTATACCTAAAGGCATAGACGTGAAATTTGTCTTCCTGACACGGCTGTGATTTCATGTGCTGAGCGATTTGGTTTATTTAACCGAGCGTATCCAGAACCAGATGGCTATGGGTATACAGATCTTCAGTGTGGCCCTGGCCAGGTAGCTCAGTTGGCCAGAGCATTGTCCCCATATGCCAAGGTTGCGGGTTTGATCCCCAGTCAGGGCACATGTAAGAGTCAACCAGTGAATGCATGAATAAGTGGAACAACAAATCCCCCTCTCTCTCTCCCTCTTTCTCTCTCTCTCCTTTCCTCTCTCTCAAAAATCAATCAATAAATTTTATAAAAAAATCTTCACTATGCATACACAAACACCAGTTTGGGGCCAGAATTCAAAGACGGGTACCTAGTCCATTAGAAAATGAGCAAGCAAGAGTTTCACACACACCCCCCAAACAACAACAACAACAACAAAACAACAACAACAAAAACAACAACCCTAAAGCTGAGAAAGAAGAACATGGAAAAATACAGTCTGGAAAGATGGCTAGCGTTCGATATGTTCATGATTTGGAAACTCTTTTAGAGGCCAGCATTGATTTGTTTCTCAAAAATGGACCCACGAGGGAGGCCCTGTCCCTATCATTTGTTTTCCAGCCCAGCACTGAGCTCATAAACCACAGTAAGTCTCTGAACTGAAATATAATCTGTTGATTGGCCCGGGAAGCAACATCCAAACCACCCGTTTCCAATTAGACATATGTCTCCCAACTGAATTCCAGTCTTGCCAGGACCCCTCCCGTAACATTGAGACCCGGGTGGCCTTAATGAGGAGTTTCTGGGGGTAGCATCCACAGCAGGGAAGGAGCCCTTCTCTGAGCCCCACACAGCGTCACACAGGAGAAGACTTTTGTAATCATGGGTGGGAGATGCCTTATTCAAGACAATCCAAACATTGACAGACATGGAACGAAAGAATATTAAATATGTTTATATAAACACTAAAGCTGGAAGGACATGAGAACCCCTATCACAAATAAAGTTGAGTAACCATGCATGGAATCATTGCATCTTATAAAATGGAGGGAACTTATTATTTTTTCTTTTAGTGAGAGATAGGAAGGGAAAGAGGTGAGAATCATCAACTCATAGTTGAGTCGCTTTAGTTGTTCATTGATTGCTTCTCATACGTGCCTTGACTGGGGGCGGAGGGCTACAGCAGAGTGAGTGACCCCTTGCTCAAGCCAGCGACCTTGGAATCATGTCGATAATCTCACACTCAAGCCAGTGACCCTGAGCTCAAGCTGGTGAGCATGCATTCAATCTGAATGTGCCCACACTCAAGCTGGCGATCTCGGGTTTCGAACCTGGGTCCTCCACATCCCAGTCCGACGCTCTATCCACTGTGCCAATGCCTGGTCAGGTTCATTGGTTGAATCTTATATGTGCCCTGACAAGGGATGAAACGTACCACCTTGGTGTAGCTCTCACCAACTGAGCTACCTAGCCAGGACCTATTTAACTCTTAAAAAACTACCTTGTTCGGGAAAGAAAGTGGGATATAAACTAGTATGTGACTGCCAATCCCCCATTTTAATCCAAGATCACTCCTTCATTCATTTATTCATTCATTCTCTCTCACATAGTCTAGAAGAGCTCTATCCAATAAAAATAGAGTATAACCATTGCCAATGGCAGCCACATACATCATTTTACATTCTCCAGTAACCATTTCTCAAAAAAAAATCAACAAAGTAGGTGAAATGAATCAATGCAAAAGAATTTTAATAGGGTGTTCAAATACATATCTATATTTGCACTAACTCCTGGAAGTCCAGTGTTTCTGTTTTTTGTTGTTGTTGTTTGCAACACATCCGCCTTGGGACCAGCCACATTTCAAGTGGCCAGTAGCCACATGCAGCCAGTTGCTACCATGTGGGAGAGCCCGGGTCTAAATCCTGCAGAACTTGTTTTTGAGCCCACAGGCCTTCACCTTTAGAGCTTGAAAAATTCCAGACTCTGTGGCTCTTCCTGCATTTCTACAGCCTGGCTCCCCCCTGGCCATAGCAGCTCCAGTTTTCCTGGTAACAGACCAAGCTGGCCCCTTGCGGGGACTGTGTGACATCTTTTGAGGGTTTGAACACAAAGAAGCTAGGAATACAACCGGGCTGAGGAGGCTGGGCAGGCTGGGGAAGGGTCCAGGGGACGGCTTCCCTGGGCATACATTAAACACCTCATGGGCAGCACCTGTGCTTGGAAAAGGGAGTCATCTGGCAGGCTCTGTAAAAGAAAAAACACAACTGGCCACTCCTCTCACGCCCTGTGAGAAATCGCAGGTCTCCCGCAAGCTCTGGGGATGCCAGCCTTCTCTCTCCAGCCATCCGTGCATTCAACACATTTATTCCCATTGTAAAAAAAGAACCAGACTGATTCTTTCCCATGGG
Source organism: Rhynchonycteris naso (assembly GCA_037038555.1). Lineage (NCBI taxonomy): Eukaryota > Metazoa > Chordata > Mammalia > Chiroptera > Emballonuridae > Rhynchonycteris > Rhynchonycteris naso. The sequence goes on from CM072997.1 coordinate 238,912,478, forward strand.
CCAGACTCAGTGCTGGGAATAGAAACTTTATTGCCCTGAGAGAAGAATAAGCAAGAGAAAGAGAAAGAGAGAGAGAGAAAGAGTGTTTCATTCACCGAGTTTCATCTCATTCATTTTCTTTGTCGTTGTTGCACAGGTTTTCACAGAGCCTTGGGGATTCTCTGCAACCTGCAGGAGAAGACTTTGATCACTTTGAACTGGAATTCTAGTAGAGGAGGTGGGTTGTCTCTGAATCCAGAAGAGGATATTGGGGTCATGAGTCCTATTTTATCTATCTATTTATTTATTTTTAAATGATCATCCACATATTCTTTCTTTCTTTTTTCTTTTTTGAGTCCTATTTTAGTATATGTCAGTGATGGGCAATCTTTTGAGCTTGGTGTGTCAAAATTCGCCAAAAAACCGAGCATAACTTGGGTGGTGTGTCACTTCGACAAAAATGGCCTAACCGGAAGTCCCAGAACTAGACGCTCTGTGCCGGAGTTCTGTTGTTTTGGCCTACAGACCTCCGGTACAGAGTGTCTACACTATAGCAAATGTTTTATCCTCGGCTCCTGCACCTGGCAGTGCAGGAGCTGAGGATGAAACGTCCTTCTCGGCATGCGGCCCCATACTCCTCTGGTATGCGGCTGTGTGTCATCAAAAATGGCTACACGTGTCAGTGCTGACAGGTGTGTCATAGGTTTGCCATCATGGGTATATGTGCTGCCGAAGGGAGTACTGGGTGGGTGATCAGTCTGAAGATGCAGGCTACATCGGGGTCATGGGATAGAGAGTGAAGGGAGGGGTGATCTGTCAAACAGGAGATCAGGGGAAGGTCTCTTCAGGGTGGCAGAACTGAGAGATGAATAAAGGGAGGAAGCGAGTCCTGAGGGGAAGACCTTCCCAGAGGTGGAAGCCCTGGGGCCTTTCCAGGAGCTTGCTTGGAATATCTCCTCTAGGGAAGCCAACCGGAGTGGAGGATGACAGGAATCTTGATTGTGTCCAGTTTTTCAGCACCAACCAAGATGAGGTCCTGGCAATTTAAAACAGCATTGGAACTATTCTTGTGTATGCTTTCAATTTGTATTTGTGTATCTATTTATAGATCTATACCTACAGAGTGGGGCAAACTTAGGTTTACAGTTGTTTGCCTGGCAAATGCTACAATTCTTCGTAAGTAATAATAGAAGCGTAAACTCTGTGTTTTGAGCACTCACAGCTGTAAACCTACTTCTGTCTGTCTCACTCGGTCTATATTTACTTTTCAGAATAATTACATCAGAATTCACATGTGCCCAGAAGGGATGGTGGGGTTCAGGAAGCCAGATTTCAGCCTGAAAGAGAGAGGACTGTCAGGGGCTTCAAAATACAACAAGAACGAAAAAGCGCTGTTAGACAGAAATCATGATGACCAGGAAGAAAAATTAATTAAAATAGTGGGGGGAAATGTTTACCAATCTAAAGCTCGAAGCCAGGTATAATAGAAATGGCTGCAGAGGAGATATACATTTTTTATTGCAAGAAGCAGGGACGCTTCCAAATAGGAAATAAAAGTAGAAGGAAAATGGAAATAACAACAACAACAACAACAAAAAAAAACCCCATGAAATTTGCAGGTCATCAACGATTATGTAGGGAGGTCAACCTAACTGAATTTTAATGACATGTGTTGATATTGCCCAGGACTGGGAGCTTTCGTAGTGACCCACTGTGAGGAGCTGTGTTCCATTCACCAATGTTAAAAAACTGATTTGGGTTCTTCCCCCCCCACCCCCAAAAGTGTGATCTCTTTAACAGTGATGAAAAATTCACAGAATATTCAAGGACCATACATATTCTGTTAGGAGACCCAGGTTATTAGTCTTTTCTGAACACTGCCATTGGGATATAATCTATGTTTCGTTGAAAAAAACAACAATTCTAGCCAGAAAAGCACTTAACAGATGTCAGGCAGGTGTTCAAACTGGGGAAACGTATTCGAGCCTTGAATGAGATGAAAGCCACACGGAGCCCAGAAAGTTGTGTCCCCTCAGATGCATCTTGTTCAAATAAAAGTGCACTAGACCAGATATGGACTCTTCAAATAACAAACACTGAATGGGAGTTCACTCTTCTATGCTCTCCATGTGTACTTGGGGAGACAGAAGTCAGGGTTTGTTAGCATGGAACAATCTCTAAGATGTCTTCTTTTTGGTGGGGAGAACATCTCTCTGCCTCTTGAAAAAATCATCTTTTGGAGACGTGTTTCAAGAAAGCAAAACAAAGTCTTGAGTGACTTTCACCCATCGGGGAGCAGCAACTGTTCTTGCTTGGTTTGTATAGGACAGTTGCAGCCGTTCTAAGATGTACAAGCAGAAAAACAGCCACTTTCTTTACATACATTGATACATCTACAGGAAGGTACCATGAACTACACATTCCTTTCTCTTAATCTCGGCTGAGAAAAACCTACCTCTTCTGGGGTCCGAGGTTGTTGATCGTTTACGTGTTTTGTAGCGGGTATGCATTTTTCTATTTGAATTCATCTCATTAAAAAAAAAATTGAAATTGTGGCAAAGGGGTTAAGCAGTGCCAATTGGTAAGTGACAGAAAAGTCACAGAGATAAAGGTGGCAGCGTGGGGCGTACTGTCAGTAATATTGCAGTCACTGTATGGTGTTCGATGGGCACCTGCAGCACTGGAGGGAACCGTCTGTCAAGTACATGATTTTCTAACCACTTTGCTATATACCTAAAACGAATACAGAGTAATACGGAATGTAAACTGTAACTCAAAAATTAAAAACTACCAATTAAAATAAAAAAATATAAATTATATCCAACATCAAATTTACCATGTTAACCATTTGTGTGTGTGTGTGTACAATCCAGTACTGTTAAGTACCATATTTTTCGCTCCATAAGATGCACCTGACCATAAGATGCACCTAGGGTTTTAAGGAGGAAAAATAAGAAAAAAAATATTCTGAATCAAATGGTGTGTTAAAATATTTAATAAAATATACCACAATAATATGTCAACCATGTAAACTCAACAGCAATATTAACAACCATGAGCACTGTTATTAACAAATGAGAAGAGACTTAAACGTTCAAATACTCTTCTAGTTGTCCGGGAACCTGCAGCAGCCAAAAAAGAAAGAACATTCGGTCCATAAGACGCACAGGCCCTTTCCCCTTCACTTTTGGGGGAAAAAAAGTGTGTCTTACGGAGCGAAAAACACGGTATTTCACACTGTTGTGCAACCAACATCCGGAATTTTGTCATCTTGCCAAATGTAACCCTGACCCCATTATAATTACCATCCTGCTTTCTGTCTCTGCTGAATTTGACAACTCCCCGCCCCTCTTGTAATTTTTCTTCCAGCATCCCAGAGCAAAGGCCACATTGTCTTTCTTATTCACTCTGAAAAGAAACAAATTATGTTGCAAAATTATCTTCCTAAGAAGGGAAGTAATGAATAAGTATGGAGCCAAAACAAAACAAAACTACACAACAGAAAAATAAATTCCTTTGAATGGAAGAGATAACAAATCAAGGACACATCGGGTATATGACTTGGTGACATTATTAAATGAAAAGTATCAATTCCCTGCCACTAATTCTGCTGGACCAGTAAATAGCCCTGGAGAAACTCTCCCCTGTGTGAGTGAGCAAGGTGACAAACACCACAACAGGTCTGGACACATCCATTTATATGACAAATAACTTGTGTGCCAACTGCCCTGGTGTTCTTTGAAAGAGCAAACACCCCGGGGGTTTGGGGGAGGGACACCGGTAGGGAATCTATGAAATGTCTCAGACAGAGAGGTATCCACCTACTACAATGCTGTGTAGCCATTTCAACGAATAGACCCAAACTAGGCGTGTCCACAGGAATCCATCTCTCAAGAAGCTGAACTGTCGCCTAAGAAAAGGAAGTCCCTGAAAAAAAATAAACGGGTGCCACCCAGAGAACACACATCCAAACTGGTCAGCCCCCGTCTCCCCAGTGGCATGTCCCACAAGTGCCATTGTTTGGAATGATGTTCTTTCTTTGCGTGTCTCTAGCTGTTGCTTGCTGCTTGCTTTTGGGTTGGACAGGCTAGAATCCGCTGGACCCGGGAGCCCCCACGTGCGCGCATACCTGCGCGCGGGAGGAATTCTAGAGCACCCCCCCCCCCCGTTGGACGCCTAACCCTCAGCAAAGAGTTGCTTCACGAGCCTATTTAGACTTCTTGTTCCTTCTTCCAAGAAAGCAGAGAGACATGACAAGGATGTGCTGAGATTTTTAAAAATTTATTATATATACATAATTTTATTTTTTTAAACCGTGCATGCTGACCTCTTTAGCCTTGGAAAATTTCCATCTCTGAGGCTTTCTGCGGAAAGGCAGCAGCCCCCCCCCCATCCCCCAAGCCCCTAACCCTCTGCCCTACACCCCCAACCCCCTCCCCTGCCCACGCCAGCCAGCACTTTCCATGGCAACGCAGGAGACTGCCACTGCGCAGCTTAACAAAGCAGAACAAAGACAATAATTGCCTGGCTGGCGGTGGGTGGGTGGGGGGAAGGGAAGGGGGATGGGGAGGACTTCAGGAGGACTGATGCCCCTCCCATCCCCATTCCTTCCCCCTGCCCCCCCAGCTGTGTGGTTCCGGATTTCAGAGCAGCGTCTGGTCCCCTGAAAAATCCTCCCCACAGAGAAAATCGTGAATTGAAGAGGCAAAGCACGCGCGCGCGAGGAGAATGAAAAGAAGATGGGGGAAGGGGGTGTTGGTGAAATATGGAGAAACCATCCTTCTTGCTCTCCAGTGCCTGACAAAATGGGGTGCCCTGAGCCAGCCGCGTGGGGCCCCACCACCTGGGCACGTGCTGGAAGTTCCGTTTTTTTCAGGGCTCCCCCCATCACGACCACCGACTTGACTGAGCACACCAGTTGTGTTGGGGGGGCGCGCGCGCATGCATCTGAACAACTGACGAACACCTTTTGGGGGGTTGGTCATGTTCGCCCCATTCTTTCCCATAGAGAAAAGAGATATAGAAGAGACCTGAGTACCGGGACCTCCGGTTCACATCGGCCTAAGGATCCTCGGGGTGTCGGCCACCCATTCCAAACCTTTCTCTAAGCTCCTCCTCACATACTCCAATGCCAGGAGCCAGAGGGGTGGGGATGCAAAGGGAGTGTTTTAGTGGGTTGGAGGTCTTCTTGTGGGGCGCCAAAAATATCTTGGAACGAGCAGAAGGGAGTGGTTCTCCCACATTGTGAATGCATTGAATGCCCCCAAATTGTTTTCTCTGAAATAGTTCATTCTGCCCTGGAGGATAACTCCATGGGTTAGACTATTGTCCTGGTTCCATGCTTGGTTAGGGCACATACAGGAACAGATCTATGTTCCTGTCTCTCTCTGTCTCTCTCTCAAATTAATAAAATAAACAAGCAAGGAAACAAAAAATAAAATAGTTAATTTTATAATATGTAAAATTTACTTCCATAATAAAAAAACCCCTCAAAACATACTGACATTATTTACAAGGAATCTAATCCATCAGAAAGTTAGGTTATGATTCTCTTTAGACTAGCGTTGTCCAAAGCCATGTCTATGTGAAACTTTTCTAGTCGGCCATGTCTTGAAAAGAAAGAGTCAGTTAAGATGAATGAATCCTAATAATGTATTTTATTCCACTCACCATGCCTGACACCTGTGCCTTGTCTGTCCTTGGAACACCATAAACATCAATGCCAAAGTTGGGTCTCCACAGACAGCCCTGTAACCAGCTGATCCCAAGTCTGGCTGACTCTGCCTCAGAAATGGGTTTCGCATTAGCCCACCCTATTTCTCTTTTGCTCAAGTTACTGCAAAACAACCCTAACTGTTCTTCCTTCTCAAAGGAAGATATGGCCTAGCCACCCACTGCTGACTTTTTCAGTGGATTCCTGTTGCTCTTAAGATAAAGTTCCAGCCTGATCTGTGGTGGCGCAGTGGATAAACCGTCAACCTGGAATGCTGAGGTCACTGGTTCAAAACCTTGGGCTTGCCTGGTCAAGGCACATATGGGAGTTGATGCTTCCTGCTCCTCCTATTCTCTCTATCTCTTTCCTCTCTCTCTCACTCTCTCTCTAAAAATGAATAAATAAAATCTAAAAAAATTAAAAAAAAATAAAGTTTCACCCTCCTTGAGACAGCCTACAAGCCATGGCAACCCCATATTTTCTCTCTAGAGGAAGTTGGGGGTGCCAGCTATGTTGGGAGGCGCTCTGTAGACTTTTCCTTCAAGCTGGGTCCACACAAAGTTCTCAATCATTAGACATCATACTTATAGGGTGAGCAAACATTTTAATTTTTTTGCAAAGAGCCACTTGCCCTGTTTCCCCCAAAATAAGACATCCCCCCAAAATGAGACCTAGTGCATTTTTTTTAAGCTTAGAAATTAGAAGGCCTCCCCTGAAAATAAGACCTAGCACGTCTTTAAGAGCAAAAATAAATATATAAGACACTGTCTTATTTTCGGGGAAACAACGTAGATTGTGGTACATGGAAATAGAGTCACAAGAGATTCTTGATGGAATTCAGAGTTTGACCGGTTATGCTGATGTCTGTGATGACATGACTACAGTCTATGAATACATGTTGATTTTTTTGTTCAGCCATAAATATGAATTCTTGTTCATGGAGAAATAAGACATCCCCTGAAAATAAGACCCTTGTGTCTTTAGGAGCAAAAATTAATATAAGACACTGTCTTATTTTCAGGAAAACACGATAGTAACTGTTTTAGGCTTTGTGGACCATACGTTCTTTGACTCAGCTATTCAACTGTGCCATGAAAGCAGCTGTCGACAACATTTGAGGAACGGATGTGGTCACGTTCCTTTGCTTATGAACCTCTCTTCATCTCCCAGACTGCCCCATCTCACCCACACCTCCATCACCTCTCTCCTGTGTCCTACAACCATCTCCTCACGGGTCTCCGCCACCATTGTCCCCACTCTTCGACACTGGTTTCTGTCCCATTCTGCAAACTCCTTAGCAGATCGCGTCCCTCTGTAGACATGCATCCAAATATTTTTTTGGGAATTTACAAGCAGATGGAACTTCGGAATTTTCACATTGAAGGTGTTTGAGAAGGACAATCTGACTGGAGGTTGGGAAGGGTATGGACTTGTCTTGGCAGAGAGAGATGTTTGTACAGTGATGGTCACGATTCTACAAGATAACTACTAGACCAGTGGTTCTTAACCTGGGTTCTATCGAACCCTAGGGGTTCGATGAGTCAGTCTCAGGGGTTTGGAGAAGACTCAGCTGCGGAAGCCAGAATAAAGTAATACCGTAATTTGTTGTGAGTTCATGTACTTTGTTGGTTTTGTTCTTTGAGCAAGGTGATGTTCATGCACGGCTCATTTTGTGCACCAGTAAAAAAACATATACCTATATCTTGAATTTGGGGAAAAAATCATATTTTATTTATCACTAAAGAAGGGTTCGGTGAATGTGCATATGAAACTGGTGGGTTCGGTACCTCAAAAAAAGATTAAGAACCACTGTACTAGACAAAAATCACAGAACTCCTTTGCATGCATGTATCTCAGGCTGTATCAAATTAGACACAGAGCCATCAAGAGCAAATAGGTACACACTGTTTGAGATACCATTTCAAAGTTTATGTAGTTTAGTTCAACAGATAATGCCTGCAAGTAGATGGCTGCAATGTAGCAACACTTGAAACTTCATCTGTAAGGAAAACCATGGGCCATGGGCCATGATATTCATTTAGCACAAACACTCAACACATCGCAGAACGAGGACACAAGATTTTTCACCCTTCCCCCAGAAAACCAGAGAAAACCCACTTACAGAAGAACATGATCCCAGGATGGAATCTATACACAGACGAGCCAGTATGAAATATTTTTATGGTTTAGAAATGGACGTAGCCAGAATACTGGCCATGTTGTGCTGTTTCTGGGAAAACTGTTCGCTTCCTGGGTTGGATGTCAGTGTGTATAGAGCTTGGACTCTAGCCGGGCACTCTTAGGCCATTAATCAGGAGGGAAATTCCATGGTGAGAGGCTGCCCTGCGTTTTATTTGGCAACTGGGTCAGAGCTGACTTTTTATTTATTTATTTATTTTTTACAGGGACAGAGAGAGAGTCAGAGAGAGGGATAGATAGGGACAAACAGACAGAAACGAAGAGAGATGAGAAGCATCAATCATCAGTTTTTTTCATTGCGACTCCTTAGTTGTTCATTGATTGCTTTCTCATATGTGCCTTGACCATGGGCCTTCAGCAGACCGAGTAACCTCTTGCTCGAGCCAGTGACCTTGGGTCCAAGTTGGCGAGCTTTTGCTCAAGCCAGATGGGCCCACACTCAAGCTGGAGACCTCGGGGTCTCGAACCTGGGTCTTCCACATCCCAGTCCGACGCTCTATCCACTGCGCCACCGCCTGGTTAGGCAGAGCTGACATTTTTAACAGCCAGTTTTCAGGGATGCTTTGTTTTTTCTCAGAACTGGAGTCATCTCCAATAGGACCCTATTTTGTGTTCAGGTTTTGGTCCCAGTCTAGCTGCTAGTCACTGATTGCTGAAGGCCACAGAGTGAGGTCAAAGTTGAGGGTGGAAGGAAGTGCTTGGAGCAGATCGAGAGCTCCCATGCCTTACTTCAGCACAAGACAAAAAAAGGGAAGATTTGGATAATTGTGCGGGAATGCCCCATGAAACTTAACAAGCCATTAGAGATTTTAAAAAAATTGCCCTCACCAGTTGGCTCAGTGGTAGAGTGTTGGCCTGGTGTGTGGAAGTCCCAGGTTCAATTCCTGACTAGAGCACACAGGAAAAGTGCCCATCTGTTTCTCCACCCTTCCCCCTCTCCTTTCTCTCTATCTCTCTCTTCCCTTCCCACAGCCAAGGTTCCATTGGAGCAAAGTTGGCCTGGGTACTGAGGAGGGCTCCATGGCCTCTGCCTCAGGCACTAGAATGGCTCCAGTTGCAACGGAGTAGCGGCCCAGATGGGCAGAGCATTGCCCCTGGTGGGTAGGCCATGTGGGTCCTGGTCAGGGGCATATGAGAGTCTGTCTGCCTCCCTGCTTCTTACTTCAGAAAAATACAAAAAAATAAAAAATTAAAGAGTTTGTTTCCATCAAAACTCAAAAACGAGGATCAAAGTAAACCCCATCATAAATAAGACTGAACAGACAACTGAGTAAAAATGCCACCAAATATAGATTCAAAGCGTATATATTTAGGCACTGAGCATCCAGAATGCCAAGGGATAAAAGAAATAATAACCTGGCCATCACTGGTGGTGCAATGGATAGACCATTGTCCTGGAGCTCCAAGGTCTCCATTTCAGTCCCGGGATCACTGGTTTCACCAGAATGTGCCACCTTGACTCTGAGGGTGTTGTCTTGACCCCAAGGTCGCCGGTTCAAACCCCGGTCACGGCACATAGAAGAAGCAATCAATGGGCACACAACTAAGTGGAGCAACGAGTTGATGTTTTTTTCTCTCTCCATCTCCCAAACACCCTTCCTTCTTCTCTCTCAATAGAAATAAAAATAATAACCTTAAAATAGAAATTCAGGGAAAAGATATGCAGAGACAAAGGGAGAGAAGAGGAAGAAGAAGAAGAAACTCAGATTTTTAAAAACATGTACCATCTCCCTAGGGATCCAAAAATTTGACATCAAGGACAAAATGAAGAGGGCCATCAGAACTCACAACACAAAGAGCTTCTGGGATTCATGAGGAAGTTAGTTTTTGTCTTCGGAGTGATAGAAAACCATTGGAAAGTTTTTTGTTTTGTTTTGTTTTGATTTTCAGAGACAGAGAGTGAATCAGAGAGAGGGACAGTTAGTGACATACAGACAGGAAGGGAGAGAGATGAGAAGCATCAACTCATGCTTGCGGCACTTAGTTGTTCATTGATTGCTTCACATATGTGCCTTGACCAGGGGGAGCTATGGCAGAGCAAATGACCCCTCACTCAAGTCAGCAACCTTGGGCTCAAGCCAGCGACCATGGTGTCATGTCTATGATCCCACACTCAAGCCAGTGACCTCGTACTCAAACCAGATGAGCCCGTGCTCAAGCTGGTGACCTCCGGGTTTCAAACCTGGACCCTTCATATCCCTGTCTGACGCTCTATCCACTGTGCCACCACCTGGTCAAGCTTATTTATTTTTATTATTAAAATGTTTATTGAATTTATTGGGTTAACAATGGTTCATAAAATTATATAGGTTTCAAGGGTACAATTCTATAATCCATCATCTGGCAATACATTGTGTTCAGCACCCCAAGTCAACTCTCCTTCCATCACCATATATTCCCCCTTTACCCTCTTCTACCTCCCTTCCATTTCTTTCCCTCTGATCATCAGCATACTGTTATCTCTGTCTATGAACTTTTTTTTTTCTTTAGAGACAGAGAAAAAGGAGAGAAAGTGAGAAGCATCAACTCGTCATTTCTTCACTTTAGTTGTTAAAGGGTTCCTTCTTGTCTTGCCTTGATAGGGGGTTGGGGGAGGTGCTCAGGCCAAGCTAGCAACCCTGGACTTCAAGCCAGCGTCCTTTGGGCTCAAGCTGGCAACCTTGGGATTTTGAACCTGGGACCGCAGCCTTCCAAGGTCAACAATCTATCTATCCACTGCGCCACCACTGGTCAGACCTATGACTTTTTTTTTTTTTTTTTGACGCCCACTTTTAGAAGTCCGGCTGGGGAAAAAGAACCAGCTCATGTCCGTGCGCAACAAGAAGGTTCAAGGAAGTTGGAGGATAATTGGGGGGGGGGCAGACAAAAGGAATACCGAGTCATTGAATAATGGGGGAGTGGTGGCTGTGTTTCCAATGTGGCTGAGATGTGGAGGGGGATTGAGGACACAGACGTTGCAGCTGGATTTGGTAAGTGGGCTGTAGGGGAGGGGATTGGAGCAGAAGGAAGAACAGAAGGAGGTAGTGGAGGGCTCACCTGCACAGGGGCTCTTCAGTGGGTCAGGTCCCAGCCGGACAGCTTTAGGGACCTCCACCCCAGTGAGACTGGAGGGCTGGAACTGAGGGGGACCCTGGAAGGATGTGGGTGGTGACTGTCCTCTTTGCTCCCCAGCTGTACCTCTCCCTATCACCCCCACTCTCCTACCCAGGTGACCCAGGCCCTCCTGCAGAGGGGACACAGCAGCTGGGGCCAGAACATTGCCTCAGAGAAGCCCCACAGCTCACCCCCCACCATGGTAACCTCAAGGCCGGCCACTCCTCTCTCCTCAGCTCACCTTGGTGTGTGTCCCCTTTCTCTCATCCTCCCAGACACCAGCCTCTCTCCTCCTGGAGGGTGACATCAACCCCAGGGACCTTTCCTGCTCCATTTCCGCCCCTCCCTGAAACCCCACGCTGCATGCAGCCCCAAACTTCTGGAGGGGAAGCTGGAATGGTGGGTCCCCCATTGCTTTCGGACCAAGAACATCCTCTTCCCTGAGGCCTGCAAGGACCCCCCCTCCATTCCATGTTAGACGCCCTGTGAAATGCCCCCCTCCCAACACCAACACATACATAAAGCCACCGCCCAGAGAGACCATCCTTGATCCTTCTTCCTCCATGCCAAGTGGCCCCCAATTCCCTGTCTCCATCCACAGTGGCATTTCTAACAGGAGCTGTCATCAACCTCTGGACTGGATACTTCTGATGGACTCCCTACACGGTTACCCTGGGGCCTTCCTGCTGGAAGTTTATGGGCGGGGGTGGCGAGCAGGGCCCTTCGAGGTCTTATTCACTGTGGTAGCCATGAAGTGGGCGCTCCTGGGCACATGGACTGGGATGGTGACCCAGGAAAATTAAATCACACAAGGGTTGTTGAGTGAGGTTTGTGAGGTTGATGTGAGAGGATGCCTTCTCTCCACAGAGAAGAGCTATGAGGAAGACATCTCACACCAAGTGAGAATTTCCTTCGGATAGAGGCACATTCTCTTGTGCTCTGAGGTAGAGCTTCTTCTGCCTCTGCCAGGTCTCAGCAGCCTTTACTCAACATACTCCATATGCCAAGGAGACGCATTTTGGGGTGGCCTGTTCTGTAGCCTCTATCACTGTGGTATTGATGAGATCCCTTATCTAGTACTTCTTAGACCTGACATCAGGACTTTTTAAATGAAGAAATTAATCAAGAAATTAATCAAGGAAACAGGCTTCTTGCCTGGCCTGTGATGGTGCCGCGGATAAAGTGTCAATCTCGAATGCTGAGTTCGCCAGTTTGAAACTCTGGGCTTGCTTGGTCAAGGCACAGACGAGAAGCAACTAAGAGTCGATACTTCCCACTCCCCATGCCTTTTGCTCTCTCTCTTTGTCTCCTCTCTTTAAAATCAATCAATAAAAATCTTTTTATTTATTTTTTTTTAATTTCGTGAGAAGCGGGGAGGCAGAGAGACAGACTCCCCCATGCGCCTGACTGGGATGCACCCGGCATGCCCACCAGGGGGTGATGCTCTGCCCATCTGCAGCATTGCTCCGCTGTAACCAGAACCATTCTAGCGCCTGAGGTGGAGGCCATGGAGCTGTCCTCAGCTCACAGGCCAACTTTGCTCCCATGGAGCTTGGCTGTGGAAGGGGCAGAGAGAGATAGAGAAGAAGGAGAGAGGGAAGGGTGGAGAAGCAGATGGGTGCTTCTCCTGTGTGCCCTGGTCTGGAATCTAACCCGGAATATCCACACACCAGGCCAATGCTCTACCACTGAGCCAACTGGCCACGGCCAATAAATAAAAATCTTAAAAAAAAACAAAAGGAAATGTCTCAGGTATTATAAAGCAAAACAAAAATCAAAACAAGATGAAACAACATTCAATCTTAGGTCTGTTTATGCAAATCAGAGTTTAAATCCCAACTCCACCATATATTAGCTGGGAAACTTAGTGTTTATTTGCAAAAAAATAAGTCTTATTTTTGATTGATACCAAATTCAGTGTAAGCGATGAGAGCAGAGAATTAGAATAAAAGGGAGCAGCAAATGAGGCTGGTGCGTGACTCTACAGAAAAGGGAAGGGAATGGAAAAGATTTTTCATGCTGTCCCATCGGGGGTGGTTAGGGAGGAGGCAGGCATGTATCATGGTTTTGGGAGTTCTCTGTTGGGTTGCTCTGATATGACAAGCACACAATTATTCCAATTTTAAAATGAAAACAAAAAATTTAAAATAAATGTGTTTACACGAAGAGCCAACTGGCTTTGAATGAAAAAAAAAAAAAAAAACAAGACTGAGCTAATTCCTTCTAGTGTTCTCCATAGCTTCATCTGGAATTCATTAGTACAATCCCTGGGGCAGGAGCGGGGTTGGGGGAGCACAGCACAAACGTGGTGAGTCTCAAATGTTCTTTCTACATTACTGATACAAAATAAAATAAAAGAAAAGAAAGTTAAATAATATAGGTCCCCAAATATTTAAATGGTCATGAAAGCTAAAAAAACTGCACCTCATGGAACAAAATATATATATTATTAGAAGTCCTGAACAGGGAAACACAATTGGAGTTATCAGATGGTTTTCTGGTTATCAGATTTTAAGAATAAATGATCAAATTTGACCAACTTCAGGGTATCCACTGTCTTTTCTGCCTCCGTCTACCCGGAACACGGGGGATAAGGGGGGGGGGACAAAAAACGAAAAGCTTCCCTATCAAAGAACAAAATCAAACTCTTATTTAGGAAGTTGTTAACTCTTATGACTAGAACCAGAAGACACAAAGGGGTGATGTTCCTTTTCTCTTCCAGGGAGGCTTATAAGTGAATTTGGGAACCCCTGAAGGTAGCCCAGGATACATCAACACACATATAGGCTCTGCAAAAAAAAAAAAAATTAAAAAAGGAAGAAAGAAAGAAAACAGTGTGATCAGAACGTGAAAATCACAAAGAAACAAATGGAAGTAAATGGAGTTTCCGTGGACAGGGTGTGCCAAAGGATGGCATAGCCTATTGTCTATCTCCGGCAGGACAGAGGACCCCTGAATGTCAGGCACATGAGGCAGTGTATTCACAGGACACCAACCTCACTGCCATGTGCATGCTGTTAGAATGGCCACTTGCTCGATTCTGGCCTGGGCCAGGTTCCAACAGAGTGACGTGCTGAGCCAGCATCTAGCAACAGAACCTTTTCTCTTTCTTTCTTTTTTTTAATCTAAATACCCCGTTTTAATGCCCATCAGCTTCTTTCCAAACAACATGACGTTTGGGCTCTGTTCCTTCTAAGCCATTGGAATGTCCTTATCTCACAGTGAAATGTGTCACAGATAGAGAAGAATGTATATATAGGGAGATGTATCTGAGCAGTTGTCAAAGATAAGCTGAAAACTGACCCCAGATGGAGGACGTGTTGTGTTTCGACATCACCCTCGCTCAGAGTCAGTTCACAGCACATCAGTCCTCCAAATGACCATTCGTTGGCTGCCTGGTGAATACCCGAAATGGCCAAATTTACTGCTGTCACCTACTTAACAATGACAACAAAAAAAATGGGTTTCTTTTAAGTCGTTCTGACAATGATAGGATTCCCCTTTGGAAGCAAGATTCTGGAGATATCTGGGACATTTGAATGATTCCATTTGGGGGTTTGAGTTTCATCTCAGGGAAGTTGAGTTTGAGTTGAGATTTACTACATTGGCTACAGCGGTTTCCTCATATGCTGAGGATTTTTGCATTTTAAAATGAGAATTTCTGCACATTTCCACAGAAGAGTCTGAAATGCCACGGGTGTTCTAAACAGCAGAGCAGGTTTCAATGTTTATCTACCCATTTTTAGGGCTGTCTTTTGCCTTTAAAATTCTCTTCATATACAGACATGTCACCCAGCATAATAAGGTGACCAATCGTTCTCCTTTAGGGAGGACAGCCCTTCTTTTGTAAATTCCGTCCTCCCTCAAAAAGTGTCCTCCTTTTTGATATTGGAAGACTCATCTGTAAGTGTCTGTATTCAGTTGATGCAGAGTCGATCCATGGCGTGTGATGTGACGTCTTTGTATCTAAATGAGTACTTTTCTTACAATTATTATTAAAAATTAATAGGCACGTAAGCATAATTACAATGTAAAATATGACAAATGTTTTTATTATGTATGATCATATTCTAGTGTATTATTGTTGCAATGAATAAAATGTTTCTTTTATATATATTGTTTTCTTCAATTTATTTTTGTCCTTTTCATTGTGAAAAAGTTGCTTACCTTACTGAAAGCATAAGTGAAGGAGGCTTCTAGAAACCTGCTCACGGAAATGGAAACGCTGTGAGACCACCCAGGCTGATGAGTCCACCTGCCCTGATTGCAAAGGGTGGGGAATCAGCAAGGGGTACCCCAAATTAAAATTAGGGAGGTTGAGCAGAAAGTTAGCAGCAGGTTTAAGTAAATAATTAGAAAGAAATAAAAAAACAAATCAGGGCGTGAGGCAGCTACAAAAGCAGAAAGAAAAAGAAGATGTAAGAGAATAACACCTCGCAAGTCTTTTGACATTGACATGGAACGCAAAGGGACTTGATTTTCTTTATACGAAAAAATACAATACTTTTATAACAGAAAATATAAACAATAAAAGAGAAACATTAAAAAATCAACTTTTCAAGTTTTAGAAAGATGCTGTGAACAGTATCCCCAAAACTGGGCTCATTTACTCTGCCTCAGTGGGAATCTGTGAGCATGCATCCAAGAATTTACAGCTCGAACAGGAGGAGCCCTTTGGGGCCTCTGTGTTCTCAGTCCTGAAGTATAAACAGTGCAGAGAAATCACAGACTCCAAGAGATACAGTCATAAATGACCATCCCATAAGAATTTACCCAGAGAAATTTTTCTGATGTCCTAAAGAAGAACCATAAATGGTCCCTGGCTAGGTAGGCCAGTGGCTAGAGCGTTGTCCTGGGGGACCGAGGTTGCGGGTTTGCCCCAGGCCAAGGCACATGTGAGAAGCAATCGAGGAGTGCACGACCATGTGGAACAACAAGTTAATGCTTTTCTTTCTCTCTCTTTCTTCCTCTCTCTCCCTCTCGTTCTCTCTGTCAAATAAATGGGAAAATTACAAAAAGAAAAGCAAATGGAATTATCCAAAGGTAATTTTAAGAGTATATTATCACATTTTATTCCTCTCCTGCACATGCATTTTCTTTTTCGTGTCTGTCATAAAAAAAAAAGTGACGCTCCACCAGTTAAAGGACAAAACTAGCCCTCTTCATTTCGTAAATTCTTGTTCCTTGTGAGTGAAGACAAAACCAACGGGGGGGAGGGGGGGAGAGAGGTTTGCTTTTGACTTTTACGAAACAAGTGAAGGTATAGCCATGAACTTAAAAACAATCAAACCTGGCACAGGAAACAACAACAACAACAACAAAAACAAACAGAACCAAAAAAAAAAAAAAAAAGCAAATACTGGTTTCTGTCATTTTCAGAAAAGGAAAGAAAATGAAAACAGGGTTGTCATGTCAGAACCTAAAAAGTAGAGAGAGAGAAACAGACTGAAAACAGGTCCGGAGAATATATGGGCAAAAAACCCAGATGGTATATGTATGTAAATCTGTTGACTGGGAGGAAGTGGACGTCTCCCCTCCCCACCCCCCCACACTGACCACATGGCGCGTGGTGGCTCCAGCAACACTGTTCCCTTACTTAATTGCTCTGCGATGTATATATATTTCTTGGAATCAAACCTGGCTTTGCAGCTGAGAGCACATTCCCCAGGGGAGGCTGATGAGCTAGCTGACTTTGCCCTCTGGACACAGGGCCATGTGTTCAAACTCAAACCGCTCTGTCTTGATGTGCACTCACGTCCCCTCAACCCTCTCCTCCCCAGGCTTAGCTGAAATCCATTTTTCTCTAGTCCAGGGTCATGTCATGTGAAGGGCGATACTTCTTGTTATCTTCAAAGCTATGGTCTTGTCATGGGTGAGACAGGGGGGCAGTGCATGCACAGGCAGCCAGAGATCAAAGGGAGGGTTTGATAGAAACCACCTGGCTACCTTGTGCCTGCCTGACCGTGCAACTGGGAACCAGGAAACTGGGCTGGCTCTCTGGCCCCTCTGTTCAGCAGCCGTGAGGCTGTCTTTGCAATCAGCCAAACTCTGAGACGGGTGCCCTGCTCAATGCTGGGGTACCCCCGGCGAGAGGACGAAACCTAGTCTTTGTTCTCCTAGCATTTCAATTCAAACGGAGGGACAGATCACCCACAGCTAATCACCCAGGCAGATTTCAGTACCAACTGTCTGCAGCATAGAACCACAAAGGGCTCTCTCCGCCTAGGACAGGTTGGCCACAACCTCCCGTGGTTAAAAGAGACCCCAAGCAAAAACCTCCACACACCATTTCCAGCTTAGCAGTTAAGTGGTGTAAGTGTGGAGGAGCCTGACCAGGCAGTAGTGCAATGTATAGAGTGTTGGTCTGGGAGGCAGAGGACCCAGGTTTGAAACCCCGAGGTCGCTGGCTTGAGCATAGGCTCATCTGGTTTGAGCGTGGCTCACCAGCTGGAACCCAAAGTTGCTGGCTTGTGTGCGTATCATCATAGACATGACCCCATGGTCACTAGCTTGAGCCCAAAAGTCACTGGCTTGAAGCCCAAGGTTGCTGGCTTGAGCCCAAAGTTGTTGGTTTGAGCAAGGAGTCACTTGCTCTGCTTTAGCCCCCAGGTCAAGGCACATATGAGAAGGCAATCCACGAACAACTAAGGTGCCGCAACAAAGAATTGATGTTTCTCATCTCTCCCCCTTCCTGTCTGTCTGTCTCTATCTGTCCCTTTCTCTGTCTCTGTTTCTGCAGGGAGGGTGGAGAAGGGTAGCTTGTAACGTCTCCAACATGGCATTGTCTGTCATGACAAGAGGCTGAAACTCCCCCGTGCCCACTAACTGGCACCAGTCCCCTCAACTTTTGAGACCTCCTCCATTCAGTGGAATCTCTTCTAGCTCCCAAAAGAATGAGGCAGCATGACAACTGAGGATGTGGGGGTCATGAGCATGCATCCCTCAAATCTCCTACTTCAGTGAGTGCCATCAGCCATGGCCCCAGCTGTGGCACACTCTGAAATCCAGCCCACGATGAGCGCCAAAGCCATACCCCCTCCAGGCTGCTCCCGGTGGGGATACTAGTACAGATCCATTCCTGGGAGACCTGGGGGCCCCCCCTGGCAGGTGACTTTAGCTAGAGGACTCCCCTTCCCCACCAGGGCCCTTACTGAACCTTCTGAGAACTATACTGTCAGGTAGGACATTTCCACCCAACTTTCCAAAATCTACTCTCTTCTTTTTTTTAAAAAAATTATTTATTAAATTTATTGGAGTGACTTTGGTTAAATAAATAATGTAGATTTCAGTTGTGTAGTTTTATCACCCATCATCTGTATATGCATCATCTATATGAGGATAACGTCTCTGTCCATTGATGGTTGATGAAGATTCAGGAAGAGTAGTTGGGGCCCTGGCTGGGTCCCGTTGGTTAGAGTGTTATCCTGACACACTAACGTGATGGGTTCCATCCCTGGTCAGGGCAGGTACAAGAATCAACCAATGAATGCATAAATTAGTGGAACAACAAATTGATATCCCCCCCTTCAAAATTAATAAATAAATTAAAAAAGAAGACTAGTTAGAAAAAGGCTTGGTGTGTTGTCTAGCCCATAATAGGTACTGTATTTGATAATGAAGAGAGGTATTTAATTCCCTTTTCCACTCGCATCTAAACCCTGACTCCTAAAGTGAAAACATCGTCGGCTGTCATTCTAGAGACCCACTTGGCTTCTGTAACCCTGTGCATACCCAATTCTTTTCTAAGTTCTCTCCCTACCTCATTGCTGATGGTGCTGGGCACTTTGGTTGCCTACTCAATATCTATCCTATTCTTAAAACAAACAAACAGGCCCTGGCTGATTGGCTCAGAGCATTGGCCCATCGTGTGGAAGTCCTAGTTTGATTCCCAGTCAGGGCACATAGAAGAAGCAACCATTTGCTTCTCCACCCCGTCCACTCCCCCTTCCTTCTTCCTCTCTCTTTCTCTCTCCCTCTCTTTCTCTCTTCCTCTCCTGCAGCCATGACTCGAATGAGCAAGTTGGCCCCGGGCACTGAGGATAGCTCCATAGCCTCACCTAGGCACTAAAATATCTCGGTTGCTGAGCAACGGAGTAGCGGCCCCAGATGGGCAGAGCATCAACCCCAGACAGGGATTGCTGGGTGGATCCTGGTTGGGGTGCATGCAGGAGTCTGTCTCTCCTCTTCCCTGCCTCTCACTTGATAAAAATAAATAAATAACGAACTGATTTTTTCAGTATAACAATGTGGTTAGTTAAGAACACCTACCTCCTTAGAAATCCCTTGCAACTGCAAGAGCAGGGCAGATGAACCAGCTCTGTCAGTGAGACACAGAACAAAATCATCTGGGCATTCGTTCTTGAATAAAGTAAAGCTTCAGATAGAGTATGGCCTTTCCTACTTTTTTTCTGCCTAGAATGTGAGCATGATGCGTGGAGGTGTAGCACAAGGGATTTATATTCATTTAGGTCACCAGGTATGCATTTAAGGTCATCTTGAATGGATACTCCTTTCCAACAGAACCCAGGCATTCCAAAAAAGGTGTGGAGGGTCCGCTCCCTGCTTTCCTCACTGACATATAACTCAGCTGAGGCCACCATCCGGCCACTGCAGTGTGTGCTGACTGCAGCCCGGATCTCTGTCCTCAATCCCAAACCTGAAATCCCACTGCTGGGTGTGGGGGTCTCAGATATCCTATGTTCATGTTTCTGTCTCCCTTCCTCCACCCAGAAAACGTATTTCTCCTCCTGATCCCTGTTTTGGGTCATGGTTAGCATCTCCTCTGCAAAACAGAGCCCACAATCATATCCAATCTTGATCTGTCCTTGGTGGCTCTGCGCCTCAAATCCATCTGTAAACTGCAATGATTCCCGAGGACGTGTTTCACATGGGGGCGGGGGGTATGAGGGTTGCAAAACATTGTTGGGCGTTCAGCCGCTTTACTGGGATGAGAATGTGCTGACCAAGTAACACATAGATCCAGGGGGTGGGTGGGGTGGGGGGCTTAGCAGTTATTCATGTCCTTGGACACAGCTAGCTGCCTGGAGACACGTGTACGCCCATGATCTTGGCAGACTTCAACTGTTCTTCGTTTAAAACCTTCAATACGGGCTGTGGGCTTTGGTGCAGGCAGCAAGAGGGAGCTGGGGTGCAGATTTATTCAAAATGCTCTCTGAAAGTCTATGTACATGCCAGACACTCTTTTAAATGATGGTGGTAAAACAAAGAACAAGCAGTCAACATCCGCCATTGTGTGTTACGGGCGTCAGTCATTGGGGGACTAGACGTTGACAAAGAAATTGATGCACAGCATCAGGTTGTGAGAGGAGACACCCAAAGAAGGAAGCTGGGTGCGATGCTAGAGAAGGGGCAGGTGGCCACTGTTGTTGCCAGGTGGGGACGGACTCAGTGCAGAACTCTCTGGGCAGATGACATTTGAGGTGAGAGAGACCTCAGGGACATGAGAGAGAGGGCTAGAACTGCCAGACGTAGCAAGTAGAAAGACAGGTTACCCGGCTGAATTTGAATTTCAGAGAAACAACCAATGCACGCATTATTTGGGACCTACTTGTACTAAAAAATTATTCAGTTCATTGTCACGCACACTAACTCAGGGTCAGGGCCAACACATACTTCTATTTTTTACAGACACAGAGAAACAGACAGATAGGGACAGACAGACAAGAAAGGAGAGAAATGAGAAGCATCCATTCTTCATTGTGGCACCTTGGTTGTTCATTGATTGCTTTCTCACATGTGCCTTGACCCGGGGGGGGGTGTACCGCAGAGCAAGTGACCCCTTGCTCAAGCCAGCGACCTTGGGGTCATGTCTATGATCCCATGTTCAAACCAGCGACCCTGTGCTCAAGCTGGTGACCTCAGGGTTTAGAACCTGGGTCCTCCACGTCCCAGTTCGATGCTCTATCCACTGTGCCACCTCCTAGTCAGGCAACACACACTTTTTAATAGGATCAAGTTCAGAGTCTTCTTGAGGTTCAACAACCTGATTTTCCCCCCTTCTTTTTGACATCACAGTATGTCCCAGGCAACTTTTTACATCCAAACGTACCATTCTGCACCCAACTTTCAGCCAGCTGCTTACAATTCTACAGTATGAATACAGCACCCTTTGGACTCCTGCTCCTGTATTGATGGACAGAATATATCCAAGACTTGGCAACCCTCAAATAAAATTAAGAACTGGGCCTGGCTTTTGTAGCTCAGAGGAAAATTCCAGGGTGGGATATAGGCTGAGATTCTAGGGACAAATCGGCAGAAAGGTTTTAACTCCTTCTTCTCAGGGAGCTTGAGCTGAAAAGGGGCTTTGCCGGTCCATCCAGGTGACCCAAACAAACCATGTTGTCAACTGTCCAGGGAGGGTCTTTGGAGTCCTATCTTTTGTGAGTACTTTTGTAGGATTAATTGCTGGAAAGATGTGTTCAGTGTTACAAGTTATGTCTATTCAAAATGGTGCTAAATCCTACAAAATTATCCTCCAAGAGGTCACGCCCTGAAAACCCTTACTCGTGGATAAGCATACTCACTGTTGCTCTAACCAGCTCTGGCCTTCATTAATATATATATTTAGAGAGACAGGCAGGGAGAGAGAGACAGGAACATTAAGCTGCTCTTGTATGTGCCCCGACCAGGGAATCAAATCAACAAACTTTGAGGTCTACCAACACATTGAGCTATCCAACCAGGGCTAATAATATATATATAATTTATAATATTTTGTTTTGTTTTGGAGAGAAACATCGATTTATGGTTCCACTTATTTGTGCATTTGTTGATTAACTCTTGTATGTGTCCTGACCAGGACTGAACCCACAACTGTGGCCTATTGGCATGACCCTCTAAGCCAACTGAGCTACCCAGCCAGGACCTATCCGTATTTCAATTTTTTTCTTCGGTCTGAAAGTTGAGTCTGGCATCAGACTGTGGCTTTGTTCTGCTTTGATTTCCATTGCCGCCCAAGAAGTTGCATCTCCTTTCCTTACTTTCCTGGCCTTTTTGTCTCTTCTGTTATTTCCCTATTTATCATGTTATTCCCCCTGCCTTCTTTATCTTAAACATGTAGGCGCCATCCCTCTTGCGTCTCAATTTCCCTCCAGTTTTCTCCCCAGCTTTTTCCACTCGACCCAAACCAACTTGTTAAGGATCACAGACTCAACGTCGGACGCAGAGAGAGACAAAATGGCTGCACTGGAGGGTCCCCAGTGGAAACCGGCCCCAGCAGGATCTCAGGACCGCAATGTGCCAAACAGCCGCCAAGCTGAGGATTAAAGTCTTTCTTCCATCTGGAACTTGGCGTCTACGAAAACAGTGACCCCATTGTGAGTTTTCCCAGAAAGAGCTGCGTGTTGCCTGGCTACAAGGCAATGTATATATATGACTTGGCAGCGGGCCTGGCTTTTGTAGCTCAAAGCAAAATTCCAGGGTGGGATGCAGGCTGAGATTCCAGAGACAAATCAGCAGAAAGGTTTTAACCCATTCTTCTCAGGGAGCTTGAGCTGAAAAGGAGCTTTCCCGGTCCATCCAGGTGACCCAAACAAACCATATCTTCAGCTGTCCAGGCAGGGTCTTTGGTGTCCTATCTTGCAAAATGGGCATGGTCGGACATGGCTCAACATGGTGGTAAGTGACGTAGCCTCTGGGAGATTCGTGACCAGGTCCTATCTGGGATTCCACATCTGGGGACCAGGTATCCGGAACCGGGGCCTCTGGAATTCAACATCTGGCACCCAGCATCCAGAAGAGGGTCTTGCTGTTCCAACACAGCCTGGCTCAGACCACTGGTGTTGTGGGTTTGGGGATGCTGGTTTCTTGTCATATACTTGAGGTCAGTTATACTCATCTTGGTTGGGTTGTGTTGAACAGTCAACTTATAGAAACTGCCTCAACAGGGTGGGAAGATGGTGTAGCGATGTCCTGTTTCTCTTCCCTCAGTATACTTAGAATGGGTCCACCCTTCTTGTAACCCTTCGAGTTCCAGTGACATCTTACTCTACTGATTCTGCTTATAACTCTACTGTGCCTTCCCTACTAGTTAATACTCAACACGGGGTTTACCAGCCCAAGAGGTCTTGTCTCCAAGCTCCCCACTGCTGACCACACTTTGGCCTCACTAGCCTTCATTTTGTTCTTTGATGGACCAAGGGACTTAGTTCCCTCCTGCAAGCCACCATCCCCTCAGATCAGGACGGCAACCTCTCTTCTTGTGGGGCTCTGGTTAAGTGTCTTCTCAAGAAGAAGACTGTTCCCTCTAAAATAGCAGGTAAGCCCTGGTCAGGTAGCTTGGTTGGTTAGAGCTACATATCTCCTGATATGTTGGGGTTATAGGTGATCCCTGGTCTGGGCACATTCAGGAATGACCAGTGACTGACTGCATGGGTGGGTGGAACAACAAATCCATGTTTCTCCCTCTCTCTCCCTCTCTCTTTCTTCTCTCTCTCTAAAATCAATGGATTAAAATAATAATAGTAATAAAAACATAGACATTACGTCTAGACCTTCAGTCCTGCCCTCAGTCCCAGACCCTCAATGCCCCTGGGGTTCCCTGTAGATGCCCTCTACCTCCAACACATCCTGTAGATCAAACTAAAAATCACCCACTGTGTTACTCGAAAAATGATCTCCTACTCATCGAGCTGGGTGGGCACCAATTGGTTTGCCAGCCCAACGTCTACTACCCTTCTTCTGGTCATATTTTTCTATTTTATGTGGGGAGCCAGGCTGCCTCCATGTGCTTAGCCACTGTATTTTGATTGGAAATGAGATCACTTCCTGATCTGGAAAGACATGTCCCAAGTCTGGCTAGTCAGCATCTCAGGCATCGATTTGTGAATGGGTCTGGAAACTTCAGCGGAACTATTGGGATAGAAGTGCTCTGTTTCTACGGTGGTTGTTGAGCTGGTAGCATGCACACCTGGAGCTGTTAGGAGCCATATTTACCCCTTGTGGGGAAAAACCTGTAGCAGAATGAAGCCAGAACAGATATTAGCAGATCCCAGAGACTGAGACAGAAAGATCCCATCCCGATGCCATCATTTGAAATGCTAGGTCTAACTGTATCTGAAGCACTTTGAACTTTATGGGTGTTGAGCCAATTCATTCGTGTTTATTTTAAGCCAATTTAAGTTTATTTTTCTGGCACTCACATCTGAAATATGTGAGACGGATGAAACCCCTATGGTAACCCTTTGTCACCACCCAGTTTCTAACATTAAAGTCAACCCTGACTTCTTTCTTCTCCATTCCTTGGTTCCCAGGAGTTGCCATGTCTTGTGGAATCTACCCCATAAATGCATCTCCCATCACTCACACTTTTTTTTTTTTTGTATTTTTCTGAAGTGAGAAGCAGGGAGGCAGAGGGACAGATAGGGACAGAAAGACAGGCAGGGAGAGAGATGAGGAGCATCAATTATTTGTTGTGGCACCTTAGTTGTTTATTGATTGCTTTCTCTTATTTGCCTTGACGGGGGAGGGGGGCGGGGGCTCCAGCAGAGCGAATGACCCCTTGCTCAAGGCAGTGACCTTTTGGCTCAAGCTAGTGACCTTGGGCTTCAAGCCAGCAACATTTGGGCTCAAGCCAGTGACCCTGCACTCAAGCAGGATGTGTCCACGCTCAAGCCAGAAACCTTGGGGTTTCAACCTGGATCCTGTGTGTTCCAGTCTGACTCTCTATCCACTGTACCACCTCTTGGTCAGGTTTTCTTGTTGTTTTTAAATGCGCCTAGCACCTTTATTTATTTTACTGATTTCAGAGAGAGAGAGAAACACTGATTTCCACTTACTTACACATTATTGGTTGTTTCTTTTATGTGCCCTGACTGGAAATCGAACCCACAACTCTGGTGTATTGGGATGATGCTCTAACCGAGCTACCAAGTCAGGGCCTGTACCTCAGTTTCTTCGCCTGCAAAGCAGAGGTGATGACTTTAAAAAAAAGTGTGGCCTCATAAGACTGTGAGGAGGATAAAGTAAGAGAATCTCTGCAAGATACACAAAACCATGCTTTATGTTTAATCAGCCCAAGTAAGTGTAAGCTTTGATTTGCCCCAATTTGCTGAATGTTGACTAGAAGGAAGTAGACAAAAATACTTGCTACTCCACTAAACACATGTGAGTAAAGAGAGAACACATGATTGTGGATCTGAACTAAGCTGATTTATATATGTCACTATCTGAACATGTCAGCATTTCTTTCTTTTTTATTTACTGAGAGGAGGGGAACCAGAGACAGACTCCTACATGTGCCCCAGTCAGGATACACCCTGCAAGCCCAGTAGGGCGCGTTGCTCCATTGTAATGGGAGCCATTTTTTAGCGCTTGAGGCAGAGGCCATGGAACCATTTTCAGCACCCAGGGTGCCAACTTGCTCCAATCAGCCATGGCTGCAGTAGGGGAAGAGAAGAGAGAGAAAGAGAGATAAATGTGAGAGGGGGAGGCATAGAGAAGCAGATGGGTGCTTTTCCTGTGTGCCCTGGCCAGGAATCGAACCCATGTGCTGCCAATGCTTGACCAGTGAGGCAACTGGCCAGGCCCCAGCATTTCTTGCTTTCTTATAATAGCTACTATATATCCAACTCCACATATTGTCTTGACGGGCCAAGCATTCACTATATGGAGTCTAAGATAACCCCTGTGGGTTTCTCCCTGTGGGGATTATTGGTGTCCTTTCAGTAAGATGGTGCAGATGAAAGCTTGATTGGAATCAGTTAAGAGAGAAAGAGTGGGGTCTTCGTGTGTGGGGGGTGAACACACAATGCAATATACAGCTGATGTGTTGTAAAGTTGTGCAGCTGAAACCTGTATAATTTTATTAACCAATGTCACCCCAATAAAATCAATTAAAATTTTGATGGGGCCTTGGCCAGTTGGCTCAGTGGTAGAATGCTGGCCTGGTGTGTGGATGTCCTGGGTTTGATTCCAGGTCAGGGCACACAGGAGAAGCACCCATCTGCTTCTCTACCCCTCCCCCTCTTGCTTATCTTTCTCTCTCTCTCTTTTTCTCTCTCTCTCTCCTTCTCCTCTTCCTCCTCCTCCTCCCACAGCCATGGCTCGATTGGAACAAGTTGGCCCCGGGTGCTGAGGATGGCTCCATAGCCTGCTCCTCAGGTGCTAAGAAATGGTTCTGGTTGCTAAAGAGCAAGGGCCCCAGATGGGCAGAGCATCACCCCCTAGTGGGCTTGCCAGGTGGATCCCAGTCCAGGTGCATGGGAAAGTCTGTCTCTGCCTCCCCAACTTCTCATTAAATATTAAAAAAAAATTGATGAAAAAAGAGAGGGAAGAATGATGTGGAAGTAGAGGGACTGTAGAGTTAGCTCTGATGGAGAAGGGAAAAGGTGCAGTAGCTGAAAAGATATGGGGGTCATGGTGGCAGACTCTTTAGGATGGGATATATTGCACACATACCGGTGTCGTCTGAGGACTGAGGGGAATGTTCCAGCAGAGGAGGAAGTGATGGTGATGCAGGGGAAGGAAGAAGGTTAGAATGATGCCCTTGAATGGAGAGGAGAACGGGATACGCATGCAGGGTGTGGCCTTGGAGAAGAGCACAAGCAGTGCATCTGTAGGAGGAGAAGAAAGGCAATTGGGATCCAGAGGCAGGTCTGCAGGTTCTGTTAGAAGAATGCAGCAATTCCCTTTGGACTCCAGCAGTATTTGAGAAGAAGGTTCTGGCACCAAGTGGAGCACCAAAACGCCACACCTTAAACACCGGACCTTGCAATGCTTCAGGAACAAGGCAGGACTGTGCAGTGGGTTTAAGAACCAGGACTATCCCTCCCAGACCAGCTAGCTGGGTTTCAATCTTGGCTATGCTGTATACTAGCTCGTAGTGAGGAGGTGACCTCTCCCCTTCGTGATTTAGTTTCCTTATGTAAAAAAATATATATATAAATAAATAAAAGGAACTCTGAAAGTATTCACTAATGGGCTATTGTGAGAACCCGTGGGGAGAGAGCTGCTTAGCTCACGTACTTTATATTTTCAGTGAATGTTCCTTACTGCGAGATGAGTAAAATTCAAGTAAAAAGGTATTGTGGCCTGACCTGGGGTGGCACAGTGGATCAAGCGTTGACCTGGAACGCTGAGGTCTCCGGGTTCAAAACCCTGGGCTTGCCTGGTCAAGGCACATATGGGAGTTGATGCTTTCTGCTCCTCCCCCTTCTCTCTCTTTCTATTTCTGTTTCTCTCCTTTAAAATGAATGAATGAATAAATAAATAAATAAAGAATAAAGATATCAGGAAAGTGTGTAGGGTTTGCAAAAAAGCATGTCCTTCACTTACTGCAGATGGTTATTATAAAGCACATATGTATCTAAATATATAGTATAATATTATATAGACTAATCTTATACAGAATGGCATATACATGTGTATCACCTATAAGACTGTTCTATATACCCTATTTCCCCATGTATAAGATGCTCCCACATCTAAGACACACCTTAATTTGGGGGCCCGAAATTTGAAAAAAATAATTGCCTAAAGTTATTGAACTCCAGCTGTATTCATCATAAAATACATACCACTCCTCATCACTGTCAAAACTCCCATCCATGAGCTTATCCTCATCTGTGTCTGATGACGAATCACTCTCTTCATAGATTGCCTCATCCTCACCATCTATCGCATTGGAAATGCCTAAGGTGACCAATTGTCCTCTTTTAGGGAAGACAGTTCTTCTTTTGTAAGTTCCATCCTCCCTCAAAAAGTGTCCTCCTACATGTCCTCCTTTATGATATTGGAAGACTAATCTGTAAATGTCCGGATTCGATCAATGCAGAGTCGATCTATTGAGTGGGATGTGACATGTTTGTATCTAAGTGAGTACTTTGTTCTTACAATTATTATTAAAAATGAATAGGCATGTAAGCATAATGACAATATAAAATATGACAAATGTTTTTATTATGCATTGATCACATTCTAGTGTATTATTGTCGCCATGAATACAGTGTCTCTTTTATTTATGATATTGTTTTCTTCCATTTATTTTGTCCTGCATTTTATTGTAAAAAGTTGGTTACTTTAGAAATGTCATACTTCTTAAATGAAAATCTACAACCACTGTATATGACGCACCCAGTGTTTAGACCCCACATTTTTCGAAAGAGGTGCATCTTATACATGGGGAAATATGCTAATAAGAAATACAAATGATCTAGTAACCTTGCTGTAGCCTCTGCTCACGGCTGGCTACCTATTGCAGTGGACCGTGATACAAAGTGCTTGGTTGGCGTGAATCAGCCGAGAAATCTTAATTCAGATGAACTTACACAGAAATTTATACAGAACTTATATACAGAAATCTTAATGATGAACCAGAAATCAGCTATTGATTGATGATTGAACAGAGAGCCGCTAAATATGCAGTTGTCTTTTGTCTTGCCCCTCAAAAGGTAGCGAAAACAGGCTCAATTCGGAGAAATGCGTTAACTTTCCATAGTCAGGTGTGGATTCTATCCTCTTCATTCCCTGCTAAATTGTCTGGGGTTTGGGTAAGGTGACCAGACGTTCAGCTTTTGGTGAGACAGTCCCGATTTTTAACAATTTGTGCCGTGTCCTGCAGTGTTTTAAAAAAGTCCCAATTTTTAGAAAGAATGCACAAAAAGCTAGGGAACAGTGTGAGAATGGGAAGGGAATATATGGTTTTCCGCGGGGAGACCCTGCCTTGACCTGGAAGTGCCTGCACTGCTGCAAGAGCTGGCTGCCCCAAGCAGGGCCCCGAAACAAAGAACTTTGGGCAGGAGGTACCTGCTGGGGCAGTGGCTGTCAAGTCCTCTAACTACCCATAGGCCCACGTCCTGGACACCAGTGTGGGGCTCCGGGCTCCGCAAGGCGCAAGCCGCTCGGTCTCCAGTGGGCAGTGGGGCTGGACACGGGGAGCGCTGGTACAGCTCCAGCATTGGTTTGGGGACCGTGTAACCCAATCCCTCTGACTCACTCAAAATTTTCCATATAGTAATATTTTTGAAAATGATCTTTTTAATGAGGTATCATTATTAAAAATATATATTGATAAGGAAAAGGTTAAATCTTGGGCCTCAGCAAAAATCACAATAGAGAACCAATGGTTAGAAATATTTCATCATTTTGAAACAAACCATGTTCCATACAATAATGCACTAAAAATTGTGGAATACGCGCTGTCTTTACCAGGAACTAATGCTGTGACTGAAAGTGTTTTTTCTACGGTAAATAAAGTGTGGACATCAGAAAAATCACAATTAAGTCTTGAGACTTTAAAAGCCATTTTATGTGTGAAATATAATTTAACAAGTTCTTGTGAAAAATTTCATGACCTTTTAAACAACAACAGCAATCTACTAAAAAAATTCATTCAAATGAGAAATATGCCAAAGAATAAAATAATAGTATACATATTTTTTAATGTATTGTACTTGTAAATTGTACTTATGTTGAAATTTAAAAAATATATTACAATACTATTTTTGCATTCTATGAAGATTTTTTTTGCTCCATATAGACCAAATTTTTAATTAAGAACCCCCTCTCCTGCCCCCGTCAATGGTGTCCCACTTTACCAATTTTAAAATCTGGTCACCTTAGGTTTGGGGGACCCTGGGATTTTATTTTTTTGTGCCCACCCAGAACAATGTGCTGCCCTGCGAGCAGGGGGTAGGGAAGAAGTAGGCTATTCATGTGTCAAGTGGTTGAAAAGGGAGGGAGCCTCTTGGGGAAATTGCTTCTCTTCCACTATCCCCCCACCCCCTTTTTTCCGCCCGCTCTCCCCTCCCCCTCTCCCCTGCCTCTCGGAGGGCGTGCACCCCTTCGGAGTGACCAGGAACCTCATTGGAAGGCCACAGCTCTAATGACCTGCAGGTCTCAGATAGATTTTGGGAGCCTCTAGCTCTCTGGCGCACTCCAAGTCTCCTGGGACACTCCCAGGCAGCTACCCCAGACTGAGGGGCGCCAGGAGCCTCCTTTTTCCTTAATCCCTGCAGCTGGGACGGGGAGGCCCCTACAAAGGGCTTGGAAACAGGCCTATTACTTGACTTGTCCACCCCTCTCAGTCGGAGAGGGAGGGGGTGGCTGGGCTGTGCGCCCTGCACAGCGCGCCCAAGTGACCCCAGCTCAGTGAAGGCAATCTTTGCTAGGAAGGGAAAAAAAGTATAGATTGTGACTGTTTCCATAATCCAGGGATGGGGGTGGGAGTGGGGAGACCTTGACCCAGAATCATGTAAACATATTCGGGAAAAGGCAAAGGTTTTCCATACCCAGGAAGGGAGTTAAACACTGACTAGCAAACACATCGGCACTGTGCTGCAGCAGCAGGGAACCCAATAAAGCTCTCTTTGTAGGCAGCGAGGAAGACGCAGGCAGGAACCAGAGTTTCCTACTATCTTTCTAGCCTCAGCTTTCCCTGAGCACCCCAGGGGCCTCTAGTTTCTGCATGCCAGAGGAGGGGAACTGGGGAGGGGGGGGCAAAGGGAGGTCGGGGGTGTCTCACCTCATTAACCCTGCAATGAAAAGCAAGAAGGCTCCCACGCTCCCTGCTGCCCTGGTGCAGAGCCCCCTCTGGGGCAGCTGGAGTTACAATCTGTCCCTTAGATGCCCTATAACTAAGGTAACCAATTTTTTTACAATAAAAAGGAGGACAAAAATGAATTGAGGAAAACAAGATTGTAAATAAAAGAGACATTGTATTCATGGCAACAATAATACACTAGAATATGATCAATGCATAATAAAAACATTTGTCATATTTTATATTGTCATTATGCTTACATGCCTATTAATTTCTAATAATAATTGTAAGGAAAAGGTACTCATTTAGATACAAAGACATCACATCAGACACAATGGATTGACTCTGTATCGATCAAATATGATCACTGACAGATTAGTCTTCCAATATCAAAAAGGAGGACAGGTAGGACACTTTTTGAGGGAGGATGGAACTTAAAAAAGAGGGACTGTCCTCCCTAAAGGAGGACGATTGGCCACCTTACCTATGACAGTCCAGCAACAGGTGGGTCTCCCCTGGAGGGTCTTGCTCCCCCTCCACGACTCAGAGACCCCCCGCATGCATGGGAGAGGCAGGGGTGAACTATGAATAAAATTCTGTCAGACATGTACAATGGACAAATAGTTTGCATTGCTTACTTCCCAGGGCTCAAGTCTAGAGAGTTGTGGAAGCTCATGAAGACAGGTTTTTTTTTTCTCCTGCAGGGGCTGCATTCTGGTGTGGGGAGCTCTGACTAGCAAAGTCAACGTGGTTTTTAGAAAATAATTGGAGACAGGCAATGATTCCTCAGATATGAAACTAAAAGCATGGGGTACAAAGGCAAAAGTAGACACGTGGGACTTCTGACAATTTTTGTGCATCAAAGAAAACCATTCACTAAGGGGAAGGGGGCAGTCAATGGAATGGGAGAAAATATTTGCAAATGATATATAGCTGATAGGGAGTTGATATTCAAAATACTTAGGCCCTGGCTAGGAAGATCAATTGGTAATAGCATTGCCCAAATGTGCCAAGGTTGCAGGTTTGATCCCTGGTCAGGGGACATACAAGAATCAACCAATGAATGTGTGAGTAAGTGGAGCAACAAATCAATGTCTCTCTCTCTCTCTCTCTCTCTCTCTCAAATCAATAAATAAAAAATTAAAAGTCCCACAAAATATATAAAGAACTCCTACACTCAACTACACAAGTAAATAAATAAACCAGGTTTTAAAATGGGCAAAGGACTTCAATAGACAGTTATCCAAAGATGATATGCAAATGGCCAGGAGTACGTGAAAAGGTGCTCAACATGAATTATCAGAAGATGCAAGTAAAAACCACATGAGAATCCCCTCACATTCATTAAGATGGCTATTATTTTTTTAAAAAATATGCTCCTTTTCCATAAAGACTGTATGAATAAGAGTTATTCGGATGAAAAAGATAAAATAAAATAAATTAAAAATAAATAAATAAGTGTTACCAAGAATGTGGAGAAATCAGAACCGTTGTGCCCTGCTGCTGGGATTATAAAATGCTACCGTTGCTAAACAGTATGGAGATTCTTCAAAAAAATTAAAAATAGAACTACCCTATGATCCAGAAACTCTGCCTCTGAGTATATATCCAAAAGAAGCAAGGCAGGATCTCAAAGAGATATTTGTAGACCCATGTTCATAGCCTCACTATTCACAATAGCTAAGAGGTGAAAGCAACCCAAGTGAACATCAGTGGAGAACAGATACACAACCTGTGGTCCATCCACACAACGAAATTGCATTCAGCATTTTAAAAGGAGGGAGGTTCTGACGTGTGCGACAAGTATGGACCTGAAGGAAACGATGGTAAGTTGACACCCGCCGGTCATAAAAAGATAAAGTCTGCATGATCTCACGTATCTGGTATCCCTAGAGCAGTGAAATTCGTAGAAACAAAAGGTAGAATGAAGGTTGCAGGGTGCTGGGTGGAGGGCAAAGATTGAGTGTTGAATGAGTTTATAAATCACTTAGAGACCACATCAGTTATCCACATTAAAGGATGGGTGTTTATCATGATGGAGACGGGCCCACCAGTGGGTGACAGACACTGTTGGAAGGTGTCAGGGCTCTGGTAGCTGGCCTCAGAAAAGACCCCTCCAGAGAGGTGACATTTAAACTGAAACTCGAATGACAGGTTGGGTGGGGCTCAGTGGGAAGAATGTTTAATATAACTATTTCTATCTTTTATTTGTTTTTATTTTTGTATTTTTATGAAAGTGAGAAGTGGGAAGGCAGAGAGACAGACTCCTGCATGCGCTGGACTGGGATCCACCTGACATGCCCAGCCCATCTGGGGCATTGCTCTGTTGCAACCAGAGCCATTCTAGTGCCTGAGGCAGAGGTCATGGAGCCATTCTCAGTGCCTGGCCTACTTTGCTCCAATGGAGCCTTGGCTGAGGGAGGGGAAGAGAGAGACAGAGAGGAAGTAGAGGGGTAGGGATAGAGAAACAGATGGGCGCTTCTCCTGTGTGCCCTGGCTGGGAATTGAACCTGGGACATCCACACACCATGGCTGATACTCTACTGCTGAGCCAACCAGCCAGGGCTTGTTATTTCTATCTTAATTATTGTCAATTCCCAGAGAGACCGAATGAAGTGACGAAGTGACGGTGGCCATCAGCAGGAGGAATCCTTTCACCATGAAATATTATTCCCTCAGCAGGAAGTAGAGGGAAGCAGGACCCTTCACATGCAAGCTTCACCGCTGAGCAGCTGCATGCTTGCCTGTCCCTCCGGCCTTGGTGATGTTTGTTCTAACATGCCTGAGAGATATCACAACACCCTGCGAATGACCCGGTGGATAGGATGCTTGAGCAGCACAGAACGGGGAAACCACCCAATGGAGAGCTGTTGCTGGGCAGAAAGCTCCCTCAGAGAGGGGCCACCCACGTGTCCCCATTTGCTGACCCTGCAATGTATTCCTGGGTGAAATGACAGCTGTGGGGTGGTGGACAGGCCCCAGGCAGGAAGAATCAGGAGGAATTAAGGTAGCAAAGTCCATTCCTAATCCACCACAGTTGCCGCTGGCTTTGAAAGGAATATGTCGTAGGGAACTGGCCTCACCTCCAGTTCACCCTTTACAAATAAGACAGTTTTATTCTCGCATGCTAAAAGGAGCACATGCTCCTTGGGGCTCCTTTAGGATTTACAGAAAAAATATATAAAGGGGAAACAAAATGAAAACCACTTCTAAGGAGACCCACCAGATGTAACTCTGGAAATAGTTTAGAGTATTTTTCATCCATTTTCAAGGCAAGTATAGTCATGAAAACCACTTTAATGAAACTGTGAGCATACCATTCGTTCATTCATTCATTCATTTAATAGTTTTTAACGGAGTGCCAGCTATGTGCAAAGCATTGTTTTAGATGCCAGGGAGACAACAGGGAACAAGACACACAAAGTTACCAGCCTTTGGAGTTAGCATGCTGCATGATATGCACATCATATTTTTCAGTCAACACAATCTCCTCAGCACTATAGCATACTCTCATGAAATATTCTTTAGAGACAAAAAACGTATGATGACAGTTTAAAATTTCATCTTTGGGATACCGCCATATGTATTTGCCATTCAGAAATTATAGGGAGCCCTGGCCAAGTATCTCAGTGGGTTACAGCATCATCCTGATACACCAAGGTGGTGGGTTCAATTTTTTGTCTGGACACGTACAAAAATCAACCAATGAATGCATGAATAAGTGGAACAGCAAATCGATGGTTCTTTTCCTCCCTCCTCTCTCCCTTTCTCTCTTTTTCAAAGCAATCAATCCATCAACAAAAAAAATTTAAAGAGAAATGAGTGGTCTTTCAGCGCTTTTCCAGTTTTTTCCATTAATGTAAAAAAAGAAGAGGAATGACAGTTCTTGTACATGCATTGTTCTGCACCGCCCTTACTGTTTCTTTGTTAATGAGACTCTTTAGGAGCAGAATTATTTGGTCAATGGGAAGAAATCGTTGAAGCCTCTTGACATAATTAGACCTCAGATAACTGCTCTTAAGAGTTAAGGATATGTAGCCCATTCTTTTTTTTTAATATTTTCTATATAAAAAAATTCAGATTAGTAACTTAACGATAGAGTATTCCCTTGTTAGTGTTGTTATACTTTGAAGTTGTGTTTATTGATTAATAATATTAATTCTAACGCTATAGTAGACCTTAGTGTTACTTTAGTCATTCAGTCTATAACCATGAATTGAGTTCTTGGGATATGTCAGGAATGGTGTGAGTGGAGGTGTTTTATGGTGGATAGTTTTTGCTTTTAAGCAGAGTTTTTTTTGGGGGGAGATGGTAACAGACAGCTAAACAAAATGCCCAAACTTCTGATATTTTCTTGAACCATAACCCCATTTTAAAAACTTTAAAAAACAAACAAAGCTTTAAAAATACTTATGGTTGAAAAGATGAAATATTTTCTAAAGGAAAGCAAAATTGATTTTTTTCAGTCATTTACATAAGTAACTGAAAGAATGTTCATTTGCGTAGCTATTCAGTTTTCAACTTCTTTTTTTTATTTCTTCAGAGACTAGAAATGAAAGCTGAACTTTCTTGCCTTTTAAATTTCCCAACAACCTGAACAGTTCAGAATGCCTTGTTCTAAAGGAAGAACATTATCCATCTATCTATCTGTCCGTCCATCCATCCATCCATTCATCCAGACTTTGTCACATTCAGAAACTGCATTGTGCCTGAAATCTTGATATCAAATAGTCCTTGTTCTCATCACTATTCTCTTTCCCTTCAGGTCTTCCCCCTCTCCACCCTCGCGTGCACTTCACACACATAATTCTGTGACTTTATTGGCACACTTAGTCTACTACATCTGATTTTATGTCCCTCCTAGTCTAATGTAGACTTCATGGTCCATTTCAACAACAACTCTGTATTCATGTTCTATTCACGTGTAACAAATCGTCACAAGCTTAGTGGCTTAAAATGATACCCATTTGTCATCTGACAATTCTGTTAGTCAGAAATCCAAGCATCTTCAATTGGGGTTTTTGCTTAGGGTCTCACGAGGCTGAAGTAAAGGTCTGAGCTAGGTTGGACTTTTCCCTGGTGGCTTTGAAAAAGCCACTTCTACATTCCTCCTTCATCATTTCTTTTTATTTTTTATTTTTTGTATTTTTCCAAAGTTAGAAGTGGGGAGGCAGAGAGACAGACTCCCACATGCGCCCAACCTGAATCCACCTGGCATGCCCACCAGAGGGTGATGCTCTGCCCATCTGGGGCGTTGCTCTGTTACAACTGGAGCCATTCTAGTGCCTGATGCGGAGGCCATGGAGCCATTCTCAGTGCCCAGGCGACCTTTACTCCAGTGGAACCTTGGTTGTGGGAAGGGAAGAAAGAGATAGAGAGGAAGGAGAGAGGGAAGGGTGGAGAAGCAGATGGGCGCTTCTCCTATGTGCCCTGTCCAGGACTTCCACATGCTGGGCTGATGCTCTACCTCTGAGCCAACCAGCCAGGGCCACTTTCATCATTTCTGATGATAGCAGCCAGGCTCCAAGATGGCACTCAGCCATCCTCACCTCCTTGTGAAGTGCTCTCTCACACTGAGCTGGGATGACCCGTGTCACCAACAGCACATTGTGGAAATGATGGTGTGTGACCACTCAGGCCACATTGTAAAAGACATTGCAACTTCTGCCTTGTTCTTTCTTGGACCAGATCCTCTGGAGAAAGCCAGCCACCATGTTGTATGGACACTCAAGCAGCCCAGGGGAGATGCCGTTTGTGGAGGATCTGGGGCTTCCTGAGAACAGCCAGCATTCACTTGCCAAGCACTTGGGTGAGCCATTCGAGGTGGATCTCCCACCCTGGTCAAGTGGTCAGATGATTGGAGCCTTTGCCTACATTTTTGCTATTGTGGCAAAATACACATCACATCATACTGACCATCTTAACCATTTTCAAGTGTCCAGTTCAGTGGTATTAAATACCTTCATTATGTTGTGCAACCATCACCACTGCCATTTCCAGAACTCCTTTCATCTTGTAAAATTGAAATTCTGTTCCCCCGACCTGTGGTGGCACAGTGGATAAAGCGTCCACCTGGAACACTGAGGTCACTGGTTCAAAACCCTGGGCTTCCCCGGTCAAGGCTCATATGGGAGTTGATGCTTCCTACTCCTCCCCCTGTCTCTCTCTCTCTCCTCTCTCAAATGAATAAATAAAAATCTTTAAAAAGAAAAAGAAATTCTGTCCCTATTAAACACTAACTCTCCCTTTCCTCTCCCCCACGCCTTTCTGTCACCCACCACCCACCATTCTACTTTCTAACCTTTTTTGAGAGAGAGAGAGAGAGTGTGTGTTTGTGGTGTTGCTCCACCTATCTATTCATTCACTGGTTGATTCTTATATGCACCTGATCAGGGATGGAACCTGCAACCTTGGCCTATCAGGACGGCGCTCTAACCATCTAAGCTACCTGCCCAGGGCCACCACTGGACTTTCGGTCTCTCTGTGTAACCAAACAGAAAGAGAGTATCTCCACCCAGCCACAGCAGGGCCTAACACTGAACACTGACCATTGCAGTGGAGGAATTAGGGTCGTTTTATCATGTGGGTGGGGGGTATGCAAGGAGTACGGGAAGCCGTAGCTTAAAACCCAGACTCCACAATGGCTTACAATCAGGAAGGGTTGTAAAAGCCAAAAGTCATAAATGGTCATGAGGAAAGGGTTCAGGGTCACGGACTGTGTTGCCCGGTTAGTTCTTGTGCAAGCGCCAGCAATTTTCTCAATCTGATTTTCTTCAGTTCTTGGTGGCGTGTTGTCTTGGGTCCTTGGGACAGGGCCAGGTGGTCTCTCTTACTTACAGAGTTTTGCAAGACATCTTGAGGATTGTGAGTCTTAGGAATGTTATCTTAAGGGCAGAAAAGAAAGACGGAAAGAAAAAACAGAGCTATACATCTTGTGCTTAAAAAGCTACATTCTTCTGTTATCTTAAGCAAGGGATACATTTCTGCTCATCTCTGAAACTTGCTTTACAGGGAGGCCTCCGGGGCCCCATGACATGACTACATTCCAGTGTGGTTACAACTCTTAAGGGAGCTAATCTACTAATTTTAACTAAAAGCTAAATTCTTTTTTTTACTTTGTTTTTATTTAATTAAATTTCTTGGAGTGATACTGATTCACATAATTATACAGGTTATAGGTGCCCAATTCTACAACACATCTCTCTCCACCATATTGTGTGTGCACCCTCTGAGGTCAAATCTTCGTCGTCACCATTTATCTCCCCTCTACCCTTCTCCATCTCTCCCCTCAAAAACTAAGTTCCAATATACAGTACATGTTCTGTTCTGTTCTGATTAGTTTAAACTCTAAGTACCTCATATAAATGGAATCATACTGTATTTGGCTTTTTGAGACTGGCTTTACAAGGATTCCAGTTTCTCCATATCCTATTTATTTATTTTCTTCTTTTCCAAGTGAGAGGAGAAGGGAGATATAAAGACAGACTCCCATATGTGTTACGACTGGGATTCACCCAGCGACCCTCATCTGGGGCAGATGCTATGCCCATCTGGGGCCATGCTCGCAACAGAGCTGCTTTTAGTGCCTGAGACAGAGGCTCCATGGAGCCATCCTCGGCATCCAGGACCAATGGGCTCGAACCAATTGAGCCATGGCTGTGGGGGGAAGAGAGAGAGAGAGTGAAAGAGAGAAGGGGGAGAGGGAGAAGGGTGGAGAAGCAGATGGGTGCTTCTCCTGTGTGTCCTGATGGGGAATCGAACCTGGGACTTCCACACACCTGGCTGACGTCCAACCACTGAGCCACCGGCCAAGGCTCAATTTCTCCATATCTTTGTCAACATTTGTTGATGGTTTTGTTTTGTTTTGATTTGATAGTAGTAGTTATCCCAATGGCTGGTGTGAGGGGTTGGGGCAGTACCAGCTGTGGAAGGGTTTTAAGATGGGAGAGAGATGCCTGTGCTTTCACATTCGTCCAGTGTCTGATGGGAGAATGGCTTTGAGGGGTAGGGGAGGATGCTGCCACAGGATTCTATCCTAGCCGTCACCAGAGAAAAGGTGGCAAAGATGGCAGTTGGCTCTAGAGGAGGAGGTGGGGAGGGACAGCAGTGAAGACATTTGAGAGTGATCTTGATGGCAGGGGTAGAAAAAAAGACAGCTGTTGGGAAAGAAATTTATGGCTGGAGGTCTCATGAGAACATGAACAGGAGGCCCGGTGTCTCCATGACAATTTCAGGTCAACAGCCTTCCATGGAATTTCCACCCCTGATTCATGAGCTGACTGCCTGCTGGCTGGAGCCCAAGCTATGTATACATCAATGTCTAATCATAAATGAAGGGACCTGTTTCCTTGGAAGGGCACCATGTGACCAGTATTCTGGAAAATGCCCATTTGCAAAATACAAAATGTAAAAAAGTGTGAAGACCGTCTGTCTTGCAATTATATCTGTGGATTTTTTTTTTTTTTTGAGAGAGATGCATCAACTCATTCTACTTAGTTGTGACATTGATTACTTCTCATATGTGCCCAGATTGTGGCTTCAACTGGCAACCTCGGGATAAAATGTGGTTCCTGGTTTAAATAAGTTCCCCCCAGGTCCTGGCCGTTTGGCTCAGCGGTAGAGCATTGGCCCGGCGTGTGGAAGTCCGAGATTCAATTCCTGGCCAGGGCACACAGGAGAAGCGCCCATCTGCTTCTCCACCTCTCCCCCCTGACTCCTCTCTCCCTCTCTCTCTTCTCTTCTCCTCCCTCAGCCATAGCTCTATTGGAGCAAGTTGGCTGAAAATGGCTCCATGGCCTCTGCCTCAGGGGCTAGAATGGCTCTGGTTACAGCAGAGCAATGGCCCAGATGGGCAGAGTCTGTCTCTCTGCCTCCCCACTTCTCACTTCAGAAAAATGCAAATAATAATAATAATAAGTTCCCTCCAATCTTCAGAGCGCTGTCTTACACCAGCATTTTCTAACGTGCTGAAAGTACTAGAACGGACAAGGTCTATAGACGAGGCTGCTCAAGCTTTTATAACTGTGTCACCTACCTCCATGGTAGTAGCTCGGGGGGGGTGATTTGGGCCCCCAGGGGACACTTGCCAATGTCTGAAGGCAGTTTTGGTGGCACAGCTGAGGGTGGGTAGTGCGGCTGGCATCTAGTGAGTGTACGTCAGGGTTGCTCACAGCCTCAGAACAGCCCCCACCACTAATAGTGG
Source organism: Rhynchonycteris naso (assembly GCA_037038555.1). Taxonomy (NCBI): domain Eukaryota; kingdom Metazoa; phylum Chordata; class Mammalia; order Chiroptera; family Emballonuridae; genus Rhynchonycteris; species Rhynchonycteris naso. The sequence goes on from CM072997.1 coordinate 238,952,162, forward strand.
TCCCGAATGTCAGTAGTACCAAAGGTGGACCCACCCAGCTCCGTGGACGCCTCAACAAACACACGTGCGCACACAGCAATGCTCATAGCCATAATCTGTTTTTGCAATGAATTGTATCGTATCAGAGTTAGAAATACTGTACAAACACAGCTTCAAGGAAGGTCCAGTGCTCCCAAAGCTTATGAGCCTAAGCTCTGAAAGAAGGAGGTTTGCTTTTCCCTAAGAGCAGTAGGGAGATGCTTATTTGTGTGGGAGATTGATTGGGGGGTGGGTAGGAAGGGGGAGCAGGGCATTATCAGGGGACCAGTGGAGTAAACCAGGTGAAAGATGAGGAGGAATAGACCAGGAGGCTGGCAAAGGAGGTGTGAAGAGAACTGGTGCTTTGGGGGCAGAGTCAACAGGGCTCACAGCGGGTGGGATGGGGGAGACTGTGGACAGGATCTGTGTTGACATCCATGCTTCTGCCTCACCATGGGGATAGGCCTTCCCCTCCCCCCAAGAGACATGGGGGTAGGACTTTGATTCCCATGGGCTTTGGAAGTTAATAAGCAGCCAAGATTGTGCTTCCTGAGACCAAGAAATCAATGCCTTCCGGAGTAGGAAGACCAGACCAGCTTGAACAGGATAGGGCTGGAAACAGCTCAGGCCATTGCGGCTGCTCTATGTCCTGCTAGGGCTCCCCTTACCCTGGGGGCAGATTTGGGGAGGAGATTGGAAAAGGGCTAGTGATCACTCTTCCTGGAAGTGTGAGCCAGGGTTTGGTCACACAGAGGTTCCAGGGTTCTTACTGCCAACCTACCAGGCTTGAGTGACCTGAAGGCCTGCTTTGCAGTTAGTTCATTTGTGATTTCTAAAAGCAGTGGTTAGAATATTGCTCATCTGCATCACCAAGTTCTTTGGTGCCTCCTTAAGCTTTGGGAGACCTGCCTCATGGCTGCCCAGACCTCGGAGAAGGGCAGAGCACTGGTTCTTAATTTGCAACTGGGAGGACAGGACATGCAGGGAGGAAGGACCCGGCTTTCCAGGGCTCGTTAACATGAAGGTGAAGGCTAGAGCATGGTGGAGTTGAAGGTTCACGATCCTCCGTTCCATCTCACTCTAGGAACATTAGCTTTTCCAAGTTGATACTCTCTCTGGTCAGACGGACAGGCAAGCAGGAGATGGGCCATCCAGAATATAGAGAATTTATAAGAAATCTGGCTCAGATAGAGAACTCACGGCATGTGCCCCCCAAACAGAGATAACAAGGACTTAGCATCCCTCTTTGCAGGGGAGGAGCATGCTCCCAGGAAAGCATGTTGGAAGGCTTAGAAATGCAGACATAATCTGGAACCATATATGTAGTTGTGCTTTTATGTCAACAAAATACGAGACCACTACTCTGTTATGGGATGAATTTTAGTATCCCTCCCCCCAAATTTCATACGTTGAAGTCCTAAGCCCCCACCCCCTCAAGGACCTCAGAATGTATTTGGAGATAGTTAAGGTAAACTGAGGTCATTAGGGTCGGCTCTTGTCCAACAACTGGTGTCCTTATAAGAACAGGAGATTTGCACACATACAGGCACAGAGGGAGGAAGTCCCTCATGTGGTCTGCCCTCAGTGAGGACACAGGGAGGAGATGGACATCCACAAGCCAAGGGGAGAGGAGGCCTCAAGAGAAGCCAGCCCTACTGACACCTTGAAGTCAGTGTTCTTAGTTCTCATGACACAATGGTTCTAGAATCATGACACAATAAATGTCTCTTGTTGAAGCTGCTCCATCAATGGCACTTAGTTACGGCAGCCGTGCGAGACAGGACACATAGTGCTGAATTTCTTTTCTTTCTTTCTTTCTTTCTTTCTTTCTCTCTCTCTCTCTCTCTCTCTCTCTCTCTCTTTCTTTCTTTCTCTCTTTCTCTCTTTCCCTCCCTCCCTCCCTCCCTCCCTCCCTCCCTCCCTCCCTCCCTCCTTCCTTCTTTCCTTCTTCTTTCTTCCATAATAAGGGAGGTTCATTCTAGTCATGCCGTCTCTCTGTGAAGCCAGACTGATTTTATATAAGGTTTGGAGTTCAGAGGTCGGAAGGCCTCCAGCGACGTAAACACGTGGACATACTCTCTGCACCTGGGGTCTCTCGTGAGACCCTTATTGCATGCTTGGCGCTTAGGGGGCGTGCAAATCAGAACGAGTCCATCCCCGATGGGTTCCTTCATCGGGGGAATTTCCAAAGCACAGCGCCAACACGAATTGTTTGTCTTGTGAAAGTGTGTGCAACGAGGTGAGCTATCAGAGATCAGTTGAACAGGTTTACATCGAATACTGAGAGCTACTTGTTTCCCCGGCTGCAGGCCACTCTGTCTTTCCCTGAGCTTGTGGAAAACTTTCTTTTCTTTCTTTTTTTTTTTAAAAGGAAATTTTTTTTTCCAGTTTTTTTTTTAATTTATTTTTATTTTATTCATTTTAGAGAGGAGACACAGAGTGAGAGAGAGAGAAAGAGAGAAAGGGGGGAGGAGCTGGAAGCATCAACTCCCATATGTGCCTTGACCGGACCAGTGCAGGGTTTTGAACTGGCGACCTCAGTCCCAGGTCGACGCTTTATCCACTGCGCCACCACAGGTCAGGCTGGAAACTTTCTTATTCTCAACTTGTCTGACAGCTAAGGCCCCACAAGACTGCCGGCTCCAAGAAAACAGGAATGTAATCTCATTTGCTCGTTTAAATCTATTCCATGCCTGACCAGGCAAAGGCGCAGTGAGTAGAGCATTGGACAGGGATGCGGAGGACCCAGGTTCTAAATCCTGAAACCCTGAGCTTGCTGGCTTAAGCACGGGGTTGCTGGCTTGAGAGTGGGATCATAGACATGACCTCATGGTCGCTGGCTTGAGCCCAAAGGTTGCTGCCTTGAAGCCCAAGGTCACTGGCTTGAGCAAGGGGTCACTCGCTCTGCTGTAGCCCCCAGTCAAGGCATGTATAAGAAAGCAATCAATGAACAACAAAAAAGCTGCAACAAAGAACTGATGCTTCTCATCTCTCTTGCTTCCTGTTTGACCCTATCTGTCACTCTCTCTGTCTCTCTGTCATAAATAAATAAATAAATAAATAAATAAATAAATAAATGTATCCCCGTAACTCGAACATGACTGATATAAAGTGGGCACTCAATAAACACTGGAAATTGTTATTATTCCTTGCTCAGTGTTGTTATTCTTCTCTGAAGGTAGACATCTAGGCTGTTTAGTGGGAATGGCTGGTTCTAAACATCTACACATCTTCAGCTTCGATACTTAAAAGTAGAAGAGGAGAAACTGGGAGAGGGTGAGGCCAGACCAGGAGAACAAAAGGGGGCAAAGAAGGTACTAGAAGAACATGTCTTCAAGGAGGATCAAGAGGTCAACTGTGTTGTGGCCATGGTGAAGCCATGGAACTTGAGGCTGGAGAAGTGACCAATGGATCTGACAACATTGTGGGTTTTTAAGAAATTTATTTCCATGATTTGAGAGAGAGAGAGAGAGAGAGAAAGAAAGGAAGAGAGAGAGAAGCATCAACTTGTTGTTCCACTCAGTTGTTCCATTTAGTTCTACACTCATTGGGTTGTTTCCCACATGTTCTCTGACTGAAGGTCAAACCCACAACCTTTGCATGTTGGGGTGATGCTCTATCTACTAAGCAACCCAGTCAGGACCAACATTTTGGATTTTGAGCAGAGAAGTTTTAGGGGCATAAGGAGAGTGGAAGCTGTTTAGAGAGGCTATGTCTGAAAATACAATCTAGTAAATTTGAGGTATAGCAAGGCCAACAAATCAGAAGATGACTGCTGTTAAAAAAAATACTTTGAGCCCTGGCCGGTTTACTCAATGGTAGAGTGTTGGCCCAACGTGTGGAAGTTCCAGGTTCGAATTCTGGCCAGGGCACACAGGAGAAGCGCCCATCTTCTTCTCCACCCTTCTCCCTCTCCATTCTCTCTCTCTCTTTCCCTCCTGCAGCCAAGGCTCCATTGGAGCAAAGTTGGCCCAGGCGCTGAGGATGGCTCCATGACCTCTGCCTCAGGCACTAGAATGGCTCTAGTTGCAACAGAACAATGCCCCAGATGGGCAGAGCATCACCCCGTGGTGGGCATGCCAGGTGGATCCTGGTTAGGCACATGTGGGAGTCTGACTCTCTGCCTCCCCACTTGTCACTTCAGAAAAATACAAAAAAAAAATAAAGGGCCATGGAGGATGGGTTTGAGGGGGTAGAAACACAAGGAGATAGGAGGTGACTAAAAAATCCAAGCTGAGGGTAGGGGCAGCCTTTGTGGTATTGGAAACAGCGCGACCAGGTTTGAGTGAAGAGCTATGTCAGGAGGCAGAATTGACCCGCCTGGTGATGAACGGGATATGTCAGGTGCGGAGAAGACTAGCAAGGGCACCAACTTTCTACCCTGGGTCCCTGAGAAGAGTCACAGTTACGTAAATACAAGAGGATGGCGACTCCTCTCTATGCAAGACTAGGGTCTTATTTTCATGTCCATGATTGAGCAGAGAAGCTCATGAGAAGGGCAGAGCCAAGCATGGGAAGTCTGTGTGTGTGAGCACGTGCACAGGTTACAAATGATTACCCTCTGGGAAGAAAGAGGCTAACTCCTGAACACGGGACTGGCTACGTTGTGTATGGAACTTAGAGCAAAGTGCAAACTGTTCAAAAGATGTGTGCACGAAGGTACTAACATATAACACTTTTTCTTGCTAGTGCAGTTTCTCTCATGACCTGTCCTGGAGTTTTTCTTTCTCTCTCTCTTTTTTAAAGTTAATTTAATTTAATATTTTTTTTGTGACAGAGACAGAGAGAGGGACAGATAGGGACAGACAAACAGGAAGGGAGAGAGATGAGAAGCATCAATTCTTCCTTGCAGCACCTTAGTTGTTCACTGATTGCTTTCTCATATGTGCCTTGACCAGGGGCTACAGCAGAGTGAGTGACCCCTTGCTCAAGCCAATGACCTTGGGCTCAAGCTGGTGAGCCTTGCTCAAATCAGATGAGCCAGCGCTTTAGCCGGCAACCTCCGGGTTTCGAACTTGGGTCCTCTGCGTCTCAGTCCAACACTCTATACACTGCGCCACCGCCTGGTCAGGCTCTCCTGATGTTTTCCCTTTGCTAATTAATGCCGTGCTCCCTAGGGTACAGGGAGAGTTGTGGGGTGACTGCAGAACCTTCCAGGCCATTGGAAATCACCCGCATGATTCAGATATGTGTGCAGAGCCCACTAACAGCTAGGTCCCTCCTCCCACTGGAGCCCCAGTGAAGCATCATACCCCGGGCAGGGCAAGGACAGCAAACTAAGCATTTCTTCTCCCCACCCCAGCACTAGGTGGGCGATAATTTCCACAGGTCTGACTCAGGGCGTGGGTGAGTCCTCAACAGATTGCCCACGAATGCACCCTGCTTCTGCTTCCATTTCCACCTCACCTTGTCTATACGTCCACTCGCCCTCTGCCTGCTTCTCGTAAGGACACTAGTCATTGGACTCCATCAGGTAATCCAGGCTAACTTCATGCCAAGACCTTCAGCTTAATTCTATCCTCAAAGACCCCTTTTCCAAATAAAGTGACATTCACAGGCTCCAGGAATCTTGGATGGTACCTCCATCACCTGTAACCATGCCTCGCATATTATATACAGTCCACATAATTCTTCGGGAAATCAGTGTACAGATAGATGGGGCTTGCCCTGGCTTCCTGTAGTCTTATAGAAGGGAGATGTCATCGAGGCTCAGAGGAACTGTGTTATCTATCACTGGTTCTCCACCTCTCTGCTGCCCTGGTTAAGGTGAAGTCCTTAATGCCTGGGATCATGACTTTTGCATCTTCTCTTTGGTAGAGTCTCCCCCAGGGAAGGTGTCTGCTATAGACTGGAATACTTGTGTTTGCCCCCTCCAATTCACATGTTGAAATCTTAACCCCCCAAGGTGATGGTATTAGGAAGTGGGGCGTTTAGGGGGAGATGCTTAGGTCTTCAGGGTGGAGCCTTCACACATCAGATAAGTGCCCTTATAAAAGAGGCCCGAGAGACACATGCAGCCATGTGAAGACACAGCAAAAAGATTGTCAAGTACAAATGAGTCAATATGTCCGCACCAGACACTGAATTTGCTGCTGCCGTGACCTTAGAATTCTCAGCCTCCAGAACTGTGAAAAAGTTGTTTATTGTTTGTTTGCTTGTTTGTAAGCCATCCAGTTTATGGTGTTTTTGTTATAACAACTGAATGCATTAAGACAGTATCAGTGACAGTCTGAATGGGTTTGTCCATGCACCCTGAGCCCAGGAAATGGTGTTTTGCGGTGAATCGTCGATCGCTCCTAGAACTTCACCGTGGCCCGGAGGAAACATTTCTCTACTCTGTGTTCCTCTGTTCACTTTCATTCTAGGAAACCCCCTGATTTATCTTTATTTACAAGTGGTCAACACAACAACAGTCTTCCGGTCCCTACAAATAATTTCTTCTCATTGCTTCCTGTGTACATTGCTAATAACAGTGGCTTCCATTGATTAGGCACTTACTTTATGCCAAACCCATTACATATACTCCATGCATACGTCATGTACCACATACTAAGCATCAGCAGAGACAGTAGGGAGTTCTAACTCGCTGGTTTTATTCCCTGATAAGCAGACAAGATGGTTGTAGCTCCAGCACCCTTCTGATCAGCTTAGCATCCCAGAAAAGAGAGTGTTATTCCTCATAGCCAGAGCCCTGGGAAAAAGTTCTAGGTTAAGTTTCTGAATGGCCCATCTAGAGTCATGTGGTCCTCCCTGAACCAATGCTGTGGGCAGGCCCTGGTCAGATACTAACTAGCTCCACACAGTAAAGAGGTTTTCTGTGCTGGCCAAGTAGCTCAACTGGTTAGCATCTCATCCCTGATACGCCAAGGTTGTGGGTTCGATCCCCCGGTCAGGAGACATATAGGAGTCAACCAATGAACAAGAAATCTCTCTCTCTCTCCCTCTTTCTAAAATAAATGAAAAAGAAAAAAGGGTTTCTGTGGCAAGAAGCAGGAAAAAGGAGTATTGAGCAGAAACACTTTAGAGGTCTGCAATAATATAAATTACATTTATAAATCCTGATGCGACTACCTCGGGCATTTTCAATGAATTCGGTCAATAAATTCTCCTTTTAACTGAAGCCCATGTGAGTGGAATATCCTGTCTGTTTTAACTGAAAGAACAAGACCTGATCCATTTATGTATTTTTCTATCTTTCCACCAGAATGTAAGCTCCGTGAGAATAGGTATCAAGTCTCTTTGGTTCACAGATGAAGTCCCTTTGCCTAAAACACTGCCTGGTGCCAATGGTAAATGTGTGCTGTGTTTGTGATGATCTACTTAACATCTGACATCAATCTCACTGGGTCATTTCCACAGTTTAGTTTGATAAACTCACTTCGGTATGGGCCCTCAGAACATACTGAAAAAACAGATAAGTTTTAGAGTCTCTCCTGCTGGACCCTAAAAACCAGGAAGGTAAAGGCAAAAGGGGTTCAGAACAGGCCTCCCCAAAACATGCCACTTTGGCATGGAGATTATTTTGAGCTGAGGGCAATTGAGACCCTGCACGCAGGGGGGAAACTTCTGCCCTTCCTTTCACTACCGTGGAGAATCTAAATTGGGTGTGTTGTTCATCATAAGAGTGATCACCAGATATAAGTTTTTGTGATCTATCTATAGGGCAAGGCAAACTTCTTATGACTGAACATCTGCTCTTCCTTCCTTTATTTATTTATTTAAATATTGATTGATTTTAGAGATAGAGGAAGGAAGAGAGAAAGACAGAAACATCAATCTGCTCCTGTATGTGCCCTGACCAGGGATTGAACCCACAACCTTTGCAAGCTGGGATGACTCTCTAACTGACTGAGCTATCCAGCCAGGGCCAACATCTGCTCTTCCAATCATCCTACAAATGACCTTCTTCCCTTCTGAAGCCCCAGGAGACCTTACCTCATTCCTTAGCCCAGAATGCCATTTATACCTCAGTTTACTTTTGTGTCCTGAATCATTCTCATGTATGTAGGGTCACTGACTCTTTCATGTATATGTGGTTCCCATATGTATGTATGTATCGTATTTTTCGCTCCATAAGACACACTTTTTCCCCAAAAAAAAGTGGAGGGGGAAAAATGCCTGTGTGTCTTATGGAGCAAATATTCATTTTTTTTTTTTTTTTTTTTTTTAGCTGCTGCGGGTTCCTGGACAACTAGAAGAGTATTTGAACATTAAAATCTCTTCTCGCTTGACCAGGCGGTGGCGCAGTGGATAGAGCATTGGACTGGGATGCGGAAGACCCAGGTTCGAGACCCTGAGCTCGCCAACTTGGACCCAAGGTCGCTGGCTCCAGCAAGGGGTGGCTCGGTCTGCTGAAGGTCTGTGGTCAAGGCAAATGTGAGAAAGCAATCAATGAACAACTAAGGTGTTGCAAAGGCAATGAAAAACTAATGATTGATGCTTCTCATCTCTCTCCATTCCTGTCTGTCCCTATCTGTCCCTCTTTCTGACTCTCTCTCAGTCCCTGTAAAAAAAAAAAAATCTCTTCTCATTTGTTAATAACAGTGCTAATTGTTGTTAATACTATCATTGTGTTTACATGGTTGACATATTATTGTGGTATATTTTATTAAATATTTTAACATACCATTTGGTTCAGAATATTTTTTTTTCTTATTTTCCTCCTTAAAACCCTAGGTGCGTTTTATGGAGTGAAAAATACGGTAGTTAAATGTGGTTATTTTCTCTTCTTAATCTGTCCCATGTTGGTTTAATTATATATTAGATTAGTTGGAAGAACCTAGAAGGGTAGATAAAAACGTCTTCCTCCCCCACAGGCCCTGAATGTTTGGATAGCAACGATATCTCCAGGATCTAACCTTGTCTGACACACAGAAGGCCAACTCCTTCGTGTTGCATTCTTTAGTTGAATGATCGAACAGATAAATAAACGGTCAATATGCCTAATGTTCGTGTCACTGGTGCTTGCAGCGGCTTCTGAAGATCTATGACTTCGTGGAGTCTGCAGAGGTTCACGTAGCCAACTTTTTGTTCTGTCCTGTAGAGACCCCATCAAGGAAAGATTTTAACACTTGCATAAACCACTGGGGCGGAAGGTTTTAGGGCTTCAGACAGTCCTCCCTCCCCCTCTCCCGCCATCCAGGCTAGGTCAACATCAATAGTTCTGGCTTGTTCCCCCCTCAAGTGCTCTTAACTCTTGTTAGCCCTAGAAGGCAGGTTCGGTCTGTTACCACAGAAACAGCAGCTGCGGCGGGGGAGGGGCGGGGAAGAGGTTGGGGAACGGTTAGGGACCGGAATTTTCCAGCTCTGGAGGCAGACAGACTGCGTGTGGAATCAAAAGGCTAGACCACCATACAGTAATAACATTGATAGATGATGAATAAACATTTCTTTTGGAGGGGGGAGGGAGTTGACTGAAAAAGTGAACACTTTTCAACAAGTGACCTCCTATCCTGGAGGCTTTTTGCTCATTGGTAAGATAAAAAATAACAATTACACCACAACATCGGAGGTTTCCATCGAGGTAACGTAAATACAGTCCTTGGCACAGGGCCAGGTACTTTATACATCAAAATTTTCTCAAGTGTGGTCTGCAGACCTGCTTCATAATGGTTTGGAGGTACTTATGAATCCCAGATACCACTTTTTTCCCCATTCTCCAGGTCTCTAAGCGGAATGAAATCATCTCTCCACCCCACCTCAACACACAGCCTTCTCGGCCTTCTCGCTAGGGTGCCAGATAAAATACAGGAAACCCAGTATGCCCTAATGGGACATACTAATGCTCAACAATCATTTGTTAATTTGAAGTGATAATTTAACTGGGTTATCCTGTATTTTTTATTTGCTAAATCTGGCAACCCTACTTCTCACACTGGGCTACTTTGTAATAAGTGAAAAGGTGGTTGTATTAGCTAATCTAGCAGATGATTAACTTGAGCAGTAACTCTAACTCTGAATGCAGTGTCTCCTTTTAAAGATTTCATTCATTCACCTGAAAAATATTCATGGACCATCCATTCCGCGTCAGGCACCTTTCAAGGCCTTGAAGGCACAGGGCATATTTGCCTTAAGTGCCTGCCCTCTCAGCGCCAACTTTCATGCTTGTCATAGAATCACATCTTTTTCCCCCAGAACCTAATGAAATCTATTTCAAATATGATGTAATATAATTCTGAAACTTATTTTAATGTGGGTAAATGAAATCCAACTTTATTTTAATAATCGGTATTCCTTAATTTAAAAAAATTTCCCCCGTTTTTATCTAGTACTAAAAATGTGGCACATTCCTGTTTCCCTGAGGAACTGTGAAGATAATCTCTACAAGGATAAATGTTGTAAAGCCTGAAGCTCCATCAATTCATGCAGAAAACTTTCTCAGGGAATAAAGGCTTGATCTTAGTGGTCCAAAATGTTTGCTGTAATTTAATAGAAGAGACAGTCATTTATTTATTGAGTGGTTTAAAGTAACTTTTTAATCCAACAAGTCAATGTACCTGGGATCTTTTTTTTTTTTTTCCACCACCCTCACCGGGGATCTTTTTTACACACTTAATCTTGTAAGGTCTGAACATTTTTGCTTTCCCCCAAATGTCTTGGTCACCTCCCTCTTCCACCAGACTATGCTCTGAAATAGGAATGAGAAAGGAGAGAGTCCAACATACCTCAAGTTCAGAATGGAGATAACACAGCTTCTAAGGGAGAGGGGGTAGAGAATGACGCTGACACTTGAGGATAGTTTTGGAGGCTGGTCAGAGGTTGTTGGGTCAGTGGCAGGAGACCTTCTGTACCCCTGCTCTCCCGGAGAAGTGCACACATGGCAGTCACATGTGCTTGAAACCTTCTAACCAGATGCCAGGTTGCATGACCACGGCATCAGAGGCTTACAACCTTCCTGATTGGAAGGACCAAACTCCGTGGTGCTTGGCAGCAGAGATGAACAACAGCATCTTCTTGGAGATGTACTCTACTCCTCATTTCTGCTCAGCCTAGAGAAGGGATAACGGTCTTGTGTTCACTCAGAATCCAGAAGAAGAGTTTGGACAGATCAGAGTCTAGGTTTCCCGTGATTTGTGCATTTTCTGTTGCTCCTGGAAGTGAAGAAATTGTAAACAGGGGACCCTTCAGGGACTCGCTGATCTGCCTTAAGGCTCGAGTGGCTGGAGGATGGGGTTGCTCCTCTGATTCCTTCACTCTAGGGGTCTCTGCCACTGTGTGCGCCTCCCAAGGCTGCATGTCTGAGGAGTTGGCTCTGGGCTGGACAGCATCCAGCCCTGCCCGCCCTGCCATCTTTACTCAGTGGAGGCCAAAGCCTGAAAACCAGGACCACTAAAGACCTGGTCACAAACAGGAAGCTGGTAGCCTTAACATCTAATGATTAAATGAAAACACTTTCCCAGTCCATGTGTAGAGTACAATCCAAGTATAAATCCAATTTCTGAATGCATTTTATGTTACATACGTGTATACTTCACGACCCTCAGGTGTTTCTGCCTCACCCACCCCCAAGATCTCTTAGTAAGTCCTTCAAGATGTGAAACATATTTTTAAAAGAATTAGCTCTTTCAGTGTTCACAACTTTCCCCAACACTTAACAACAACAACAACAACAACAAAATTAGCTCATTGCCTAGATCATAATATTAAGGTGACCAATCGTCCTTCTTTTGTAAGTTCTGTCCTCCCTCGAAAAGTGTCCTCCTACTTCTCCTCCTTTTTGATATTGGAAGACTAATCTGTCAATGTCCGGATTCGATCGATGCAGAGTCGATCCATTGTGTGTGATGTGACGTCTTTGTATCTAAATGAGTACCTTTTTCTTATAATTATTATTGAAAGTTAATAGGCATGTAAGCATAATGACAATATAAAATATGACACATTTTTATTATGCATTGATCATATTCTAGTGTATTATTGTCATGAATAAAATGTTTATTTTACTTATGATATTTTTTCTTCCATTTATTTTTGTCCTCCTTTTCATCATAAAAATGTTGGTCATCTCAATAATTAAAAGTTATGTGTTCACACACACTTTTTCACCAGTGTTCACAACTTTCCCCAACACTTCACAACAACAAAAAAGAATGAGCTCATTGCCCTGATCACAATATAAAAGTCATGTGTCCACACACACTTTTTCACCAAGCTCTCTAATATATAATAGCTGCGTCCAGAGAATGAATGAATGATTTAAGCTGTTAGGCCTGTTGCTCGTTATCTGTTTCTGGTACCAACTTCACGCTCCTTAAAGGGTAGGGTTTGTTCTCATGGCCCTGAGGGTTTCCCAGGAGCCTTAGCGCAGAGACCTGCGCAGTATGCGTGAGAGCTATGTATGTACGCATGTAGGCACTAGGCACTAAGGGCATGCTCTCTAACCAGAAAATGTCTGTTCCTGCCCCCCCCCCCCCACCACCACCAGTGGGACCCTGCTGGGAGAGCTGGGAGTCGAACATGGTACAGAGTGGAAGCCATAGGTCTATTGATTCTTCTCCACAGAGAGACAGAGTTAGTAGCACACAGGTCTGGGCGAATCCTGGAACTCTGACGCCATGGCTTGGGCCTAAACCGGAAAACAGGGTTAGGGTGCATGCGCAGATGGCCCGGGAAGGTCCGTCGAGGGAAATGATAGGGGTAAGTGAGAAGAATCAGAAACTTGCAGGAAGAGCGACTGAAGCCCCGGGGCCTGCTTCCCCCCCCCCCCCCCCCACCATCTGGTCCACACACAAGTATTTATTGCTTCTCAGCATTGCGGTGACTGTGGATTAGCACTGATTGGAAGAGGAGAAAGCTGTGAGACGTGAAGCACCGTGTCTAGGAGATGGCCAGTTATTGGAATAATTAGCTTCTTTTGATGCTACAACGTCTCTCTCCATTGTGAACTTACAACCTGGAAGCCTGGCTTTTTTCCTTTCTTGCTTTGCTTTTTTCCCTCCCTCCCTCTTTCTTTCTTCCTTTCTTCCTTCCTCCCTTCCTTCCTTTTTCCTTCCTTCCTTCCTTTCCCTCCCTCCCTTTCTTTCTTCTTTCTCTCTCTCCTTTCTTTCTTCTTTCTTTCATAGCACATTTGTGCAACCCTCACTACAGCCCCATTTTGGAATGTTTCTATCACTCCTCCAAAATTCCCTCGAGCCCATTTGCAGTCGTGGCGGCTTGCAACCACTAATCTGTATTACGTCCCCATGAGACAGAATTTCTGGACGTTTCATGAAAACGGACTAGTGAAATATGTGGTGTTTTGCGGCCGGATTCCTACAGTTGGCACCACGCTTTTGAGATTCATGTGTGTGGTGGCATTTTGACCAGGATTTGAGTGCTGCTGGCTTTCCTTGGAAAGACGATAGTTTGGCTTCAGAACTGTTCTGCGGGGAGTGTAGATGCATTGTGAAGATTCTGTGGACTATGTTATGGAGGAATGCTGTTGTTCCCTTACCCTGTAACGTTGGCTCGGCTTTTGCCAATTTTTGTTTTCCAGCATGCTGAATTAGGATTTTTAGATGTTTCCCATAGCGTTGTAGAGAGTCTGTTAACGAGATTGATTTTGTTTACTGCCTGGCTTCAGGCTTTGAATCACTTGATCGTGCTGAGACTGGACCTCCCTTCACCTTCTGTGTCTCAGTTTCTAGGGGATAATTGTTGTTAGTTTACATGAGTTACTGTGTGAAAAGTCTTAGAATAGTGCCTGGCCCATAAAGTCATCTAAAAATGTTAGCTATTATTATTTTACAAGGATTCTTTCTGGGGAAGAGAATGTAATGGGTTAAAGGGATGGATGCTATTGCAACCCACTAGGCTAGGGTATAAAATTTCTTGAGAAGCTTGTTTTTGTTATTTTATGACTCAGGTCAACTTGTGGCACATATTTATTTGCTCCCTGGAAGTTGAAGTTGGTAGGTGGTTTATACCCCCGCCCCAGATGATTTTGATAGTTTTGGTACTTTATAATTTCTCAGAAAATTACGCATTTCCTTAATATTTGTAGGTTCATCAGGTTAAAATTAAGTGGTGTGTTGTTAATACGCAGTCTCTGAAGGGAGAAACAAGCAAGGGTTAGAGAGGCTTGAGCTCTTACCAGCTTTGGGCAACGTGCTTAACCGCCTGAGGACCCAATTTGATCCACAGAATTGTGTACTGATGACCTTCCCTGGTTGTCAAGAGGATCAGATGGAAATCTTTTCCTTAGCACAGCACCTGGCAGCACACAGGGAAAGTTCCATAACTGTCAGCTGTTATGTTCATTATGGAGGGCTCTTGCCAAGGAAAACAGCTTAGGGATTGTAAAACTCTGTGAACCAGTTCATGAAAAGGAACTGGGAAGCCCTCCACTGTTTTCTAGGCCTTGGAACACGTTATGGAACAGAGAAATTAATTTGTTCCTTGAAAGTTGGAAGGTTGTTTCCATTTTGCTCCAGTTACATTTGAAAGCCATGCTTTTTTTCTTCCTTTCAGAGGAGGATGTTTTATCTCCTCTCTCTCTCCCTTTCCCTAAGAGTTTTAAAGTTTAAACGAATTGAACAGGGGTCAGCAAACCTTTTCTGCAAAGGGCCAAAGAGGAAACATTCCAGTTTTCTGGGATATACGGTGTCTGTTGAAATTACCCAGCTGTTGGTTGCAACACAGATAGCGTGACAAGAGTATGGCTTGTCCGACGAAACTATATTTATGGACATTGAAATTTGGATTTCATGTGTCACGAAAATATTCTTTTGATTTTCTTTCAACCGTTCAACTGCTCTTAATTCAACTGTTTTGTGTGTGGTCTGGACAGAAACAGAGAGCAGGCTGGATTTGGCCTGCAGGCTGTAGCTTGCTGACCCAGGTGATAGCGTTATCATGACATGGAGACTAGTAGTGTGGGTGGACTCAGAAAACGTGGTTTTGATATGTGTTACTTGGGTGTAGCTGGGCAAGTTGCCTCGTACTCTTAGCCTCAGGTTGTTCATCTTGCGAACAGGCATTATACTAACATACCTACTTCCTCAGCTTGTTAGGTTGAGATAATCTGTGGGGAAGGTCTTGCACACTGTTGGGAGTGTGGTAAATCATATACTAGCTATCTCATTTCTCTTTTGAGAGTTAGTCAAATAGGATAAGTGCTTGAGGGTGGAAATAGATGACCTAGATTTAAATCCTGGACATTTATTAGCCATGTAACTTTGGGCAGCTCACCCAAGTTCTCTCTCTGCCTCCCTTTCTGCATCCCTAAAACGGGGATTATAATAGGACCTACTTCAGACAGTTGTCTTGAAGGTGAAATAAGATCACACTTTGTAAAAGTGTTGAGCAAAATCCCCGGCACGTAGAATTTCTTCACATTCGCTGTTGATATTTCACAAGAAGATATATTTGGGGTTGAAACCACCCTGTGCCATGTTGTTAAAATGAAAGACTCCTGTCTCTTTGTTGAAGTGGTACAATTCATAAAGCGGAGGAATTATTCGCTCCTTGGAAGTGTGAAGAAATTGCCTGTACAAGGCAAGGGCTTAGAGCACTTCTTGAAAAAAGCACTCCCTTGATATTGGCCCATTTTATTTTTATCATCTGCCTTCCTTCCAAGAATGATCCATTTCATTATGGCTTTCAAACTGAGTAGCCTAGCAATGTACCCAGTGGTGGTGGAGAGCTCAGGCATCTGACTGATGGGGGTTTGATTCCTTTGACTTACCACCTGCTGGCCGGTCACCTGGGATAGGACGCTACCCTCTCAAGGGTCACCTCTGACCTGTGAAACTTGGACAATGATAGTATCTATCTCATAGCATTGTTACAAGGGTCAAACAATGCACATAAAGTGCTTGGTGCCAGGCCTAGCAAGTTGTGTAAAAGTCTAATACAGGAAAGGTATTTTACGATCCCCCAGGGCACTCTTAAAATTAAAAGACCCATTTAAGATTGAAAACCACCTGCTGGGTACTGCTGGGTACTACATGGGCAGCCTTCTCTCTTCTTCTAGCTTTGGAATGCTTAATAGTACTATAGGAATTATAATAGGTCCTTAGAAAATTGCTTTCCTGAGCCCATTAGTTATCAGTATGTTTTCAAAAATAAAGGGGAGCCCTTTCTTAAAGATTTTCATTGTATTTTATAGGGTAGTGTTGGGAAGTATGTAGTAAGTGGTGAAGACAGAAAGACCTGGCTTTGAATCCTGGTTTTCTCAGCCAGTTAGATTATGACCTTGAGTAGATGACATCCTCTCTGAGCTGCAGATTTCTCATCTGTAAAAACCAGTATAATATTTAATGCCTTTATTCTGATATAATTCATATATGATATTGTTCCCCCATTGTGTGCAGGTGTTTAGTATATTCACAGAGTTGTGTGACCATCACCACAATCAATTTTAATTTTAAGAGAGAGATAGAGAGAGGTACAGACAGGTAGGAAGGGAGAGAGATGAGAAGCATCAACTTGTAGTTGTGGCACCTTAGTTGTTCATTGATTGCTTTCTCATATGTGCCTTGACTGGGGGGCCACAGCAGACCGAGTGATCCCTTGTTCAAGCCAGCGACCTCTGGGCTCAAGCCGGCAACCCCACGCTCAAGCTGTGAGCCCACACTCAAGTGGGATGAGCCTGCCCTCAAGCTGGCAACCTTGAGGTTTTGAACCTGGATCCCCAGTGTCCCGGGCAGACACTCTATCCACTGTGCCAGCACTTGGTCAGGCACCACAGTCAATATTTAAAAAGTGATTTTAGAGAGTTAGGGAGAGAGAGAAACATTGGTTTGTTCTTCTACTTATTTATTTATGCATTCATTGGTTGACTTCCTGTATGTGCCCACCAACCCTAGTGCATTTGGATGACACTATAGCCAACTGAGCAACCTGGTTAGGACTTGAACATTTTCTTTACCTCTTCTTTCCTGCACGCTCTATTTTCCTCTTCCCCTAACCCAAGACAACTGTTCATCTACTTCCTACCTCTCTACAAGTTTTGCCTACTCTGGACACTTTACATAAATGGAATCATACAACATGTGGGCTTTTAGGATGGGCTCCTTTCACCTAGCATAATGGTTTGTTTTTTTAATTGATTTTAGAGAGAGGAGAGAGAGAGAAGGGGGGAGGAGCGGGAAGCAGTAACTCGTAGTAGTTGCTTCTTGTAGGTGCCTTGACCGTGCCATGGCGTGCAGGGGTTCGAACTGGAGAACACAGCACTCCAGGTTGACATGCTACTGCATAATGTTTTCTGCTACTGAACCTGATGTTTTCAAAGTCTGTCAGGGCTCTATAGCATGCATCAGTGCTCCATTCTGTCTTACGGCCAAATAGTCTGTTGTATGCGCAGATTACATTTCATTCATCCATTTGTCAGATGATGGGCATTTTGGTCGCAACCATTTTCTGTTAGGATAATGCAATTGTGAACATTTGTATACAAGTTTGTATGAGTGCATGTTTGCATTTCACCTAGAAATGGGACTCCTGGGTCCTGTGGTGGCTCTGTATAACCTTTTAAGGAACTGCCAGGCTGTTTTCCAAGTGGCACACGGATTGTTTTTAAAACCCTTGACCCAGTGTCTGACACAGAGCACAAGTGCCTCACCCAAGATAGCTTATTTTGATAACTTGTATTCGTTGTGAGAAATATGTTCTTGAAAGCCATTCTTCTAATGTAGTTAAATGAATTGGCCAGCCTTCTGTCTTTTTTTTTTTTAATGCCCTGGAACAATTAGTGCAGACTAATTAATGCCCTCCCTTGGGCATTTGGAGGACACTTCCAAGTCAAACTAAAATTTCAAGTAATTTCTGCTCCCCCTAGAAGAGGTTTTCTCATCTGTTAGTGTAGAATTATATAGCCTAATCGAAGAGTCTGACTTCTGGGGTCATGGACTAGGTAGGCAGATAAATTTGAGTGAGATCCCATGAGTGACAGCTTCTTTAAGTGGGAAACAGGTGATTAGGACACCCATCTCAGGTACCATCAGGATGAGCTGCAAATACAGGTAATGCTTGATACAGTCTCTACCACCCGGGATGTACTCAGGAATACGAGCTTTTAACCTCATAGAGCATATGGTCGAAAATCCCTGTGCTCTGTTATTAAAATATACTGGATCGTCTTAACAGGAATTCTCCATAAGAAGATTTATTTTTCTACTTCTTTTCCCCCTATTCTTTTGGTAGTCAGTTTTGGACATGCTTCTTTAAAATGTTCCTTTTCATTAAAATTTTCATAGGCATTCCTCGAAAATCTTACTTACTAGTGTAGTAACACGTTTGCATGAACTTTTAATAGGTAATATATTTGTGTGGTTCAGAATTCAAAAAGGAGGAAAGGATGTACAGTGACCACGTCCCTCCCACATTTCCTCTCCCATCCACCAGTTTCCCTCCCATAGATAACTGGTGTCACTACTTTTGTGACTCGTTTTTCCAAAGTTATCCATGCCTACTGAATGAAGTAAATACATATACCGTATTTTTTGCTCCATAAGACGCATCTGAGCATACGCCATATCTAGGGTTTTAAGGAGGAAAATAAGAAAAAAAAGACTCTGAACCAAATGGTGTGTTAAAACATTTAATAAAATACTGTATTTTTCGCTCCCTAAGATGCATGGGCATTTTCCCCTCCACTTTTGAGGGGAAAAAGGTGTGTCTTGTGGAGCAAAAATTACAGTATACGCATATTTTTTTCTTTTTATTTAATAAAAGAAACATATATTGTTTGGTGTTTAGCATCTTGGCCAGAAGATAGTTCTCATTCTTTTCTAGGGCTGTGGATTTTCTACCCTATGGAATTTGTAAAATCTGTGTCTCTCTATCTCCGGCTGTTTTTCTGCTTTCTGATTCGCGTTTTACTTTTATCTCAGGGATGATTTTTTTTCTCCTGTTTCCTTTGGATTTATCTCAAAACCCACCAGATTCCAGATATGAAAGGTGGTTTTCTCCTACCCCGAGAGGCTGCATGGTGAAAGCCAAATCACCTCTGCTTATCTTTCTAAGTCACATCTTGAGCGGTTGACCTCGTGAGTATGTGTGAAAATCACACCATTTATCAGAGACCTAAGTGAGATCGGAATCTTTGTCCCCCCCACCCCACCCCCAGCAAGAATTCTGCCGCTAGAAGTTGTTTGTCAGGAATCTGTAGTTCTTAAATGCCAGGACTACAAAAAACAGGGCCCTGTAAGGTATGATGCCTCCCTACAGCCTTTGATTTATGCTGGTCTGTATTCTCCCTCCCTGCTCTCCGTATTAATTAGCCTTGTGCGTGCTGTTAGGCAGGGAATGTCTCTGGGCAGCCCCTGGTTTAGGTCCAGGTCTGGCTCTCTCTTTTTATACATGCTCATAGCACAGTCTGTCTTCATCCCATTTACTGCCTCTCAACTCATATTATTTGTAGGGTTGTTTGAAGGTTTGGCCTCATCCATGAACTTGACAGCCTGTGAAGGGAATGACGGAGTCTCCTTTGTTTATCGTTGTAACTCTAGTGTCTAGAACTGTGATGGCGAACTTATGACACACATGTCAGCACTGACACACGTAGCCATTTTTGATGACACGCAGCCACATACCAGAGGAGTATGGGGCCGCATGCCCAGAAGGACATTTCATCCTCGGCTCCTGTACAGCCAGGTGCAGTAGCCGAGGATAAAACATTTGCTGTAGTGTAGACACTCTGTGCCGGAGGTCTGTAGGCCAAAACAACAGAACTCCGGCACAGAGCGTCTAGTTCTGGGACTTCCGGTTAGACCGTTTTTGTCGAAGTGACACACCACCCGAGTTATGCTCGGTTTTTTGGTGAATTTTGACACACCAAGAACAAAAGATTGCCCATCTGGTCTAGATGGAGTTGATATTCAATGACTGTTTATTGAATGGTTGACTAAATGAGCCTCTACCACTTTGCCAGTTCAGGATTAGAGCTCTGTGGCTGGTAACTAATGTGTGGGGAAACAAGTACGTGAGTAACCCTGCATTTTCTTTTTTTTTCTTTTTCTTTTTTTGTATTTTTCCAAAGTTGGAAATGGGGAGGCAGAGAGACAGACTCCCACATGCGCCCTACTGGGATCTACCTGGCATGCCCACCAGGGGCAATGCTCTGCCCATCTGGGCTGCTGCTGTATTGCTCAACCACTAAGCTCTTCTTAGCACCTGAGGCTGAGGCCATGGAGCCGTCCTCAGTGCCTGGGCCAACTTTGCTCCCATGGTGCCTTGGCTGCAGAAGGGGAAGAGAGAGACAGGAAGAAAGGAGAGGGCAAAGGGTGGAGAAGCAGATGGGTGCTTCTCTTGTATGCCCTGGCTGGGAATTGAACCCGGGACTTTTACACGCTGGGCTGACCTTTACCACTGAGCCAACTGGCCATGGCAGTAACCCTACATTTTCTAAATAAGTATTTTTGTTAGCGTGTGAAAACTTGACTTCTGAATGGTTTTGCTTCCCAAGACAGAAGGTGCCCAGTGTTCTTTTGGACAGGGACAAGTGAGCAGAGCATTGGGTTTTTGAGCCCTTCTAGCATACAGGAACTCTCATTCTGAATCACGGTCTGTCAAATACATGACCTGTTTCCCTTTTACAACATCTGATTTGTGACAGAGTTGTCCTTTGCTTATCTTTAATCCTATAGGGAGTTAATTGCCTTTTGGGACTGTTTTTTCAATATTTGAATCAGGAGCAGTTTGGCGCAAGAGTGGGTTGACCTTAATTCTGTAATGTGAATGTTTGGCATTCTGTTGTCCTGAGATTCCTTGAGAGGGTTGACAAAAAGTAAGTTCACCCTTAGTGAAAACTGGTAAAATCTGAATTAGTGAGGAACTATATATAAATTTGTATACTAAGATATTTACTGATCTAGCACTAAATGTATGCATGAGTCCGAAATACTGAAGAACTGATTTCCTTTTTGGGTGTGTGTGTGTGTGCGACAGAGACACAATACGGATAGACAGACAGGAAGGGAAAGAGATGAGAAGCATCAATTCTTTTGTTGCGGCACCTTAGTTGTTCATTCATTGCTTCTTCATATGTGCCTTGACCAGGGGGCTACAGCACAGCAAGTGACCCCTTGCTCAAACCTGCAACCTTGAGCTTCAAGCCAGCGACCATGGGGTCATGTCTGTGATCCCACACTTAAGCCAGTGACCTTGGGCTCAAGCTGGTGAACCCGCACTCAAGCCGGCAACTTTGGGGTCTTAAACCCAGGTACTTTGTGCCCCAGTTCGACTCTCTATTCACTGTGCCACTGCCTGGTCAGGCTATTCTTGTATTGTTATTTATTAATTACTGTGTGTTTTCCACATGAACAACTATAAACCTATTTTTGCCCCCATCCCGTATTTATTGAAAGAATGGATGAAAAAGCATTTATTGTGATACTTGTATGCTTTAATGTCTGAGCTAATCCTTGGGCTCACAATACTCAAACAGTCCAGTGTAGAAAAGACATTTATCAAATTAACTTACGATAAAAATTTGAGAAAACTATAACTTAAGGGAATTTTTAAAATTGATTTTAATTTGTTGTGTTTACATAGTTACAAGTGTACCCCTGAATATATCTCCCTATCGGGATTTTTTTAAAGCCCCAGTAAAGAGGCTTTGCAAAAGAGCTTGTTGTGAAACTTTTTTACTTGAGGTTACAAGTGTACCCCTGAATATATCTCCCTATCAGGGGATTTTTTTTAAAGCCCCAGTAAAGAGGCTTTGCAAAAGAGCTTGTTGTGAAACTTTTTTACTTGAGGGTGAAAAATTAGAAGTATTCCCTTCCAAGTCTAGAATGAGACTCATTCTGTATCATCCCAGAGGTCCTAGCCAATGCATTATGATGATGAAATGAGGTATGATTGCCAAATCAAGCAAAAACTGTCAGTAATAAAAATTTTAATATTTTATAAAATCCAGGAAAACCTATCGACAGACTCTAAAAGTAACATGACAGGTCAGCAGTTTTATTGGTTACAAAGTCAACGTGTCAAAAGCAATAGTAGGCCCTGGCTGGTGGCTTAGTGGATACAGTGTAGGCCTGGTATAAGGATGTCCTGGGTTCGGTTCCCAGTCAGGGCACACAGGAGAAGCGACCACTTACTTCTCCAACCTCCTGCTCCCCCTTTTCTCCCTCTTCCCCTCCCACAGCTTGTGGCTCAATTGGTTCGAGCCTGGCCCGGGGCACAGCAGATAGCTTGGTTGGTCCCAGCATCAACAGGCACTAAAAATAGCTTTGGTACTCGAACATCAGCCCCAGAAAGGGGATACCAGGTGGATCCAGGTTGGAGCGCATGTGGGAATCTGTCTTACTATCTGCCCTCCTCTCACTTAGAAAGGAAAAAAAAGAAAGAAAGAAAGAAAAAAGGACCTCAAAGTCAAATAGAACATTTATAGGAAAAAAACTACTGTCTGCTGTTGATGGCTATAGAAGAAATAAATAAATGGGTGGCTGGCATAGACTGGAGTCAAAGGTGGGGAGGCTTTGATGGAACATTTCAGTTTTCTCTTAACTGTTCTATGGATTTAATAAAATGTCAGTTGAAACCTCAACAAGGGGTAGTTCATCATGCTTGACAAGCTTATTGTAAATGTAGTTTTAAGATAGAGGGATAAGAAGAGCCAAAGATACTTTTGAAAAGACAGAGCAGTAATCCTCTCAGGTGTATTGAGATCATGTAAATAGTGTATATGTAATAGTGAATAGGAGTTGTTAACGCACAGAGATAAACAGGGATACGTGGAACAGACTAGAGAGTGTAGAAACAGGCTCATTCACATACAGAAACATACACAGGAGAAGAATTAGATCCCTACAAGGGAATACATGCAAAAGTAAGCAAAGAGCCCTTCTCCCCCTAAAAATAAGGCTGTTAGAATAGCCTTATACTTCAGTGTGGGAAGGGATTTCTTTTTTTTTTGTATTTTTCTGAAATGAGAAGTGGGGAGGCAGACAGACAGACTCCCACATGTGCCTGACTGGGATCCACCCAGCATGCCCACCAGGGGGCAATGCTCTGCCCATCTGGGGCGCTGCTCCATTGCAACTGGAGCCATTCTAGTACCTGAGTTGGAGGCCGTGGAGCCGTCCTCAGTGCCTGGACCAACTTTGCTCCAGTGGAGCCTTGGCTGTGGGAGGGAAAAAGAGAGACAGAGAGAAAGGAGAGGGGGAAGGGTGGAGAAGCAGATGGGTGCTTCTCTTGTGTGCCCTGGCCAGGAATTGAACCTGGGACCTCCACACACCGGGTCGACGCACTACCACTGAGCCAACCTTCCAGGGCTTAGAATAACTTTATTACTTCAGCATGGGCAGGGATTCCTTAAGGTACGAAAAGGTTGTTAGATTTGACAGCACCAGTATTTACCACCCACGACAAAAGATCTCAATGGTTTTTCTTCTCACCCTGTTTACAGTAACAGATTTAGACATATACTTAAGTGCCACCGGGATAGAAGGAAGGAGGTAATTCAAGCTGGAGCCTGATGTCTTATTCACATTCGAAGAACATCACCCTGGATGCTGTGTAGAGACTATTGGATGAAGGGGTTTGTAGTGGATGCAGGTGGTCAGGTGAGTTCGTGATGAGAACTGTCATGCAGAAGGAGAATACGGGACACATCTGGGATGTGGCTGCCATGCCGGGTGAGAAGGACTTGCTGATGAACTATCGTGTTTTTCGCTCCGTAAGACGCAACTGACCACAAGACGTACCTACTAGGATATTAAGGAGGAAAAGAAGAAAAAAAATATTCTGAACCAAATGGTGTGTTAAAATATTTAATAAAATATGTTTATTTTTCACTCCATAAGAGGCACAGGCATTTTCCCTCCACTTTTTTTGGGGAGAATAGTGCATCTTATGGAGCAAAAAATACAGTAGATATTGATGGTAAGAATAAGAGGAATCAAGAACCATTGTGAAATGTCTGGCTCCCACAAGGGGTGCTATATTGATAGAAATGGGGAAAAGGGAAATGATAGTGTGTTTTCAGTGGTTTGAGTTGCCTATTAGACACCCAGATCGAGCAGTCAGCGGCTAAGCAGACAGTCTGGCTATATGAGACCAGGCTTCTGTGGAGAGCTCCAAGGTGGAGGATTTACATTTGAGAGCTAGTGTGCATGTAGGTGACATTTGAATGATACGACTGGGTGAGTCTGCTACCTAGGGAAGGGAGGTTGATGGAGAAGTCTCGTGACTGAGTTCTGAACATGTAGAGGCTGAACAGAGTAGAAGCCAGCTAAGGTGACAGAGAAGAGGCCATGGATGTGGGAGGAAAACCAAAGCAATGTATTATCACCAGCAGTAATAGCATGGGCTTGTGCAACCGTTGCTTCTTTGTTTTAATGAAGATGTTAAAACACCAGATGTTAAAACGCACCAGGTGGTGCATGTGGTGGATAGAGCGTTGGCCTGGTATGCTGAGGACCCAGGTTGGAAACCCCTACATCTCAGGCTTGAGTGCGGGATCATAGACATGACCCCATGGTTGCTGGCTTGTGCCCAAGGTCACTGGCTTGCATTAGGGGTCCCTGGCTCAGTTGGAGTCCCCCGGCCAAGGCACATAGGAGAAAGCAATCAATGAACAACTAAGATGCCACAACTATGAGTTGATGCTTCTCATCTCTCTCCTTAACTGTCTCTGTCTTCCCCTCCCCCCTCTATCTCTCTAAAATAAAAGAAGAAAAAAAAAGAACAAATTTCCCAGCCTCATAGAGAATTGGCAAAATTGATGAGTGGGCGGCCCATATGGAACAGCAGGGAGAGAACGTACTGTAAAGCTGTTGAGTCAGTGACAGAAGACAACTCTATCAAGAGGGTTTTCATTTGGGGGGATAGTGCTGAGAAAAGGTGGTGGTAGCTAGAAGAGATGTGAAAGCATGTGGTATCTTGATTAAAAATGAATGATCCAGGATCCAAAGAGAAACTTTGTTGTTGTTAGGCGGGGAAGGGGGGGGGGCTGCAGCTGAGCCAGTGACCTCTTGCTTAAGCCAGAGACCTTGGGCTTCAAGTTGGTGACTCCCCCCCACCAGGTTTCGAATCAGGGTCCTCAGCACCCCAGGCCAATGCTCTATCCACTGTGTTACCACCTGGTCAGGCTCCAAAGAGAAACATATTGCAAATAGAGGACTTTGAAAAGGAGGGGGGGGGTGTCTATAGAATGTGTTAAAATCACTTCCAGAACCGTAACCAAGGCAGTATCTGGGAAACTCCAAACATCTTTGGGACCCTGGGCATCTACAGGGATGAATAGCTCTCCAGTTTATCCTGATGTGTAGCCAGATGGGAAAACCTCTGACCTCATGGTAGAGCCACATTCACTTTTAGGGGTGCCTCTAAAATTTCTGTGGCATTGCTATGCGAGAAGAGACTGTTTAAAACTCCCCCACCTCCTGCTAGGAGCTTCTTAGTGTAACCTGAAATGGCTGCTTTATATTTATACTTACTAAGTATTTTACTTTATACTTAGTTAAAACTTAATTAAATATAAATTGCAATTTGGGGTATCATATTGTGTTCTTCCTTAACTTGCTTTTTTTGTAACTATCTTATGAATTTCTTTTAAAAATCTATTGGCCGCATAACATTGCAATGTATGGTTTTATGAGAATACAATGTAATTCTTTTGCAGAGTACATTTCCTTTTTAAAAATAAAAATGCTCCATGAATATGTCTACATATAATTTTTGTACATCTCTACTTCTTTTCTTTGCTTTAGTTCCCCGAGAGTGAATAATTAGATCAGAGACTACATTAATGAGCTTTTTATAAGTCATTGACTTTTTACAATCGGTAAAGAAACACCTATCTCTGGCAGGGACATTCAAACAGGATGGATTGGAGAAGGGAAAAACCACCACCGCCTTCATTAACAATTTCTTGTATACTTTTCCAGACGTTTTACCTGCGTAGACGTTCATTCTGAACAAACAAACGGAAACACCCCTTCATGTCTATAGATTTTATCAAATTGTTTGTGTATCTCACTAACTCTCTGATAGAGCTGTAGGTCTTTATTAGTCACTTGTACCTCCTTATTGTCCTGAATTAATAAGATTTCCTCGTGTCACCTGTCTCTTGCTCTGTTCCTAGAAAAGGCACAGCCGGAGCGATCCTGCTTGTGGAGAGGGGTCCCATGAACCGCAATTGTCCGGATTGCGGTTTAGCGGTTCTTCTAAGAGCCCAGTCACGGAATGTTTGTCCCTTTAGGTCTGTCAGCCATTTGCATTTTCCTGTGAATTGTCCGTTACCACCCCTTTTGCCCTTTTTTTTTTTTTCTGGCTTGCTGTGGTCTTTCTGTTACTGGTGGTGTCCAAGAGTGCTTCATGTAGAAGCAGGCGAGCCCCGTGTCTTTTGCGCGCGTGTCCCAGGCAGAAACATATCATCTCCCACATTCTTCTTTGTCTTTCAACCTCAACATACGTGTTTGGTTTTTTTTTTGCCCGTCGGTTTACATTTTTAGACAAATGTCTGTTTTTTGGGGTTTTTTTTTTGTCTTTTTCTTCAGTTTTGCATTGGGGGAGTCGTTCGTGAGTCTTTTTCCCTGCGTCCCCACTTCCTTTGTCTGGGGTCACACACCCCACCCCCTCCCGATCCCCTCTTTCTGGGCCCCCTCGCGTGGGCTCAGTTGACGTCAACCTCCAACCTCTGGCGCCAAACCGTTGCCACAGCAACGGTGTCCTGATTGGCAGGGCTCGTGGGCGGGGCGAGGGGGGACTCAGGGTGGCGCGCGGCCGCTGATTGGTCTGCGCTGGAGCCCCGCCTCTGTGGAGAGCCTCACAAGGAGTCGCAGGCGGCGGGGGTCGCTGCAGACGCTGAGAACCGGAGGAGCAGGTTGGAGCTGGAGAGGAGCAGCGATGTCCACGTCCACACGGGGCCAGCGGCGCCCCGCGTCGGCAGTCGTGTGGGTGCGCTAGCCAGCTCGCGTGTGGACCTTGCTGGCCGTCCAGGCCGGAGCTGTGCCGTGCGGTGCGGTGCGGTGCGGTGCGGTGGGGTGAGGTGAGTCCGGCCGCCCCACCTGTGTCTGCGTGCCACTCGGGGACTCTCCAGCGGCCGGGCGGGCGATCAGGGATCCTGAGTGGGCGGACAGCGGGGATTGCCGCATGTGCCGCCGTGGCACGATCTCGCGCGGCAGGCAGCCTGTTGGAGGCAGCTGCCACGAAGGAGT
The DNA here is from genome assembly GCA_037038555.1 of Rhynchonycteris naso. Lineage (NCBI taxonomy): Eukaryota > Metazoa > Chordata > Mammalia > Chiroptera > Emballonuridae > Rhynchonycteris > Rhynchonycteris naso. Next base: position 238,979,269 of record CM072997.1, read on the forward strand.
CAGGAGTGCGGGATAAGGGGGGGCGTTTTCGCCATAGCCACAGGGGCCACGCGCTCGCTCTGTGTCACCGCCAGCCTGCCAGGGGGTGCAGGCGTCTCAGGCTGTCGGTCCCTAATGAGCGTGCGTGGCGCCGTCTCTATCTCGGCCCGCCCGCTTTCTTGGGCTGAGTCCAGGAGCTGCAGAACTGGACCCCCCCATCCCCACAGGGATCCCCGCTTGGCTAGGTCTTCAGGCGCACTGCATCCCTGCCGCGCATTTGGGGGTGTGGCTTTTTTTTTTTTTTTTGCCGCAGTGATGGTGGGAGGAGCTAAGGGTTGGAAGGGGCGTGGCCAATGGCTGTCGTCTGGATGGGGTCTTTTCTCTGGGTGGTGATGGGCTGTGAAGCCCCGCCTACCACCGTTTTAATTGGTTGATGGTGGGTTGGGGCGGGATCGAGGGCTGTCGTCACTAGGAGACCCTTTGGCCAGAGATCCCACGAAGCCCCGCCTGCCTGGCGCCATCTTTGATGGGGGCAGCTGAGGTTTGCCGCGCAGGCGCAGTCTTGGCTGGCTGGCTAGCTGTAGGGGGCGGGGCTGAGGCTTCAGTGGCCCTATGTTCTTTGCAGTGATTGAAAACTTTGTGGGGGTCCTGCCTATCTCGCACTTTATTTTGTTTTTGTCTTTATTGGGTTATGTGTATGGCCACGGAGGTTTGCCGCATTGGTGTCACTGACTCCGGACTGATTGATGGGTCAGGTCCACGTGGCCTTTGGGAAGCCAATTCCTATGCCTGGACTTGGCCGTAGCTGTCTCCGCAGTGGAACTGTCTGCAGGGACAGGGCTGCCTACCCACTGTCATTGTGCCGGGCGGGGGGTGGGGGGTGTTATGGGCTGGGGCGCAGTCAGTCCTGTATGGCGCAGGCGCCCTTGTAAGGGCGCCCAGGGGGTGGGGCCGTTTATGGTCTTTGGGGGACTGACAGCCCTGCGTAGCCTCGCCCGCCCTGTCGCTGTGTAGGTGGACTGATAGGGGGCAGCCAAGGCTTACTATGCAGGTGCCACTGTGGGCGATGGTGCAGGGGCAGACCTGAGGAAGGGGCATCCAGGAGGGCTGCGTGGAGGCTGCGGTCCCTTGCCCATGCCTGCGCTGTGTTGGCCAACACGTGGTCGTCGATGCTTATACTCTGCAGGTGCCATAATGAATGACTGTGAAATCCAGTGGGCCCGCCTGAGGGAGATGACGTATGTTGAGTGATTGATGGTAGCAAATGCAGACCCCTGCCTATCTTGCAGCATTTGTTTGCCGCCAGGTGGCATCTTGCATGACGGCGGACCTCCAGGGCGGTGGACCCCAGGCTGGGGCTGCCGGGTCTGGAATGTTGGAAAGGGGGCTGCACCCCCCACCCCCGCCATCTCAAGCACTCTTATTGGAAGACAGATGGCGCTGAGTTGAGCAGGGGCGGGGGAAGAGGGGGAGTGGTTGGGCCTTTGGGGCCACGCCCACTTCAGCACCACGTTGGCCAGTAGGTGGCGGCCGAGGCTCACTGCGTCGGCGCCACTTTTGAACGACATTGGGGGCTGGTGGCCGGGGGCAGGCCCAAAGGAGGTGGTTCCTTGTCCTGAGTGACAGCTGAGGCTGAAGAAAACACCGCGGACTCTCGTGCTAAGTTTGTGGAGGACCAGAGAGGTTTCTACAGGACAGGTGCCACCCTAAGTGATGGCAGAAGGACAGGAAGTGGAGCGCACGTCGCTGCAGAGGCTCACAACACCCAGGAGCCTTCCTGAGTGCCAGCAGGGCCGTGGGGGTGGGCGGAGGGGCTTCGGTGTCCCAAGGAACTTTCCCCTATCCCCCTCCACTCTCTCTGCTGGCGACTGTGCAGGCGCTAAAGCCATGTAGGAAAATGTGAGGGACCAGGTGCAACTGCGCACGCGCAGTTCTGGCGGGGGTCATTTAGCAAATCAAGGTTCAGAATTGAGGGGTAGAATAGATTTGGGGAAAGGTGGGATCTTGAGAAAACGGAGAGGAGGAGTGGGGGCCGTGGGTGTAAAGATCTGGGGGATTTGGAGGCTCGGAGGACTGAAGGGGTCACGCAAGGGAAGGAAAGGGTCTGTCTGGATCCTAGGGGACAGAATGCTTGAGCTGAGGATGGCCACCAGGGGGCGGGGCATGGGGAGCGCGTTGAGGTTGGGGGCTCCCAGCAGGTGGGGGGCGGGGCGGGGCTTTCTGCTCGGGCTGTGGGGGAGGCGGTGGAGACCACGCATGCGCAGAGCCGCTGGTATGGCTGTGACTGGATCCTTCAGAGAATGGCAGTTTCCAGTGCTGAGTCGTTTTTTTTTTATCTGCATCCACCAGTGTTTGCTAACATGAACAACAACTATAGCGGTATCCTGAAGCTACTCCCTCCATCCCCCCAACGAGGGGCCCTGATAGAATGCACGCTCTGAGGCACAGAGGGACTTGAAACATGGAGTGTTCACCCAGCACCTGCAAAATGTGACATAAGATAACCACGATCTCATGTTAACGGCGACAAGGGTGTTCAGGTCCTGACGTCAGCTAATTCCTTCCCCTTAGGGAAAGGTGCCACAGTTAGATGTCTGGTCCGTGCACCACAGAGGCTGTGAAATGTCAGAATTGGAGCGTCACCTTACTTCCTTAAGGGGCGCCTGTGTCATGATTCCACATGGTATCCATTGGAAAACATCTGTTGATGTATTATTTTTTCCCAAAAGGACATTAGGTTGATCTGTTCAATAGTTGGCCACCAGCTCCGAGACATTGTTCTCAGAGCCTCTGTTATTCTGTGCAGCAAGAGCCAGGAAATGAATGGTGCCGTGCTGGGGACCAACTGAGACCATAATAAAAGGAAGATTCTAAGCGCTGTGTACATGGAGTGTGATTAGCAGTCCATAATCGTACCTTCTTAGCACTAGTTTTTAACCTGAAACATGTGTCCCTTGACTTTAGAGGGAGGCCCAGAGCTCCGTAGCTAATAAGTGGGAAATGGAGCTCTGAATCCAAAGCCCTGTGTCTATACTATTATTTTTTAAAGATTTTATTTATTCATTTTAGAGAGAAAGAGTGAGAGAGAGAAGAGGGGAGGAGCAGGAAGCATCAGCTCCCCTATGTGCCTTGACCCAACAAGCCCAGGGTTTCCAATTGGTGTCCTCGGCATTCCAGGTCAACACTTGATCCACTGCGCTGCCACAGGCCAGGCCTGTGTCTTTACTGTTTTGCCTTGCTTGTGAGAGGAAGTTCTAAGTAAGACACCTGGAGGTTGACTTGCACACACCCATTGACATAACCCCATTGGGAAAAGGCTGTGACCACAGCCCAGGGTGCAACATAGACCTCAGGGAGCCACGCTGTCCTGGCCCTGCTGTCCTGGGAGGGAAGCTGTTCTTCCCCGTCTCATAGGATCTCTGTCAGGCCTCAGTGTCTACTGAATGTAGGGTACAGCTTCTCCTTTGTGGGATCACTTCCAGCCCGTGGAGTCCAGTCATTGCAAAGTAAAATTTGATGTCTTGTATTTTCTTTTCCTTCCCCAGCTCTGCCTTGAACTTCTACCCTTTTTGGAGACAACCGGCAGGAAGAAGAGGGACCAGGTCCAAACGCCAGGTGGCAGAGTCCAGGTGAGCTGAAACCCCTTTATTGCAGTTCCAAACCCATGTTTCGGGTGAGCACATGCTTCTTCCTCCTGGCACTTGTGTGTCCTGTCCACGTGGCCATGGTCCCGCATGCTGTGTGCTTTCTGAGAATGCCCGGGTTCATCTTGTGGAGCACGTGTTCGCCAGAAATTCTCCTTGACCTCATGCCATCCTATCCAGTGTCGTAAGTCTTTTTCCCAGCTGTCAGCTACTTACTGTTTCAAGTCTATTTGTTCATTATTAATCTATAAACGTGGCCCCAAGTGGGAAAAGGACCTGCTTTCCTGGAGCTCAAAGTATATTCAGTAATTGAAAGACATGGAAAACATAATTGTGTGACTCATCCCTTCAAAGAGAACATTCACTCACTACAGACAGTTACCTTAATCTGGGAGAAGCCACATAGAGCCGCCCTGAGAGAGCCAGGGACATTTAGGTTGAGTCCTGAAGGGTAGTGGATGGTAATGTGTTGTGGGAGTTGTATTTAGGAGAGAGGACATTTCTAAGGGGTCCAGAGAGGAGCTGAAAGTCTCAAGGTGCCTAGAGCAAAGGAAACAACAGGGTGGCATTTGATGGAGGTGGGGAGAAGGTAAATTGGGGCCCCACTAAGCAAGGCTTTTCAGACTTTATTTTCTTTTTTATAAGCAAGAAAAAGACAAAGACAGGAAGGGAGAGAGATGAGAAGCATCAACTCATAGCTGCATCACTTAGATGTTTATTGATTGCTTCTCATATGTGTCTTGACCAGGGATGGGGTGGGGCTCCAGTTGAACCAGTGACCCCTTGCTCAAGCCAGCAACCTTTGGACTCAAGCTGGAGACCTTGGGGTTTTGAACCCAGGACCTCAGTCTTCCAAGTCAACGACACTGTCCACTGATTCACTCACCACTGGTCAGGCAGGCCTTGCAGTCTTGGTCTGCAGCCCAGGGAGAAGCCATTGAGGTACTTTAACCATGGAAATAGCATGATCATCAGATTTTTGTTGTTCAAGTGTCATTTGGCTACAAGGTTCAGAAGGGGAAGGTAGAAACAGCAGGTGCAGGAAGACACCCCCCCCCCGCCCCTGCTCTGGTTGAGAGATGATAGCTTGGATTAGGGTCTCAGCAGCAGATGGATGTTAGAGAGATCCTGAGGAGAGAGACACATGAGGGCTGTGCTCTTTGTTCATGTCTTCTAACCGACTGGGATTCAACTCAGTGACGTGTGTTCCCTGGGGAAGTGATCAGAATAGCTTCTCCGTTCTAGCAGGAACCATTGACATGAGGCCTGATCTCGGACAGGATTGTGCTAGACTCTGGGTCTCCGGAAGTGAGCGACCTGACCCCTGGCCTCGGTGTCTATTGAATGTGAACTCCAGGTAAACATAGAGTAAGAAACCAAGGGGTCGGTGGCTGTGCCAGCGATGTGTTACCACCTGGGCAGAGGCTAACCTGTGGCTCCGAATGGGCCCCCCCCCAGGGATGAACTGTTTTATTCCTGGTCTCAGTGCATGCTCCAAGTATCCAGTGTCCAGTGGTCAAGTCTGCGGAGCCTTGGAAACCTTTCTTCGCCTAAGGACTCCTCTTCTGTTGGTAGATCCACAGGCATGAAGTCCAGGAGACAAATAAACCACACTGGCGCAATAATTGATGTGAAAAAAGAGTTGGCTTGGTTTTGGTTTTATTGAGATGTACAGTGGGAGATCGTTCTCCCAGAGACCCAGATGCTCAAAGGTGTCATCATAAGCAGATCCTCTCCCTGTAGGCACATCTATGTAGGAGATGAAACCATAACAGAACGTGGCTTGGTAAGTATGGGAAGGAAACGCGGGTGTGTGGGCAGACTTCAGTCACCGCAGCTGCCAGGTAATGGAGCCACCATCTGGGTGTGCAGTCAAGCTCTTTGCCAGGGGTTACAGTGAGACCAGAAGCCCCTGTCTCCAGCCCCCCATCCTCCCCAATTCATGCCAAATAGGTCTGATCAGGGAAATATTTCAGGAGTGAACAGCAATAAGGAAACATTGCGGCCGTGTTGGTAAGTGCTCAGCTTAGGTGGTCAGGCAGAGCCCAGGGTGACGTGGAGGTGATCTGAGAGGAGGTACCGCATGGACCAGAGGGCAGAGGCCGAGGCTGGCATGGTAGGATCGTGGTCATTGACCACTTGCTTACATTCCCATGTAAGATTGTTATTCCAACAACCCCTCTTGTCCTTCTGTGCCTGTTGATAGTCGATCAGACTAGACTGGGCACCCTAGCCTGGAGCAGTGGTTCTTGAAGTACACACAGCTCCTGGAGTGCTTGTTGAAATGCCCCTTTAGTTAGGGGACCAGAGACTCTGACAGGGTCACACCTAGAAGGGCAGGTATAGTTTTCATAAGTGCTAACGTCATCACCAAGTGTTAGAGCCGCTGCCCCGAAAAGACGGGGTGGGCTGGGGTGCGCGCCTCCTGAGGACTTGGAGAAGGAGGGTGGATAGAGCCACGGGCTGAGTGGCCTGGCCGTGTCAGACACCTGACCCAGGGCCAGGCATCATTACCTCCACATGCGTGCCAAAGTGGAGAAGGTTGTTGGTCTGCAGAAAGAGGCAGCAGAATGGCGCGAATGAGGAGCAAGAAGAGACCACATGCCATGCAGTCTTCGAGAATGGAGACAGTAACTGCCCAGGGTCCTGACTTTAAGGTGCTCAGTGACAGCCCCTGTCCCCGAGGTAGGTAGACCGAGTGAGGGGCTGAGTTCAGCCGCATGGTGGTGAGGGACCAGAGTAAGTAACACAGGGCTGCAGGAGGTACCGGGGGTAGGGGGGCTTCTCTCAGCACTGATGGAACGTGAGGAGCCTCTCTCAGTACCAATGGGATGTGGGGAGCCTCTCAGCGCCGATGGGATGTGGGGAACCTGGGGCCCGTCGAGCAGGGTGGTCATGGACTTTCTTTGTCTCTTCCTCACATTTCCCAGCTACATCTGCAGCCTCTGATACATGTTCTTTCATTGAATTCTTCCTGGTTCCGTTGAAGGCTTGAGCCGTTACCCGCCCCCATTGTGGCAGGGGTACCTGGCAGCCTCATCTTTGTCTCAGTTACATTCATTGTGTGACCCCTGCTTTTGTATTCTGCTCATTTTCATGAAATAGAAGCAGAGTGCTGGAAAATGTTCCAGTGGCCCCAATACCACTGCACACACCCCACAGGGGCCACTGTGTTGTCCAAAAGGCTATGCCACTGTCCTGTGTTTTTCGACAGGCAAGCTCACACCTGCTGTTCTGCATGCAGCACTTAGACCGCACAGCAGGTTTCCTGCGTGGCTGTCCCATGTATATAAGAACAGGTGTCTCAGATAGAAGAACAGCTAGAAACATGTAACCTTGCCCCCATAAGAGAGTGACTTGACCACTGGTTCCCATCACTTGTCCATCCCCAATCCCTCTCCCTGGAATTGGTGGCCTCTCTCTTGGCCACTAGAACCTGGTCCCTGTGTGTCTCCCACCTTTGTCCCCGATCATGGTCAGATTTTTAAGAATCCTGCTCTTAGCTACTACTTGACTCACCCTAGGATTTCTCCTCCAAAGGGAGCAGAAGAGAGCATGGAAGTTTTATTGAACTTGGGGTGTGAGAACCCACCTCCAACCTAAGATATGAAGATGATGGGTTTGCTATGTGCGCAGAACTCCCTTTGAATTGAGACAAGAGGGGACAGCTGTCAGGGAGGTCAGGGTGTAGTGTGTAGCCATGTTGGTGGTGCGCTGGCCGCCCGAGGGTAGGACTTCTGGGAGTACCTCAGGGTGGCCATGCCGGATGAAGGGGTCAGACAGTGAACAGCAGGCTGTATCCTGGGGACCACACAGGTACCATCTGGAGAGTTCATATTATGTGTCCACTTTCTAGTCTATTTATGTGTCTGTGTGTGCTTGTACTTACATTACCTGCAAGAATTTCCATAGACCTACATCTCCATCTGTAGCTTTGTTTTCTAAAAACTGCATTATATTATATTCACCATCTCAGCCTTCTTAGTGTTTTCTGTGCACACGTGAATGGGTATATTTGCAGTAAGAACACAACACATGTTGATGCTTTAACAAGTTTTTTATTTCTTTTTAACTTTAGTCGTTTCCGTCATTATATTGAAACAAATTGGTGTATATCCATAGATGGGACACCAAGAGGCCTTTAGAAAGAATGATGTGAATCTGTATGTGCTGGGGATGACACAGTGGATAGAGCGTTGGACTGGGACACAGAGGACCCAGGTTTGAAACCCCGAGGTCGCCAGCTTGAACCCAAGGTCGCTGGCTTGAACAAGGGGTCACTGGCTCTGCATTACATATTCTGTAGTATTTGAACATTTTATGTTTGTAACAATCAGAAAATAAAACCGCAAAATTCTTGGAAACATCAAACATAAGGTTCTATTAAAAAATTTGTTTTTTTTGACCCTGGCCTGTTGGCTCAGTAGATAGAGCATCCCCCACTGTATGGAAGTCCCCAGTTTGATTCCTGGTCAGGGCACACAGGAGAAGTGCCCATCTGCTTCTCCGCCCCTCCTTCTCCTTCCTCTCTCTCTTTTCTCCTTTCCCAGCCAGTGGCTCGGTTGGCCTGAGCATTGGCCCCAGATGGGGGTTGCTGGGTGGATTCCGCTTAGGGTGCATGTGGGAGTCTGTCTCTATATCTCCTCTCCTCTCACTTTAAAAAAGAAAAATTTTTTATTTTCATTTTGTTGAAATGCTATGATTTATATTAGTGAAAACAGTGTGTACGTCATTGTTCTTAGCCTTCTAGCGACGTGTAGTTGACATACAGCACCGGTTTTAGTGGTTCCTCCTAATGTCTGAGGCTGGCCTCATCCTTGGAAATACACACTTGAATAGTTAGAAATTGAAATGTAGGTTGTCCCTGTTTTCACTTTTGTTAAAATCACTCTTTATTCTTTAACCCTAAGAAAGTTCCGAGTTTGTCATTAAACAGTTAATGCTTTTCTTGATTTAAAACTTCCCCTACTTATCAACTAAATTTCCATCTGTGTAGGTACATGCACATGAGTCAGTTTCTGGAATCAGGGTCTTTGTCCTTGCACACCTGTCTGATTATGTTTTCGTATGTCTGGGTCATTTTCTAGACCACGCCCTCACCCTGCCACACACATACCTTCTTATTTAGAATTGTCTCGATAGTCCTGTGCATGTATTCTTCCAGTGGAACTGTATCCTCAGTGCCTCAAAGCCTTTTAATTGGATTTTCATTTATGTCTCAGTAAATGAATCTATGTCTACAGTTTCTTAGAAGGTTATATGTACACATGGTTGTGTCCTATTTTACACTGAAGCTATCTCAGAGATCACCTGATATCCATTTGTTTACAATTGCCTCACTGTTTTTATTTTTATTTATTTATTTTTAATTTTTTTTTTATTTATTCACTTTAGAGAGGAGAGAGAGAGAGAGAGAGAAAGGGGGGAGGAGCAGTAAGCATCAATTCCCATAGGTGCCTTGACCAGACCAGTGCAGGGTTTTGAACCGGCAACCTCAGTGTTCCCAGGTCGACGCTTTATCCACTGCGCCACCACAGGTCAGGCTGCCTCACTGTTTTTAAAAAAGTTTTGTAATCTTTAGACAAACGGTACCTTTTGTTCATTATCAATTCAGTAAAGATATTCCTGCCCATACATACATCATTACGTGTCTCAGGGATAAGTCTGTGTAAGTAGAATTTATAGGACAGGGTACGTACAGTTTTCATTGTGATGCCTAGCCAAATTGCCCTCTATAAAATTGACATTTTCACAAGCAATATGTGAGGAGGTTAATTTCTTCACACAGGCATGTTGTCTGTCTGTATCATTATTCTGTTCCCAAGGCAGAAATTGTCCAAAATGTCAAATCAATGGTCTAGAGTGGGGACACTTGCCCTTTCCTCTGCTCTGGAGTTCTTTCCCCAGCAAGGTGTCATCCAGTGCCCTCCTCTTGGTTGTCATATGTCCTCCTGAAGGGGGACAGGGCAGGCAGGGAGGGTGGGGTCAGGTCCCCAGGGTCAGAGGCTAAATAAAGCTCCAGGGGGTGACAGTGGGAGCCCCCAGGCACAGCAACGAGGGCATGGGACAGAGTTTCCTACCTTTCCTCCCAAGAGGTAAAGTCCAGTTTGAGATGGAAACGAAATGCATTTTTCTCTTTAGACATTTAAAGAGAAAAACAACTTCATGTTAAACTTCTAGCTTTCCTTGGAAAACAAAATCAGAGTTTTTGTGGCATGTGGTTTTCTTCTTTAGAAGTAAAGCAAGAAGTGCAAAATGCCAGGTAAGATGATTCAGCCTCCCTAACTGAAACTTTTCCTCTGTTGGGCTGGTTTCTTCACACCAGTTATCGCTGACCAGTTATGGAAAGGCTACAGGATAAAACTTGTGTGCAGGAAAAGTAACATAAGTGAAGGGAAATGTATGGCCCTAACTGGTTATGTGAGAAGAAAAGAAAGTTTGAAAATCGGCTTCTATAATGCCTAAAACGTTTCTTATTTTAAAGGAAAGAAGCAGATAATTAAAAATAAATATAGGCCCTGGCCAGTTGGCTCAGTGGTAGAGCCTCGGCCTGGCATGTGAATGTCCTGGGTTTGATTGTGGGTCAGGGCACACAGGAGAAGCGCCCATCTGCTTCTCCCCCCTCCCCTCTCCTTTCTATCTGTCTCTCCCACTCCCACAGCCATGGCTCAGTTGGAGCTGGTTGGCCCAGGGCTGTGAGGATGGCTCCATGGCCTCATGCTACATAGCTCAGTTGCTGAGCAACATTGTAACTGAGCAATGCCCCAGATGGGAAGAGCATCACCCTCTGGTGGGCATGCCAGGTGGATCCCAGTTGGGGCACATGTGAGAGTCTGTTTCTCTGCCTCCCCGCTTCTCACTAAATAAATAAATAAATAAATAAATAAAGCTAAGCAAATAAATAACACAGAAGATTATCAGAGTAGAGAGCCAGGGTTTTTGGAGATGGATAAAGTAGATCTTTGGAAGACTGACCCAGGCAGAGGCATGTATGGGGTATGAAGGGGCCCGATGGTCACTTCATCATATTCCCACTGTTTCTGTGAATGACGTAGGTTTGCTGCCTCTGTAGGGCTTCTCTAGACGCCAGTATTTCATTTAATTCCACCCCCCTACCCCACCCCAACCCCCGGGTTTGAGGCCTCATCGTCAGACCTATGAGCACCTTGTGTGCAGGTGTACAAGAAAGGACGTTGAGAAGGGTGGACCGGTAAGGGTGACCCCAGTACACTCCACAAACAGTGGCGTAGAGAGTTGGCCAGGACGTCCCCTCTCCACAGATGCTGCTCTGCTTCTGCAGGTTGGTGTCTAAAACCAGATTTAAGTTGGGTTTGTGCTTGTTGCTTTCAGCTTGCTGTAGACACCTGGCTTCGTGTCAGGTACTGGAGGACATAGTGATGGACAAGGTCACCTGTCATCCCTTTGTGGAGCTTACAGTTCCTGCTGGGAGGTGGGCAGGTTGGCTCAGATATTTAAATGTGATCGGTGCTTGAAACACCTAGCAGGTGAAAGACACCTGAGGTAGTGGTCAGCAGAAACCTGAGGCTGGGTCTGGGGACGGACGGACACACTTTTGAGAAGGGTACACCCTGTTGAGGGCGAGTCCTGAGCACACCTGTGCATTCAAACACTGGACAGTCTCGCTCCAGCCACTGCAGCTTCCCGTAATGGTGGAGATGTCATATGCCATCCGGTAGAGGAGCCACAGACCATTGGAAGTGTGGTTCATGTCACTGAGGAGCTGGACTTCAAAAGTTTCATTGAGTTTTCATTTGGCTGCAATTTGCACAGCAAACACGGGTGCAGAGAAAGAAAATGAGAGCACCTGCCATCGTGTTACCCAGAGCTGAGCACATGTAACATGTCGTGTGGCCTCCTATGCCTACTGCCTTAGCCATTATGTTATGGGGAGAAATGCTCAGAGATGGCAGCATGGTCCCCTGTCGCCTGATGTCTTCTGTCCATTTTTGCTAAGAAAAAAAATTGACACCTAGTTTAGTAATGGCCAGCCCCTGAAACAGCCGCCTGTGCCTGCCGGGCATGGGGTGAGTGAGGCCTTTTAGGTATGTTAGATTATAATTATGGGAGTTTCACAGTTATGAATGAGAGGTGGGTCTGGGGTTCCTTATTTTTATTTTTGTATTTTTCTGAAGTGAGAAGCAGGAAGACAGAGACGGACTCCCCGGGAGTCCATGCTCTACCCATCCGGAGCATTGCTCCGTTGAAACCAGAGCCATTTAGCGCCTGAGGCAGAGGCCATGGAGCCGTCCTCAGCACCCAGGCTAACTTTGCTCCAATGGAGCCTTGGCTGCAGGAGGGGAAGAGAGAGAGGTAAAGAAGAAGGAGAGAGGGAAGGGTGGAGAAGTAGGTGGGTGCTCCTCCTGTGTGCCCTGGCTAGGAATCGAACCTGGGACTTCCACACGCCAGGCTGATGTTTTACCACTGAGCCAATCGGCCAGGGCCTGTGGTTCCTTATTTGCATGTACAGGGAGTAGGGACAGACTCCAGGACATCAAATGTTGCCCAGGGTCTCAAAACCAGTTAGTAGCAGAGCTAACTTGTTCAGTCTGTGTGGTACCTAGAGGTCATACCTATCCCTTGGGGTCCTGTGTCTGTGTATTGGGGGGGACTTACACATCTCTTCCCCCCACCCCCTTTTGCCCTGTTCACAGGAGCATTGTTGATACCCTTTGTGGGACATCCTCATGCTACTGCCTGGTCTTCCACTTCTAGGACACGGGTGTATCTCTTTATAACCTACAGGTCCCTGAATACTGACTGTCCCAGGCGGCTGCGTCTTCCCTGTTGACTCATGTTTGGTTGCTCCACGGAAAACCCGACCTAGAGAAATGCTGCCTCCAAAGTGCTTATACGCCAGCACACCCAAGAAGTACTGGGCCCCCAACCTGTACGAGCTCAACAGCGACCTGACTAAGGAGCCGGACGCCATCGTCGCCGGTGCCGCTGCCGCTGACTCGGAATTCTTTCATCAGAGGTTCCGGAACTTCCTCTACGTGGAGTTCGTCGGGCCCCGGAAGACACTGATCAAACTCCGAAACCTCTGCCTCGACTGGCTGCAGCCCGAGACGCATACCAAGGAAGAGATCGTCGAGCTCCTGGTCCTCGAGCAGTACCTGACCATCCTCCCTGAGCGTATCAAGCCCTGGGTGCGGGCCAAACGGCCCCAGAGCTGCGAGAAGCTCGTCACACTGCTGGAGAGTTACAAGGAGATGTATGAGCCGGAAGGTGAGGCTGGGGGCCTCAGTGCTGCCGGTGTTCTGGGCCAGACCCTCCTCTCGGTGGGAGGGCTACCCTGTTGTAGGAGGTGTCGTGGCACCCCAGCGGTGACAGCCAGATGTGTGGTATGACCAGTGTCCCCTGTGGAGGAGCGTCACCCTGGTTAAGAACCAACTACCCACCCACCCACCGCCTTGAGGTGTGAAGGCGCGGGGTCCCACGAGGAACCTGCACATGCCTCGTGTGTGGCCCGGTTTCCCTCTGTAGACCTGAGGTGTGGCTGCCCTTCTTGGAGGTCAGGTAGCTGCGGTTACAGCCTTGTCCCTTCTCACAGAGGTGGGGTGCTGTGGTGGGTCGGCACTAGGTGGAACTTGTGCGAGTGTGCGCAGGGGACGGTCCAGCACTAAGTGGGTGTCTGGCATCCTTGCAGACAATGGCAGTGACATCCTGAGTGAAGACAGCCTGAGCCTGAAGGGGGCAGAGTCCCCCCCGCCCCGTTCTGTCTACATCTGTCGTGAGTAACCAGTCAGGGCAGTGCCGCCCATGGGGCACCTGTCCTGACCTGAGCCCAGATTACCCGTGGTGTGTGGGCACTGTGGGCATCAACCTCAGTGAGGGCTGTACCAGGGGAGTGTGCCGACTCATGACAAAACGAGACATTTCTATATCAAAGCAGACACTGAGGAAACAATACTACACACACACACACACACACACACACACACATACATTTAGTGGCGAAAGTATTTAACACTATTGGAAATCTGCTCGGGTAAGCGAGGTCTTTCAGGTGTGTTAGGTTATGGGAGTCCCATAGTTAGCCTGCTGTGTGGATGACCCGGGTTCGATTCCCAGGGTATTTTTCAAGCTATGCCCGTAGTTTTCCAGGAGGGGTGGGGTCCATCCCTCCTTTGCTTTCTAGAGCTATTTCCATCTGTTTGTTGAGAGTTCTTAAGTGAACTTCTAAAAGGAGCGTTGCTTTTGGGAAAGGAACGTGCTTTGTAAATAGAGGAATGTGCAGGTGAGAGTGGCTGAGGTGAGCTGGACAGCAGAGGGGCCGACGGCAGTTGTCCTGGACTTGGACCTGACCGTGTGGGAACTGGGGAACCGGCTGAAGGGTCTGAAGGGGAACAGGCTTCTTCACAAAGCCCTGGATCTGACTTTAAGGCAAAGCCCCACTTAGGCTGAGCCTCCAGAAACGGTGTGCCAGGCGTAGGGTAACAGGAAGAGTCCAGATCACTCTTGGGCATCTGGAGACCTTAATGTGGGTTCTGCTTATTTATTTTTATTTTTGTATTTTTCTGAAGTTAAAAGTGGGGAGGCAGAGAGACAGACTCCCGTATGTGCTCGACCCAGATCCACCCGGCATGCCCACAAGAGACAATAATGCTCTGCCCATTGGGGGCATTGCTCCATTGCAGCCAGAGCCATTCTATTCTAGCACATGGAGTGGAGGCCATGGAACTGTCCTCAGTGCTTGGGCAAATTTGTTCCAATGGAGCCTTGGCTGTGGGAGGGGAAGAGAGGAAGGAGAGGGGGAAGGGTGGAGAAGCAGATGGGTGCTTCTCCTGTGTGCCCTGACCGGTAATCAAACCCAGGACTTCCACACTGGGTCGACACTCTACCGCTGAGCTACCTGGCCAGGGCTGGGGTCTGTTTTTTCCTTGAGGCAGGAGCAAGGATGGTTGTTGTCTCCCAAGTATGGGAGGTGCGAGTGGAGGGCGAATAACGTGCCAGAATGCTCTGTTCACTCCTTGAATGTCTGGCTTTCTTTCTCAGGGGACCGGGACTGGTACCAGTACTGGGATCGCGACCGGGACTGGGATTGTGACCGAGACCGGGACTGGAATCGTGATCGAGATCGGGAGTGGGACCGTGACTGGGATTGGGACTGGGATCGGGACCGGGACTGGGACTGGGACTGGGATCGAGACCGGCGCCGGGACCGGGACTGGGCCCGGGACCGGGCCTGGCGGCGTGACTGGATGCGGGAACGAGACCGGCGGGGTCGGAGCAGGGACCTGGAGTTTCGGGAGCGCTGGCCGTACAGTAGGAGCCCCAGAAGAAGTAAGTCCCCAGCTCTTATCTGCTTGCTCCCTGATGAGCCTACCCAGTTTGCTGGGGCCTCTTCCTTCACAGTGCCTTTCTCTTCCCAGGATTCCCCCCGCGGGATCTGTCCTTTCCTCTGATGGACAAAACCTTTGCCAGGGAGCGAGGGCGCAGACGCAGGAACCTCATGATGGACTATGAGTTGCGATGCCAGGTTTGCCGAAGTTTCTTCTCTTTCTGGGAAGGTCGCCTTCACTTCACGGCTGAGATGCCTTGCTTTCCCAAGAGCAGGCACTTGTCTGTCCCTAAAACCCCAACTGGGTGGGTGAGTGGGCCCCACTTTGTCCCCTGAAAGGGTCCCAGGCCTGTACCAGGGGGAGGTGACCCATGGCCAGGGTATTTGTTACCTGTTTACTGATTTGTCCATGTTGTTGGAGCTACTCTTCCACTCTGCGTTTGTGTTGCTCAGTGCGCTTGGTCACAGTGGCTGTACCCCCCGTGGGCCAGGGAAACAGAGTGGTTCTGGAGACTTTCTAGTACACAGAGCCAGGGGAGGTGCACACCCATAGAGCAGTCTGGAAAGAGAGAGCAAAGGCTCGGGAGCCAGCAGGGGCTGGGTTTGAAGGCCTGCTATCTCTTCCACTTGCTAGCTGTGAGTCCTCGGACCACTGATGTAGCTAAGCTGAACCTCTCAGTTTCTTCATCTGTAAAATGGGTGTGGTGATTGCCTCAGCAGGGCTGCTGTGAAGAGTGAGATTCATACACATATATGAAGTGTATATTACAGTGCTTGGCACATGGTTGGCACACACTGAATGTCAGCAATTATTTATGGCAGTTGTTTTAAGAAGCATGTGATGGCCCTGGCTGGTGGGTCAGTGGATAAAGCATTAATCAGCCCGGTGTGTGGATGTCCCAGGTTCAATTTCCCATCAGGACACACAGGAGAAGTGACCATCTGCTTCTCCACCCCTCTCCTTTTCTCCCTTCTCTTCCCCGCCTCTCACCCTCCCCCTCCCTCTCCACTTTTCTACCACTCCCTCTCTATCCCCCATCTTTACCTAATCCCATGGCTCAACTGATTCTTGTGTCTTCCTAGGCACTAAGGATGGCTTGGTTGGTCTGAGCGTGTCAGCCTCAGGCACTAAATATAGCTTGGTGTTCTAGCATTGACCCAAGACAGGGTTTGCAAGGTGGATCCCAGTCGGGGCACCTGCAGGAGTCTGCCTCAATATCTTCCCTCCTCTCACCTTAAAAAGAAAAAAAAAAAAGAAGCATGTGCTAGGGAACTTAGTGAAGGGAAAAGGACATGGGATTTGAGCTGATCCTCCAGGAGAAGAGAAGGTGACTTGTGCTAGGGCATTGTGGAGGAAGGTCACAGCAAGCCCAGTGCACTTGACCCATCTCTCCTTTCACATTTCAGTACCTGCCTCCATCAGACCCTGGGGAGTATAGGAGTGGCCAAGACAGGGTCCTTGTCCTGGAGGCCTTGTCTTACACCAGTCAGCAGGAATAAGTCTCCATATAAACAGTGTATATGATTGCTGTGACTCAGAAGTGGCGGGGTCCTTTTCTCTGGCTCCGAAGCCTGTGGGCTTCCCTCCTACCATGGTCTGTTTCCCCACCTTGGTGCCATACCCCTCAGGACTGCCGCCCTTCTAAAGCAGTATCATTCTAGTGCAGCCATCAGAGAAGGTTCTGTAAGACCTTATATATAATGCAGGGGATTGAAGTTCTTTTTAGGAAAGGACCCATTCCCGCAGAAAAGGCAGCTAGAAAATAGAGGCACTCAGCGCCTCAAGTTCCTCCTGGGTTACGTGGAACTTCCACACCCGCGGTGGGGAGCCCACAGGGTAGCCATGCAGCATGAAGGATGTGTGTGCAAACCATGGGGTGGGGCAAGACCGACAGGGGAGGGAGGCTTAGGTCACACTTCCTGACCGGGTGTCTTCTGTTCCCTGTGGATTCCACGCACAGTTGATATTTAGGCTGTGGGAGCTTTTCCCACCAGCCACCTCTGAACAGCTCCCTCCCCACGTCAGAATCCTACCTGCCACTTAAAGGCAGCCCTACCCAAGACCCTTTCCAAAGCCTTTGCTGACTAGCCTGGCCCACCCTGAACAGTCCCTCCACTAAACCCGTTGAGCACTGATTTATCTTTACCCCACTTTGTTGTTGACTGTTCTCTAATTGTTTCACGAGTGTTTCCTCTCTGACCAAATTATAAGCAGCATGAGGGCAAGGAATATGTGTCATCTGTCTTTTTGACCTTCCTCAAAGAGTAGTGCCAAGGTAGGTACACAGTAGGTCCCTGGTAAAATCTGACTTGGACCCCTCAGAATCCCCGAAAGCTGTGAGCACTTTCCACATGCCTTTGTATGTGTAGCTCTCATGCCGCCAGCCTTCTCCTCTGTGGATGGCCCCAGGAGCAAACTCCACTGAGAGGTCTGCAATTGCTGTTTTAGGACACAGTGACCTACCAGGACTTCGTGGACCTCACCGAGAACAGGAAGGCTCAGAACTCCATTCAGGACAACATGGAGAACTACCGAAAGCTACTGTCACTGGGTAACTTGCTGCTTCTCCAGTCATTGGAGCATTTTGCCACCTTGCTCTTTTTCTTTCTTTCTTTTTTGTTTCCAAAGTGAAAAGCAGAGAGGCAGCAGACAGACTCCCACATGAGCCCCACCAGGATCCGCCTGGCATGCCCACCAGGGGGCAATGCTCTGCCCATCTGGGGTGTTGCTCCTTTGCAACCAGAGCCATTCTAGCACCTGAGGCGGAAGCCATGGAGCCATCCCTCAGTGCCCAGGCCAAATTTGCTCCAATGGAGCCTTGGCTGTGGGAGGGGAAGAGAGAGAGAGAAAGAAAGGAGAGGGGGAGGGGAAGAAAAGCAGATGGGCGCTTCTGTATGCCCTGGCTGGGAATTGAACCTGTGACTTCCCCACACCTGGCTGACGCTCTATTGCTGAGCCAACTGGCCATAGCTCCACCTTACTTTTTCAATTGCAGGATATGAGAGTCCATGTTAATGTATCTGGGCTTCAAGGGCAATAAGAAGCCTTTGAAAGATTTCCAGCAGAATAGTCAACAAAGACACTTGTGTTTTTAAGAAATCGCTCTGGCTCTGGGTGGAGACCCTGTGGGACAGGGGTGTGGGGGACGGGTAGATGGCTCCTGCCACAAGAGTTGATGCTCTTTATAGTGTGGGGACAGTAGAGGTTTTTAAATACACACTTAGAGTGGGATTCTCAGTTTCAGTGTGGACTCTCCTACAAGATCACTGTTTCGGTCCTATTGGGTCGCGGGCTCTGCGGGTTCAGTGCTGGGGATGCAGACTGGTACCGACAGTGCTCTGTAAGGCAGCAGGGCCTGAGGAGGCCATGTGTTTAGAGAAGCAGGGAAAGGAGGAAGGCCAATGGGGACCAGTGAAAAAGGGTATCAAGCCATTGAGGAGATGGTTATGAGAGGGTGAAGCCAGCAAGGAGACCCTGGATTTGGGGACATGTGCAGGTCTCTGGACAGATGTATAGGCGGTATCAGGAAGATCGTTTAAAATACGGGTTAGGATGGGTTAAGGAATGAGAGGAGGGGAAGGAGACCGCAGACAGAAGACATCCAGAGGACTGGCTGTGGGCTGCTTCCTGTTCCATGGCTCGGAGGAAGGCAGACATCAGTTTAGGGTGAGGAGTCTCGGTCCCTAACTTGAGTATGAGCTGTCGTATTATTGTGAACAGGGGTTCAGCTTGCGGAAGATGATGGTCACTCCCACCTCACACAAGGCCATTCAAGGTCAAAGAGAAGTGCCTATCCAAGCACCAGTCGAGGTAAGCACTAGGCAGACTATGTACGCTGGCCGCTTGAATCAATGAGATGGACTCTATAAATACACAGAGTCCGTCCTCATCTAACATTGTTCAGAGGTTCCGCGACATAACAAAACCAGTTTTACCATAGGCTAATTGGCATCCACAGAGATACCTTCCTACGGCCTCTCCTCAATATTGAAATGAAATAGCGCCGAAACAATGTTACCTGAGGACCTGCTGTCCTGATAACCCTTGAACAGTTGATACTCGCACCACCATCATAGAAGTCCCCCCTGTTCACTTTGCCCTTGTCGGGGTACTAGGGAGTATTTATTGTTGATGTTTCATTGCAGGTCTGAAAGCTATGTCTGAAACCAAAAAGTCAACTCACCGCCGGGGCATCTGTGAAGAGGAGTCTTCACATGGGGCGATCATGGAAAAATTCACCAAGGATGTTGTGCCCAACTCCAAATCTGGAAGGGCCAGGGAATCAAATGACCGGTTCCTGAGATTCCCCAGAAGGCTGGACAGTGATTGGAATGAATTTTCCTTCCACAAGAGGGAGTCCCTGATTCAGGACAGGGGTTGTGAGGGGAATGTGTTCGGAGGGGGGGGAATTAATCGTCTCTCCAACCTGGTGTCCAAAAAGAAAGTCCTTGAGAGAAAGAGGTGCTATCAGTTTGATGCCGATAGTCAGGGCTCCTCCCTTTATGGCCAGAGAAGCTGTCCGAAGAAGAGACCCTTTGAATGTAGTGATGTGGGAAAAGCAGAGAGTACGTGCAGTGTCAGCACCCCACCCTGCGCCGAGTCCCAGCTGCTCGATTTCAGTGCGATGCCCTACTTGTGTGATGAGTGCGGGCGGGCTTTCGGTGTGATTTCTGAGTTTGTCGAGCATCAGATCATGCACACGCGGGAGAACCTCTATGAGTACGGCGAGTCCTTCATACACAGCGTGGCCGTCAGTGAGGTCCGGAAAAGCCAGGCCCGCGGTAGACGCCTGGAATGTAAGGAGTGCAGGGAGACCTTTCCTAGCGGAACCGCCCTTGCTGAGCATCAGAAAGTCCACTCAAGAGAGAGTCTCTCGGTATGTAAGAAGGAGGAAGAGGGGAAGGAGGAGAAGGAGGAGGAGGAGGAGGAGGAGGAGGAGTGTGAGGAGCTCTTCATGCCCAGCCCCACCTACAGCGAGCTTCAGAAAATCTATGGAAAAGATAAATTCTACGAGTGTAAGGTGTGCAAGGAGACCTTCCTGCACAGCTCGGCCCTGGTTGAACACCAGAACACTCACGGAGGCGACGACAGAGATGGGGAGCAGGGAGCAGAAGCCTCCCAATCCAGCCCGACCTTCAGCGAACCTCAGAAAACATACGCTAAGGAGAAGATGCACGAAGGCCAGGTGTGCAAGGAGAACTTTGTGCCCAGTCAGTCCCTTAAGAAGCGGCAGAAGACATACTCGGAGAAGCCTTTGGATTTTCAAGAGGGCGGGGGTGCCTTTCAGCCAAGCTCGCTCCTCAGTGAACATCACAAAGTTAACACTCGGAGGAGCCCCTGTGAGAGCCAGGGGTCTGGCAAGTCCGTCATTCATAGCGCACCCCGCATGGAGTCTCAGAAGAGTCACACAATCACAAGACCCCCTGAAGGTGAGGATGGGAAGGCCTTCACTGTCGACTCTAACCCCAACAACAACCAGAAATCTCCCACTCAGAAAAATGCCTGTGTGAGGAAACCGAACGAGATGTCGGTCATTCACAGCTTAGCCAGGGTGGAAGCTCAGAAAAGTCACAGTGCGGGGAGGTTCACTCAGCCACAAGCTGTGGCTGTGTCCACTATTCAGAGCGCGCGTGCCATGGAGCACCAGAAAGCCCATGCTGGAGAGAAGACCTCCGAAGGAAAGGAAACCGAGAGATCCGTTATCCACAGCGTCCCCACTTTCAAAGTCCCAAAAAGTCGCTGTGGAAGTCAGGGGGATCAGAAAGGGGAACCCTCCCGGTGTGCCTCAAACCTTCGTGATAAGCAACAGAAAACTCCCACCAGAGCCAACCCTCACGATGCGCGAAAGAATGGCAACCATAAGGACTCTGTCATACGCAGTGTATCCTGTCCTGAACCCTCAAAATATACTACTGGAGAGGAAGACATGACTAGGGACTTGAAGAAGGATGGCCAACTGTTGATTCCTAGCACCAATGCCCGTGAGCACCAGAAGGCGCGTGCTAAGAAGAAGAACATTGAGCAGAGGAACGGCGAGACCTCAGTCATCCACGCCCTGCGTTTTGGTGAGCCTCAGACCTTTCGCCCGAGAGAGAAACTCTACGAGTGTCCAGAGTGTGGCGAGTCCTTTGTCCGTAGCTCCGACCTCACCGAGCATCAGAAGATTCACCACAGGAAGAGACCTTCCGGAACCAGGATCTACGAGCAGTCCGTGATTCGCAGCTTAGCTTCCACTGAGCCTCAGACACGCGATACCCCCTGGCCCGGGGTGATGCGTTATGCTCAGCAGACAGCCAAGACCAAGAACACCGAAGAGCCCACGCAGGCCAGTTATACCCAACACCAGCCAGCGCAGACCAACTATGCGGAACAGTCAGGGGTGATTAGTCACACCCAGCAGCCAATGCAGATGAGTTCCTCGGGACAGATAGCCCAGGTGGGTCACGCGGAACAGCCAGACCAGGCAAGTTACACCCAGCAGCCAGGGGGATCGAGCTACACTGACCAGGCTGCGCACACAAGTTATGCCCAGCAGCCGCCACTGCTGGTCCAGCAAGAATGCAAGGACTGCGGGCAATGCTTTGCCACTGTTGAAGACCTGAGTGCCCATCAGAAAATCTATGCCCAGGAGGAGTTCCATGGGGTGAAGCTGTCTGGAGACTCAGTTATTCAGAGGGTGGTAGGCCTGGGCAGGCTGGAGCAGGAAGAGTATGAGCGGCAGGAGCCAGACAAGGAGGCGGAGCAGGATGACCCCGAGGACACCATCTATGGATGTGAGGACTGCGGGCTGGGCTTTGCCGACCGCGCGGACCTCAAGGACCACCAGAAAGTTCACAGCAGAGAGTATACCCTCAACACCCGTGAGTACACATGTTCTGTCATTCACACCCATTCGGTCAGTGAGTATCTGAGTGAGGCCACCGGAGAGCAGGTCTATGAATGCCCGGCATGTGGGGAGTCGTTCATCCATAGCTCCTTCCTCTTTGAGCACCAGAAAGTCCATGAGCAGGATCCGTTTTATGGCCGTAGGAGGTATGACGAGCCCTTTATGCAGCCTTGGGCCGTTAACCCCCCGAGGTTCCACGCCTCGCAGAAAAGTCCTCCTCTGACAGGGCTGTTCCTCCAGTGCCACATCTGTGGGCTGGATTACATTCATGGCTCTGTCTTTAACGAACATCTGGCCCTTCACATGGGAGAGGGTCTGCAGGAACGGGGCCCGGGAGGAGGTGACGATGTGGTCAGCCCCGGCTTAGCCCTCGCTGAGTTGCAGAGAAGTCAGGCGGAAGAGAAGCAGTATGAATGCGAGACCTGCGGAGAATCGTTCCTTAGTCAGTCAGACCTCAAGGACCACAGGAAGGTCCATGAGAAGGAGGAGCCCTACGATTACGGGGCTGCCTTCGTCCACACCTCCTTTCTCACTGATCCCCCCAAGAGAGATTCATCCTTCTTTGAGTGCAAGGACTGTGGGAAGTCCTTTGTGCATAACACGGTTCTCACTAAACACCAGACATTTCATTTTGAAGAGGAAGAAGCTGCCGCTGCCCAGGCTGTGGAAGCCAATGTCCTCCTCCCACGGGAGGTCCTGAGGATCCAGGGTTCCCACGCAGAGGCCGCCCAGCCAGAGGTGGAGGTCGGCGAGCCCGGTGGGGAGGCCGCGGAGCCCGACGGGGAGGCTGCACAGCCTGACCAGGACACAGAGGAGCCGGATGGCGCAGGGGTTGAAGACCCTGAAGAAAGAGCAGGGGAGCCGGAGGAGGGAGACGCTGATGAGCCCGATGGCGCAGGGATCGAAGACCCCGAAGAGGAAGGCGATGATCAGGAGGAGATCCAGGTGGAGGAGCCGTACTACGACTGCAGGGAGTGTGGCGGTACCTTTACCTCCAACTCAGCCTATGGCGAGCACCTGAAGACCCACGCAAGGGTGATCATCTTCGAGTCTGGAAATGTCCAAGGGGAGGCCTTGCACTACCCCGCACATGCCGGCACCAGCACAGGCGCCTCCAACAGCGGGGCTGAAGAGGACGACAAGTACTTCAGATGTGACGTCTGCGGGCAACTGTTTGGTGACCGCCTGTCCCTGGCCAGACACCAGAATACCCACACCGGCTGAGATGGACAAGCGTCAAGGTGGGAACACCTGGACTGAGAACTGGACCCTCTCAGAGAATTCAGACTAACCCCTAATAACAATGCCACAGGGACACCTAGCATGGCAGATACATACACACCGACTTTTAACATCAGACAGCTTGAATCAGAAAGGACCTAACCAAATGAAGAGCACAGTGGGGGTTCCCAGGGTTCTTAACTCTCACCACCACCCCCACCGAACACTGGTGTGTGCATGTGGGGAAAAATTCTAGAAGATTTCTGAGACGACAGAAACAGTCCCCAATTACCTACCTGTAAATGACATTTCCATCTCTCTCTCTCTCTCTCTCTCACACACACACACACACACACACACACACACCCCGTGTGTGTGTGTGTGTGTGTGTCCATAAAGTCATGGTGCACTTTTGTCCTGTGACCAGTCAAAAGTACACCATGACTTTACGGACACACTGCAAATATATGTGACATTATATATATATATATAATTTTCCTGAGATGTATGTCACATAGCAAGTCATAGCCAATACCAGTCATCACAAGTATTGGGGATTAATACAGTAACACAGTCACAGTTTACTATGCAGAGCTACCTTCACCTGGTAAGCTTTGACTTTGACTTTTTTTTTTTTTTTTTAATGGAAAAGGATAGGAGCACCAAACCAGTATATATATATATATATATTTGTAAGCCTCTTAGGTCCCCGTGATTTACTGTGCATTGTTTTAACCTTTCATGTCTTTTTTTTTTTTTTGAGTCATGTATTGTTCCTTGCTCTTTAAATATTCCTACTAAATATTCCTACAAAGGTGTAGTCGTGAAAGATAAACTGTCTTTTTACTCTGTGCTGTTGGAAAAGAGAAGTGCTTTGAGCTTCCTTTTCAGCCACACTCGGGAACCTCGTGGTGTAGATGCCTTTGCAATATGTGGATCGACCTTCTGTGACCCGAGTGGATCCATTGCCGCGTCATACCTTGCAGTGATTCTAATGCGAAGAGATGACAGGTTTTGTTATTATTATTTTTTCTTTGAATGAGCTTTATGTGCATTTGGTAGTGACTCTACAAAACCCAAAGCTTTTCCCTGTAAATCTTCTTGGCCTTTAAAAAACGACTGGGTTGCAACCATCACTAGATCACGACGGTGCCTAATGAGGGTTGAGAACCAGAGGGAGAGGCTCTCATCTTGTACATAAGGATGTAGATACAACTGTCACCCCTTCTTTGTGCGCTTCCTGCCTTAAGTGACAAGTAGCAACGTGGCTTCATTCGTCTTGGCTGCCACACACGTTAGTTTGCCCCTGGGTGCCCAGGAATGAGTCTCCTAATTAGCGCTTTCTACTGCTGAACTTATTTCTAGTCTTCACCTGTCTGACCCTCAATCCCAGGTCTCATTTGCATTAAAAGTTATTTTTTTAAAAAAGTTTTCTTTACCATCAACCCAAGCTTGACATGGAGGACTCAGGCTCCCCGGTGGCCTTAATTTGTGTTGTTACCATTGGTCCCTTCTTCTTTCACCGGTTCTGAGAATTTCTGAGCTATCCATCAGTGCCGTGTTGGTCTGATGACTTCCTTTGGCCGTCAATCCCAAGTGGGACCTCATAGCTAACGCCTGCCTGTGTCTTGTTCTCTTCCTTTTCCTTCTCTCCTCCTCTCACCTAGTGACTTTTGAGACATTTTTGTTGTTGTTGTTTGCTTTGAGTTTGCTGGGGTAAAAAAGAAAATGTAAAAATAAAAAAAAAATAGTTTAAAAAGTGGATCTGTCGAAGGAGCATGCAAAGAATAAGCGCGGAGATGTGGAGCGAGGAAATTAAAATGCTTGAGGAACGTGCCCACATCTCACTCTCCCTAGATCCTGCGTGGCTGGGCTCAGAGCCACCAGGAACGCCCATGTCCAAGGGAGGTTGTTGGGCTGGGAGAGGAGGGAGCTAAGGAAGAGAGTCTGACATAGCAGCAGACTTAAGAGAGTGGGGAGATGGACAGAAGGACACATCAGAAACAATCATAAGGCCAGGTCAGAGAGAATGTGTCCTGGGCAGTTTAGAAGGAGTCATCTTGATAGCATAGCGTCGGTGGGAATGACCAGAAGTTGGGACGGACACCCAGGACAACGAGGGGTCAGTGAGGCCCCGTCTCAGAGGCAGGCCCTGAGACGGGAGCCATCGCTGACCTTGGGGTCAACTTGGGTTCCTCACCGTCGGCAGTACCAATTGGTAGAACCTTTTCGGAAAGCATTTTGCCAAACATCAGGGTGTCCGTCCCAACTTAGCGAGAAATTAGGAACAATTTCAATGCCAAACAATAGGAGAACGAACAATTAAGTGGATGTATTTGTGATTCTTACGCAGCTGTTTTAAAAAAATGATAATCGTGAAGAGTTATGTACTAACACGGAAATATATTTACAGAATATTAAGTGGAAAAAGCAGGACACAGAATTATATTTATACTACAATTATAACTGTTTAAAAATGTATGCTTATAGTCAACAGCTGTTGTGTTGTTGTTGTTGTAGGCTTATAGTTGAGCATTATTTTCTTAAATTCTTTGATGTTCTTTATGGTAGTGTTACTAAAAAAGTTGATAGTCATGTCTCCATTGTGAACATAATATGAACTCATGTATCAAACACTTGGAAAATAAAAGTGGAGGAAAAATATACTCCATATTCCCACCTCCAAAGATAGATAACCTTCAGTATATTGTTTCTTGTTTCTGTGCACAGGTTCATGATTGTAACTGTGTCAAAACGTTTATTCAAAGCAGTTGATATGTTATCCTTGTGGAATTGCAGTTCAACGCTTTCCTCTTAATGTTTTCAAATATTTCCTAATGGTGTTCTGATGAGAGAGTTGATGATCTGTGTTTCAATTACAATGATAACATACACCCAGAGGAAAAAAATTGGAAAATACAGAAAATTAGGAAAGAAAGAAGATCCACCCGTATTCCCAATACCCATCAACTGTTAACATCTTGATTTTGTTTCTTCCGTCTTGTTTCAGTGCACAAGCTTGTGATTAGGAGTGTTGAATGTGTACGCATAAAGTCTACGGTGAAAAACAGGGAAAAATCATTAAATCATATCATTGTGGGATCATGATGAAACATTTTGTCTCAAATTTCTTCAATGATTGTGGGTGTTTTGGTAACTGAATCTTAAGTATGTATTTTTCCATTACAAATATACGTACTCATAGCAAATTTTGGGAAATTAAGTCAAGTAGAAGAAAATTACTCGTATTCCCTGAACGTAAGAGCAACTCTTGTTAACATCTGTCTACAACCAGCCTGTGATTGTTAGGGCATTAATGATAAGTTATGCATTGAGTCAAAGGTGGGAAGAAATATGGAAAACAATTAAAAAATAGTTATGTGGTTGTGGGATTACGGTTAAATATTTCATTTTGATTTCCTTGAATGATCTTTATCATGGTGTTTTTGTAATCCACCTTTATTGCATATATTTCCATTATAAACAAAGAGTGTGTTTGTCATAGAAACTGAAGTTGCAGATATGTAGAAAGAGAAACTCACCCATATTTTCATTATCCAAAGACTGTGGTTAACATCTTGATACATTTTTTCATCTTGTTTCTGTGCACAGGTTTTTGGTTTGTTAATATGGTTGTGGTCATTATATCTATCTGTAATAGTGTCAAAAATAAAAATAAAGTTAAAAATAAGATGTTTTTTAGTCTATTTTTATTTTAAATTCAGTGAGAAGTGGGGAGGCAGAGAGACAGACTCTCTCGCATGCACCCAACTGGTATCAACCTGGCATGCCCACCAGGAGGTGATGCTCTGCCCATCTGGGGCATTGTTCCATTGCAACCGGAGGAGCCATTCTAGTGCCTGAGGTGGAGGCCATGGAGCCGTCCTCAGCACCCAGACCAACTTTGCTCCAGTGGAGCCCTTGGCTGCAGGAGGGGAAGAGAGAGATAGAAAGGAGAGGGAGAAGGGTGGAGAAGCAGATGGGCGCTTCTCTTGTGTGCTCTGGCTGAGAATTAAACCCAAGACTTTCACACACCAGGCCAACGCTCTATTGCTGAGCCAACCGGCCAGGGCTTCCGTCTTTTCTTTTGTCCATTTTTAGTGTTTGGGATTATTAAATATAGTGGGTTTTTTGTTGTTGTTAATTATTAATCCAAAAACTTAGTGCCTTCTTAGGCCTTAGTTTGCTGCACAGATCTTATTTTAGTTTTAAGTATTGCATCTTCAGCTTGACCGGGGGTTGTACAGTGGATAGAGCGTCAGCCTGGGACCCTGAGGATCCAGGTTTCAAATTCCCAAGATCACCATCTTGAGCACGGGGTTGCCAGCTTGAATATAGGCTCATAGACACGACCCCATGGTCACTGGCTTGAGCAAGGGGTCACTGGCTTGTCAGAGCCCCCCAGCCTTTATGGTCAAGGCACATATTAGAAAGCAGTCCATGAACAACTGAACAGCTAAGGTGCCACAATTACAAGTTGACGCTTCTCATCTCTCCCTTCCTGTCTCTCTCAAGCTAACAATAACAAAAAATCCTACACCATGACTGAGTGGGAGTTATTTCTGGAATGCAAGGATAATTCAACTGCAACATAATAAAGGTCAAATATGACAAGTCTACAGCTCACATCATACTCAACAGTGAAAAGCTGAAAGGTTTTTCTCTAGGGTCAGGAATAAGACTGAATTCCCACTCTCATACACATCTATGTAACATGCTACTTACAATCCTCAACACTGCAAGCAGGCAGGCAAGAAAAGGAAATAAAAGGAATCCAAACTGTAAAGGAATAAAAGTCCCCCACCCCCATGCATGGTAACATCTTCGTAAGTTCTGGGGAGTAGGATGTAGACACCTTTGGGAAACCATTCTTCTACCTCTTTTCCCCACCCCTTAGTTTGGAAAAGAAGATACAGAATGTGGTCTACTTTGTTTTCTGGAGTGAGAAAGTTTAGAGCTGTCTTTGGTGATGTGTCTCCTAAGGTCAGATGTTGCCTAGACCAGTGTTTAAGAGCACCCATCCTAGAACTAAGCAGAGTTGGGGTTAGAATCCCAGCTTCCCATTGTGTAAGTACTCTGTGCTTTCATTTCCTGCAAAACAAATAATGATATCTATCCAGGACTGGCTGCATAAAGCGGGGGAGGGTGGCAGTGCAAAGTTAAAATTGGGATCCCATATTCAGACATGATAAAAAATTCCAGACATGCACAGCTGAGCATTAAAATCTACCTACCATATCTCCAATCCCACCTCCCACACTCAGCAAGGGATGTTCTTCTGGGGCTTGGATGTTATGCAGTATGGGGCTGGTGCCACAGTGAGCTTACAGATCAGATTATTTTTTCTCTCCACTTCCTCAGACAATCAGGGGATGGGATCCCAATTGTCTGCAACTACCATCCAATTTTCATGTGAGAGAGAGAACAGGACTTTCTTCCCACTGGGCAGAATCCTTCTGGGTGAGAGGCACTGACTTCTCCAGGCAGGGAGTCTTGCCTGAACCTGAAGGAATGCTACCTCCACCCAGGTCCCCTGGGTCCAGGGGAAGGGTTGCATGGCCCTCCCCAACTGAACCCCCCAAAGGCCTTCTAGAGTCAACTGTTTTCTGCCTTGGGCTCCAGCCGCTACCCTCTTTTAAGCAAATCACATATGTTCCCCTCTCTGAGGTTTTGCACTGCCTGTTCCCTCTACCCAGAGGATTCCTCCTCCAGGTGTCAATGTGTCTTATTCTTGGATTGTTTTAGAAATTGTTTTTGGCCATCCTGAAATTGCAACACTCCCAAACACCCCCTTTACCTACACCATACCCTTTTTAATTTTTCTCCATAGCACTACCACCTGATTCGCTATTTACCTTACTTATTTTTTATTGTCTTTATTATTATTATTATTATTTGTGTGTGTGTGTGTGTATTTTTCTGAAGTGAGAAGTAGGGAAGCAGAGAAACAGACTCCCACATGCGCCCTACTAGGATCCACCTGGCATGTCCACCAGGGAGTGATGTTCTGTCCATTTGGGGCAGTTGCTCCGCTGCAACTGGAGCCATTCTAGCGCCTGAGGCAGGGGCCATGGAGCCATCCTCAGCACCCAGGCCAACTTTGCTCCAATGGAGTCTTGGCTGCAGGAGGGGAAGAGAGAGACAGGAAGGAGAGGGGGAAGGGTGGAGAAGCAGATGGGCACTTCTCCTGTGTGTCCTGGCTGGGAATCAAACCCGGGATTTCCACACGCTGGGTCAACCCTCTACCACTAAGCCAACCAGCCAGGGCCTTGTCTCTCTTTTTGTGTTAGCAAGGAGATGCCACAAAGTCAGAGGTTTATGTCTGTTTGGCCCCCTACTGTGTTTTCAGGACCTAGATCAGTGTCTGGTAGTAGGTACTCAGTACATATTAGATGGAGGAGCAGTCGGGTATGTACTTGGATTCTGGCTCCAGACTTTCCAGGATCGGATAACCAGCTTTGACACTGGCTAACAATGTTGCCTTGACATATATTTTAAACCCCCAGACTTTAGTTTTCTTATTTATAAAATGGGATAGTTGACATGTTTCAAGGAAGAAATGCATGCAGCCTGGTTCCTCTTCCATAAATGGCAGCTAATTTTGCTATTATTGCTACAGCTGAACCCCAGACATCCATGGAGTTACTGTCCTTTTGGTTTGTTTGTTTGTTTTTTCCCTGGCTTGTAGAGAGATAATGGACAAATAAAAATTGTGTAGTAAGTCATGATGTCAGGGAGCATCGGTCCTTCAACTTTGTTCTTCTTTTCAATATTGTGTTGGCTGTTCTGGGTCTTCTGCCTCTCTCTCCATCTAACCTTTAGAATCAGTTTGTTGATAGCCAAGATAATGTCAAACTCAGTGGTGGGATTCAGCCAGTTCACAGCAGTTCAGCAGAACCGATACCTAATTTTTTGTTGAGTTAGGTCAACCGGTGGTTAAAATGGTGCTTGTCATCAGGGTTCTCTGTAAGGTGAGCGCCTGGACAAGCCACCCAATGTGGAAATCACCAATTGATATCCCTTACTATTTTTTAACGTTCATCTGCGCAACAGCGTATTTATTCTAAGTGCCTGTTGTTCATTCCTTCCAGAGGTGTAAAAAATTTGACAGAACTATGCTTATAATATTTATTCATTTCATAAACTCATTATACTTTTGATGCAATTCCGTCTTTCTCCATGTATAAGATGCACCTTTATAGGGAAAGATTTGGAGACTAAAACCTGAGTGCGTCTTATAATTCAGTGGTTGTAGATTTTTTTTTACTTGTATTTCCCGCTTTTTTGCACTTATTTTTGCACTCATTGTTGAAGACAGTGATTCGTCATAAGACAGGTGAAGACAAGCTAATGGATGGGTGTTTTGACAGCGATGAGGAGTTGTATAGATTTTATGATGAATAAAACTGGAGTTCAATAACTTTACATAATACATTTTATTTTCAAAATCTGGGCCCCCAAATTAAGGTGTGTCTTATACATGGGAGCGTCTTATACATGCGAAAATACGGTACTACATTTTCATTCCCTCACATTTGCTACTTCAGTAAACAAGCATAGTACATAAAGAGAAAAAGTGCCACACAACCAGGGGGTGACAAGCTCTCATTTGTTTCAGTTTTGTGTTATGCCCAAAATCCCCCCCCCCCGAGATATGAGTGTGCTGGTGTTTCCCCTGAACCGTGAAACCCATAGGAAGCTAGGACGCAATGAACCAATAGAAAGATAGGTTTCAAAAGTTATCTTATTGCCCATTTCAGAAACCGTGGAAGTATCAAATGCATGAAATAATAAACTACCTTTTGGTATCTTGTTGTTGTTGTTTTTTATACTTAAAACAGTCCTTAGTGCAGAGAACCGGTTGTGAAATTATTTGAATTCCACCACTGGGTCATACTCATTAGTTCAGGGATGCTTAGACTCTTTGGCTCTCTGCTTCCACGTTTGTACACTGCAGCCAGACCAGGACTCATTCTAGGTCCCTGGGGGGGGGGGGAATCTGTCCCAGCCTCTGATAACCCAGGGCTTCCGTCCCTCACCTGGGCTGAGCCCTTGGATGGTCAGGGACAGACCTGAGTTTGAGTCTTCTTCCAATTTCATCTGCCTGTGGCTATGGGCCATTTCTCTGAGCCTGAGCTCTCCCATCCAGGAAATGTCTTGAACGTGAGGAAGAAATCCAGCCAACGCCCCGGATTCACCATCCGCACCAACTTTTGACACCACGTACCCATTCTGTGCTTCCTGGTTTTGGAGCCTCCGTTTATTCAGCTACTTCACAATTTCATGCCTCCGTTTTGGGACCTGTAAAATGGTGATGGCAATAATACCTACCTAAAAAGGCTCTGGGGAGAGGTCATAACATCTGCATTTAGGCTTAGAACAGGAATTGGCATAGGGCACAGAAGTGTTCAAGAAATATTAACCCTATGTTATCATCCTTATCATTATGCATAACAATTATTACACAGTCCCCATATATCTTGAGCCCTCAGTAAATGTGCTTTAAAGTCTTTTCTCTTTTATTGATTATTGATGAGAAAAAAAGAGAGACAGCAATTTGTTGTTCTACTTATTGATGCATTTATTGGTCGATTCTTGTATGTGCCCTGACCAGGGAGTGAACCTGTAACCTTGGAGTATCTGGGTGATGCTCTAACCAACTGAGTTACCCAGTCAGGGCTGAATGTGCTTTAGTCAAGTATAATGGTTCCTAAACACAGGAAAACATGCCCTATCTTGCTCATGAAAAGAGAAATGTAGGCCCTGGCTGGTTAGCTTAGTCGGTTAAGAGCGTGCGTTGTCCAGAAACAACAAGGTTGTGAGTTCAATCCCCACTCAAGGTACATACAGGAAGCAACCAAAAAATGCATGACTGAGTGGAACAACAAATGTTTCCCAGCCTGACCTGTGGTGGCGCAGTGGATCAAGCATTGACCTGGAACACTGAGGTCGCAGGTTCAAAACCCTGGGCTTGCCCAGTCAAGGCACATATGGGATTTGATGCTTCCTATCCCCCCCCATCTCTCTTTCTCTGTATCTCAATCTCTCTGTCTCTCTTCTCTAAAATGAATAAATAAAAAATAATTAAAAATGAAATGAAATAACAAATGTTACCCTTCCCCCTCCGCTCTCTCTGTCTCTCTAAAATCAATAAAAATTAAGCCCTGGCTGGATGGATTGCTTGTTGGTTGGTTGGAGTGTTGTCCCAGAGTGTGGAGGTTGCCGGTTCGATTCCTGGTCAGAGAACATACAGGAGCAGTTCCAAGTTTCTGTCTCTCTCTCTTTCTCACCTTGCCTCTCTCTCAAAATAAGAAATAAAGAAATGTAAACTAGAACTGCCCTGAGATCCTGATATACTGGTTATCGACCCTCACTTTATAAAACTTAAAGAAGAATATAATAGCGGGAACACAAACACGCTCACACCGGCTGGTGGGGTGCTAAGATGCCACAATGTCCTTGGACGACAATGTAGAAATCTCTATCAAAATGATGCATGCCTGTGCCCTAAGCAATTCCTGCAACAATTTACATAGCAGCAGAATTGCTGAAGGTCAAGGTGATGAACTCAGTGCTCGCTGTAGCAGCAAAGGACTGAAAACAACTTCCCAGGAGTCCGGAACAGGTTAAATAAATTAGATCACAACCATACAACAGAATCTAAACCACTGTGCAAAAACAGTGAGCAAATTCTCTTTGGGGTGATATGAAAAGCTCTTTGAGATAGACAGGTAAGTAAGGTAAGTAAGAAGAAATGAAGGCACAGAACAGTGCATAAAGTGTGCCACCTTTTGTACAAAAAGGGAGGAAATGTGAATATGAGTAGTTAAGAAAAGGTAAAATACTGTTTTACATTCAGAGGCGGATTAAGGTCGGTTGAGCCCGAGTGCAGAAGAAAATATTGGGCCCCTTAAAAAGAGAGAGAGAGAGAGAGAGAGAGAGAGAGAGAGAGAGACAGGGAAAATAAAAATACGTTAACCATATTTTTAAATTAAAAAAATATTATGTACTATTAACGTTAAAATTGCACATATGAAACCAAATTTGGTGTCATTAGAAAAAAAGTGTAAAGTTGGGTTTTGCGGGGCCCTTCAAAACTTGGGACCCAGGGTGCGCGCCTGGTGTGCCTGCCATTAAATATGTCTCTGATTACATTTATACAAATATATAATAGCACCCTGACCTGGTAGGTCAGTTGGTTAGATCATCGGCCCCATACACCAAGGTTATGGGTTCAATCCTCTGTAAGGCCACATACAAGAATCAACCAATGAATGCATAAATAAGGGGAACAACAAATCGATGTTTCTCTCTCTCCCTTCCTCTCTAAAATAAATAAAAAAAATAAAAATTGGTCCTTGATGGTTAGCTCAGTTGGTTAGAGCACACTGCTGGAAATGACAAGGTTGTGGGTTCGATCCCTGGTCAACGCACACGTGGGAAGCAACTAATGAGTACATAACTAAGTGGAACAACAAATAAATGCTTCCTTTTCCCCTTTTCTCTCTCTCCCTTCTTCTCTCTGTGTCTCTAAAAAGTCAACCAATCAACAAAAAATTAAGCCCGGGCCAGATATCTCAGTAAGTTGGATGATCATTCTGAAGCACAGAGGTTGTTGGTTCAATCCCCAGTCAGGGCACATACAGTAACAGCTCAATGTTCCTATCTCTCTGTCTCTCTCCCTGCTTCTCTCTAAAAAAAAGGAAAAAAATTAAAAAATAATTATAACAATGAACGCTTCCTTCTTTCTCTAACATCAATCAATAAAAAATATAAATAGTGACTATGTATTATAACAATGTATGTATTATGTAATTATTTTTACATTACATTATATATCATAATGTATATATAAATGTGGAATAGGTTACATCACATCTTTAAAGTTATATATATTTACAAAACATTTTATATTTTAAAAATATATTTACTTATAGAGGTACATATGTACAGAATATATATTATAGTGTAGATATTGGTACAGAATATAGATCAATGATAATCACACACGTATAGCTATGCACATGTGTATAATATTCATATACAGGGCATTCTCAGGTTATGGCACAGTTCCATTCCTATGGCAGTCACATAACCCGTATTTTGGTGTAAGTCAAAACACACCCTCGCCTGCCACTTACCTATCCTAACACCATTATAAAATCATAATCTAGAACATAAAAACACAGCTAAGCCACAGAAAAAGGAAAAGGACATAGTTATACTGTGCTGTACTCTGTACTGTAGAAACAGAAAAAAATGACCAAAAAAATGAGTATTTAAAAAAAATTCCTTATATTTATTCCTGCGGTTGGCTTGCACATTGGTAAGGGGCTAATTCCCTTGCTCACTTGCCACCCTTCCTGTATCTTCTGCCACGCACAAACTAGCTCGCCCGCTCAGCCCCTAAGTACAACACTAAAGTTTAAGCAGAAACACTCACCTCTCAATTCTTTTAAGTTTTTATGGGTGGGAGTGAATGGTGTAAATTCGAAACGTATGTCAAGACTGTCATAACCCAAGAACACCCTGGATATATCTGTATATTCTTATTTGTGGGTAAAGAAATTAAAAAAACACAAAATTAACTACAGTGGTTACCTGTAGTGTACATGGGCGATGAAAACATTTAGATATAAATAAAGCCAAAGGGAACTAACTGGGCAGCATAAAAATTTGGTGGGTGGTAAACTCGCACATGCACCCCCCCACACACACACCCACACACACCCACAACCAGGCGCGCACTCGCGCTTGGTGAGAAGAGGACGACTCACTGAATACTGTTCACCTAAATAATTTTAACTAGATTTCCCAGGAGATCGCTTTGTGAGGTAGAGAAACGCCAAATCACTACTGTGTATACGTGAAAGTTAGTATCTATTTCATGCTACTGTAATTAAAAAACAGTTTTTTAAACAACGTCAACATGTATTCAGTATTCAAAAACGTGAAAGCATTTTGAGGCGAGAGGCCCTAGAACGCCGTCACTCGGGTTTGCCGCCTGCTCCCAGCCTGTCTCCCGCCAACCTACAGAGAACACGCGCAGACCTGGCGCGGCCCATCAGGGCGCATGCGCTGTTCGCCTAGACCGCAGGGCTCATGTGCGGCGCCCTGAGGCACGAAGTTCGAGGCTGAGTTGCTCAGTTGGCGAGGGCGTCCGGAGAATGAGGATGTCGGGCGGACCAGGTGAGCGCGCGGGGCGCCGGCGGGCGGGGCGTCTTTTGCCTGCACTGCGGGAAACGTGCGGGACTGGGATGGGGCAGGAAGGGAATCCAAGACAAGGAGCGGGCTGCAGGGCAGGCTGGCCCACCTTCGGGGTGCGAGAAGCCCAGGGCGGTGTAGTGGCGCGGGACTGCCTGAGGTGGACAGCATGGCCGGGCGGGAGGGTGGGGGACGACGAAGCGGATTGAGCGGCCTCCCCGGGTCCCATGTGGGGCTGAGAAGACTGGGGAGCGAAGGGGCGATAGAATACGTAGGGGCGGTCTGAACTCCCTTCGGTCCTGCTCAGGGCCCATGGCCCTGCTCAGCCCCTCATGGGCCCCACTGCTCATGCTCCTCGGGCGGGCGGCCAATGGTTCCCCCCACACACTGGCACTGAACCCCATGCCCCCTGATTCCAGCGCTGACCTCCATTCTGCGCGGTCCGCTCCTCTGCCCTGGGCCCACCCCATCATTCCGCTCCTCCCCCATTTCAGACCTCCTCTCCTTCTCTGCTTTGGGCCCCACACCCTCATTACACTCCTCCGCCATTTCAGGACACTCCTCCTCTCCCTCCCCTTCGTGGTCTCTGCCCTGTCCCCTCCTCTCCTATGGTTCCTCCCCCACGGGTTCACCCCTGCTCTCTGGGGTCCCCCTGCATCTTGCACCACCTCTTCTCTCCCAGCACCGACTTTATTCGCTCTCTTAAAAACTCACGTCTTACTTTAAAATATTTTTTTGAAATTGATTTTTCCAATTACAATGACATATTATGTGTCAGGTAGACTACAGTGATGAGACATGTATATAACATAGGAAGGGATCACCTCACACGGCTAGTGCTCATCTAGTGCCTCCGGGCCATGGTTCTCTCTTCGGCCCTACCCCTCTCTGCTCCTCCTTCTCTACCTCCGTCCCATTCCTCCTCTCTGTCTTCCTCCCTCTGACCCTATCTTTTCTACCTCAGCCCTGTTCCTCCTCCTCTACCTGGTCCACCCCTTCTCACGATGTCTGCCCCCTCTGGTCCTGGCCCTGCATCTCTTCCTTTCCCTTAGCTCTGTCCCTTTCTCTCAGTCCTCCACCTCAGTCCCTCTCTGCATCGCCAGCAACAATGGTACAATTTCAAGGATCCCACACCAAAGCCCGTGGCTCGCGGCCTGCGCCCAAGCTGACGAGCCCGCCCTCAAGCCAGCAACCACCTGGTTTGAACCGGGGACCTCAGTTTCCCAGGTCAGTCTCTATCCACTGCACCACCACCGTCAGGCTGGAATTTTTTTAAAAAGCAAACAGGACAAGGAATGTCCTTTATTTATACAGAACCTTTACCAGTCAGGGACAGACAGAAACACTCTAGTGGAAAAAGGGTAAAAACAACTTATAATTGGCCAATGAACTATGGAAAATCTCAAGACAGCAACAGCAGAGTATTAAACTAAAGCCTGAGGTTTTTCTGAGCATAGAGCCTGTGTGATTGTATTTGACATGCCAGTGAAGTTGACCCTATTGATCTGCAAGGTGAATATATAATCTTATATATTGACATTGGAACAGTGGTGGGATTCAAATAATTTAACAACTGGTTCTCTACCCTATTGACCATTTCAAGTATAAAAAAAAGATATACAGAAAAGTAGTTTATTATTTCATGCATTTAGTACTTTAAAAAGAATAAAAGAGGTCCACAAAACCAGATTATGTTATAAGAGTTTAAAAATATTAAATAATACTGGCCAAAAAACAATAAAACTCTTATTTAAGATACTATCATATTGCTTCTTGATTGGCGTCCTCTCTTGCAGTTTTGTTTCACCTATGAACCAAATGAATATGACTACGGCTGCTTAGAATACGCTGTTGCTCAGATGAATGTTAAAAGAGTAAGGAATGTAAATTTGTGATTTCCACATTGGGTGGCTGCCCAGGTGCCCACTTAGAGAGAACCCTGATGACAAGTTTCATTTTAACAACTGGTTTGCCGAACTCAAAAAAAGTTAGGTATTGGGTCTGCTGAACTGGTGTGAATCGGCTGGATCCCACCACTGGATTAGAAAAGGAAATTTGTGGAAGCCTTTGGAAAGAAACTTTCTCATACTGTTTTAAGAAAAATTAAAACCTGACTAGGCAGTTGCGCAGTGGATAGAGCATCAGCCTGGCATGCTGAGGACCCAGATTTGAAATCCTCAGGTTGCTGACTTGAGCTTGGGCTCATCCTACTTGAGTGTGGACTCACCAGCTTGAGCAAGGGGACACCGGCTTGAGTATGGGATCATAGACCTGACCCCATGGTCGCTGGCTTGAGCAAGAGGTCACTGGGTCAGTTTGAGCCCCCACCCCCCAAGGCACGTATTAGAAAGCAATCAATGAAATCAATGAACAACTAAGGTGCCGCTACTATAAGTTGATGCTTCTCATGTCTTTCTGTCTGTCTGTCTGTCCCTCTCTTTCTCTTAAAAAAGAAAAGGAAACACACACACACACACACACACACAAGCAGTAGAACCAGATCTGAAGACATCAGATATTGAAATTATTAGAATGGAATGCAAAATAAGCTTAGTAAGTTTAAAGAATATGAAGCTGTATTTGTAAGGATTTTTTTTTCAGAAAAAACATACTACCTATAAGTATTAGCCTGGTTAGAAAAAGAACCAAATAAAACTTCTGGAAATGAAAATTGGAACCACTGAAATTTAATATATTATATATAGATAAAGAAAGAATTAATGAACTGAAAGATAATATGAATAAATTACACAGAGTGCAATGTGAAAAAATAAAAATTGGCAAATTATAAAGAGAAGTATAGAAACATAAAAGAGTATGAAAGCTCCAGAAAGTGATAATAGAGAAAATGGGAAAAGACAATATTCAGAGAGATATTGCCAAGGAATATTCAGGAATTAGTGAAGTAAAGAATCTTTATATTTGAAAAGCTCAATAAATTTCATAAGAGCTCAAAAAATTTCATGAGATATAGTATAATAAAATTGTAGAATACCAAAGGCAAACAGAATCTTAAAAGTAGTCAGAAGAGCCTGACCAGGCGGTGACGCAGTGGATAGAGCATTGGACTGGGATGCGGAAGGCCCAGGTTCGAGACCCCGAGGTCGCCAGCTTGAGCGCGGGGCCCATCTGGCTTGAGCAAAAAAAAGCTTGCCAGCTTTGACCCAAGGTCGCTGGCTCCAGCAAGGGTGGCTTGGCCTGCTGAAAGCCCGCGGTCAAGGCACATGTGAGAAAGCAATCAATGAACATCTAGGGTGTCACAATGGCAATGAAAAACTAATGATTGATGCTTCTCACCTCTCTTCGTTCCTGTCTGTCTGTCCCTATCTATCCCTCTCTCTGACTCTCTCTATCCCTGCATAAATAAATAAAATAAATAAATAAAATAAAATTTTAAATTAAAAAAAGTAGTCAGAAAAAAGATCTACAAAATGATAGTAATTAGAGCTAACTTTTCCATTTCAACAATAGAAGCCAGAAGACTGAAATATCATCATTTGCTGAGAAAAAAGTGTCAACCTACAATAATATATCTAGTAAAATTATCTTTCAAAATGAGGGCATATATACATATAATGAATCATTATGTTGTAAATCTTAAACTAATATTATATGTCAGTTATACCTCAAAAAAATAAAAATTAAAAAATAATTTTAAACTTTATACCCTTTGTTCAGGGTATAAACTTTGAGGAATCTCTTCTAGAAGGGACGCATCAGATATGTGGACAAATACAAATGCTTCAGTGATGTTCGCTGCATCATGATTTATAATAATGAAGAAAAATGCCTTCAAACAAAAATGGTTAAATTATGTCATAGAAATAACGTGTATGTTTTAGTGGGAGGAGAAAAGAAAAAATAACATTTGATCCACATGACAATTTCATTTATGGTTTTGTAGAGTGACTGTAGTTTTTATAGAATAAAGTATTTTTTATTTTTCTGATTATAGAGGAAATGAAGGTACATTGTAGAACTTTTGAAATTAGGAGATAGTTCTGAGGGAGGGTACAAAATTTTCTGTTAAAATAATTACCTATGAGCTCATATGTAAACCCCTGGGACAGCATTTTGATACTTTTTGTGTCTTCTCCTGTGCTTTATGTTGTTAAGCATATATGCTATGTACAAGTTTGTGTCTAATTTTTTTTTACTTATTACTATAATTTAGATGTTTCCCCACAACTATAGCAGCTGAATTTTTTAGTGAAATATACATTAGAATATGTGCAAATCATAAAGTGTAAAACTCAGTTTTCACAAATTGAACATACAGTGTCTTGTCATGAGCTCCTAGATTAAGAAATTGAACATTACCAGCTTTCCGGAAAGTTCCTTATACTGTTTCCTCCCAGACATTACCACTGCTGCCCCCAGTTCCAACCGTAACCACTATTCTGACATCTAGCACTTTAGACTCATTTGCCTGTTTTTGATCATTATAAAAATGGAATCACCCTGGCCAGTTAGCTCAGTGGTAGAGTGTTGGCCTGGCGTGTGGATGTCCTGGGTTGGATTCCCAGTCAGGGCACACAGGAGAAGCCGCCATCTGCTTCAACCCCTGTCCCCCCCAACCCTGCAGCCATATAGCTCAGTTGGTTGGAGAACATGGCAGTGACACCCCCTGACCCCAGTTTTTGCTTGAGGCTCTAAAAATAGCTCGGTTTTGAGCATGTCCCCAGATGGGCAGAGCATGGGCCCCAGATGGGGGCATGCTGGATGGATCTCTGTCAGGGAGCATGTGAGGAGTCTGTCTCTCTACCTCCCCACCTCACTTGGAAAAGAAGAAGAAGAAAAAAAAGGAATGATAATGATTGCATGTGGACTTTCTTTTTTTTAGCTTGGGTTCTTGCAACTGTAGGATGCATCCGTGTTTTCAGTTGTTCTACAGCATGTGTATGCCACTCTGTTGTGGCTCTGTCTCCTTCCAAACACTTACTGTTTGATTTTTTTCCTTTTGAGCATTCTGGAGGATCTGTTGTGATATCCCATTGGGATTTTAAGTCCTATTTTTCTGATAGCTAATGAAGTTGAGCCCTGTTTCATAGGTTTATTGGCCATTTAGCTATCTTCTTTGAACAATATCTCCTCAAATCTTTTTAACATTTTTATTTTGTCTGCTTTCTGATTTATGTGATTGTATGAGTTTTTTAAATTTTTTAATTCATTTTAGAGAGGAGAGAGAGAGTGTGAGAGAGAGAGAAAGGGAGGAGGAGCAGGAAGCATCAACTCCCATATGTTTCTTGACCAGGCAAGTGCAAGGTTTCAAACCAGCAACTTCAGCATTCCAGGTCGATGCTTTATCCACTGCACCACCACAGGTC
The DNA here is from genome assembly GCA_037038555.1 of Rhynchonycteris naso. Lineage (NCBI taxonomy): Eukaryota > Metazoa > Chordata > Mammalia > Chiroptera > Emballonuridae > Rhynchonycteris > Rhynchonycteris naso. Next base: position 239,019,833 of record CM072997.1, read on the forward strand.
AGGCCTGTATTAGTACTTTTTATGTTTTGCATGTGAATCCAGTCCTTGGTAGGATGTACGTACATGTGATAAGGATCTCTCCTCCTTCTGTATAATACCTAGTTGTTTTAAATATTTATATTTTGAAATAGCATTCATCTGGGGCTCATCAAAGTAGTTCAGTTCATTGTAGTTTGGGATCCAAGTCTCTTTTCCCTTTACTGCCATATCTGAAATATTTCTAGCCTGTGCCTGTGGCTTCTCTAGACCTGGGGATATGGGACTGTGGCAGCATGTCTGTAGCTGTGCAAATCTTTGTGAATATATATTTGTGTGAAATGAGCTAAGTCCCTTTGCTTCAAATCACTTCCACCCCACTGTCTGGTCCTCACTATGTGGGCCATCTGTAAGTCTCTCTATGTGATTTCTGCAGGTTCTGACGTTGCTGTATTCTTTCTTCACCTGATGCAGATCTTCTGCCACAGTGTGTTCTAGAACAGCCCGCCTTTTCGAGTATCTCCATCCCACAAAAGACCACCAAGCTGTAAAGATGCCTCACATGACACAGGGTTGGGATGTCCTGAAGAATCCTCAGCTTTTTTGGATGCACAATCCAGGCACTGTTCCCAGAAGAAATACAGGGGTTCTGAAAATTTCTTGTGAAAAGCTGAGGCATTTTCAGTCCCTGTCTGTGACTGGACCTCACCATGCTGTGGGCCAGATCTGGGAGCTGTGTTGTCAGTGGCTGCGGCCGGAAACCCACACCAAGGAGTAGATGATTGAGCTCCTGGTGCTGGAACAGTTTTTGAACACCCTTCCACAGGAAGTTCAGACATGGGTGAGATCGAAACAACCCCAGAACAGCAAGGAGGCTGGAACCCTGGTGGCAAACCTGATCCAAGCATGTGGGAAGATAGGTGAGAGGGGAAGGAAGCAACTAGCCAATGTTGTTTATTGAGCATTTGCTGTATGCCTGGCTTGTAAGTAATGGGAGCTGGATGAAAATTTGTCAGATGAACTAAAGGATGAGTTTCATCATCCTAATCTGCCTCATGCAACATGCAACCTGGGAGACATTTTTGCATTTGGATTTTGATATTTTTATTTTTTTTAATTTATTTTTTATTTTATTTTATTTTTTTTGCGACACAGACAAGAGTCAGATAGGGACAGACAGGAAGGGAGAGAGATGAGAAAGAAGTATTAAGTTCTTTGTTGCGGTTCCTTAGTCTCCTTAGTAGTTCATTGATTGCTTTCTCATATGTGCCTCGACTGGGGGGCTACAGCAGACTGAGTAACCCCTTGCTTGAGCCAGCGACCTTGGGCTCAACCTGGTGAGCCTTGCTCAAACCAGATGAGTTTGCGCTAAAGCTGGCGACCTCAGTGTCTCGAACCTGGGTTCTCCGCATCCCATTCTGACGCTCTATCCACTGCGCCACCGCCTGGTCAGGCTATTTTTTTAAATATTTCCAAAGTTAGAAGCGGGGAGGCAGGCAGACAGACAGACTCCTGCATGCACCCGACCTGGATCCACCCAGCATGCCCTCTAGGGGGTGATGTTCGGCCCCTCTGGGTCGTTGCTCTGTTATGGCCAGAGCCATTCTAGTGCTTGAGGCGAAGGTCATGGAGCCATCCTCAGCACCCGGACCAACTTTGCTCCAATGGAGCCTTGGCTGCAGGAGGGGAAGAGAGAGACAGAGAGGGGGAGAGCTCTGAAGCATATGGGCGCTTCTCCGTGTGCCCTGGCCGGAAACCGAACCCAGCCGGGAACTGAACCTGGGACTTGCACACGCCAGGCTGAGGCTCTACCCCTGAGCCCACCAGCCAGGGGCCTAGATTTTGCTTTTAGTATTTATTATTTATCTGAGAATGCCCCTATCTCCAGCATTGTCCTCTTTCCCCCACAATTCTTATCCAGTCTAAACTTTAGTGTCAACACAAAACAACACACCAAGATCCCCACCCCCCAAAAAACCAGAATAAAATGTGGGAAACACAAGGCCTAGAAGTTTCATCTTTGCTAAAATTTGACTGGTTTCTTGGAAAGTCAAGTTACTAGATGGGAACTAAGTATGTTTCAATAATGAGAGAAGAATGCTGTTTATTCCTTATAGTCCTTTGAGAAAAATTGATACTAATTAAAAGCAGTATTAGATATGTACATCTGTATGTATATATGTATGTCTGTATATAAAGTTTCATATATATGTATATGAAATTCCATATATATTTAAATATATATATGAAATATATATTTAAATAAATATATAAATATATATGAAATATATATATATATATATGAAATTGAGAGAGAGCAAGGGAACAATCAATATGAATTCAAGATCATAGCTATCTCTGGAGAGAGGGCTGGGGTGTGGACAGTACAAAGTCCATGGGTAGATGTAAGTTAATTGGGAATGTTCTCATTTTGGGGTTGGGTAGTGAGTTCCTATGCCTTATAGTTAAAATATAAATGAATAAATTTAAAATAAACACGAGAGTCCGGCATGGCTCAATGCTGATGTCATATCCTGAAATAAAGGGTGATCATTAATCCAGTTCTGTGCACTTGCCTTCCTTAAAAGAATTTTGAAGATGCTGACAGTAAACATGTTAGACTCTTCAAGTGTGCTCTATTCTAGGTGTTTTCTACATAGCAATTTATTTGCTTCTCTTAAGAGCGCTTGATATGGGTATGACTCTTGTTCTATAGACAGAGGCTCAAAGAGGTTTAGTAACTTGCCCATGGCATCAAGAAATTGGCAGTGCATATTCCTGCAGGCTCCTTTGTCTACACTTTTCATCACACTGTTACACTGCTTCTGGTGGACATAGGGAATATTGAAAATATTCCCTATTTTTTCTTCCAACTTGAAAAGCTTGGCCCAAAATTCAGAACCCTTGATGGAGCTGGAATTCCAGGGAAAGGAGAAAGCGAGTTCTCTAGGGCAGTGGTTCTCAAAGTGTGCACCAGGGCGCACTGGTGTGCCCTAGAAGATTTCCAGGTGTGCCCTAGAAGATTTCCAGGTATGCCCTATGATATTCCAGAGAAATATGTGCCTGTTGGGGACCAAAAAACCAACATGGTTTTTGGAATTTAGATTTTGGGGGAACAGAAGTGTGGGGAATAGGCTATAAGCTGAAAGTCTGCCCAACACCCCACCTCACTTACCTGATTAAGTTGCAGAAGGCTGTTAAGCTGTGGTGCTGGATTGTTTACACTACCCCCTATATTCCCCAGAAAGACTGGAGGCAAATTTCTTCTATCCTTTGGTGTAAAGTTAAGATGATATGTATGGTGGGGGTTTTCTGCACTCAACACAGTTAAGAGTAAAAAGAGAGGAATTCTTTAATGTATTGATGAGGAAATGAGAGTTTGCCTTTCAAATATATGCCCAAACATTGAAGAAATTGCTAGGACACATCAGGCTCATGTTTCTCATAAACACAAGAATGCAAAAACTTAACACATTCATGCCGGGACCTGCTGAATTTACTAAATCTTACTAAGAATGTATCTATATAAATAAAAAGATAACATTTTTGTCGTTTATTTTTCTTTCTTTTTTTTTAATTTATTTTTTATTTTATTCATTTTAGAGAGGAGACACAGAGTGAGTGAGAGAGAGAGAGAGAGAGAAAGGGGGGAGGAGCTGGAAGCATCAACTCCCATATGTGCCTTGACCAGATCAGTGCAGGGTTTTGAACTGGCGACCTCAGTGTTCCCAGGTTGACGCTTTATCCACTGCGCCACCACAGGTCAGGCTGTCGTTTATTTTTAACCCCTCTTTTTTATGAATTCTAAAAAGCATAACTCAAAAAATGTAACATAAAAATGTTTTTTAATGTCAGAATAAATTTAATTTTGTTGTATTCATTTTGTTTGATTACCATAAAAGCATGCTTGGAACTTTATATATTTTTTCTTTAATATTTGACTTAATTATTATAATGCATTTCTCAGAAATTTGTATATAGTGTGCCTACAATTATTTGTAGGGTTTTAAATGTACCCGACTTCAAAAAGTTTGAGAACCACTGCTCTAGGGTATGAGAAGAAAACAGCTCTAGGGTATGAGAAGAAAACAGCTCTAGGGTATGAGAAGAACCAGAAATAACTCCTGGTGGGGGCGGTGGCAATGAAGAAAAAAATTGTCTAAGAAGGCTTCCTGTTGGAGAGATTCGGTGGAAAGAAAGTAGAGAAACATTGTTCTAGAAGATACGCGCCTGAGAGCGGCCCTCTGTTCCTGCAGTGTCCATCTCAAAGATCCCGCGTGGGGATTCCCACAGGAACTGCTGAAGCATTACAAACGAGGAGTTGATAAACAGGTGGATTATAAAAGCTAGGGTGTGTCTGTCCCATCTAAAGGCAGCGTCAGCTGATGGTGCCATGTCAGAGTGTGGCCTCAGATCTTCTGATTTCTTTATATTTTATTTTTTGAGAGAGGCAGGAGAAGAGAGAGACGGGAAAATCAAGCTGCTCCTGTAGGTGCTCTGACTAGGAAATTGAACTAGCAACCTCCATGCTCCGGGACAACGCTCCAACCAACCGAGCTATCCGTCCAGGGCTGAATTTTTATTGATATTTTAAAGAGATGTAGAAAGGAAGGGAGAGAGAGGGAAGGGAAAAGGAAAGCATTTATTGTTCCACTCGGTTGTCCGATTTTTTGGTTGCTTCCTGTATGTGTCCTGACCAGGGATCGAACCAGCAACCTTGTTTCAGGATAATGCTCTTAACTGACTGAGCTAACCAGCCAGGGCCATATGAATTTTTTAAAAGATTAGAATACCCATGTGAGCTAAATAAACCCTTGTGTATGAGCTGCACAGCCAGTGCATTACCTTTAGTTTAAATCAGACATTCACTAATTTGCAAAATATTTCCCTGGAAACACAAACGATGAATATCATAGTAGGTAGTCTTGTAATATCTGTATTTTTTTAAGTGAGAGGGAGATAGAGGGAGGGAGGGAGACAGATAGGAAGGGAGAAAAATGAGAAGCATCAACTTATAGTTGAGGCACTTTAGTTGTTCATTGATTGCTTCTCATATGTGCCTTGACCAAGGGGCTCCAGCAGAGCAAGTGACCTTGGGCTCAAGCCAGTGACCATGGGGTCATCCTGATGATCCCACACTCGAGCTGGTGACCCCACACTCAAGCTCATGAGCCTGTGCTCAAGCCAGTGACCTTGGAATTTTGAACCTGGGACCTCCCTTAGTGCTGCTCAGAGAATACTTTACTGGGAGGTGATGCTGGAGAATTACAGGAACCTGGTCTCCTTGGGTAAGTCTGCCTTCTCCATGACACTTGATTTCTGTCCACTAAGCATTCTCAACCCTGTTCTGTTCTCCCATGAGTCACAGTGCTTCACGATGTCTGTAAGTCTCAACCTAGATTAGAGACAATTTTTTTTAATTGATTTAAAAAAGTTATTGATTGGTTTGAGAGAGAGAAAGTGGGAGAAAGAGAGGAAATGTTGATTTGTCGTTCCACTTATTTAAGCATTCATGGGTTGATTCTTGTGTGTGCCCTGACTAGGGATTGAACCTCAAACCTTGGCATATTGGAACGATACTCTAGCCAGCTAAGTTATCCAGCCTTATTTATTGATTTTGGAGAGAGGGGGGGAGAGGGAGGATGAGATAGAAAGAAAGAGGCATTCATTATTTTGTTCCACTTATTTATGCATTCACTGGTTGATTCTTATCTGTGCCCTGACCGGGTATTGAACCTATAACCTTGGCATGTTGGAGTTATGCTATAACTAAATAAGCTATATGGCCTACGCCCAGAGAGGATATTTTAGCATCAAATTCATCGTTATTCAGGATATAGCTAACACTTTTGGAGCAAGTAATATGTCTTAGGCATTAGTCTAAAAACTTTATAGTCTTCACTCCTTTAATCCTTATACTAGACTTATGAGGGAAAACTACACTTGTTATTATCATTACTGCCATTTTACAGATGAAGAAACCCAGTCATAGAAGAGTTGAATTAGTTGTCTAAATCTTCATAGCTACAAAGTGGGAGAGCTGGGATTCGACTCTAGAATCTGCTTGGCTGTGCTGCCCGAGGGGTGTGCACTATAGGAAGGCTCATGGTGATGTTTTCCAAACGGATGAAGGAATTTCTGGGAACTCTGGGAGCTCGGAAGACTTCTCCGGGCCTTGAAGTGTACGAGTCAGGTCACCAGTCTCTTTTCATATCCAGAGGCAAGGTGGTTTACCTCTCCCCACAAGCTAAATATTTCTGTTGCCAGTGCCTGGACTCTCCTTCTGGTGACTTTCTTGGGGGATGGGAGGCAAGGTCTCCTGAAAAACAAAATCAAAACCAGACAACATTCCACTGAGAGGCTAGTGTCCTTGCCCTGGGGAGTCAGAGACCCATGTGGTGACACAGAAGTGCCTCATAGCACCAGGGTGGGTAACTTGAACCATGACTTTTATTGGTCAGAAAGAAGGCACAGTGGAGCATCTTTTCCAACATAACTCTTCTCCCAGTTACCACATTTCTGACTTAACATAGACGGAATAAATCCATGTTATCTTTCCAGCGCTCACGCAGTGACCTGGAGCCATTTCTGCCTTCTTGGGAGCCCTTGTCTTGTATCACTAAACGTTTGGGGTTAATGGAGATCTTACCAGAGCCTTGTCTTCCCAAGTGTGGAATATGAATATAGTGGGTTCTATTGGAGATTATATCAGGTGGTACGTGGACAGCATGAAATAATCCTTCAGTCAGTCCTCATGATTGTATCAGGAAAAGTGTCACTTTGGTGCTAGCATGTTTCTGCATCTTGTTTATCTTCCATTTTAGTAAAGAGAGAGCTGACATCAAGCCCAGAGCTTTAGACAGGCAACCAAAGCTAGCAGGAACTCAGTAACCTTACTTTCTGTTGCATCTGTTGTTGTGTCACCTTCGGTATTCATCTGTTTGGTTTTGCAGATGACAGTAGTTTCCATTTATAAGGTTGATATAAAGTTTCCATTTAAAATAAGTGTAATTCAGGTCAGAAGAGATCTAAAGAAAACTATTAAATAAATACTAAATACAGCTATACATGATGTATAGATAGGGCCGAAATGCAAGGGTCATTTATTAATTTGTCAGTGAACTCACAATGTGCCAGGTGGCACTGGGGTTATGAGGTGGATGAGAATTCTTATTCTCATGGGTGTTACAGTCCAATGGGGTGAGACAGACAATAACAAATAGAAATAATAAGATGCTGTTTCAGTCCATTTGGTGTGTTATAACAACACCACCGACTTCTAAACAACAGAAATTTATTTCTCACAGTTTTAGAGACTGAAAGTCCAAGATCAGTTGAAATCAGGCATCTTCCAGATCACAGACTTCTCAATGTGTCCTCACAGTGGGGAAAGGGCTAGGGAGCTCTCTGAAGCTTCTTTTATGAGAGCACTGGTCCCATTCATGAAAACTCCACCTTCATAACTTAATCACCTCCCAAAGGCTCCGGGTCCTAACACCGTCACACAGGGGATTAGGAGTTCAACATATGAATTTGGGGCAGGGGGGACACCAATATTCGGACCATAGCAAGTGGTATGTATGCAAATGATGGAAGTTTGGGAAACCCAGAACCAGTGGGAGGCATGGCCGGGAGGAGTATTATAAGACCAAGGGAGGGAAGGTTATCCCAGAAGGAAAAGAATCTGATGTTACTCCCTTTTGAGCAGCTCCAACATCAGATCCCTGTGCTCAAAGAAAGAGCCCTGTGCACGGCCCTCACACTCCCCTTCTCAGATTTTACTTTGGAATTTTTACTTTGGCATTTGGGTTGGGTCTTGCTGTATTGTGGGGGTGTCCTGGGCATGGCGGGATGTTGCACACATCCCTGGCCTCGACTTACTACCCTGTTTCCCTGAAAATAAGACATCCCCCGAAAAATAAGGCCTCGTGCAATTTTTTTCAAGCTTAGAAATATAAGGCCTCCCCTGAAAATAAGATCTGACGCATCTTTAGAAGCAACAATTAATATAAGACCCTGTCTTATTTTGGGAGAAACACAGGTAGATGGTGGTACATGGAAATAGAGTCGCAAGAAATTCTTGATGTAATTCAAAGTTTGACCTGTTATGCTGATATTTGTGATGACAGGACTACAGTCTATGTATGAATACATGTTGATTTTTTTGTTCAACACTAAATGTGAATCCCTGAAAATAAGACCTAGCGTGTCTTTAGGGGCAAAAATTAATATAAGACATTGTCTTATTTTCGGGGAAACACGGTATATAGATGGCACTAACAACTCTTTGTCCCCCCCAAAGTTATGTCAACAAAAGCCTTCAGACATCTGCCCAAAGGTCTCTTGAGAGGGCACACTTTTAAGACACAAGCTTCAGTGTTCTTTTGTGTAAACCTACATCTTTCTTCTTATTATCATGAAGCCTTTTGAGCCCAGGCCAGGAGGTACTGTGAGTTCAGAACAGAACCCCCCCAGTCATGAGGCTTTTCCTTGAACAGGGCACCGGTTCTCTAAACCGGACCTCATCTCACAGTTGGAGGGGGGGGAGTCCCGTGCCATGGAGGAAGACATCGGTAGGAAGACAGGGCAAAGTGAGGAGTGAGGGGTAAGCTTGTGGGACTGAAGTCAGGGGACAGCATCACTCCCGGTCAGTCAGGTGTGGGGTTGGGAGCTGTCAGTCCGAGAGAAGACTGGTTGGTGCTCTCACCTTGGGCTCTGGAGGGGACCCACCTCATGCACCTGGTACATCCTTCTTTCTCATCACCAAAGCTCCATCCTACAGCCTGAGTTCTCCTCCTGCCCAGCCCCGGGAGGTATATTTCCCTCTTCTCTAAGTGCCCCAAACCCTGCATTCATCCCTTCCTTTGCTCTTGCAGCTAGAAACTATCCGTCTTTTGTCTTCAGCTGAGAAAAGCAAGGAATCATGGTGTGAGACCACATTTTGTGAAGCCGCCTCCCATTTTCTCTCATGCCAGCTCCTCAGACTTGTTGACACCCAGAGGCTCCCTCCCCGCTCACTTCCTTAACCTTGCAACCTGGTTTCCACCCCCTCCCTCTGCCATCTCTCTCTCCCTGTCACTGTGCAACTTCCTCAGAACGTCCCTACCAACCAACCAACATACTCTTATGGCTCAAGGTCAAGAACCTTCTGGATTTTATCTTCTCCCAACTCTGTGGCTACAGTATGATAGTGTTTACGACCTTTACAAAATTCTCTCCTTTGAGTTGGGTTGTCGTGTGCATCAGTCAGGACCACAGTTGTCCTTCAGTTGCTATTACCAGAAAGCCACACTCAGACTGATGGAAGCCATGAGGGATGGTTAGCTTTAGTACTGGTCATTGGTCCTCAGGGATGGTTGGATTTAGAGGCTCCGTGATGTCATCAGACATGGTTGCATTTTCTCTTTTTACTCTGCCAAGAAATCCTAGATAAATGCTTTTTTTCTCCTCCCGTCCAGAGAGAGCATGAAAGAGAGAGAGAAGGTATGTCCAAGAAGCCTTCTAACAGCGAGGAAGCTTTTTTCCTAGAAGCTATTGATATAATACCCTCTGCATTTTCCGGGTTCGTTTTGGGTTACATTGCTTTCCTGAACCTGGAAGCTGTGCCCAGTGTAGTGCTGATTGACACACTCCCCTGTCTTTCCTGTGTGGGCAGAGAAGTGGGTGCCCAGACAAAATTCAGGGACAGCCCAGAGGACTCTTTTCCCTGCCTCTCTGTATTCTTCACTATCTTCTCTTTATTTTGTTCATTTACTTTTTGATTCTTTCAGTCATTTTACAGATAATTTATTGAGCCTCTGTGGTGGGCCGGGTATTGTCGTAGGTTCTGGGGACACAGTCACAGACAAGACAGACCAGTCCTGTCCATGTGCTGATGATACAGTGAAAAGAAGACAGGGTGACCTGGGAGGCGGCTCACAATGGGAGCATCAGAAAAGAACTCATTAAGGAAGATTTGTATGAGACAAAAGGGAACCAGGTAATAGTTTGAGGAAGAGTGTTTCAGTCAGAGGGAACAGAAGATATAGAGGCCCTGAGGTGAGAATGAGCTCGCGTGGCCTGACCAGGTGGTGGCGCAGTGGATAGAGCGTTGGACTGGGATGCGGAGGACCCAGGTTCGAGACCCCGAGCTCACCAGCTTGAGCGCGGGCCCATCTGGCTTGAGCAAAAAGCTCGTCAGCTTGGATCTAACTAAGGTCGCTGGCTCCAGCAAGGGGTTGCTCGGTCTGCTGAAGACCCGCGGTCAAGGCACATGTGAGAGAGCAATCAATGAACAACTATGGTGTTGCAAGGGCAACGAGAAACTAATGATTGATGCTTCTCACCTCTCTCCCTTCCTGTCTGTCTGTCCCTCTCTATCCCTCTCTCTGACTCTCTCTCTGTCCTTGAAAAAAAAAACACAATAAAATAAAATAAGTTAAAAAAAGAATGAGCTCACGTGTTCCAGAAACAGGAAGAAGAGCGATAAGGTTTAAGGGAAGTGGAGGGGCCCGGGGGTGAGGTCACAGAGACAGACATGGGCCAGCCGCTGCAGGGATATTTGAAGGAATGTGGATTTTGTTCCAAGTGAGATGTGAACAGGTATTCGAAGTTTCTGAGCCAGGGAAGGAGGTAATATTAGAGACACCTCGGAGCTGTGCTGTCCAGGATGGCAGCCACTAGCCACGGTGGCTGCTTAAACTTGCATTCATCAAAATAATAAAACTTAGTTCCTCACTCGCACCAGCCACATTTCAAGTGTTGCTCATTTGCGACTTGTGGCCAGTGGCTACTTACTATATGGAACAGCAGAAATAGAGACCATTTCCATGACCACAGGGCATTCTGTTGGTCAACTCTGTTCTATGGAAAACGGGATGGAGAAGGATCAGCAGAGAGACCAGGAGGGCGGCTGCCAAAGTCTGACCGGCTACATCTGGTGGAGGCTGGAGCTTGTGGCTGTAGAGGGCTCAGGTGGGCGCTAGTCTCTGAATGGGGACCTGGCATAACAGCCTGAAACGCTGGTCACGCAGCAGGTGAGGGACCAGAAGAATCAGTTTGGGCTTCTTCAAAGACCATTCCTGAGAGTCTAATCCACTCCGGTGGGTCAGTTTCCCTCTTCTCCTGATGCATCCTCAAATATTTTTTCCTCACTCTGCTGTTTCCTCTGTGCTGTGTTCATGTACGTGAGTGTCCCTGTGCTCATTATTGTCCCTTCTGAGCCACCATCTTATGCTTGATTTCCTTGGCTTCTTGATTTCCTTGGCTTCAGTAAGTCCCACCCAGGGACTTACTTTACAAAGCACCAGCTTTGGACCATCTTCTTGCTTTCCTCCTAAAAAACATCCAAACATTTTAGCAAAACATTTAGACCCCTCCCAGTTTCCACGAGACCTGTCCTGTTATTTTGGGTCCCTTTCTTCCCTTTCTTCTGTTTCTGCTATGATGTTGTATCTCTGTGAGTGAAAAGAGTAGAGGAACTTCTCTGTTTCTTTTAGATTGGGAGACAGGACCTGAAACCAAAGATCTAACGCCAGAGCAAAGCCTGCCTGTAGAGAAGTCATCCTCGGGGCAGGAACGGAGGATTGGAAAGTAGGTCACTTCCGGCATGTAGAACACAGAGGACAGTCTTCTCCTGATGATCCAATGGATGCGTACCAGGTCAGCGAGGAGAAACCTTTGAACCCAGTAACAGTGAATGAGCCCAAGACCCTTGCTCAGAAAAGAAGCCATGACTGCGATAAATTTGAGACAAGTTCAAATCTTAATAAACAATATGAGGGTCTTCTAGGAATGGCTCCCCAGGAATCTGCTGTTCCTGGTTGCACCAGGCCCCAACAGGTGGTCAAAAAACATTTTCTCCAAGAGACCAGGCTCAACCGATGTGTATTTGACAAAAGAACTGCTAGTACCCTAAACGCCCGTAAGAGTCACGAGCAGATCCATACTGGGAAGAAATCCTCTAAAGGGAAGCAGCGTGGAGAAGTCCTCTATCTCATGCCGTACCTCCCCAGTCGTTCAGGGACTCATTCTGGTGACAAGTCCCCTGAAAAGTCTTTCATCCAGCGTGCGGGGGTCTGTGGCCGTGTAAGGACCCACTGTCAGGAAGAGTACTATGAATGCCTCTGGTGTGGCAAAGCCTTTGTCCAGCATGTACATCTTCTTCAGCATCTCTGGGCCCACGAGGTGGCATACGCCCTCCCTGCTAGGTGGCCCACAGCAAGCCACCCATAATCCGCTATCAGCGGAAACATGACTATGCTGGAGAGAGAGCGCAGGGGTGTTGTCACTGCAGCAGAACTTTCTGCCAGAGCTCGCATCTCATTCAGCACTATCAGGTTCACGCTCAAGAGCCGCCGTTCCAGTGACAGCTGTGTGAGAGATGTTTCAGCCAACCCTCCCAGCTCACTCAACACTATCTACTCCATTGCAAGAGAAACCCAGTGAGCGTAGGTGCCATTGAAAAACCTTCAGGGAACGTTCTCAATACCTCTGACCTCATCCTGGAGAGAGAAAAACCTCTGAGTCCTCTGAATGTGAGAACTTCCTTCCATCAGCCCTCACACTTGGTCAACAATTTGAAAAATTCCATCCTCGTGTGGTCCAAACACGGAATGGTTACAAGAAAGAATGCACAGCTTTATTTTTGAAAAAGGAAGTTCAACACATGCATTAGCAGTCACACAGGCTCTGAAACCTCGCGCAGAATATTTTTTGTTGTGTAGGAAATGCGCCGATAGATTTCACCCTTGTTTGGTGGAATTCACAGAATAGAGAAGCTGGTTTTGACACCCTGACAAAAAAACTCGTTACCAGTAGACAGGCTTTAGACAGGCAGTTTTTCTTGCCTGAGTTTTTATAGGGTGTTTACATACAATATTATCCCCACCTTGGATGTATCAGCACAGGGTATGATAAAAAGAAACTCAAGGTGCACCTGTATGGATTCATCCACACAGCTGATGTAATTGGTAACATATTTACACAGTACCTCATAATTTACAGAACACTGTCCATATATGTTATTCTTTTAATCTCTTAGGGGTTGTTGCATAGTACCTAGTGAGGATATTTACAGTATTCCATTTTATAGATAATGCAAACTTGAAACTCCCAAGTTGTCAGGGTTGGTGTCTTTTATTTATTTATTTTTTCTTGAGATTCCATGAGATACTTTTATATCAGTGTTTTTCAAGTGCAGTCTGTGGACCAGTGCCAGTCTGTTAGAAATTGCACCAGTCCAGGAAAGAATTAACCATCCTGATGTTGTTAATTCTCATCCTGATGAAGGTTATAGATCCAGTGTTTATAGAATCCAGCATCTTCATACAACATCAGGGTGATTAACTCTTTCGTAGACCAGCACACAATTTCTGGTGGACCGAATATCTGTCTGTGGACTAGCGGCTGTTGAAAACACACAGTTTTATATCTTTATGCCCAACCCAGCCTTCTCTTCTTTTATTCCTGCCATATCCTCTCTGAAAGAGAGGTATAGTTTCTCTACTGACCATCGCCTCTTGTTAGCTCCAGTATTGGGCACTTACAGTATCAGAGGATCCAAAAAACTTTCTCAGGATGCAGTGCTTGCTGGGAGCCATTTCACTCCTGATTTAGGGTTCGATGATGACTTTTTTGAGGCATGGATTTATACTTGATACTAACCAAAAGGCCAAGAAGCAATGAGACTCCAATTCAGGGAAGTATATTTTTGCTAAGCACTTTTCTCATAGATTGTAAAGCTGTTATGAGTCGTGTGTTTGTGTGTGTGTATGCTTGTCTGTTTGAGGAATTGGGGTTTCTTACATTTTCCTTTTCTCTCCCTTTGAAAATTCCCATTTGAAAGCAATATTTTTGCTTTCTCAGGCTCTGGCATCATCAGCATGACCAGCTTCCATCTAAAATCCTAATTCTTTGCTGGGCATACTTTACTCTTTAAACATAGGAGCCCTCCATGGCATTAAAAAATCTCTTTTATAGTGGATTGCTATAATTTCGAAAGCTTTTCCATCCCCAACTTGAGTGGTAGTCAAATACAAAGACACATGGTAACCATGTGGACCTGGAGTCTGAGACCTGATTCCTTGCCCGGAAGAGTGGGTTGCTACTACTGCTGTTCACTGCCTTGCTTTTCCTCATCCCGCCATTTATTTTACTTTTTTGCATTTTTCTGAAGTGAGAAGCAGGGAGGCAGGCAGACAGACAGACTCCCACATGCGCCTGACCAGCATACACTTGGCATGGCCACCAGGGGGCAATGGTCTGCCCATTTGGGGCATTGCTTTGTTGCAACTGGAGACATAGCGCCTGAGGTGGAGGCCATGGAGCCATCCTCAGCGCCCAGGCCAACGTTGCTCCAATGGAGCCTTGGCTGCAGGAGGGGAAGAGAGAAATAGAAAGGAAGGAGAGGGGTAAGGGTGGAGAAGCAGATGGGCGCCTCTCCTGTGTGCCCTGGCCGGGAATTGAACCCGGGACTTCCACACGCCACACGCTGGGCCGACACTCTACCGCTGAGCCAACTGGCCAGGGCTCATGCAGCCATTTTTGAGGTTAACCTACGATGGGTGGCTCCAAACCCAAGAAATTATGAGCGAACAGGACTTGTCAGAAACTCTACCAGCCAAATGAATGGTCACTGCCCAGTCCCTCTCTTTCATTTCCAAAGTGCTTGACCAAGCAATCCTCATGGGCTGACATATTTTCTCACCCTGGTTCACTGTCTCCAACGCACTGTAAATTGGTTTCTGACCCTGCCAACTCTCCATGAGGGGACATGTTGTTGATGTGCTTTATTCATGCTGCTAATTATCCTTGATGCCTTGTGATTTAAAGTGGTGTCTGCTGGGTTTCTGTGCTGTAATGTTACCATTTATTTCTCTTGGTAATTAGTAAATATCTTGCAGGAGAAACTTTACGATCACGCAGATACCCAGTTTTTCCAGATACCCAGTTTCTCTGCAAAACTTTCACCCTGTAAGTTCTAGCATCTAGCAAGGCATCATGCCTATGCCCTTATTACTCTATTGCAATGGTGATTTCTTCTTCTTCTTCTTCTTCTTTTTTTTTTTTTGCTTTGTTTGTTTGCTTTTGGGGGCAAGGAAAGGTTTGTTGATAGAGAAGAAAGCCTAGCTGGAGAAGATGGGACAGCTAATTCTCAAAGCCATCTTTGTAATGATGATTGTTTCATTTCCAGCATTCCTTCTACATTTGGTAATTAGATTTCTGCCAAGAAGAAGAGCTGACCTCCCTATTTATTGATATTGGTATCAATTCATTGTTATTTATTTTATTCTGTCGACTATAACTCAGTACTGTCTGTTATTTTGTTGTTCCCATTGTCCCATCTCTAGCCATTGGGGGAACCCCTTCAAGTTGACTCCTAGACCTTTTTCCAAAAGCTTTCAGACTTTCCTGAACACTTAACTTTTTACAGCCTCCTTCATTTTTTCCCTTTGACCTCCAGGAAAGCCTACTATTCAGGATGATTTCTACCTCACCCCTCTCCTGTGAATTCTGCTTTTGTCCACAGGTTCATAGCTTCCACCAGCCTTTATTAATCTCAGTCATTTATTATTATTATTTTTAATGTTTTATTTATTTTTTACAGGGACAGAGAGAGTCAGAGAGAGGGATAGATAGGGACAGACAGACAGGAACGGAGAGAGGTGAGAAGCATCAATCATTAGTTTCTCGTTGCCGTTGCGACACCATAGTTGTTCATTGAGTGCTTTCTCACATGTGCCTTGACTGTGGGCCTTCAGCAGACCGAGTAACCCCTTGCTGGAGCCAACGACCTTGGGTCCAAGTTGGCGAGTTTCTTTTGCTCAAGCCAGATGGGCCCGCGCTCAAGCTGGCAAGCTCGGGGTCTCGAACCTGGGTCCTCCGCATCCCAGTCTGACGCTCTATCCACTGCACCACCGCCTGGTCAGGCTCAGTCATTTATTTTATTTCTCCCTTCACCTCTCTTGCTAAGTCTGCATTCTACCTGAATACGTTTTTTTCACTTGCCTTACCTTTATTTTCTTAAGCTTTAATACGTCTACTTAAAAGGAAGAATTTTCAATTACCTCAAATAAAGGGTTTCACTCAAGCTGTAATCAGATTTCCCTAATCATCTTTGTGATGGCTTTTTGCAGTTGGCTTGTTTGAATCTGAATCCAGACATGGTCCCCGGATTGCATTTCATAGTCTGATCTCTTGAATCTCCCTTAATCTAAAGCAGTCTTCTCTCAAATTTTGTAATGCCTTGTGTGATTCCGACCATATGTAGTTAACACTTCCCTCCTCCCTCCACCCAGTTTCTAATGTTTAACTGGTGTGGTACTTTCCTAATATGCAGGTGTAATTTTTGTAAGTTTAGTAGCACTCGTTTAAAAAGAAATTTTATTTTAAATTGTGGTAAAAACGCATACTGTCATTTATAATCTCAAACACTTTTAAGTGTATAGTACAGTTCAGTAGTGTTAAAGTATAGTCACTTTTTTTATCTTGCAAAACTAAAACTCTCTACCACGTTAGACATTAACTCCCCCGCCATTCCCTCCTCCGAACCCCGGTAATCATCAGACTAGTACTCATTTTCCTTTTTTCCTTTAAAGCTTTGTGTGATCATGCAAGTCACACTGGAAGAAACTGGATCTGTTGTCCTATAGGATGTCCCCGTTCTAAATCTGTCTGCTTTCTCTGGTGTCCATGAGCTTATCCTCTGAATTTTCTGTCAATGGAAATTCTCAACTCTGGAGACACCATATTCCCCATGTATAAGACGCACCTTAATTTGGGGCCCTGAAATTTGGAAAGGTATTACATCAAGTTATTGAACTCAAGTTTTTTTTTTATTAAATTTTTTATATATATATATATTTTTATTATTATTAATTCTAATGGGGTGACACCAATAAATCAGGGTACATATGTACAATGAAAACATCTCCAGGTTATCTTATCATTCAATTGTGTTGCATACCCATCACCAAAAGTCAAATTGTCCTCTGTCACCTTCAATCTGGTTTTCCCTGTGTCCCTCCCCTCCTCCCTATCCCACTCTTCCCGCCCTCCCCCCATCCCATAACCACCACTCTCTTGTCCATGTCTCATATTCTCACTTTTATGTCCCACCTATGTATGAAATCATGCTGTTCTCAGTTTTTCTTTTTTTCTGATTTACTTATTTCACTCCGTATAATGTTATCAAGGTACATCCATTTTGTTATAAATGATCCGATGTCATCGTTTCTTATGGCTGAGTAGTATTCCATAGTATATATGTACCAAAGCTTTTTAATCCACTCGTCTTCTGACGGACACTTGGGCTGGTTCCAGATCTTCGCTATTGTGAACAATGCTGCCACGAACATGGGGGCGCATTTCTTCTTTTCGAACAGTGCTATGGTGTTCTTAGAGTATATTCCTAAAAGTGGGATAGCTGGGTCAAAAGGCAGTTCGATTTTTAATTTTCTGAGGAATCTCCAAACTGTTTTCCACAGTGGCTGCACCAGACTGCATTCCCACCAGCAGTGCAGAAGGGTTCCCTTTTCTCCACATCCTCGCCAGCACTTATTCTGTGTTGTTTTGCTGATGAGTGCCATTCTGACTGGTGTGAGGTGATATCTCATTGTGGTTTTAATTTGCATTTCTCTAATGATTAGTGATGTTGAGCATTTTTTCATATGCCTATTGGCCATCTGTATGTCCTCTTTGGAGAAATTTCTATTCATTTCTTTTGCCCATTTTTTGATTGGATTGTTTGTCTTCCTGGTGTTGAGTTTTATAAGTTCTTTATAAATTTTAGTTATTAACCCCTTATCAGATGTGCTGTCGAATATGTTCACCCATTGTGTGGTTTGTCTTTTTATTCTGTTCCTATTGTCTTTAGCTGTGCAAAAACTTTTTAGTTTGATATAGTCCCATTTGTTTATCTTGCCTTTTATTTCATTTGCCCATGGAGATAAATCGGCAAATATACTGCTGCTACAGATGTCGGAGAGATTGCTGCCTATGTTTTCTTCTAAGATGCTTATGGTTTCACGGCTTACATTTAAGTCTCTTATCCATTTTGAGTTTGTTTTTGTGAATGGTGTAAGTTGATGGTCTAGTTTCATTTTTTTGCAGGTAGATGTCCAATTTTCCCAACACCATTTGTTAAAGAGTCTGTCTTTACTCCATTGTATGTTCTTTCCTCCTTTGTCAAATATCAGTTGTCCATAAAGCTGTGGGTTTATTTCTGGGTCCTCTGTTCTGTTCCATTGATCTATGTGCCTGTTCTTATGCCAGTACCAGGCTGTCTTGAGTATAATGGCCTTATAGTAAACCTTGATATCTGGAAGAGTGATACCTCCTGCTTTATTTTTTCTTTTTAAGATTGCTGAGGCTATTCGTGTTCTTTTTTGGTTCCATATAAATTTTTGGAATATGTGTTCTATATCTTTGAAGTATGTCATTGGTATTTTAATTGGTATTGCATTGAATTTATAAATTGCTTTGGGTAATATAGACATTTTAATGATGTTTATTCTTCCTAGCCATGAGCACGGTATATGCTTCCACTTGTTTGTATCTTCCTTGATTTCTTTTATCAATGTTCTATAATTTTCCGAGTACAAGTCCTTAACCTCCTTGGTTAAATTTACTCCTAGGTACTTTATTTTTTTGGGTGCAATAGTGAAGGGGATTGTTTCCTTAATTTCTTTGCTGATATTTCATTGTTGGTGTATAGAAATGCCTCTGATTTCTGAGTATTAATTTTATATCCTGCCACCTTGCTGAATTCATTTATAAGGTCCAGTAGTTTTTTGACTGAGACTTTAGGGTTTTCAATATATAATATCATATCATCTGCAAATAGTGACAGTTTTACTACTTCTTTTCCAATTTGGATGCCTTTTATTTCTTCTTCTTGTCTGATTGCTGTAGCTAGGACTTCCAGAACTATGTTGAATAAGAGTGGTGAAAGGGGGCATCCCTGCCTGGTTCCTGATCTTAAGGGGATTGCTTTTAATCTTTGTCCATTTAGTATGATGTTTGCTATCGGTTTATCGTAGATGGCCTTTATCATGTTAAGGAATGATCCCTGTATTCCCACTTTACTGAGAGTTTTGAGCATGAATGGGTGCTGGATTTTATCAAATGCCTTTTCTGAATCTATTGAAATTATCATGTGATTATTGTGCTTCCTTTTGTTTATGTGATGAATCACATTGATTGATTTGCGAATATTCAACCAGCCTTGCCTCTCCAGAATAAATCCCACTGGATCATGGTGTATGATTTTTTTCATATATCGCTGGATCTGGTTGGCTAATATTTTGTTGAGAATTTTAGCGTCTAAATTCATCAGGGATATAGGCCTATAGTTTTCTTTCTTTGTGTTGTCTTTGCCCAATTTTGGGATCAGAATTATGCTTGCCTCATAAAAGGAGTTTGGAAGTCTTCCTTCCTCTTGAATTTTTTGAAATAGCTTGAGAAGGATAGGAGTTAGTTCTTCTTTGAATTTTTGATAGAATTCACTTGTGAAGCCATCAGGCCCAGGACTTTTCTTTTTGGGGAGTTTTTTGATAACTGTTTCGATCTCATTTGTTGTAATTGGTCTGTTTAGG
Organism: Rhynchonycteris naso; assembly: GCA_037038555.1. Taxonomy (NCBI): domain Eukaryota; kingdom Metazoa; phylum Chordata; class Mammalia; order Chiroptera; family Emballonuridae; genus Rhynchonycteris; species Rhynchonycteris naso. The sequence goes on from CM072997.1 coordinate 239,039,383, forward strand.
TGTTCTGATTCTTCCAGATTGATTTTTGGAAGGTTATATAATTCAAGAAATTTGTCCATTTCACCAAGATTGTCTAATTTTTTGGCATATAGTTCTTCATAGTATTTTCTTACAATGCTTTGTATTTCTGTTGTGTCAGTTGTTATTTCTCCACTGTCCTTTCTAATTTTATTTATTTGAGTCCTCTCTCTTTTTTTCTTGGTGAGTCTAGTTAAAGGTTCATCAATCTTGTTTACGTTTTCAAAGAACCAGCTTCTTGTTTCATTGATCCTCTGTATTGTTTCCTTAGCCTCTATGTCATTTATTTCTGCTCTGATCTTTATTATTTCCTTCCTTCTACTTGTCTTGGGTTTTATTTGTTGTTGTTTTTCTAGTTCTTTTAGATGCAGGGTCAGGTTGCTTATTTGAGCTTTTTCTAGCTTCTTATGATATGCCTGTAGTGCAATAAACTTCCCTCTCAGAACTGCTTTTGCTGTGTCCCATAAATTTTGAGTTGATGTATGCTCATTATCATTTGTTTCTAGAAACTTTTTTATTTCTTCTTTGATCTCATTGTTAATCCATTCATTATTTAATAACATGCTATTTAGTTTCCAAGTGTTTGAGTATTTTTCAGTTTTTCTTTTGTGGTTAATTTCTAGTTTCATGGCATTGTGATCAGAGAAAATGCTTGATATGATTTCGATCTACTTAAATTTATTGAGACCATTTTTGTGTCCTAACATGTGGTCTATCCTAGAAAACGTACCATGAGCGCTTGAGAAGAATGTATATTCTACTGCTTTAGGGTGAAAAGTTCTGAAGATATCTATTAAATCAAGTTGATCTAGTGTCTCCTTTAAGTCTGCTGTTTCTTATTAATTTTCTTTCTTGAGGATCTATCCAGTGTTGTTAGAGGGGTATTGAAATCCCCTACTATGATAGTATTTCTGCTAATCTCGCCCTTTATATCCATCAAAGTCTGCTTTATGTATGCCGGGGCTCCTATATTTGGTGCATAGATATTTATAATAGTTATATCTTCCTGTTGAATTGTTCCCTTTATCATTATGTAGTGTCCTTCTTTATCTCTTACTACAGCCTTTGTTTTAAAGTCCATTTTGTCAGATATAAGTATTGCTACTCCTGCTTTTTTTTCATTTCCATTTGCATGAAATATTTTTTTCCATCCTTTTACCTTCAGTCTATGAGCATCTTTTGTTTTAAGGTGTGTCTCTTGTAGACAGCATATGTATGGGTCCTGTTTCTTTATCCATGCAGCTACCCTATGTCTTTTGATTGGATCATTTAATGCATTTACATTTAAGGTTATTATTGATATGTAGTTGTTTATTGCCATTTTATTCTTTAAAGCTGTATTCTTCTTTTGCTCTAGTCATTCCTCCCTTTAAACTGTTTCTAAGAGGCCCCTTAGTATCTCTTGCAGAATTGGTTTGGTTTTTATGAATTCCTTCAGGCTTTCTTTTTCTGGGAAGCTCTTTATTTCTCCTTCAATTTTAAACGTTAGCCTTGCTCGATAAAGTAGTCTTGGTTGTAGGATCTTGTTCTGCATTACTTTGATTATATCTTGCCATTCCCTTCTGGCCTCAAGTGTTTCTGTTGAGAAGTCCGATATCATCCTTATGGGGGCTCCTTTGTAGGTGATAGCCTTTTTTTCTCTAGCAGCTTTTAAATTTTTTTCTTTATCCATTAGCTTTGGTATTTTAACTATGATGTGTCTTGGTGTAGATCTTTTTGGGTTTCTCTTTAATGGAGTTCTGTGTGCTTCTTAAATGTGTGGGGTGTTTCCCAGCCTTAATTTAGGAAAGTTTTCTGCTATGATTTGATTGAACAAAGTTTCCATTTCCTGTCCTCTCTCCTCTTCTTCAGGCACCCCTATGATGCGAATGTTGTCACAAAGCTCCCTTAGAGTTTCCTCACATTTTTTCAATCTCTTTTCCTTTTTCTTCTCTGCTTCTGTGCCTTTGTTTATTGTGTCCTCTAACTCGCTTATTCGATCCTCAGCGTGATTCATCCTGCTTTTAATTCCTTCCATTGTGGTCTTCAGTTCTGATACTGTATTTGTCATTTCTGGCTGATTCTTTTTTATTATTTCAATTTCGTTTTTTATACTTGTTATCTCTTTATTTAGGTGTTCATAATGACTATCCATTGTTGCTCTAATTTCTTTGAACATCCTAACTATCATTATTCTAAATTCTGCTTCTGGTAATTTGGTTATATCTGGTTCATTCAGGTCCTTCTCTGGGGATTTCTCTTGATTCATTTGGTTTGCATTCCTCTGCCTGCCCATTTTTTTCTGTGTATAAGCAAGTTGTGGCCACTGGAGTCCAGTAGGTGTTGCCTTTGTGTTCTCTAGGTGTGGTCTGTCTGCAGGTCCCCCACCCCCTCTGCCGGTGCCTAGGGTGGTTGGGTATGAGCGTTGCCAGCGCCGGCCCACTGTGGCTTTTGCTGTGATTTCTGCCTCTCCTCCGTGGGAGGGGCTGTCACTGAAGCCACAAGCCTTAGCACCAAGGGTAGAGGTGAGCACCTTTGCTCAGCTGCGGACCCAGCCTATTTCCGGACTTCCACCCAGAACCCTCAGTCAGAGCCTGCTCGCCACAGTTTCGCGTGTTGGGCGGGGCTTTTGACGTGCTCTCAGCTGTGAGCGTTTGCCCGTCTGGAGATTTAGCCCCGCCCTCGAGGCCAGGGCCCTTCTGCGCAGGGTCGCAAACCCAGGTTTATTGGGCCGGGCGTGTTTGCTGGCTTCCGCTTAGCTGCGTACTTCCGCTCTTCCCGGACTCTACCCCGCCCCCGCGTTCGGAGCCCGCTCCTGCACGTATGAATGCAATCCGCGGTTTCTCCGGCTGGGCGGGGATAGTAGCGTGAGCTCAGCTGCGAGCTTCCACTTGTCTCGGAGTCTACCCCGTTCCCATGCTCGGAGCCCATATATTGGCCAACCGCGGTTTCTCCGGCCCGGGGGGCGGGGGCCGGTAGCGTGAGCTCAGCCGCGAGCCCCTGCCCGTCCCTGGTCCTAGCCCGGTCCTCGCGGTCAGGGCCGGCCTGCGCAGGGTCGCAGAGCAGATTTCTGCCTGTTCCTGGCCTCCCGCTTTGTCCCCGTAAGTGGGATTAAAGGCGGGCCCGCAGCTTCTGGACTGCTTTCTCGTGTCCTCTCCGACCCTCTGGGCTAGACCGAGCTCCCACCGGCTTGGCCTCTGCCCACGCCGACAGAACCGCGTTTCAGCGTCCTGTTGCCCCAAACCCTTAAGCAGCCCTCAGCAGAGTAGGAAGGGACCTAATACTCCACACTGTAGGCCTGGGAGGTCCCTCACTTGTTTCACAGCTCAAAACTGTCCAAACGCCTCTTCTAGGCTCTGGGACTGCAGGCTGGGGCTTGGTTCCTGGGACCCAGGTCCCTCCCTCTCCTCCAAACTTTCCTCCCGCCCCGCGGGTCGCTCCGGGCTGCCGTTTGCTCCGGGGAGCTGGGCAGCCCTCTTCGCATTTTCGCTATTCCTACCAGTCTCAATGTGGCTTCTTCTGTGTTCCTTGGTTGAAGAGTCCACTTAGTTTAGTTCATAGTTGGTTTATCCAGATGATGGTTCTTTAAATTGAGTTATAATCCACTTTGCTTCTGGGAGTTGGAAGTTGGTACGTCCGCCTACTTCGTCGCCATCTTGCTTCCTGAACTCAAATTTTATTCATCATAAAATTCATACAACTCCACGAAAAAGTGGGAAATGCAAGTAAAAAATCTATAACCAGCCGTAGCTGGTTGGCTCAGCGGTAGAGCATCGGCCTGGCCTGTGAAGTCCCAAGTTCAATTCCTGGCCAGGGCACACAGGAAAAGCATCCATCTGCTTCTCTACCCTTCCTCCTCTTCTTCTCTATCTCTCTCTTCCCCTCCTGCAGCCAAGGCTCTATTGGAGCAAAGTTGGCCCAGGCGCTGAGGATGGTTCCATGGCCTCTGCCTCATGTGCTAGAATGGCTCCGGTTGCAATGAAGCAACAACCCAGAGGGGCAGAGCATCGCCCCCTGGTGGACATGCTGGGTGGATCCTGGTCGGGTGCATGCGGGAGTCTGTCTCTCTGCCTTTCCACTTAAATTCAGAAAAATAAAAATAAAAGAGGTGGTGGACACTCCCAGAGGGGGACACTCCTGGGCCAGGGTTGCAGGTCCCCCCTGGGAGCCTTAACTAGAACAAGTCAGGAATCATCAACCTCAAATAACTCCATCCTGATGGTTCTTTCACGCCACAAATGTTAGCGGTGACTACAGGGGTACTTAGTTAACTCTGCCTGTCACCCTCGGACCGTCTGGAACATACGGAAGAGGTAGCCTCCCCACTTGACACACCTGAGCTACCCGCAAGGTGGACCCTCACCCTGTTAACTAGGACTTCTGGCTTGCTGCCCGACGAGCTGCTTTCTTGGGGAGCTCCCTGCTCCCCCTACCCCATTCCTGACCTATTGGACAGTCTGGGCACTGCTTTTAGGCTCAGGTTTTTGTTTTCTTTAGAAACACTCGTGTTTTTAAGTCCTTTTTGTGATGATTCAAGTCATACCTGTTCCTTGAAGATGAGAAAAGAACGTTTTTTCTTTGAATGTTTGTAGTTCCCTCTCCCAGATATATTTGCTGCTAAAAGGGGTCTAAAATGGTCCGTGATCCCTTCTGCATAGATTTGTAAATAAGATAAAGATGTTTTTATAAAATAGTATTCTACTATTAACACCTTTATGAAGGGTGTATTTTTTCTAATGTATCGTGACCATCTTCCCATATTCATACATAGACGCCTCAGTTTCATCTCTCAGATAGATAGATGTTCCCTCATTTAGCCTTCTTGGGTTGGAAACCATGGTCGTTGCTAATTTATCTCTTATGTGTACGTTGCTGCTATAGTTACACTTCCTGCTCTTCCTTGAGCCTTATTGTTTTCCTTATCAGCTTGCTCTCACATCTTTGCCTGTGGTCATGCTCCCTAAGGGGTAATTCCCAGCTGTGGAATTTCTGTCTTCAAGACCTTGGAAACATGGGCAGGGTTTGAAAGTAGCTTTCTCTAGGGAACAGCTTAACTCCTCACTTCTCCCCCACACTTCTTGAATCAGAACTGAAGTCAGGCCTGGAAAGTAGTTTGTTAGAACCCTAACTTGAACATTGTTTTATTAGGTTTCTTTTCCTCACTAAACAAATAAGAATATTAAAATTTGCCTGACCAGGCGGTGGCGCAGTGGATAGAGCGTCGGACTGGGATGCGGAAGGCCCCAGGTTCGAGACCCTGAGGTCGCCAGCTTGAATGCTGGCCCATCTGGTTTGAGCAAAAGCTCACCAGCTTGGGCCCAACGTCGCTGGCTTGAGCAAGGGGTTACTCTGTCTGCTGAAGGCCCGCGGTCAAGGCACATGTGAGAAAGCAATCAATGAACAACTAAGATGTCGCAACGGCAACAAAAAACTGATGTTTGATGCTTGTCATCTCTCTCCATTCCTGTCTGTCTGTCCCTATCTATCCTCCCTCTCTGTCTGTGTAAAAAAAAATTAAGAAGGAAAGAGGCTGATAAACTTCCTAATAGTCTCAGACACTTGAATCCAACCAAGCCCAGGAGTGTAGTTATACGTTCATAGGCAGGAGGGTCCCTGGCAGAGGAGGGAGGGTGTGGGCCAGGCTGACATAAAGACCAAATCTCAGCCCATTTTTAGAAGTTGATGAAACCTTGATTTTTAGGAAATGAGGCAGTAATGTCCTGGTGGCACTGCAAAAGAGCCCAATAGTGCCTAGTACCTAGTAAGTATTCTTACCCTGTTTTCATTTACTTTTCAAAGTTCTCTTAGTGACACTCAATAAACGATGGAACTGTAAACCAGAGTTACACATCAAAACACAACCACATTTTATCAGGCTTCAGTCTTCTCTGTACAGAGTTTTTCTCGTGGAAGGGTTTTTGCATATGTATGTCACATAAGTTCTCTTTCTCTCACTTATTTTCTAAATGACCCCATGATGTGAAGATTTGAATAACAGAACAGAAAGCATTGTAGTGTCCTTGTTTCCTAGGATATTCCCCCACATGGGTATGACGAGATGAGATATGATAAACAGGTCTTGTGGCTCTTGAGAGGTCTTCCTAAATTTGGTTTTGGAGGGAGGGGGCTGTGCCATTTGTAGCCTCCCAACAAAGAATCGCCAGGGGTGTGAAATAAGTGACAAGTCCCTCTCCCTCCTGAGTGAGTGACGGTTGCTCATCATTTACCCTTTCTCCGAGTTCACTGCACCTGAAGAGTTGTTCTGAACCGACAGGATGAGTTGAGCAGAGTTTGTTGTGGCAAAGAAATGCCTTGGCCATGCTTGAGATAAATAAGCACTTGACAAACTTTACCAGCATTTGGACATTTATCACTTAAATCAACTAAAGATCTTGCCTATTTGAGAAGCAAAAAAACCCCCAAAACCGTCATTCTTTGCCTACTAATGAATTATCTCCCTCACCCCCACATGCTTTTACACTCTTCTGGGTATAATCTAGGTCCGTTGCCTACTTAGCTATGTCTTTGTGCTTATTCTTATTATTTTATTTTATTTTTTGTATTTTTCCTGAGTAAGAAGCGGGGAGACAGAAAGACAGACTCCTGCATGTACCTGACCGGGATCCACCCGGCATGCCCATCAGGGGACGATGTTCTGCCCATCTGGGGCATTGCTCCATTGCAACCAGAGCTATTCTAGTGCCTGAGGCGGAGGCCATGGAGCCATCCTCAGCACCCGGGCCAACTTTGCTCCAGTGGAGCCTTGGCAGTGGGAGGAGAAGAGAGAGACAGAGAGAAAGAAGAGGGGGAAGGGTGGAAAAACAGATGGGCGCTTCTCCTATGTGCCCTGGCTGAGAATTGAACCTGGGACTTTCACACACCGGACCAGTGCTCTCTACTGCTGAGTCAACTGGCCAGGGAAAAATACAAGGGGCTCTTGCCCTGGCCAGATATCCAAGTAGTTACAGCATCATCCTGAAGTACAGAGGTTGCTGGTTTAGTCCCTGGTCAGGGCACATATAGGAACAGATAGATGTTCCTGTCTCTCTCTCTCTTTCTTCATCTCTCTAAAAGTTAATAAATTTAAAATTATTAAAAGTCCCTGGCCATTTTTTATCTGAGGTCTGATTCAGTGCAAGTCAAGGACTTCATCAGAAGAGACAACTATTCCAGAAGAAAAATAGGCTATCTTGGACTTGCAGAGATCTGGTCTGGAGTCTTCATGTGTTCCCCTCAGAGCGCCCTACTTTTACCCAACAGAATATGGAAAAGGTGATGACATGTTGCTCTCATAATCACCCAAGATCCACTCTCTGATACAGAAGACTCCCCATTTCATTCATTTCCCCGACCTGGCTAGCTCTCATTGTCATTGGAGTTTGAGATGCCCAGAAGTATGTGCAGGGGAGAGAAACATGGCCCATGTAAAGGGGCCAGTGTGACCTGGCTCTAGCCTGTCATTTCAGGAATCGAGGCTCTGTACTGCACCCCTTGTGGTTTGTTCCTCTTTTAGTTTTTTTTTTAATTCAATGAGAGGAGGGGTGACAGAGAGACAGACTCCTGCATGCACCCAGTGGCTGAATCACATGCTGATTCAGAGTGTCGCTGTGACAGGATTTTTTTGTAGGTGTGGTGAATGTCAATGGTCTGTTTGCTCCTAAGTAAAGCTCACCCTCAGTAATACAGGTGGGCCTCATCCAATCAGTTGAAGGTTTTAAGAGCAAAAAAACCAGAGGCTTCCTTGAAGAAGAAATTCTGTCTCAAGACTGCAGAATCAGGACTGACTGACCTGTGATGGCGCAGTGGGTGGAGTGTCGACCTGGAATGCTGGGGTCGCTGGTTCAAAACCCTAGGCTTGCCCGGTCAAGGCACATATGGGAGTTGATACTTCCTGCTTCTCCCCCCCTCCCCCCGCTTCTCTCTCTCTCTTCTCTAAAAATGAATTAAAAATAAAAAGACTGCAGCATCAGCCTGACCAGGCGGTGGCACAGTGGATACAGCATGGGCCTGAGACCCTAAGGACCCCTGAGGTCTCTGCCTTGAGCGTGGGCTCATCCGGCTCCAGCACAGGGTCAGTAGCTTAAGCGTGGCATCATAGACATGACCCTATGGTGTCTGGCTTGAGCTCAAGGTCGCTGGCTTGAGCAATGGGTCACTGGCTCTGCTGGAGCTGCACCCCCCCCCCATCAAAGCACATATGAGAAAGCAATCAATGAATACTAAGGAGCTGCAACAAAGAATCGATGCTTCTCATTGCTCTCCCTTCCTGTCTGTCTCTCCCTCAAAAAAAAAAAAAAAGATAAAAAGAAGGCTGCAATATCAGCTCCTGCCCGCCAGCCCTACAGACTGTAGACCTACAGATCCTGCAGTCATGTGAGCTGATTCTGTTAAATAAAGCTCAGTCTCCAACAGATGGATAGACAGATAGATATAAATACATACATATATGGCTGGTTGAAAAAAGTGAAGGGATGAAGCCAAGGACAAACCTTACAGACACAGACACCAGTGTGGGGATTGCAGGAGGTGGAGGAGGGGAGAGGAGGGAAGATGGTGGAGGGAGACTTGCCTTGGGGTACTGAGCACACCATGTGATATATAGGTGATGGATGGTAGAACCATGCACCTGAAACCTGTATAATTTTATGTACCAATGTCATCTCATTACATTCAATTAAAATATTAAAATACAAAACAAAAAAACTGCATGTCAATGCAGAGAGGGATCTATTTGTACCTGAAAGGGGCTGACCCTGATAGGCAAGGTTTGGGAATGACCTCCTGTCTTGAGGAGCAGCTAGAAGATCTTTGCACATTTTTTTATAGAGGAGGAGTGGGTGCAATCACACCAGTATGTGTGAGCCCAGATGGTATGTGACTCAGCACATTTAAGTGTGTCTAATCGATTGCAAGACATGACCCTGAATTCCCACCCCTCCTTGAGTCCATCCACCTCCTTTGCAACATGCACGTCGTACCGCTCCTTGTATCTGGGCTGTCCTTAAATGTCAGTGGAATGCTGTAAACGTGGAAAATTGGCCACGCTGAGCCTAGGACTTGAGAGGCTTTGAGGTTTCCATGAACTCTCACTGAACCCCACCCAGCAGCCCCGGGAGAGAGTGCAGGCAGGCCTGTTGGTAAGGTGACCAACATTTTTAGAATGAAGGGAGGACAAAAATAAATTGAAGAAAACAATGTCGTAAATAAAAGAAACATTTTATTCATTGCAACAGTAATACACTATACTATGATCAATGCATAATGTTTGTCATTTTATATTGTCATTATGTTACATGCCTATTAATTTTTAATAATAATTGTAAGAAAAAGGTACTCATTTAGATACAAATATGTTGCATCACACACAATGGATTGACTTGCATTGATCGAATATGGACATTTACAGATGAGTCTTCCAATATCAAAAAGGAGGACACTTTTCAAGGGAGGACGGAACTTACAAAAGAAGGACTATCTCTCTAAAGGAGGACAATTAGTTAGTTGCCTTACTGTTAGAGGATTCTCAGATGACCCAGGTCCAGCGGGCTCACAGTGACCACAGATGTGTGCGTGGACCCAGTGGAACCCAGAAGGACCCAGCCAAACCCAGACCCCAACTAATAAAAAAAAACTTTTTAAATAAAAACAAAACATGCTTCTTGTTTATGGTCTCAGAAACAGTTCACTCGGGCTTCCCTGTACCATGGACCGGGCAGCTTAGACCACAGAGATGTATCGTGTCACAGTCCTGGGGGCCTGAAGTCTGAAACGAAGGTGTCAGTCTATTGGTGCCTTCTGAGGGTTGGGAGGGAAAGGTCTGTTCCAGACCAGTTTCCTTGGCTTATGGATGGATGTCTAATCTCTGTATTTGAATAGTTCCTGACTTTTATTTCCAAGGTTGGGGGTGGGGGGAAGCTTTCTAGTGCTCAAAAATGCTACACCCTGACCAGGTAGCTCGGTTGGTTAGAGCCACCGATTGGACACACTAAGGTTGCGATTCAATCCCCCCAGTCAGAGCACATATGAGAATCAACCAATAAATGCATAAATAAGTGGCACAATAAATTGATGTCTCTTTGTTACTTTATCTCTAAAGTAAACAGCTCACAAAAATTAGGAGAAATTTCAAAATGAATATGAGGATATAAATATCTTCTAATTTTTGTGAGAAATAAAATGCTGCGGTCTCTTGAGCCCCAACATGGTTTATAAGAACTAGGTATGTAAGAGATATATATTTTAAATAATCAAATATAAAACTAAGCCAGAAGACTTCCGTGGGTTCAAACCACAAGCTTTATTCTTTATTCTCACAGTTGTGGGATCTGCTGGGAGGGGCACTGGGCACCTTCTTTCCACAGTTATGCCAGAAGCTTTCAGGAGAATGAAGGGAAACACACAATGCCCTTGATTGAGGTCTATATTAAGGTGACCAGACATCCTGCTTTTGGTGGGACAGTCCCAATTTTTAACAATTTGTCCCGCGTCCTGGGGCGTTTTAAAAAAGTCCCGATTTTTGGAAAGAATGCACGAAAATCTAGGGAACGACGGGAGAACGGGAAGGGAATATACGGGTTTCGGCGGGTTGACCCCACCTCGACCTAGAAGCGCCTGCACTGCCACAAGAGGTGGCTGCCCCGTGTGGGCCCCGAAACAAAGAACTTAGAGAGGGACATACCTGCTGGGGTGGTGGCTGTCAAGTCCCCTAACTACCCATAGGCCCGTGTCCTAGACGTGGGCATGGGGCTCTGAGCTCCACGAGGCCCAAGCCTCTCGGTCTCCAGCGGGCGGTGGGGCTGGACGCAGGGAGCGCGGCTGCCACAAGGAGTCCAGGCGGGGAGTGTGCGCAACTGCTTGTGTGCGAGTGTGCCGGTGGCACTGCCCTGCCTGCTCCCACCGCTTGTGCAGCTCCGGCATTGGTTTCAGGACTGTGTAACCCGATCCCTCTGACTCACTCAAAATTTCCCATATAGTAATATTTCCAAAAATGATCTTTTTAATGAGGTGTCATTATTAAAATAATATATTGATAAGGAAAAGCTTAAATCTTGGTCATCAGCAAAAATCACAATAGAGAACAAATAGTTAGAAATATTTCATCATTTGGAAACAAACCATGTTCCATACAATAATACACTAAAAATTGTGGAATACACGCTGTCTTTACCAGAAACTAATGTTGCGACTGAACGCGTTTTTTCTACGGTAAATAAAGTGTGGACATCAGAAAAATCACAATTAAGTGTTGAGACTTTGAAAGCCATTTTATGTGTGAAATATAATTTATCAAATTCTTGTGAAAAACTTCACGACCTTTTAAACAATAAATGCAATCTACTAAAAATATTCACTCAAATGAGAAATATGCCAAAGAATAAAATAATACTACACATGATTTTTAATGTATTATATTTGTAAATTGTACTTATGTTGAAATTAAAAAAATATATTACAATACTATTTTTGCACTCTATGAAAATTTTTTTTTCTCCATATAGACCAAGTTTTTAATCAAGAACTCCCCTCTCCCCAGTCGATGGTGTCCTGCTTTACCAATTTTAAAATCTGGTCACCTTGCCTGACCAGGCGGTGGCGCAGTGGATAGAGCGTCGGACTGGGATGTGGAAGACCCAGGATCGAGACCCCAAGGTTGCTAGCTTGAGCGCGGGCCCATCTGGCTTGGGCAAAAGCTCGCCAGCTTGGACCCAAGATCGCTGGCTCCAGCAAGGGGTTGCTCAGTCTGCTGAAGGCCAGCGGTCAAGGCACGTGTGAGAAAGCAGTCAATGAACAACTATGGTGTCCCAACAGCAACGAAAAACTAATGATTAATGCTTCTCATTTCTCTCCGTTCCTGTCTGTCTGTCCCTATCTATCCCTCACACCGACTCTCTCTCTCTCTGTCCCTGTAAAATAAATAAATAAAAACATCTAAAATCTGGTCACCTTAGTCTACATACAAAATTAAAATGTGATGTGAGAAGAAAGCACGTGTGATCATTGAATGAGAAGCCTTGGGGGTACGTAAAATAATGCGGTGTCTTCTCACAATTGGTGGCGCATTGATGTAGGTGAAATATATTTCCATCTTCCCAGTGTTCACATGTTTCTCTCCTCTCCCCATCCTCTAAAAGCGATCTGTGCTCGTTTTTCTAACGGGTGAGGAAAGCATTTATTATGAAAGCTAACAGCATTCCGACAGGGAAGCAGTTAAAAATAAAGGTTACCCTGGCCCGTGTCCATGATAACTATGACAATCTTGTGCTCACCTCAGTGGACTTCTCATAGGCTTTGCTCTGGACCGGAACCACATCAAACCCTGAGACAAAGGACTTCCATGACATCCTGGTGAAATGTGGGTTCTAAAACTCCAAATCCCACCCCTTTTGTGCTGTGTGTCCTAGGGTGAGTGACTTAGCTTCTCTGGTCCTCAGACTGTTTTTCTAAGCCTGCACGCACTGGCCTTTCCCAGGCGAAGAAGAGACCAGCCTTTATAGAACTGATCCCGCCCACCATGCTGCCACCCTGACGTGGTGGGCAGAGCTCTAAATAGGACACGCCCAAGCCCCGCCCCCTCCCTCACTTGCGAAGACGCACCTCCTGTTGAAAGTTGTAGTTTCATTATTTTCGGGGAAACACGTTGTGTTGGTGTGTGTGTGTGTGTAACACATCCTCCATAGAAGCATCACAAAGAAGTAACAGGTTCCAGCCTCGCAAAGGCAATCTAGAATGCTGATTGTTTTTCTCTCTTGAATATCACATCTATAGAGGTCAGCTTATTCCCCCCAGGAGGTTACTGAAGGCCCTTATAGTGCCCTTGTTCTGCAAGCTCTACCCCCGCTCCCACTTACGCAGACGCACCGCCTGCTGAAAGTTAGTTTCGTAACCTAGGCGCTGCAGCCTCGCGTCGCTGCGCAGAGCCTTCAGGGAGTTGTAGTTTTTGGAGCCCGGCGCCGGCCGTACTCTCCCAGTGCGCACGCGCGGCCGTGCTGACCTGGCGCTTAGTGCCCCTCCGTAGTGGGGTCTTTCTTGACCTGTGGCGCCTCCGTGACCGCACCCCCGCGAGACGAAGGGAGTCACTGGAGGTCGGCGCAGGCCCGGTGTGGCCAGAGACCGAGGAGAACCTGACCCACCCCCTACTAGGCTGGGCGGCAGCCGCCACCAGGCATTCGGAGCTGGTCCCGCGGCGCGAGGACGAGGGTGTGTGATGTGCGCATGCACACGTGGACGTGTCCGTGTGTCTGCGGGGACCCCGCACGTCTGTGATTCCAGCGGTGTGTGCACGTGTCGCCGTGTGTTCGCTCTGGCGTGACTCCAGGATTCGTGCCTGTGCAGGTGTATCCCTCGTTCGTGACACTCAGCCTGGGGGTGCGAGTCTGTCTGCACGTGTCCCTATATTTTGCACATACCGGACCCTGGTGGCGTGTGCATCAGCGAGCGTGTGTCTGTGCACGCTGGGGCCTCCGCACGTGTGTGGCTTTGGTCCGTGGGCGTGTCCGGGTGTGCAGCTGTGCAGGATAGCTCAGTGCCTGTGCCTCAGTGTGCCTGAGTGTGACTCTGCGTGTAGAGGGCCGTGTGTGTCCTCTTCTGTGTGTAGCTGCGTGTGCATGAGCAAGGGTGACTAAGTGCACTCAGAGCCACGTGGGTGTACAAGAGTGCCTGCTTCCTGTGTGTGCAGAGGACTGTGTACCACAGCATAAGGGTGACTGTGCAAGGGTGTGTGAGTGCCAGGGTAGAGTTGGAGGTGCTGTAATTGCGACCTTGAGGTGTGATTGTGTGCAACTGCGTGTGTGTCTGTGTGCGATGTGATGTATGCCCGCCTCTGAGTGTGTCTGTATCTTCCCTTCAGTTACCTGTTTGTTTGTTTGTGTGTGTGGTCTTCCTGGGTAAACACACCTGAATTCACACGCAACCTCTCTCTGTCTCCTTGTCTCTCTCTCTCTCTCTCTCTCAAACACACACACTGAACGCCCTGCATTTTAGCTCTGCCTTCCTGTATTTGCCCCATTTCTTTCTCACAGATGCCGAAGGGACCTACTTAGGTAGGTGCCCAGAACAGGGTTCACAACCTGAGTGACATGGGAAGGACCTGATGCTCCCAAGACCATGAAGGGGGTACCAATACCCTCTCTGGGAACCTAGCTGGGCTTACATGGGCCTGAAGGCTGACTGTGGGGGTGGCAACTGGAACGGGTCTCTGCTTAGAAGTTATTTGCTCAGTGACACCTGTGCTGGGGGAACATTTAAGGCCCCTGGAACAGACAGTGCAAACACCCTGGGGATGGAGCGTGCCTGGTGTATTTGTGCCACAGGGAACAGGCCTGTGGCTGGAGCAGAGCATGCCTAGGTGTGGCGTGGACTAACTTTTCTCCCAAAAAAGGAACCGTCCCTGTAGCTGTAAGTCAGCTTGAGCTGCTATAACAAGATATCATGGACCGAGTGGCTTAACAGTAGATATTTGTTACAGTTGTGGAGGCTGGAAGTACAAAGATCAGGGTGATAGCATGGGGACTCTTTTCCTGCCTTTTAGACAGTCACCTCACTGAGTCCTCACATGGTGGAAACAGCCATATCTGGTCTCTTCCTCTTCTCATGAGGACACTAATCCCATGGTGGGGGCCCCACCCTCATGACCTCATTCAACCCTAATCACCTCTTCAAAGCCCACCTCTAAACACCCATCACCTAGGGAGTTGGACTTGTACACGTGAACTTCAGAAGGGGTACATTGTGGTCCTAGTACAAAGCTATATTTTTAAGAGCTGAAGCGTTCATGCTTTTGCAGGATCTTTTAAAATTGTTTACAGTTCCATTAAGTCAGTGATTCTGAACCAGGGGTGGTGGTGTTCCCACAGAAGCTACTTGACAACATCTACGGATATTTTAGGTTGTTACACCTGGGTGGTGGAGGGCAGGCCTGCTGACATACAGTGTGGAGACCAGGGATGTGGCTCTGCCTCCTCCAAGGCACAGGCGGGTCTCAGGCTGGAATGATCTGATCCAACGGTCACCCATACAGAGGTTGAGATCCAGCACTGGGCCCTTCCCAGCATAGGACAAATGACAACCTTTTTTGGTTTTGTTCTCTTATTTCTTCCAAATCCAGTACAGGAACGTGGAATCAAGGCAGTAGCTTGACAGCAGGGATGGACGGACCCCTGGTCACTGCTGCCTCCCAGGGCTCTGAGGTGGGAGAAGCCTGGATTCACCAGGGACACTTCAAGGACCAGCAGGACCACCAGGAGAGCTGTTTGAAGCCAGAGAGCCATGAGGAAGACCCTGCCAGGGACAGTGACAGTGCTGTGGACAGTGGTGATACTGGTGGAATCCTGGGAACCAGACTGAACCCTTCCGTTACCCAGGCCTCCTGCCTGCCCCGGAGGCAGGGCGCACGGGGAAAGAACCCGAAGCAGGCTGCGGACGCGGGGGGCCCTGGAAAGCCTTGGAAGTGTGAGGACTGCGGCAGGGCCTTCAGCCAGGGATCCTACCTGGCGGCTCACCGGCGCACGCACACGGGCGAGCGGCCGCACGTATGTCCTGACTGCGGCAAGGCCTTCACACGCCCGGTGCTCCTGGTGCAGCACCAGCGCGTGCACACAGGCGAACGGCCCTTTGCCTGCGGCCAGTGTACCCAGGCCTTCCGTGGCCGCACCGCCCTGCAGGAGCACCAGCGCGTGCACACCGGGGAGAAGCCGTTTGCGTGCGGGCAGTGCCCCAAGACCTTTCGCCTCTCCTCTTCGCTGCTCAGTCACCAGCGCACGCACACGGCCGAGCGACCCTATGTCTGCGGCCAGTGTGCCAAGGCCTTCATGCAGGCGGCGCACCTGCGGCAGCACCTGCGCACGCACACGGGGGAGCGGCCACACGCGTGCGGGGACTGCGGCCGCGCCTTCAGCCACCGGTGGTCCTTGGTGCAGCACCGGCGTGTGCACACAGGCGAGAAGCCCTACACGTGCCCCGAGTGCAGCCTGTCCTTCAGCCAGAGCGCCTCACTGGCGGGACACCTGCGCATCCACACGGGGGAGAAGCCGTTCGCCTGCGCGCAGTGTGGTAAGGCCTTCACGCAGGTCTCCCAACTGAACCAGCACCGACGCGTGCACACAGGGGAGCGGCCCTACGTGTGCGGGGACTGCGGCCGCACCTTCAGCCACCAGTCGCACCTGGCGCAGCACCACCTGCTGCACACAGGCGCCAGGCCCTACAAGTGTCAGGAATGCGGGGCCACCTTCAGCCATGTGTCTTCCGTCCTTGAGCATGAGAGGCTCCACACCGGCGAGAAGCCCTTCCGCTGCGGGGACTGCGGCAAGGGTTTCAGCCAGGATGCGGCGCTCACCCTGCACCGGCGCACGCACACTGGGGAGCGGCCCTACACGTGCCCGAAGTGCGGCAAGGCCTTCCGCCATCGTGATCACCTGATCCAGCACCACATGGTGCACACTGGAGAGCGGCCCTACGATTGCAGCGGCTGCGGCAAGGCCTTCCGCCGCTCCTCCACCCTTATCCAGCACCAGAAGACGCACTCCGACAAGAAGGCCTACAGCGCGCAGCCTGGTCAGGGACAACCCTGCCCCATGGAGCAGAAGCCTGTTAGCGGTAGTGAACCTGCAGAAATTTTGGGGGACCGGCAGTACCAGAGCTAGGGTTCATGGGGCCTCCTGCACCAGGCCCTGTGCTGAGGGGTTTCCATCCCCAACCTCATGTCACTAGTGGAGAGATACTCTATCATCCCAGTACTGTCTGTGAGGAAACACTTGCTCAGAAAAGCTCTGTGACTTGCCCAAGGTCACCCAGGAAGGGTGTCCAAGGGCTGGGTCTGCACCCTACATCTGCTGGATGCCCTGACTCCCCCCTCCCCACCACCTCTGGTTCAAAATTGTAAATGTGACCCACCACAGCAGACCCAAAGGCATCTGTTGGTTTCTGGGAGTAGTGGTTGATTTCATGACTGAGCAGGTATTTGTTCAATGAATTAATCAAAGGCCCAGCTCCTTTAGTGAAGGCCTGGGAGGAGAGAGTATGCTGATAATTTTTTTGTTTTGCTTTTTTGTTTTTACGTGACAAAGACGGAGAGAGGGACAGACAGACAGGAAGGGAGAGAGATAAGGAGCATCTTATCTTTGCTGCGGCACCTTACTTGTTCATTGATTTTTTTTTTCATATGGGCCTTGACCCGGGGGGCTACAGCCGAGCCAGTGATGCCTTGCTCAAGCTGGTGACCTTGGGCTCAAGCCAGCGACCTTGGGCTCAAGCTGGTGAGCCTTGCTCAAATTAGAGTCCATGCTCACGCTGGTGACCTCGGGTTTTGATCTTTGGTTCTCTGCGTCCCAGTCCAATGCTTTATCCCCTGCAGCACCACCTGGTCAGGCTGAGAGAGTATGCTTTTTTTATTTCTAGCATCTGGACAGGCTTTGGAGCACAATAGGTCCTCAAGAAGTGATGGATGACCTGAATGAATAGTTGTACATCGCAGCACAAGCCCTGGTGTCATTTGGGGTTGGGGAATGACGCAGCTGGTGCTTTCCTGTACCCCAGACATCTGCTATCCCAGGTCTCAGTGCACAGTAGGTCCTCAGGAAATATAAATGAGTAGGTCAGGTAGTTGAATAGGCGAGCATCCTTTGTACCAGCCCTGCAACGCCTCAGGCGCATGGACTACATTCTGTCTCCTCCTGATCCAAATTCGCCCAGCTCATGCCTTAGCACACAGTAGGTTGTGGGAGACTGCCAGCTGACACAACTTGTAGTTTCTCCTCATAGTTTAAGACTTAAGCCAAAAGGCTAAGCTCTTCCCCTCAAACCTCTTGATTGTTTGATTAAGTAGCTAAAGGCTATGCCTTTCCCCACACCTCCACTTTAGTTTTGTCGCTGATGGTTCCTACTTGTCCCATCCCCCGTGTCCCTCAAAAAGATTGGAGGCAGTTTTCTTTTTACCACTTTTTGTGTGTGTGTGTGAAGTTAAGATATTATGCATGGTGGAGGGTTTTCTGCTCTTGAGAGAATTCTTGGTTTGCCTCGGAAATGTGACTTTGTATCTGAGCTCTTTGTTTTGCAAATGGCTTTGCTCTCTGCACTATAAATAAAGTGTTTGGGGGGGGGGGTGCAGGCGCTCTTGCAAGCCATCAGCTTGGCAATGAGTCCTCCCAATCCTGTTCCTTTTCTTTCCGTGTTTATTTTCGAATCCTTTGCTGTCCCCACTCAAGACCTTCAAAATTACAAGTCACACTGGTTCGCAACAGATAGCACCCAACGTGGGGCTTGAGTATGGGAAGACAAAACTGAAGAAGGCAGGTGAGAGGATCCCCTGAGTGTGCACAGTGAGTATGTAGAAGGGGGAAAGTACAGTCAGGAGTAATAAATTATGGGACAGGATCAAAAGAAAGGCACCTTTTTGTAAGAATAGTTATGCAGCTAGAAAGCTTTTTGCGATATGTTTGATGTGTGCCCTGGTTCCTGGAGGAGGGAATGGTTAGTTCTGCTACAGGGAAGGAAGTACATAAAGTTCTGAAAAGGGTGGTGTGAGGAGACTATGGCAGGAGGAATGAAAGTGTCAGTCTCTCTGGCAGTTGGTGCCGTAATCTATGGCTAGGGCAATGGTCGGCAAACTCATCAGTCAACAGAGCCAACTATCAACAGTACAATGATTGAAATTTCTTTTGAGAGCCAAATTTTTAAAACTTAAACTATATAGGAAGGGACATTCATAATCAAGGTAGCGCCTGCACGTGGTATTTTGTGGAAGAGCCATGTTCAAGGAGCCAAAGAGCCACATGTGATTCACGAGTCACAGTTTGCCAACCACTGAGCTAGGGGACCAAGGAATGTGGGACAGTGTGGATGCTTCTAGTTCTTTCCAGCTGCTTAGTCTGCTGCTCAACTAAAATTGAGGTAGAGGAGGAGTCTTAGCATGGTCAACCTGAGCGGCCAGTTAGAGCAACTATGAAATTTAAGAAGGGATAGAAAGAAGACTCAGGTATTAGAAAAGTTATAGTTTTTCCTGTTATTGTCTGGTTTTCTTTAATGTTTTAGCTATAATCCTCTGAACTATCATTTTGTTTCTTTCCTATTCTTTGCTTGGAAATTAGGCAGAGGATCCCCCGTGGATCTGACTACAAAACCTCCCATGCAAATGCTGAGACTATATTTTCTCAGGGAGACTTTGCTAGTTCCACCCTCCAGTGTCTCCGTCAGAAAATGCGGAGATCGGGCAGCATCTTTCTGGTCTAGCTGTACTCTGAAATCTTGGGTTTCTCTCTAATTTGTCTGATTCTAGTTTCTGTTTAGCTTTTGTCTGATGATGTTTAAAATATAATCTTTAAGGCCTGAATTAAGTTCTTGCATGCAAATATTGGAAATGCCAGCTCTAATATTGACCTAAAAATAAAAGTTTCATCCCTGCGTTTTTGTTTTAAAATTGAAACATGTAAGGAGCGCTCATTTAAATTTAAATAGAATGGGCCCTGGCTTCTTGGCTCAGTGGTAGAGCGTCAGCCCAGTGTGTGGAAGTTCCGGGTTTGATTACTGGCCAAGGCACACAGGAAAAGCACCCATCTGCTTCTCCATCCTTCCCCCTCTCCTTCCTCTCTCTCTCTCTTCCCCTCCCACAGCCAAGGCTCCACGGGAGCAAAGTTGGCCTGGGCACTGAGGACGGCTTCATGGCCTCTACCTCAGTTGCTAGAATGGCTCCAGGCCACAACAGAGCAACAGTCCAAATGGACAGAGCATCGCCCCCTGGTGGGCATGCCAAGTGGATCCCAGTCGGGCAAATGTGGGAGTCTGTCCGACTGCCTTCCCACTTCTAACTTCAGAAAAATAAAAAATAATAAAATAAATTTAAATAGAATATTTAGATCCTAAAGATTTGCTAATTTCATTTGTGTTTTGTCAAGTGTGCTCTGTGTTTGTCTTAGGAGTTGGGAGCCAAATAGCAACTCAAGTATTAGGATTAATCAAATTTATGTGTTATATTTGTGTCTCTGTGCTGTAAATGGTCTTGTTTTTGTGTAAAACTATACTCAGGTATGTGAAACAAAGGAATTGAGCAAAATTAAGCAGGGCCCTGATAAGTCATTTCAAGAATCTGTCTCAGGCTGCTTCAGGCAGTTAGAAGAATCGTATAAAATTGCTAATTCTGCTTGTCAGGCCACATCCTGCAAAAGGGACCCCGAGGAGATCAGATTTGGCTCCTCTGATGCCCTGGAATAAATTAACGATACAAAGGGTATAAATTCAGAGGACTCTTAGATACAGGAGCTGATGTAT
Organism: Rhynchonycteris naso; assembly: GCA_037038555.1. NCBI lineage: Eukaryota > Metazoa > Chordata > Mammalia > Chiroptera > Emballonuridae > Rhynchonycteris > Rhynchonycteris naso. Next base: position 239,059,636 of record CM072997.1, read on the forward strand.
CTGTTATTGCTGAGCAACATTGCCTTTCTTCCTGGCTCACTCATGAAGCAGTCACTGAACTTCGAGACTTAAGGCAAAGTAAATCCCCCCAACAAAGCTCTGTTTTTTTACAATGGGAAGATAACAAAAGTCATATTGGACTTTTTCAGCCTTATGTGCTCCCTAGATTGCCTATTAATGGATAAAAATGTTTTGAAAGATGCAAAAGCCATACTTGTCAGTCCTAATAAGTTAGTCAGTGACAATGCGCCTACATGTGTAGGAAAAACATTTACTACATTTTGTCAGACTTTGGTATTGACCTGAGGACAGGTACTCCTTGCAATCCTCAGGGCCAAGGCATTGTAGAGCGTGCCCATCAAATGCTTAAAGGTCAATTAAAAAATAAAAAAGGGGGAATCATACCCTGGAACTACTGCAAATCTTCTTTATCACACTCTTTTTACTTAAAAAAACTTTGGAATACTGAAGTAAAGGGCCATTCAGTGACTGAGAGACTCTGGAATCCAACAAGGAAAGCCTTCCCTGAAGTGCAATGAAAGGACCTGCTTACAGGAATCTGGCAATGGCCAGACCCTGTTCTCTTGTGCGGCCGAGAATATGCGTTTTTTCTAGGTCTGCTGAGGCTCCTCACTGGGTTCCTGAAAGTTTGATGAGACACCATGAGTCCAGAGGAGAGGCTCACCCCACAAAAGCAATTATATACAACTTATTTTACTGTTAAATTTTCTTTTGAACATTTCTTCCTCAGGACTTACTATAGCTGAGAGGCATTTATATCAGCCAAGCAGTGGCCTAAGCCTCTCATGTTGTACCAGGATATATTAACTGGCCCTAAGTGGCAAAATTCAATCAAATTACTAAATTGGGGGCGAGGGTATGTTCCAATTTTGTCATCAACGGGTCCTCTTTGAATGCCAGTGAGGAACAAGGAAGGTGAAGCCTCATCACACATTAGCATCAGCCCTCAGAAAGCAACCAGGTTCCAGAGATCCAGAATGCCCATTTAAGCCTAAGGCAAGGGCTTAATGCATGGGAAGGAAAGGCTTCTCCTTCCTGGGCAAGTGCAGGTGTCCAGTCAGGTGTGGCAGCTGGGCAGGGGTGTCCCTATCTACAGGCTGCGCACTGTGGGCCTTATTGTCAGAGTGTGTCCTCTGGTGCCGGATGAGGGCAGAGGAGAAGCTGAAGGCCTTGCCGCACTCGCTGCACTCGTAGGGCCGCTCCCCGGTATGCACGATGTGATGCCGGATCAGGTAGGCACGGTGGCGGAAGGCCTTGCCACACTCCGGGCACATGTAGGGCCGCTCCCCGGTGTGTGTGCGCCGGTGCAGGGTGAGCGTCGAGCTCTGGCTGAAGCCCTTGCCGCAGTCTCCGCAGCGGAAGGGCATCTCACCAGTGTGAATCCTCTCGTGCTCCAGGAGGGAGGATGCGTGGCCAAAGGCAGCCCTGCACCACCGGCACTTGTAGGGCCTGGCGCCCGTGTGCACCAGGCTGTGCTGCACTAGGTTGGCGCGATGGCTGAAGGCACGATTGCAGTTCCTGCACACATAGGGCCGCTCGCCTGTGTGTACGCGCTGGTGCTGCCTCAGTTGCCCCAGCTGCGTGAAGGCCTTGCCGCACTGTGCGCACGCAAACGGCTTCTCACCGGTGTGGAGGCGCCGGTGCTCCACCAGTGAGGCACTCTGGCTGAAGGCCTTGCCACACTCGGGACACATGAACGGCTTCTCCCCAGTGTGCGTCCTGCGGTGCAAGGTTAACGTCGAACGGTTGCGGAAGGCCTTGCCGCAGTCCTCACACTTCCAAGGCTTCCCGGGGTCCCCCGTGTCCGCGGCCTGCTTCGGCTTCTTTCCCCGTGCGCCCTGCCTCCGGCGGCGGCAGGAGGCCTGGGTAACGGGAGGGTTCAGTCTGGTTCCCAGGATTCCACCAGTGTCACCACTGTCCGCAACACTGTCACTGTCCCTGGCAGGGTTTTCCTCATAGCTCTCTGGCTTCAAACAGCTCTCCTGGTGGTGCTCCTGGTCCTTTAAATGACCCTGGTGTATCGAGGCTTCTCCCACCTCAGAGCCCTGGGAGGCAGCAGTGACCAGGGGTCTGTCCATCCCTGCTCTCAAGCTACTGCCTTGATTTCATATTCCTGTACTGGATCTGGAATGAAAAAAACAAAACAAAAGAGGGCTGTCATTTGTCCTGTGCTGGGAAGGGCCCAGCATTGGATCTCAACCTCTGTACGGGTGACTGTTGGATCAGATCACTCTAGCCTGAGACGGCCTGTGCCTTGGAGGAGGTAGAGCCACATCCCTGGTCTCCACACTGTATGTCAGCAGGCCTGCCCTCCACCACCCAGGTAAAACAACCTAAAATGTCCATAGACGTTGCCAAGTAGCTCCGGTGAGAACACCACCACCCCTGGTTCAGTATCACTGACTTAATGGAACTGTAAACAATTTTAAAAGATCCTGCAAAAGCATGAATCCTTCAGCTCTTAAAAATACAGCTTTGTACTAGGACCACAATGTACCCCTTCTGAAGTTCACGTGTACAAGTCCAACTCCCTATGAGAAGGGTGTTTAGAGGTGGGCTTTGGGGAGGTGATTAGGGTTGGATGAGGTCATGAGGGTGGGGCCCCCACCATGGGATTAGTGTCCTCATGAGAAGAGAAAGAGACCAGACATGGCTGTTTCCACCATGTGAGAACCCAACGAGAAGGTGACTGCCTACAGGCAGGGAGAGGGTCCCCACCTGACGCTGGACCATGCTATCACCCTAATCTTTGTATTTCCAGCCTCCACAACTGTAACAAATATATATTGCAGTGGTTCTTAACCTTTTTTGAGGTACCGAACCCACCAGTTTCATATGCGTATTCACCGAACCCTTCTTTAGTGATAAATAAAATATGATTTTTTTCCCCAAATTCAAGACATAGGTATATGTTTTTTTACTGGTGCACAAAATGAGCCGTGCATGAACATCACCTTGCTCAAAGAACAAAACCAACAAAGTGCATGAACTCACAACAAATTACGGTATTACTTTATTCTGGCCTCCGCCGAACCCCTGAGACCAACTCATCGAACCCTAGGAGTTCGATAGAACCCAGGTTAAGAACCACTGATCTATTAAGCCACTCAGTCCATGATATTTTGTTATAGCAGCCCAACCTGACTTACAGCTACAGGGATGGTTCCATTTTGGGGAGAAATTAGTCCATGCCACACACTCCTCTACAACACCCCAGCCTGCCCTGGGCATGCACTACTCCAGCCACAGGCCTGTCCCCTGTGGCACAAATACACCAGGCACGTTCATTCCCCAGGGCCTTCCTCCAGCACAGGTGCAACTGAGCAAATGACTTCTAAGCAGGGACCTAGTCTGGCTGCCATCCCCACAGTCAGCCTTTAGGCCCATGTCAGCCCAGCTAGGTTCCCAGAGAGGGTACTTGTACACCCTTCATAGGTCAGGTCCTTCCCATGTCTCTTGGTTTGTGAATCCTGCCCTGGCTACCATACCTCAGTGGGTCCCTTTGGCATCTGTGAGACAAAGAAATGGGGCAGATATAGGCAGGCAGAGCTAAAATGCAGGGCGTTCAGTGTGTGTGTGTGTGTGTGTGTGTGTCTGAGAGAGAGAGAGAGAGAGAGAGACAGGGAGACAGAGAGAGGTTGTATGTGAATTCAGGGGTGTTTACCCAGGAAGACCACACACACAAACAGGTAACTAAAGGGAAGACACAGACACACTCAGAGGCGGGCATACATCACATCGCACACAGACACACACGCAGTTGCACACAATCACACCTCAAGGTCGCAATTACAGCACCTCCAACTCTACCCTGGCACTCACACACCCTTGCACAGTCACCCCTATGCTGTGGTACACAGTCCTCTGCACACACAGGAAGCAGGCACTCTTGTACACCCACGTGGCTCAGAGTGCACTTAGTCACCCTTGCTCATGCACACGCAGCTACACACACAAGAGGACACACACGGTCCTCTACACGGAGTCACACTCAGGCACACTGAGGCACAGGCACTGAGCTATCCTGCACAGCTGCACACCCGGACACGCCCACGGACCAAAGCCACACACGTGCAGAGGTCCCAGCGTGCAGAGACACACGCTCGCTGATGCACACGCCACCAGGGTCCGGTATGTGCAAAATATAGGGACACGTGCAGACAGACTCCCACGCCCAGGCTGAATGTCACGAACGAGGGATACACCTGCACAGGCACGAATCCTGGAGTCACGCCAGAGCAAACACACGGCGACACGTGCACACACCACTGGAATCACGGACGTGCGGGGACCCTGCAGACACACGGACACGTCCACGTGTGCATGCGCACATCACACAACCTCGTCCTCGCGCCGCGGGACCAGCTCCGAATGCCTGGTGGCGGCTGCAGCCCAGCCTAGTAGGGGGTGGGTCAGGTTCTCCTCGGTCTCTGGCCACACCGGGCCTGCGCCGACCTCCAGTGATTCGCTTCGTCTCGCGGAGGCGCGATCACGAAGGCGCCACAGGTCAAGAAAGACGACACCGCGAAGGGGCACTAGCGCCAGGTTTGCACGGCCGCGCGTGCGCACTTGGAGCGTACGGTTCGCGCCCTGTTTCAAAAACTACAACTTCCTGAAGGCTCTGCGCCGCGTCTGCGCAGCGACGCGGGACCGCAGCGCCTGGGTTAAGGAAACTAACTTTTAGCAGGTGGTGAGTCTGCGTAAGTGGGGGAGGGGGCGGACCTGTGTAGAGCTTGCAGAGCAAGGGCAGGATAAGGGCCTTCAGTAACCTCCTGGGGGGAATAAGCTGACCTCTATAGATGTGATGTTCAAGAGAGAAAAACAATCAGCATTCTGAATTGCCTTTGCGAGGCTGGAACCTGTTACTTCTTTGTGATGCTTGGAACCTGTTACTTCTTTGTGATGCTTCTATGGAGGATGTGTTACACACACACACACAAAACATACCGTGTTTCCCTGAAAATAAGACCGTGTCTTATGTTACTTTTTGCTCCTAAAGATGCGCTAGGTCTTATTTTCAGGGGATCTCATAATTTTCCATGAACAAGAATTCACATTTATGGTTGAACCAAAAAAATCAACATGTATTCACAGACTGTAGTCATGTCATCACAAACATAAGCATAACCAGCCAAACTCTGAATTCCATCAAGAATGTTTTGTGACTCTATTGCCATGTACAACCATCTACCCTGATGGGTGATGCTTCTCATCTCTCTCTGTTCCTGTTTGTCTGTCCCTATCTATTCCTCTCTTTGACTCTCTCTGTCTCCGTAAGAAAAAAAAAAAAAAAGACTTCTGGGCCTTGGCTGCATGGCTCAGTGGTAAAGCATTGGCCCAGCGTGCGGAAGTCCTGGGTTCGATTCCTGGTCAGGGCACACAGGAGAAGCAGCCATCTGCTTTTCTACCCTTTCCCCTCTCCTTCCTCTCTGCCTCTCTCTGGAGGCCAAGGCCCCATTGGAGCAAAGTTGGCCAGGGCACTAAGGACGGCTCCACAGGCTCTCCCTCAGGCGCTAGAATGGCTCGGGTTGCAATGGAACAATGCCCCGGATGGGCAGAGCATCATCCCCTGGTGGGCATGCCAGGTGGATCCCAGGATGGGTGCATGTGGGTGTCTGTCTCTGCCTCTCCTCCTCTCGCTGAATAAAAAAGAAAAGTAGAATGCTGAGTCGTAGTGTACACATAAACTTAACTTCACTAGAAATGGCCTAATCCCCATCCAAAATACACTCATACAGTGTATGAGAGTTCCCATACCCCTGTTCATGGGCTAGTTTTGTTTCTTTTTTGTTTCTTAGATATAATAGTTGTAAAATCTTTTAGAGTGATTTTCTTTTTTGTGTGTGAATAATGTTTTTTGTGGGGTAGCTGGCCTTTTTCTTAATGATTGTGTTGAAATAATCGATCAATTTCTATATTAAATAAAGATATTTCTTTGTCATGCCTTGCAAGCTTTTCTTCAGTTTGGCTTTTGTAAGATGTGTGTGACCAGAAACCGCCTGGAGCTCCCTACTTTGCCACGTGGAAGAGGTGAGGACAGGGGCGATGAGAGCCATCCCCCCAGCCATGTGCAGGCAGGAGAGGGAGGTCACCCCAAAAAGGGAGCACACCTAGTGGGGTCATCTGGGGGAAGGAAAGGCCCTGGGAACCTGCCATTAATCATAATGAAGCTTATTTCAGCCCAAACTGGTGCAACGTGAATGAATAATTCATCTCTTCGCTTAAGCTCATCTGAGTTGAGTTTCTCTCTTTGCAACCAATAAAATCCTAAAGAATGTAACAGTTGACACTCGTGTTTCTTTCCAGCCATGGCTTGTTCAATGGAATCAACCCAAGAGAGGGATGAGGAGAGAGGATCCGATACCTCTCCCGAATTCTACCAGCAGACTCAGGAGAGGCCAGCAAAAGTCCTTTTAAAACAAGATGACACAGTCTTGGCCAGTTGGCTCAGTGGATGGCACGTCGGCCCAGCGTATGGACATTCCGGGTGGCATTCCCGGTTAGGGCGCATGCGGGAAGCTACCTCACTATCTCCCCTAGCAGAGGAATTTTTAAAAATCAGGTTGAGAACGTCAACCACTATCAGACAAGATAGAATTTAAGGCATAGGGTTAAATCGGTTAAAGACGATTTGTTTATATTTGACAAAGGATTCAGAATCAAGTTTTCACTAATATTTATTGAGTTCCTACTGAATGCTGGCACTGCGTATGGTGTACACATATTTTATTTTGTTTGGCAAAGTGGTAAAAATGCTGTATTTATGATATATATCAAATTACAGAGTTTATGCATACATAAAGCAAATATAAAAATATAGTGACAAACATAATTGTACTAACATATTTTCACATAACCTTATTGGTTTCTGACAGATGGGGCAGGCCAAAATGATATAACACCTGACTCTGAACAACATAATTAATAAGACTGAGTTAATTAACAGACACGGAGAGTTTTCAATTCTACAGACAGAAAACACATATTTCTCTTAAATGTCCACGAGATGCATACAGTCATTGGACGTGGTCCAAGCTTTTAAAAAGGTTTGGGAAGCAGATATAGGATAGGCCACATTCTCTGTTCACAGTGCAGTCCATCAAGAAAACAAAAACAGTTTCAAATAAACGCAATTACTAAGTTCCAAAGCACTCTTTGGAAACAAGACAATCTAATATTTAGACAACATGAACAAGAACACAATGATTGAACTTTACGATGTGACCAAGGCTATAAGTAGCAGTACATTTGTATAACTAAGTATACTATTATAGCATATCATTAAAAAAATACAAATGAATGAAGTACTCAAAAAGAGAGACAAGGAATAGAAAGATAAACCCGATACAAATTTAAAGCACAGAAATAATGGACACATAAATCCTAAGGCTGGTTCTTCAGAAAAACAATAAACTCAAAAAACGTTGCCCAAATCTCATAACGATGCATCAATCACAAACAGATGTTGAAAGGTGATAGAACCAAAGATAAGATTTTGTTTAATTATAAAGTAGTACGCATAATTGATCTGATAATCTGAAAACATCAGTGGAATAAAAACTATTCTGGGGCATAAAGGACTACTAAATCATCAAAATTAGTAAAAAGGTAATAATAATAAAGAATGAATAAACTGATAACAGGAAGAAACTGAGAAAGCTATCCAAGGATTAGCTGAAACGCCCCCTCATTAGCTCTAGGACCTGATTCCTTGACTGATATGTCTCAAGCTACAGAAACTGTTCAAAAACACAGGGAATGAGCAAAGGTAATCCTGGTCCTTCTGTGACGCCAGCTCAGCTGTGATACCCATAACACGACAAAGATATCTTCAATCCTACAGAAAATATCAAGAAACAGACCTGCCATCCTAGGAAAACAAAAATCATCTAATATTCAGAAATCGACCAGATTTCATCAATCCCTCATTTACACAAAGTCGGCAGAGTCTTCCAATGAAATAGCATTTCTTGCTCTCTCAGGGGTATAGGAAATCAGACGTTCTACAGTCCACAATGTCTTCAGTTGAACAAAATACAGTTACACAACACCTCACACCATAAGGTTCAATAATTTAAAAAAAAATCATCTCGATGAATGTGTAAAAGGCATTGATAAGTAAGATTCAATACTCATTCCTGGTGCTGAACCAGGACGCTTCCCTACTATCAGGACGCAGGGCGTCTCTTTGGAAAATGAGTTTAAACAAAGAACACCACAGGCATCCCTGTTAACACCAGGAACAGAAAAAGCACACACATGATCAGGATTAAGGTCGTTTGTTGTGGGCCTTTTGGCCACTCCATGAAGCCCTGAAACAGAAGGAAGGAGGAAAAAGAAAAAGAATAAATATGGAAAGGGAGAGGCCACCATGGTTACCTGCGGGAAAATGGGATCACAGTATGTAGGATCGCTACTATCCAGAAGAGGAGGAGATAACAGTACATGGGATGAGAATTTCAAAGGGATATATAAAGTCTCACCGTTTTTAAATACCGTCTAGAGACTAAGGACCCCAAATGTAAGTGAGTGTGTGTGTGTGCATCTCCCCTCAGACATCTAACGTGCTAATCTTAAATGGGACCTTGTGGGAAAGCAGGCTGCTAGAGACAGTTTAGATTTTGGAGGGACAGAGGTGTGGAGGACTGGCAGTAAGCTGACAAGGTCAGGCTTTTCACCACACCTCCGTGTTAGCTATAATGCTGATGGTTTTTACTCCTCCCATCCCTTATGTCCCCAGAAGAGACTGGAGGCAGTTTTCTTTTTACCCTTTGTTTTGTGAAGCTAAGGTGTTATGCATGGTGGAGGTTTTTTCTGCACTTGGGATAATTCTCAGTTTGCCTTGGAAATGTGACTTTGTACCTGAGATCTCTTTGTTTTGCAAATGACTTTACTCTCTGCATTATAAATAAAGCTTTCTGGGGGTGCAGGCTCGCTCTTGCAAGCCAGCAGCTTGACAATGAGTCCTCCCAATCCCAGCCTTTTTCTGTGTTTATTTTCTAATCCTATGCCGTTCCCACTCCAGATCTGCAAAGTTGTATGAGTAGCACCGACTTGTGACGTGACCTGACCCAAGTGTGGGGTGGCTAATGGGAATGGTCACGCGAGGAACTCAGAGCCTGGAGAACTTTGGCTGGGGCTGCCCACACAACCAAGCACACCAAAAGAAAGTTCCCAGAGGACCTTGGGAAAAGATTGACTGTCCATCAGCCAGTGAGATTTCACCGCGTCATAACTGCTCGCCCACCCTAGGGGACCCTTTAAATACCTCTCACACAGTCAAATTAGGGTGACACGCCTAGCCTCTGAACCCCGGGGCTGGAGGACATTGTGGGCGGGATGCGCGGTACTTAATAAAGCCGTTTGTTATTCCACACTTTGTGGCTCTCGGCCCTCCTGTTCCTTCTTTCTCGGTGGGGAAAAATACCTTACACCAAGTATCCCTAAGTCCCTCCCACCCCCTCCACCATCACCCTGGGCAAAGCCATTATCACCTTGTTTCTGATCTTGACACTTCCTCCACCTCAGCTTCTGATCCCTGGGCTAGCCAGACTGGACATTCCAAAGCTGAGGTCATTCCCTGAATGCAAACATGCTAACCTCCCAGCCTGTATGGTTTCTTCTGCCTCAAATGCTTTCTCTCCCAGAGTCCTCAAGACTTTCTCTCCCACATCCACCCTCTCTTGGTTTCCATCACCTCTTTAAAAGACCCTTTCCTCACCTCTCTGTTAGAACAGCATACTGCAATACCTTTCCGCTGGAGACTCCGGCCCTACCCACCTCCCCCTATACCTGGCTTTTTCTTTCCCCAATGCCCCTGACGGCAAAGACTTTGGTGTGCTCAAGGCTGTCTCCCGGTGCCTGGAACAGTGCCTGCCACAGATATGAGCTCTGTAAATATTTGCCCAATGAATGAATGGATGGAAAGACATACCGTGATGAAGATGGAAAGACAAAATGGTTCATGGTGGCAATTTTCTGAATTAACAATGTGTTTATTGCAAATTGCTATTACGATGTCAGGGACGTTTTGTGGATAGATGTGATGTAATGAGTTAACTGGAGAGATGGTGAGTAGTGAACATCACCCCCAAAAAAGTCCCATAAAAGAGAAGAAAGACAGCTTGAACGAGCCATGACGAAGTAGAGCACCTTCCAATACACCAAGGTTGCGGGTTCAATCCCTGGTGAGGGCACATACAAGAATCAACAAGTGAATGCATAAATAAGTGCAACAACAAATCGATGTTTCTCTCTCTCCCTTCCTCTGTCTCTAAAGTCAATCAATAAATTTTAAAAAATGAATGAGTGGGCCCTGGCTAGTGGCTCAGTGGATAGAGCTTCAGCCTGGCATAAGTACATCCTGGGTTCGAATCCCTGTCAGGGCACACAGGATAAACAACCATCTGCTTCTCCTTCCTCCCTCTCTCTATTCTCTCCCTTTTCCCCTCTTGCAACCAGTTGCTTGATTGGTTCAAGCATCGGCCCCTGGCGCTAAGGATAGCTAGGTTGGAGCATATCAGCCTCAGGTGCTAAAAATAGCTCTGTCCTCAAGCATCGGCCCAGATAGGGCTGCAGGGTAGATCCCAGTTGGGGTGCATGCAATAGTCTGCCTCGCTATCTCCCCTCTTCTCACCTAAATAATAATAATAATAATAATTTTAAAAAATGAGTGAATCAATGAATGAATGATGTCACAGGCCTCTAGGCACCTCCCCCTGCTTTGGTTTCCTCATCTTAAAGGGCAGAAACCTTCATAACTACCTCATAGTTCTCAGGAGTTAATAATGAATGAATGAGCACCACATCAGCGAATAAGTTAATAAAGAGAAGCGCTTAGAATTGCCTCCAATTTGTACCAGGGAAGCGGCAGCTCTCACCTGTGTCATTTCCACTCGGTGTTTTTCCATGAGTGGCCCCTACACCTCTCCCTCTGCCTCATCCACCCACTTCTTTTTACATAGACCACCAGAATGACCACTGTGACCCTCAAATCCCTTCAGGGGATCCCCACTGCCCACAAAAATCACCCAAACTCCTTGGCATGGAACTTGGCAGTGAGCGAAGTCCTGTTAAACTGGAAGTGGGAATGTGTCCCCCTTCTCTTCACAGTGCTCCTACGGCTTCAACCTTTACCATGTAGAAGCCAAAGAGAATGTGTCCCCCTTCTCTTCACAGTGCTCCTACGGCTTCAACCTTTACCATGTAGAAGCCAAATTGTTGACATACCCTGTGCCTCCCCTGCCCCTTTCACCTCTGTGACCTCATCTCCAATACTTCCCTGCCCCTCCCTATATGTACTGATCACCCTTGCTGTCCCTCACAGATGCCAGGCAAGCCTCTGCCTCAGGGCCTTTGCACGTGCTGTGCCCCCTCTGCCCCAAAACTCTTCCCTCTGGAAATCTGCCTGACTCACTCCTCACCTCCTTCCTGTCTTTTCCCCAATATCTCCCCCTTAGTCGGGACTTCCCTGGATACCCTTCTTAACACCCCTGACTCCACCCTGTACTCCCAAACATTGATACTTATTGCCATCTGGCATAATGTATAGTTCAGCAACTTCTTTTGCTTGTTGTCTGTTTACCTCAGTGACTGGAACCCCATGAAGGCAGGAGCCGTTTCTATCCCATTCACTGTGGTACCCTCGGTGCCTTGGGCACTGCCTGGCACACAGTAGGTACCCACTATAAAGTTGTGAAAGGAATGAATGATGTCCTCCAGGCCACGTTTCCACCCACAACTCCCCCTGCTCTCCCTTAACGCCAGTGTTTGCCCACTGGGTCTTGCCATGCTATGTCAGCATGCGTGTGTGTATACTGTCTGTTCCTCTGCTCTGCCTGGGACATTCTTACTCACCCCCAAACCCAGGGTTGTTGTCTCTTCCTTTCTGGGATTTTCTAGAATAAGCTTCCTGGCCACAGAGTTAACGCCTTCTTCCTTGGGGCCATCACACTATAAGGGGCGCTTATTTCTACACTCTCAGGGTTTGCCTCTGACTCCTCTGACTCACCCCCGCTGTGAGCCAACAAGCTTCTCTCTGGTTCAAACCAGTCTGAGCAGGATTTTGGACATGTGATTGGGAGATAGGATCCTCATGTGCTGCTTAGATTGGTTATATAACTTTTCTGATATATAAGATAAATATTTTTGTAACAGAGCCAGAGTTATTATTTCACACAGTTATGTCTTATGTACCCCTCACACCAAGAAAATGTTAACTCTTTAAATGGAGAGAATGTGCTTGATAGTTCAGCTTGGGTGGACTTATAGTATTTGGATTAAAACTCATTAGGTGGTTGGATGGATGGATGGATGGATGGGTGGATGGATGGGTGGATGGGTGGATGGGTGGATGGATGGATGGATGGATGAGTAGGCATATGGGTGGATGAATAGTATCCAAATCGTTATCATGGCCAACAAGTAGTAGATGGATAAATGGGTGGGAGTATAAGTGAGTGGGTAGGTGAATGGGTGGATTGATGGATTACCTGACTGCATATGGATAAATGGGTGGGTGAGTAAGTACATAGATAACTAGATACATGGATGGGTGGAATGGGTATGTGAATAAGTAGGTGAATAAAATGTTGGGTGAATGAATGAAGACAGTTGAGTGGTTGGTGGACGTTTGGTGAATAGATGGATAAATGGGAAGGTGAGTGGATGGGAAGGTCAACGAATGGAAGGATGGATAAGTGGATAGACAGATAATGTGGATGGACGGACGGACAGACGGATGGATGGATGGATGGATGAATGGGAGGATGCATAGATGGGTGGATGGATGGATGGATGGATGGATGATGAATAGACAGATGGGTAAATGGATTTATGGGTGAGTAGACAAATGAAAGTTTGGGTGGCTGGATGTGGCAACAGATGAATAGTTAAATTATGATAAATTTATGAGTGAAGGGTTGAGGGTATGCATGGTTGGAGTTATACACACTACATAGAAACCCTCTATGCCATATCTGACTACCATAGGAATGTGTCCTGTTTCCCATAGGTGACCTCTTGGAGCTCACATCCCTGAACAACTTTTGTGGAGCAGAGAAATTGCAGGAAGGGGTTGTGACAAATCACTGAAATCTGCAGGGTGGGGCATTTGTGACAAAGGAACTCCAACGTACCTGGGATTCCTCTGACTCATCTTCTTCCACTGAATTCCACTCCTGGGGAAGCTCAGTCTCTTCAGAAGGCAGGTCTGGGTGGGGCGGGAGAAATGGGGGAGAAAGGAGCCATGTGTGAGTGACTGTCCAGCTGCTGGGGGCAGGGCTCTGCTTGCTTTTCTCACCTGACATCCTATCCCTTTTCTGCTAATATCCTACCATACACACACACACACACACACACACACACACACACACACACGCACGCCTATATGGTTCAGCTGGGGCAAAGAGAATCAGCAACCCGAAGTCCGATCCCATTCCTGTTCCTAAGTACCTGGAAGGCTTACAATGGGTCACCTGGTGTGCTCTGCCACCTGAGTCTCTGTTCCTTCCCCTGTCAAATGGGTAAGATAGTCCCTTCCTTAACAGATCTCTGGCCAAATGGAGTGAGGGGCCTGTACAAAGAGCCAGAGAGGCTCAGGCCAGTTGGCTCAGTGGTAGAGCGTTGGCTCAGAGTGTGGATGTCCTGGGTTGGATTCCTGGTCAGGGCACACAGGAGAAATGCTCATCTGCTTCTCCACTCCTCCACTCCTCCCCTTCTTGACTCTCCCTCTCTCTACTCCTCTTCCTGCAGCCATGGCTTGATTGGAGCGAGTTGGCCCCAAAGCTGAAGATGGCTCCGTGGCCTGCACCTCAGGCACTAAGAAAGGCTCCGTTGCTGAGCAACAGAGCAATGCCCAAGATGGACAAAGCATTGCCCCCTAGTGGGTTTGCCAGGTTGATCCCAGTTGGAGCACATGCAAGAATCTGTCTCTGCTTACCCTCCTCTCTCTGAATTAAAAAAAAAAAAAAAAAAGCGCCCAGAGAACAGAATTAGAATGTTGTAGGCTTCCCCCGCTCTCAGCTGCAGGTGGGAAAATCTCCCCACATTAAACTTCAACACCCTCCTCACCCCTAAGCTGGTGAGAACTTGAGGGTCAGGCCAAAGGTGGGCCTTTTTTAGCTTTCTTGCACTGAAACCTGCTAGGATCTTATACCTCCTCCTCACTACAGAACTGAGGGTCATGTTATCCACGCCTCTCTCTCAGGACTGCTTGTCCTTGTGAAAGAAGGAAAGACACTGCCCTTAGTAGAAGGTCCAGCCCTATTCTTCTGTGGGATGTCCTTCAGGGGTTCCCATCTCAGCAAATAGCACCACCCTTTGTCCCGCTGTTTAGGCCAAAACCCCAGGATGAGTCCTTGCGATGTATGTCCACCACCACCAGCTAGGTCACCTCTCTCCTAGACCTGGAACTCCTCATCCTACAATTTATTCTCACATGCGTTGGACAGCAGGGCTGCTCAACCCCACTCTTGACATTTGGGGCTGCGAAAGTCCCCTTGCTGTGGCTGTGCTGTAGCTCACCGATATTTAGCCACGTGGCTGGATTCAACCACTAGATGGCAGGTGCATCTCCCCAGCGATGATAACCCAAATGGTTCCTTGACCTTGCCACGTCCCCGGTGGAGGGGACGTGGGATGTGACATTGCCCCACATCCTCACCCCCTTGCTCCCAACCCCATTGGGAACCACTTGGTTAGAGGAATCTTTGGGAAATGCAAAGCAGGTCCTGTCTTTCTCCTTTTCAAAGTCTTCCCCCCCCCAATACTCAAATAAACCAACTCCTTGTCTAGGTCTACCAGTTGTCCCATAACGGCCTGTCTCTGCTCTGCTCTGCTCACCATGGTTTTTCGAACAGTGTCACTGCCTGTGTGTGGCTCTGGCTGTCCTCACTGCTTTTGCCCTCACCCTTGGGACAACTGAGTCCTTCTCATGCTCTTGTCACCTTCTCTGGCCATGTCACAACATTCCTTTTCTTTTTATTTAATAACTCATTTATGGTCTGTTTTCTCCACTGAAATCTGAACTCCACTAGGGCCATCTTGCTTTCCTGCATCCACACCCTTGCGTTGCCTCCTCCCTCACTGTTGCAGAGGTTGACCAGGGGGCTTATTTTGACCAATGGCCCGTGAGCAACTGGGTTGCCACTAGAGGCTTTCAAAGTGCTTGTGGATTGGGGTTTCTGTCTGTTACCCATGGTAACCACCCCCTGAGAATAAGCCTGGGCCAGCTTGCTGGAAACATGTGTAGCCTGAAGTCAGCACCCTCAAACCAGCCAGGCATGCAAGTATGGTCTTCTTTGCTTAGTCAACCAATGGTACTCAGGGGTACTAGGTTTTGGGCTGACTTGTTATGCAGCACAAGCTGACTGACACAGGGCTGCCTAAAAACGTGTTCAATGAGTGAGTGAAGCAATGAATGTCTTGTCTTTCCCTGGTTCTGCCACGACCTTTCTCACCACCTCCCAAGGGGACCCTGCCCCCTCACCCTTCTCGTCACTGTTATAGATGGGTGCTTCAACTTCCACCCCCACCCAGTCCTCGACGAAGGCGTCACACTTCTCCCAGGCACTGCTCTCCTGAGGCAGCAGCATCTGGGTCCTGTCGGGCTCCAGCAGCCCCTGGAGATGCTCCGGCCTGAGACTCTGCATGTCTCCAGGGGGCGACACTTCCAAAGTAGTCTTCTTCTGTCCCAGGGTCCCGCCTGGTTCTCCAGGCACAGGATTCAGAACCTGAGGACTGACAGACATTTAGTCATTCAACAAATTAGCCATTCAAACATCAAAAATATTTACAGGGTGCCGCTGTTTGCTGGGCACTATTTCTAAGCTCTCCTGGGGCTTACATTCTAGTAAGGGACAGCATGTCAAATGGTGATGAGCGCTCTGGATACAAATAAAGCAACATGCACGCACGCATGCACGCACACATGCATGCACTCATGCTATGTCCCAGAGCATAGAGCCAGCTTTTAGGAGGAGACAGTCACATACCAAATCGCTCTGGCTAGAGAGAGAAGGACCTATCTTCCTGCCAGCCTCCTGCAGTCTTAACTATCTTCTTTATCATGATAAAAAGAAGAAGAAAAAGAAGAAGAAGAAGAAGCATTTGCCAGGTATAAGTTAAAGATCTAATTTAAAACTACCTATTCTTCAATGTTCTCATTCTATAGCTTGCCAACCCAAAAGTCAGAAGGCTGTTTGCAAGCTGTTTAAACTATAACTTATAATTATGAAACCTTTTACCTTGAGAATGTAAAAACCCTGGCTTTGTGTTCTTGTTCCAGGAAATGCTATGTGTTGCTGACCTTGCGTTATGTAACCCACAGCCTGCCCTCGGTAATAGTAACTTTTTTTTTTTTACAGGGACAGAGAGAGAGTCAGAGAGAGGGATAGATAGGTACAGACAGGAACAGAGAGAGGTGAGAAGCATCAATCATTAGTTTTTTCTAGTTGTTGTGACACCTTAGTTGTTCATTGATTGCTTTCTCACATGTGCCTTGACCACGGGCCTTCAGCAGACTGAGCAACCCCTTGCTCGAGCCAGTGACCTTGGGTCCAAGCTGACGAGATTTTGCTCAAGCCAGATGAGCCCGCGCTCAAGCTGGTGAGCTCGGGGTCTTGAACTTGGGTCTCCCGCATCCCAGTCCGATGCTCTATCCACTGTGCCACCGCCTGGTCAGGCAGTAATAGTAACTTTTTAAAAATTATTTTGGTGTAACAATAAAAAGCTCTTATAAGCGTGTTCTTCTTGCTTAGGTTTATACAAGTAGAAATTGTTAGATCACATTTAAGAACCACAGGCAGCCCTGGCCATGTGACTCAGTGGATAGAGCATCATCCCTGTGTGCCAAGGTCACCGATTCCAGCCCGGGTTAGGGCACATACAGGAAGCAATCAGTGAGTGCACAACCAAATGGAATAGCAAAGTGGAATGAGTTGATGCTTCTCTCTCTCTCTCTCTTTGCCTCCCCCCCTCCCTTTCTCTTTCTCTCTATCAAATCAATGAAAAATTAAACACACACACACTTACATGTGCACAGGCAGATACTCTAGATTCAAAGGGAAGTTAGCAACTCAACAATCAAATGCCTGTGAGACCAGGTTTGAAATCTGCTTCAAAGGAAACTGCTTCCTGACCAGGCGGTGGCGCAGTGGACAGAGCATCAAATTGGGACGCGGAGGACCCAGGTTCAAAACCCCAAGGTTGCCACGTTGAGTGTGGGCACATCTAGTTTGAGCAAGGCTCACTAGCTTGAGCCCAAGATTACTGGTTTGAGCCCAAGGTTGCCAGCTTGAGCAAGGGGACACTGGCTCTGCTGTAGCCCTCCGGTCAAAGTTCATATAAGAAAGCAATCAATGGCCTGACCTGTGGTGGCGCAGTGGATAAAGCGTCGACCTGGGAACACTGAGGTTGCCAGTTCAAAACCCTGCACTGGTCTGGTCAAGGCACATATGGGAGTTGATGCTTCTAGCTCCTCCCCCTTTCTCTCTCTCTCTCTCTCTCTCACACACACACACACTCTGTGTCTCCTCTATCTAAAAAATAAATAAATAAAAAGAAATAATAAACCCAGTCACAAAAAAAAAGGAAAAAAATATATATATATAAAAAAAAAGAAAGCAATCAATGAACAACTAAGGAGCCGCAACAAAGAATTGATGCTTCTCATCTCTCTCCCTTCCTGTCTGTCTGTCCCTATCCGTTCCTCTCTCTCTATCTCTCTATCTCTGTCACACACACACACACACACACAAACAGAGAGAGAGAGAGAGAGAGAAAGAAATATTACTGCAGTGAGATAAAAAGAAATAGATAATGCCTTGACTGGGTAGCTTAGTTGGATAGAGCATCATCCCAATACATTAAGGATGCAGGTTCCATCCCTTGTCAAGGCACATACAAGAATCAAGCAATGAATGTGGAATAATAGATCAATGCTTCTCTCTCCCCCATTTCCTCTCTCTCTCTCTCTCTTGAATCAATAAATTTAAAAAAGAAAGAAAAAATAGACAATGAACATGGGTTGTTTCCATGTCTTGGTTATTGTAAAGAGTGTTGCAATGAACACGGGGTGCAGATAACTTCAAGGATGAGAGTAAAAGAAAGAGACAGAACTTCAGATGGTCAGCACACGATGGAGGACAAAGATACCCCATTCAAATCTTGTACACCTGAAATTTATATAACGTTATTAACCCATGTTACCTAAATAATTAGAAAAGAAAAGAAATAGATGAGTGGGGTCAGAGCCAACAGGTAAACGGTGATTGCTGCCCCTGTGAGGACTGTGTAACTTTTTTTTTTTTTCTGAGGTGAGAAGCATGTGGCAGTCAGACAGACTCCCACATGTGCTGGACTGGGATCCTCCCAGCATGCCCTCTAGGGGGCGATGCTCTGCCCATCTGGGGCGTTGCTCCGTTGCCACCAGCGCCATTCTAGTGCCTGAGGCAGAGGCCATGGAGCCGTCCCCAGCACCAGGGTCAACTTTGCTCCATTGGACGAGGGGAAGAGACAGAGAGAAAGAAGGGAAAGAGTGGAGAAGCAGACGGGCACTTCTTCTGTGTGCTCTGACCGGGAATCAAACCAGGGACTTCCACACGCTGAGCCAACGCTCTACCACTGAGCCAGCCGGCCAGGGCCGAGGACCGTGTAACATTTTCATCATAGAAACTAACCATTATTATAGATGGTGCAGAATGTCTTCTTTTCTCCTACATGACCTGGTTCAGTAGTATTAAGTGCATTCACATTGTAGTGCAACCAACACCACCATCCATTGCCACAACTCTTTTCTATCTTGTGAAATGGAAACTCTGTCCCCATTCAATAAGAACTTCCCCTTCTCGCTCCTCTGCATGCAGGCCCTGACACCCACCACTGGACTCTCAGTCTTTTTAATTTGACCACTCTGGGAACCTCCCATAACTGAAATCATAGAGTATCTGACTTTTTGTGTCTGGTTGATTGTACTGAGCATAATGTCCTCAAGGTTCATTCATGTTGTAGCCTGTGTCAGAATTCCCTTTCTTTTTAAAAGTAAGATTTCACAGTAGGTGTAGATCAACACTTGGCTTATCCATTCACCAGTCAATGAGCACTTGGGCTGCTTCCACATTTTGGCCACTGTGAACAATGCTGCTATGAAGATGAATGTGCAAAATATTTCTTTTTGAGATCTTGCTCTCATTTCTCTTGGAAATCCCTGGGGCATATGGCAGATCTATTTATAATGTTTTGAGGAACCTCATACTCTTTTCCAAAATGGCTGCACCAATCTGCATTTCCACCAACAGTTCACAGGGTTCCCTTTTCTCCCACATTTTCACCAACACTTGTTGTTTGTGGGTTTATTGATAACAGCCATTCTGACAAGTGGGAGGTGGTTTCAGTAGCCTGATCCTCAATTTGGTGCTAATATGCTTTTTTTTTTTTTTTTAACTGAGAGGCAGGGATGCAAACAGACAGGCTCCCACATGCGTCCCCACCGGGATCCACCCGGCATGCCTCCTACTGGGAGATGATCTGCTCATCTTGGGCCACTGCTCTGTTGCTCAACAACCAAGCTACTTTAGCGCCTAAGGTGAGGCCACGGCCTCAGCACCCACCAGGGGCCAGCTTGCTCAAACCCAGTCCTCCATAGCTGCAGGAGGGGAAGAGAGAGAAAAAGAGAAGGAGGAGGGGGAAGGGTGGAGAAGTAGATGGTCACTTCTCCTGTGTGTCCTAACGGGGAATCAAACCCAGGACATCCACACGCCGGGCCAACACTCTACCATGGAGCCAACCAGCCAGGGCTCTAACATACAGTGTGTCCGTAATGTCATGGTGCACTTTTGGCCGGTCACAAGATCAAAAGTGCACCATGACTTTAGGGACACACTGTTTTGATCTCCCTCCCTCCCTTTCTCTCTCTCCCTCTTCAGCTAGGATGTAAGCGTATTTATTGTTTTACTTCCCCTGCGTTTATTTTCATGGTTACCCTCGATACTGATTTTTAAAGTGATGCTGGATTGCCATCTATAACCAAGTCTCCTTCTGAGGTCATGACAGCGCGTCAACGGGCTAACGCACGCACAAAGTGGTGGGTGCCTATATAGGTTCAATCCTTTAGAGAATGATTTTGGCGACATCTTCTAAAACCGAACGCGCAGGCACCCCAGCACCCTGCAATTCCACTCTTACTTACATGCTCCGCCAAGAGAAACAAAAACATATGTCCAGACAAACACGTGTTCCGGAATGTTGCCATCAGCCGTATTCTTTGTACAAAATCTGCTTCCATTCACAGTGAAAGATCATTACTCATCTTCACAGTAAAAACTGTTAACAACTGGGGGACTTTGCTGGGGGTTGGGGGTGAAGGTGTTTTATATGTTGATGTCAGTGGTGGTCTCAGGGGTGAAGACCTTGTACAAATTCACTGGGCTCCACTTGGATTGAGCGGCACACTCCATGCCCATCTCTTTGTGTGTGTGTTTAGACCCCACGAGCGCAGAACACTAAATTAAAATACAAATTTGTCTAAAGGGCAGGAAACTTCACCTGTGGTTTGGCGCTCGTGTCTGTGCCCATATACCATATATATATATATATATATATATATATATATATATATATATATATATATACACACACACACACACACACACACACACATACACATATACATACATACGTGTGTGTGTGTTTGTGAATAAACTCTGGCTTTTTTAATTACCCATGCCATGAATTTGGTCGTGTTGTTTGGACCCAGTTCTACAGAATCATTCAACACCATGGTGTGGTCTTTTGTAAAGTCCTGACTGTGAACACAAGAAACATTTCCCTGTTATAAGGAAAAAGTGGGCTAGTAGCAAAGGATGCCCGGTATGGGGAGAGGCTATAGGGAGCAGTGGGGATTGTAGCAAAGAAGAGATCGGGAGCCTGGTCTGAAGAAGCTGTCCTATTATTCAGCACTCTGGCAGAATGAAATTGCAAGCCCATTGTGACCGTTGTTCTGATTTCTTACAAGAACACTGGCAATCTGTGTTTTTGGATGCCATCTTCTGCATCTTATTTTATTTATTTACTTATTTTTTTTACAGGGACAGAGAGAGTCAGAGAGAGGGATAGATAGGGACAGACAGACAAACAGGAACGGAGAGAGGTGAGAAGCATCAATCATTAGTTTTTTGTTGCCCTTGCGACACCATAGTTGTTCATTGATTGCTTTCTCACATGTGCCTTGACCGCGGGCCTTCAGCAGACCGAGAAACCCCTTGCTGGAGCCAGCGACCTTGGGTCCAAGCTGACGAGCTTTTTGCTCAAGCCAGATGGGCCCATGTTCAAGCTGGCGAGCTCGGGGTCTCGAACCTGGGTCTTCCTCATCCCAGTCCGACGCTCTATCTACTGCGCCACCGCCTGGTTAGGCAATTTATTTTTAATTAATTATTTTTAGAGAGAAAAAAACGAACATCAATGTGTTGTTGTTCCACTTACTTCTGCATTCATTTTTTTTTCTTGTATGTGTCCTGACCAAGGATTAAACCCACAACTTGAACTTATCCGGGTCGGCACTCTAACCACTAAGAAAAGCAGTCTAGGGCCGTTCTTTAGTATTTTTAAATGCCGATGATTATGTCAAATGTTGAAAAGGAAGACACTTTCTGAGCCAAGTGGTGGGGCTGGGTGGGGCCCTGGGTCTCCAACTGTCGATGTCACTGTGGGTTGGGAGGGTGGAGGAGTCCGAAAGGAGGCTCCAGACTTAAACAACAGTTTCCAAGAAAAAATAAGTAAATTGGCCTTTGATGGAAAGGGGTGAGAGCGCCCCTTGATGGCAGGGGTGCTGTTTTGTTTGCTGTTTTTGTTTTATTTTCGATACCAGACAGAATCCATCATGTGGTTAAATTAAGCCCAGGAAATGCAGGTGAGAGGCGTGACCGAGGGAAAGACAAGAGCCGCACAGGGTCTAGGTCAAAGGAAGCTGGATCTATCAGATTGGGGAGACAGAGGGGAGGAGGGGAAGGAACGGAGAAAGCTGGGGGCGTGACGGGGGGGGGGCATGTGCGAGGGAGTTCACACCCACAGCTTCAGTGTTTCCCCGGTGAAACAGCAAACAAGTCCTCCCGGCGCAGAAAGAACGGACAGGCAGTAACAACGACGACGACGACCACCACCACCACCAAGCACAGTAATGGCCATGCAGCCCCGCAGCCCGGGTTCCTGGGCACTCCGGGGTGCCAGGCACGCGCGGCGCTCCGCGTCCTTTTGCTAATCTCCCGGGCACCCTGGTTCTCCATCGCCGACACGGTTACGCCTCTACGGAACAGACGGAGAAGGCCCTTGCTCAAGAGCCGGGGGCAGGGGTTAGGGGGCAGGCGAAGCCTGTCTGTCTGAGAGCGGGGTGCCCAGACACGCACGGGCACACGAGCGCGAGCTCACACGGACATGGAACCCCATCGCGACCAGAGCGCACGTGCGCGCAGCGACTCACGGGGGCGCGCAGACACAGACGCAGGGACATCAGCGCAGGGTCATCCTGCCCACCCCCCACCCACCCCCACTCCTCCAGCCGAGGCCGAAACAGACCGAGCCATCGGACCCAACCCAGCCATCGTCCACCGGCTGAGCTGGAGGAGGAGACCCCTGCCCGGAGCCGCTTCCCTGGAATGCCCCGTGGCCCCTCATCCCGGGCACACACGCGCGCGCTCCGATTGAAATTCCCGCGCCCCCAGCCCCATTTCCCCGCCCCCTTCTGCTCGCGGGGTCCCTGGAAAGACTCACCGTCTCCAACTAGACCCAGTCCCGGCACTGCAGAGCTGGCGCCGCAGCGGCGGTGGCTGCGCAGACGCGGAGGCTCTGGGTGGGAGGCAGAGGTGGGGGCGGAGAGGGGGGAGTCGGGATAGAAGGGCCACCTACTCCCCCCCTCCTCCTTCGGCACCGGGGGAGCCTGCGCCCGCAGGGACGGGGGCATGGGAAAGGTGGGCGGAAAGGCGACAGGGATAACGCGCCAGCCGGGCGGTGGGGGTGGTGTGGGAGGTGTGGCGCTCGCCACCGTGGGCCGAGCCGGCCATCTCTCGCCGAGGCGCATGGAAATGTGTCCGCGTCCGCTCAGGCAACAACTGCGCACCGGGCCCGGGGGGTCTGTAGTTGCGGACCGTGGGGGGTGGGGGGAGAAGAAGGAACTGGAGCCAGAGTGTGGCAGCTCAGGGACCCCGGGGTCAGAGGCGGGCTTGGCCCTTTGCCACGATTGTGTCGTTAGGTGTGTCACTGAGCATCTCCGTGCCTCAGTTTCCCTTTCTTTTCAGAGGACATAGTAGGCTTGCTGCCTCGCAGTATGGCTGTGAAGGTAAAAAATAAAAATAAATAAATAATGTCTATATACTGTTTAATAACGAATCGCTGCTCTTATTGTCGTTATTATTTACCTTGACAACGCAGCATTAACCTCCGAATTGCTCTCTAGGCTAGTTCAAAATTTTAAAATGTTTGGCCTGACCTGTGGTGGCGCAGTGAATGAAGCGTCGACCTGGAACACTTAGGTCGCCGGTTCAAAATCCCGGGCTTGCCTGGTCAAGGCACATATGGGAGCTGATGCTTCCTGTTCCTTCCCCCTTCTCTCTCTCTCTATCTCTTTCTCTCCCCTCTCTAAAATGAAGAAATAAAATCTTTTTTAAAAAAGAAGTAATAAAATTAAAAAAAATTAAATTTTTGACAAAGACATAGATGAAGGGGGAAAGGTCTCTTTCTATATATTATAATCGAATTGTCATTCCCTGCCTGCTGGTGAGGAGGTGGGGCATACTTACATGTGTGTTGACCTGGCTTCTCTTCTCTTCGTTGACATGCCTGTGTATATGCTCCCTGCATTATTCCATTTGTGTGTGTAGCAGCTACTTCTCGATTTATAGATTTTCTTCATAGATTCTGAATATTGGCCCTTTGTTTGTTTATCTGGAGCAGGTAGTATTTTCTCCTGACCTGTGTGTCCAGAATGTTCAGGCAAGAAAGGGAGTGATGGAAGATATATGACCAGAGAGGTACCCAGGGTCTTGAAAGCCACAGTAACATCTTAGAATGTTATTGCAGGTGTGCTGGGATACCAGCACATGGGAGGAAGGGTGTGATATAACCAGATTTACTTTTTAAAGGCATCACGGGCCCTGGCTGGTTGGTTCAGTGGTAGAGCGTGGGACCAGTGTGTGGAAGTCCTGGGTTTGATTCCCAGTCAGGGCACACAGGAGAAGCACTCATCTGCTTCTCCACCCTTCCCCCTTCTCCTTTCCTTCTGTTTCTCTTCCTCTCCTGCAGCCAGGGCTCCATTGGAGCAAACTTGGCCCGGGCGCTGAGGACAGCTCCATGGCTTCCGCCTCAGGCGCTAGAATGGCTCCAGTTGCAATGGCGCAACGCCCCAGATGGGACAAGCATCACCCTCTAGTGGGCATGCCGGGTGGATCCTGGTCGGGTTTATGCAGGAGTCTGTCTCTCTGCCTCCCTGCTTCTTACTTCAGAAAAATACAAATAAATATATTAATTAATTAAATAAAAAGTAAATAAAGGCAACTACTCTGCAGAAAGTACTCGAGAATAGGTACCAGGTACAACAGGAAGACCCTCTTAGGAGGCTGTTGGAATAAACCAGGTGAGAATGATGGTGGCCAGGATCAGGTGGTTGGCAGAGGGGTGGAGAGTAGCGGACCAATCGGAAAGTACTTGGGCGATGGAGCTGAGAGGACTCACTGCTGCACGAGGCATGAGAGGTGAGAGGGAAGGAGGACTTAAGAAAGACTTCTGCACTTGGATCCTGAGCAGCTAGCTGGGTGCCCTGGGTACACCAGGTAGAATGAAAACAGGTAGAATAAATTGTTCCCAAAGATTGTTCCATCGAGTCAAGGCCTGCTGGAACTATAGGTAGCTACAAAACAATTGTCCAGGAACTAACCTGACTTCTCTTAAGTTTCTTTTTCAGACCTAAAGCCAAGCCAGAGAGAAACTCAACACCTGGCTTGGGAAACTTCTTTCCTGCATCCCATAATAAGTGCTGCACAATCCCAGAATGCTTTGCTTTGCTGGTGTGTATCCGGACATCCCAAAAAGGAGAAACATACTCAACTCCTCCCGGACTGGTGAACCCCAGCATCTTCCATGTCCTCGAGCCATAAAAACCCCTAAGCCCATGTTTAGTGCTCAGAACCTGAAACCCTACCTCAGTGTTCTTGCCTTCTGAAGAATCAAAATAAATCTGCCTTTGCGTTTACCGCTGTTCCTGGTCTGAATTCTTTCACATCAAGAGACAAGCACCCAAACTCGTTAATAATAGAATCAAGATTTTTGTGTGTGTGTGTACGTGGAGAAAATGCAGAATTCCCTTTGGTGCACATGAAGTATTTGATGCTGGTGTTTCTAAGGTTTAAAGCCAAGGTGGTCTAGATTCCTGAGATGCCAACGTTTGGAGACTCTGGGGAGAGGGTTGGTTGGGAAGTGGGGTTCAAAAGAGCACAGGCATCCAGCGGAGACCCTCGGGAAAGTGGGCTCCTGGGTAATGTCGGCGGTGCTGAAACCCTCCAGATGGACTGGACGGTGTATTACTGAGCTCACGTCAGAAGGACCAGTCAGTGGTGCTGAACCCCTTTCCCCAGAGACCTGGCCCTGGCGCTGAACCCAACCAGGGAACCTGTCCATGATGCCGAATTTTTAGGCAGATTGTATAGCTCTACCTCTAACTTCTTCAAATAACCGATCCCCCTGGGAAAATTCCTGCTGTTGCCTGGAAACAAAACTCTGTACTGTGAGCAGGATGGGATGAAAGTAGGAAAAGGTAAAAACTGCACAGTCGGTCCTGACTGGTTGGCTCAACGGTAGAGCGTAGCCGGCGTGTGGAAGTCTTGGGTTCGATTCCTGGTCAGGGAACACAGAAGAAGTGCCCATCTGCTTCTCCACTCTTCCCCTTCTCCTTCCTCTTTATCTTCCTCTCTATCTCTTCCTCTCGCACAGCCATGGCTCAATTGGAGCATGTTGGCCCCGGGCGCTGAGGATAGCTCCAGTTGCAATGGAGCAAGGGTCCCAGAGGGACAGAGCATCGCCCCCTGGTGGGCTTGCTGGGTGGATCTCTGTGAGGTGCATGGGGGAGTCTGTCTGTCTACCTGCTGCTTACTTCAGAAAAATACAAACAAAACAAAACAAAACAAAACAAAACTGCACAGTCACTTTGAATAGAAGCTTTGGAGGCAGCTTTGGTTCTTAGGATGTCAGGGCCTGGCTGCAACCTGACTGAAAATACCAACATTGAGTTCCTTCTTTTCTTTCTTTCTCATTTTTAAATTTTTTTACTTATTTATTTTTATTTAGTGAGAGGACAGGGAGGCAGAGAAAGACTCCCACAGGTGCCCTGACCGGGATCCACTCGGCAAGCCCACTAGGGCTGATGCTCTGCCCCTCTGGGGCCCTTGCTCCATTGCAACCAGAGCCATCCTCAGTGCCCAGGGCCAACTTGCTCCAATTGAGCCATGGCTGCATGAGGGGAAGAGAGAGATAGAAAGGAAGGAGAGGGGGAAGGGTGGAGAAGCAGAAGGGCACTTCTCTTATGTACCCTGGCTTAGAATAGAACCCAGGACATCTATAGGCCAGTTCGACGCTCTACCACTGAGCCAACCAGCCACAGCCTTAACACAAAGTTTCTAAATCATTTCTGTGAGAAAAAAATGTACCCCAACCAATGGAAAACAAAAGACAGCTATGCCAGGATTCAGGATAATGTTTACCTTGGGTTAGGGAAAATGGGGAAGTGTTATATAGCTATACGTAAGTTAGTGGCAAATATCTAATTTGTACATTGTGAGATGGGGTCACAAGGATATTATTACATATTTATAAAAATACAGAAGGGCTATATTTTATGCTAACTGAAATTAGGAACATTTGAAATCATGATATTTGAGTGACATTTTTTTGAAATGATAAAAAGCCTTGCAATTTAAAATTTTCTTAAAATGTGTCCTTTCTAATATGATTGTGTACATTGTACACTGTGTTTGTTATTTTAGTATCACTTTAGCTTATGAAGAGACATGCCAATCATCTCCTGTTAGGGTTGGCCTTTTACTGTGCAAGTGTTGAATTGTGCAAGGTCTTCAAGAATAAGCCCCTGAAATAAAATCCAGCCACTCTGGGATTGCTGAACGAATGAATGGATATGTTTGTTCTTTCCAAAAATCTGGTCTCCAGGGAACCCACAGCTGTCCCCATCATACAAGAGACAGAGTCATAAAACACCCACTATGTGCTGGATATTGCAAGAGACACCTGAGGCATATCCCGTTCCCTGAAGTGAATAACTTCTGCACCTCTTTAAGGGGCAGGAAGCTTTGAGGCCCTGATTTGAGCCAGATCCACTGAAAGCTAGCTCTTACCTACTTTTCTATACTTTCCTGAAGTTGTTGGCCCAATGGGTTTTGATATTTCAAATTCTCTCAAGAAATGGAAACTCATTGCATTAAATTATTTTTTTCTTGATTAGTGTCTGCCTTGTGTTCTGTAAGTTAGCCTCCATGATGGTGGAGACTATGTGTTTCTAATACACCCTTGAACCAGCTTTAGAACTATTTTGGGCACCTATCAGACAGTAGAGGAGTATTTTTTTTCTGAAGGGTTAAATGACTAAAAGGTGCAGCTTGTACATGTAAAATATGCTAATGCCTCATGTGGGCAATTCATTCAGTTAAAACAAAGGGAATGAGCTGAATGAAGACCACCAGTTGGCTAGGTGCTGCCCACAGTCTGCCCAGTTGAGTCACCCACGATTGTTGGGCAAGACTGTGCCAGGAAACTCCCTCCATGGTCAGGTGATCTGTTCCCTCCTCTGGGCCATCAGCAATGGCACCAAGTGAGGAGTCTGGTAAGTAAGAATCACCCTCCAAGGAGAAGAATCTACTTCACTTAAAAACAAAACAAAACAAACTATAGAGATTCAATCCCCATATGGATGTACCTAGTTATTGCGGCCCTTCCCACAACTAGCAGACATTTACATTATTTACAAAAAGGGATGCTTTGAGAGCCTCAGATCCCTTGGGAGAAGCATGGATTCAGCTTGTGAATAAAAACATCAGGATTTTTTTAACCCAGGGCAATCCATTACCAAAAAAGCCTTTTTGTTTCATTACTACTCAATATTCTTTCGTTGATTCTGCAGGAGAAAAAAAGAAGGATTGAAGTGGGAAAACCTCATCCAATCACTTGCAGAGTTTGGGGTAAAATCATAGAAGGCCAGAGAGCTACCATGTCTGCTCCTCTCAACCCCATCCCACTGTGCTTCTCTGTCATATGATTAACTTTCTAGACAGAATCTTTATAAATCATGTGACATTTATTGAAAGGCTGCAGCATCTTCACAATAGTTAGGTAATGTTATCGTCTTCATTTTTGGAACAAAATAGATCTTTGTTGAATGATGCTCAAAGGTCTCAAAGAAATACCATTGCATTGAAAAAGGCAATTTGCAAAACCACTGATAGAGTCTGACATCATTTACAGAAAAACCCAGTAACACATAAATCAATGTCAAATATTTTCCATGGATGCATAGCTGTGTGTATAAAGACTTTCCATGTTCAAAACACAACAGGTTTTTAAAAGAAAAAGCATATAGGCCCTGGCTGGCTTGCTTAGTGGATAGAACATCATCCTAGCGTACAGACATCCTGGGTTTCATCCCTGGTCAGGGCACACAAGAGAAGTGACCATTTGTTATTCTCCCTCTTTTTCTCCCCCTTCTCTCCCTCTTTCCTTCCTGTAGCCAGTGGCTCAATTGGTTCAAGAGTTGGCTCCAGGCACTGGGGATTGGTCCAAGCATCAGCCTCATATGCTAAAAATAGCTTGATTGATTTGAGCATTGGCCCCAGATGGGGGTTGCCACATGGATCCCAGTTGGGGTGTGTGAGACTGTCTCACTATCTCCCCTCCTCTCACTTAAAAAAAAATAAAATAAAAGCAAAAGCACATAGATTACCAAGTTTATCAAAGATGCATCTGTTTGTTCATAATGAAACACCAATAACTTTAATAAATGATTATCACAGTCAGAAAGTTTAGACACAAGTTCAAATTGCAGCATAGCAAAAGTAAAGGACAAGGATGTCTTTTTGCTAAGGGTTATAGGCATACAGGAAGTGCTTAATGTTCTGTAATTTGGAGACCAGAATCATAAAGGTGGCCTTGTAATTAGTTTATCTTAGAGTACAAACTACTTTTTCTTCCTGACTATAGTATAACACAATTGTGGGAATGTTGCTTACACATATGTTAATTCTATAAAATTAATAATTTTTTATAATTAAGTAAGGGGCGAGGAGGCAAAAACAGACTCCTGTATGCACCCCAATTGGGATCCATCTGCAAGCCCCCTACCAGTTGATGCTCTGTCTGTCTGGGCCACAGCTCTGTTACTCAGCAACCGAGCTATTTTAGCACCTGAGACTGAGGCCATGGAGCCATCCTGGGGCCAACATTTTGCTTGAGTCATTTGAGCCATAGCTGCGGGAGGAGAAGAGAGAGAGAGAGAGAGGGAGAAATGGGGGGAAGGGTGGAGAAGTAGATGGGCACTTCTCCTGTGTGCCCTGACTGGAATCAAACCAGGACTTCCACACGCTGGGCCAACTGGCCAGGATCAATAAATAAAATCTTAAAGAAGAAAACACTAAAAGAAATCCAAAGATACTGACAATTTTTAAAACATATTTCAATGTTCGTGATGTTGGAATGTAAAAAACAAAACAAAATGAAATGAAAAAAACAAAGAAAACAAAACAAAAAGTTCACCTTAGCATCAATGAAATGTGATGTATTGATTTAATTATCATAACTTATTCAGTAACAATAGTGCATATCTCACAGTAAGAGGCTGACACACATTTGGCATTGTAATTATGGGGTAGATAATATTAGCTGGGCTCACTCTGTAGATAAAAACGTGGGGTTCAGAGTCAATGCATTCCCATATATGCACACACAAATCACATCTCTTGCTACAGGCACACATAGACATGTAAATGAAAAGAAAAAATGCTCCCAGAGGACCCCAAGAGGTGACAGTCCATCTCTTCTAGAGCAGAGACTGAGGTTGAACAGGGTGACTGGCTGGAAAGCTTGTTTTATTGACATATTTTGACTTTTGACCAAAAAGTGTTCATTTATGAACTGTCAAGAAATGAAATAAGATAATAATTGTAAAAAAAGGGGATTGGAGACGGGAAGTCTCCCTCTGAGAGGTGAGACATGAATGGTCCTCCTGCTCAAACCAGTTCCCAGTGCTTGGCCCACAGCGGACCCCCTTCTGATGCAGAAGCATTTCAATGGAGTATTTCTTCTACTACTATGTACATATATTTATATAGTTACATATAAAAGGGTAGCTATAGATATACTTTTCATTGTATTTTATTGATTAGAGAGAGATAGAGGACAGAAAGAGAGGAGAGAGAATCGTTGATGTGTTGTTTATTTGTGCATTCATTGGTTGATTCTTTTATGCGCCCTGACCAGGGATAAAACCCACACCCTTGGCGGATCCAGACGACATTCTAACCTACTGTGAGCTATCTGGCCAAGGCTAGATATACTTTTTTTTTTTTTTTGTATTTTTCTGAAGTGAGAAGTGGGGAGGCAGAGAGACAGACTCCCATGTGCCCCTGACCGGGATCCACCAGGCATGCTCACTAGGGGGCGATACTCTGCCCATCTGGGGCATTGCTCTGCTGCAACCAGAGCCATTCTAGCGCTTGAGGTGGAGGCCATGGAGCCATCCTCAGTGCCAGGGCCAACTTTGCTCCAGTGGAGCATTGGCTGCAGGAGGGGAAGAGAGAGATAAGAGAGGAAGGAGAGGGGAAAGGATGGAGAAGTAGATGGGCACTTCTCCTGTGTGCCCTGGCCGGGAATCAAACCTGGGACATCCACACGCCAGGACAATATTCTACCGCTGAGCCAACCAGCCAGGGCCACTAGATATACTTTTTAAAAAACACAAATGAGAGTACACAATATACTGTTATAAATTTTTTTTTCACTTAAAGCTGTAACTCAGAGCATCTTCCATATTGGTATTTTCAGCTCTTCCTCCTCCTCATTATTTCACCCATATGAGTCCTATCTATGTAGCCAACCTTCTAAGGACGGATCCTTGGGTGTTACCTACATTTCCTCTCTTCCAAGCAAGGCTCCAGCAAGCCCTGGATTGAGAGGACAATGTCCTGTCCACCCATATCCAGACAGCTGCCTTCTCTTTGCTAATGAGGTTCTACTCCAGTGTTTTCTTCTTAGAGAAGTCCTCCCCAACTGCCAAAGCCGAAGAAGCACTCCCCCCCCCCGTCCCCCGTTATTTGTACATTATTACCTCTGATCTTGCTCAGAAATCAGCAGCGAGGCTCTGCAGGACTAGGGGCTTTGGGTGGCTCACTGCTGGACTCCCAGCACCTGGAACAACGCCTGTCACAGAGGAGATGCTCACATATTAATTGAAAAAAATGGACTCTGTGCCTGACCTGTGGTGGTGCAGTGCATAAAGCTTTGGCACAGAATGCTGAGGCCACCAGTTCCAAACCCCAGGCTGATATGGTCAAGACACATAAGAGAAGCAACTACAATGAGTTTATGTTTCCCACTCCTTATCCCTGCTTCTCTCTCCCCTCTCTCTAAATTGAAATTTAAAAAAGATAAACGGACTCACTGTTGTTCACTTGAAACCTCTTGTCTATTGAGATTCACACTTATCAGAGGATGTAGAAATTCAACTTGCTCCACGTAATTGTTCCACTGAGTTGTTCTATTTAGTTGTGCACTCATTTGTTGCTTCTGGTACGTGCCCTGACCAGGGGTCAAACCCAAGACCTCAGGGACCCTCTGTCTCCTGAGACATCTGGCCAGGGTGAATTTTCCTATTTCTTAAAACAGCCTTTCCCCACCACTAAGCAGGAAAGAAAATAACTCAAGTTCCTTCTTGATCTACTTCCCTCCTCCCCCTCGTGCACACACACCTGTCACATCCACTCCCCTGTGCCGCACTGAATTCAGTGGGGAAAGAATGCCAACTTCACACCTGCTGCCCCCGCCCCCTTCTTTCTGCCTCTCTGGAAGTCAGATGATCGCCTATTAATACCAGTCCCTCTAGGCAACTCTTTAAAGAGACTTGAGCCAAAACAAAATCCCCCCTATGAAATTTTATGCCTTGGGAACTGTTTATTGGGCCAATGAACATCCATGAGGAAGGAGATAGAAAGTCTATTGAGCCTCCTGGTACTGCTGGTGTGTGAGTGTGTGGGTGTGTGTGCGTGCGCGCACACGCGTGTGGTGTGTTGTAAGATGGATAAGTATCATTTCCTGCTAATATTTCTCTCTGCTCGTGAAAGACCCACAAATCCTAGGAAAACATGTTCTGATCACGGGCACAAAGCGTGGCTGCAGTTAAACCTCCTGTCAATCCGAGGAACTGATGATAAGATGATTAGAATGGTGAAACATCCAATGTGCTAAATAAACACCATTCTAGATGCTTCCCGGTGTTACTCGATTTGTTCTTCACAACACTAGAAGGTACCTATTCTCCTCATCCCTATTGTACATATGGGGAAACTGAGGTGCAGAGGGATTCTTTCAGAAGGCTTCTTGAGGGGGGGTGGCTCAGACCAATTTGGATGTGGCGATCCGCCTACTGAAAGCTACCACCTGAGTACCCCCGTCTTCACGACCCTGAGGCCTTTCTCAAACGTATCACTCTTAAGCCTGTCCTCCTGCAGTTTAAAATACATGAAATGGGAGTTCAGTGTCTGTCAAGGGGCCAGGCACATCGCGTACGCTTGGTAAATGACAGTCCGAGCTGTTATGTTCAGCGAGGGGGGCAACCAAGCTCATAGACACGTGGCCGGGACTCGAAGGGCTAAGCCACATCGTGTACTTAGGTCAGCCCCTGGGGCTTAAAAACCACCCAGTAAGTACCATTACTGTTATTGTTGCTGTGAGCTTGCAAGAAGACCAAACACATTTATAATATACAATAGAAGCTTCGGTAATTATATATATATATATATATATATATATATATATATATATATATATTAGTAAGTATATAAGTATATATATACTGCACATATATAGCAGTAAGTATATATTGCATATATATATATATATAAATATATATGTATATATATACTTGTGGGTCCCGGGAAGAACATGTTCTGTGCTTAGTGTATTATATATATATATATATATATATATATATATATATATATATATATATATATATATATATATATATATATATATATATTACACTAAGCAGTAAAGATACTATAGATATATAGTAGTGAAGATAGCTAAGGCGTTAGAGCTGCACGGTCCAATACAGTAGCCAGCAGCCCGATGTAACTGAAAATCTTAATGAATTAAAATGAAACACAGGTAAACATTCCGTTCCGTAGCCTCACTGGCCACATGTCACGTGATCAACGGCCCCATGCAGCAAGTGGCCAGCCACCAGGCTGGGACTGAGCATTCCATCCCTGCAGAAAGTTCTGGGGACCGCACTGCTTTAGCGGGTTTTGTCTTCTGTTGTTGTAGGAACCTCCTGTGAATGAGCTCACGAAACCTCCAGGACGCGATTGGGGGCCGGTTTCCTTCCTCATGATCTCCTTCTCTATGAGGAAACCGCTGCTCAGAAAACGACCGCAGTGGTCTGAGGATGCCGCTGGGGTTCGAACCCAGGATGGACCAGATCCAGAGTACTCCCTGCTCCTAACCTGTTCGCATCCATCACCTTCTGACTGACCTTGTCAGTCCTGCTGGGGGTGCCTCCCCTTCCCTACCTTTTGGGACCCTTCATCTTCCTCGGACTTCTCTTTCCCTCTCTTGTCTCCTCCCTCCTCCCTCCTCCCTCCTCCCTCCAGATCCCGCCCATTCTCCCTCCAAACCTCGCCCCTCCTCCCTCCAAACCCTGCCCCTCCTCCTAAGCCCCTCCCCCTCCGTTTGTCCCCGCCCACCAGCCAGAGCACAGGGTACTGGGGGGGAGGGGGCTGCTGCAGCCCCAGGCCGCGCAGGCGCAGAACACTCTCTCCCCGGGAACCCCCACGCAGCCGCTACTGAGTCCCGCCTCCCCGCCCCCCACCCCCAGCCGCCTGCTGACCGGATTCACTGGTCTGCGGGGTTTCCTCGTGCAAAGTGTTAAGAGCTCGTAGCCCTGGTGTCCGCAGGGAAAAACCCGGGATCATAATAGTGCTCTGAGTATAGTACTGCATTACCCATTTATTAATAAATATATTTTGTAATATTGTACTGCTAATAGAACACCGTTTCTATATCTACTGTTGCTGTTTATTATTAATAGATCGCTACTATAATCAATAATAAAATTCTAAGTCAGATATGACCATGGTTAAGGATGAGGCGTAGATTGGATAATGCCCCGCCTGACTGAACACGGCACTGTATTTTCAGAAGAATTCAAGCCAGCAAGGGGAGGAGGGGGTGTCTGTTATCTGAGAGAGGATTGTTTCCCTGTAACTCTAAAGCAAATCTGCCTTGTCAGGGAGGGTGTGGGTGTGGGGGGAGGCATTCTGCCACGTTGCTGCGTTTCTGCTGGAGGGTCCCGTCTCCCCAGCTCTGAGGCTGAGGGTCTGGGCACAGCCTTCTGGCCTGACCATTCCCAAGCGGGGAATCCAGGGCTGGGGAGGGGGAGGGGCAGGCTTGCGGGGTTCCTGCGGTGCTGGTGGCGCCCCCCCCCATCTCCCACACCCTGTGCACCAACCGTGGCCCTCATTATGACAGTCCAGCCGGTACCTGTATCTCTCGCACCTGACAACTGTTTAAAACGACGTTGGTCTCTCTTCATGGCAAGTTTTATTTTAAAAAATGTTAACAGAACCAGGGAGACACTTGGGTGTCGGAAGGAACGACCGTTACTGCCTAACGCTGAAAAAAAGTTTTTCCCACTTCATGAACAACTTAGGAACTGCTACCATTTATTAGCTTGGGGTTGTAGAGAAACTGTGGGGGATATGTGTCGTCGGAAAAGGAGGAAACCTACAGATGGTGACAACCTGACCTCTGGACTAGATCCAGATGTGTGTGACGAAGTGAAAATGTCCCCACTTTCCCTTATGGGGTCCATCACCCGCTCCCTCCACTTTATCACCGTGAAACAGACCCAGAGATACTCCATGCTTTGTCCAAGCTCATAGGACAATGCGCTATGAGGTCGGTCTGGAGCCACAGTGAACGTGGCCACGTTCCCAGACACAAGACCTGTAGAGGCTTGCTTTCTACTGTGGCCACGCGTGGATGCTACGGAAGGAGACTGTGTGCACCACAGGGGCCTGTCCTCAGCGCCCCCATTCCTAAGACGCATCTGGCCAGCACTTCTCTTGACAGTGCGCGAGCTTGAATTCTGGCACGGCTGAGTGTGTGTGTGCGCGCGCGCATGACCAAACTACCTGCCTGCATGCCTGCTATGGATTCTGAGGTCCACGTACCACCACTACCACCACCCCGCCCCTTCACGCTAGGTATGGATTCTCAGGTGCCGCGTGAGGTTGGTGTTCCGGCTGAAGGTTTTCCCGCACTCGCCGCACGCGTAGGGCTTCTCGCCCGTGTGGATCCGCCTGTGGACAGTCAGCGAGGAGTTCTTGATGAACTGCTTCCCACACTGGCTGCAGCGGTAGGGCCTTTCGCCGGTGTGGATTCGCTGGTGCTCAATGAGGTACGCGCTCTGGCCGAAGGCCTTGCCGCACTGGCCGCAGGCGTAGGGCTTCTCGCCAGTGTGGCCGGCCTGGTGCACCAGCAGGGAGGAGCGCCCCGCGAAGTGCTTCTGGCAGACAGGGCACGCGTAGGGCTTCTCTCCAGTGTGCAGGCGCCGGTGCTGCGTAAGCGAGGAGTTCTTGCTGAAGGCCTTGCCACATGCGCTGCACTCGAAGGGTTTCACCCCTATGTGGAAACGCTGGTGCTGGATCAAGTAGGCGCTCTGGCTGAAGGCCTTGCCGCACCGGCCGCACGCATAGGGCCGCTCGCCCGTGTGGTTCCGTTGGTGCAGCGTCAGCGACGAGCTCTTGTTGAAGGCTTTGCCACACTCCCCGCATGCATAGGGCTTCTCACCGGTGTGTGTCCGCCGGTGCTCAGTCAGGTGCATGTTCTGGCTGAAGGCTTTCCCGCACGTGGCGCACACGTAAGGCCTCTCGCCGGTGTGCGTCCGCCGGTGCACGACGAGGTGCATGCGCTGGCTGAAGGCCTTGCCGCAGTCCCCGCACACGTACGGCCTCTCGCCGGTGTGGACCCTCTGGTGCTGGGCCAGGGACGAGGTCTTCCGGAATGCCTTCC
This sequence comes from Rhynchonycteris naso, assembly GCA_037038555.1. Taxonomy (NCBI): domain Eukaryota; kingdom Metazoa; phylum Chordata; class Mammalia; order Chiroptera; family Emballonuridae; genus Rhynchonycteris; species Rhynchonycteris naso. The sequence goes on from CM072997.1 coordinate 239,095,987, forward strand.
CGCACGCGGCGCACGTGTAGGGCCTCTCTCCGGTGTGCGTCCGCTGGTGCGCGGTCAGGTTCATGCGCTGGCTGAAGGCCCGGCCGCAGTCTCCGCACGCGTATGGCTTCTCCCCCGTGTGCACACGCTGGTGGACGGTCAGGGAGGAGCGCTCGGTGAACTGCTTCCCGCACGCGGCGCATGCGAAGGGCTTCTCCCCGCTGTGGATACGCTGGTGTTTTACCAGGGTTGAGCTGCGGCCGAACGCCTTGCCGCACTCGCTGCATGCGTGTGGTGTCTTCTCTGTGCGCTTTTTAGAGAGGGGAGGGCTGAGGCTTGAAGTCCCTACGTCCTTCCCGCACCTGGCCAACAATGTGTGGGCCCCCGCTTCTCTCCGCCCTTCCGATCTCGTTGGGGCCAGCGTGGCGCTTCTGTGGACGAAGGCCTCCGATTTGCGACATTCAGGGGCTAACAACGCCTGGGAACTGTCCAAGCACCCCAGACCGGTTCCTGCTCTCCCCGGTGGCTGCCCCACCCCGTCACCCTGTGTCCCAGGGGCACCATCCCTCGTGGGTCCTTCCACCACTACCCCCACCGATGGTCTGTCTTCGGAAACGCCGTCCTGTGGGTCGGATTCTTTCAGGTCGGGTCTAGTCCCCAAGTCTGAGGGGGAGGTGGGAAAGAGAAGAGGAAAGGCATTTCGTGAACAACGCTGGGAGTGAGGAAGTTTGGAAGATAGGACAAGGCACAGACCAAGGGCAAGGGACAGACTGTCCTGGGGTAGCCGTGAGGAGCTGACACTGTGTGGTGTAGGGAGGTGAGCGGAGTGGGTGCCGAGGTGGCCAGGGGCGCTCAGAGCTGGGGGTCGGGTATATGAAGAGAGATGGGAGGGAAGCACGCTTGGGGGCTGGAAGGAGTGGATCAAAGTGTCCAGCACACCCAGTGAGGGGTTACTGCACCTGGGTCCAGACCCCCACCTCTGCTCACCTGGCTGGCTCAAATCCCCTCCCTCTGTCCCGCGAATTTCTCCATTTCTATTTCAAGTCTATGGGGCTCTCCTGAGTTCAGGCTCTGCATCCTGGACGTTATGGCTTCGTCACCAACATTTAAATAAAAACTGAGAGACGCCCTGGCCAGGTAGGTAGTTCAGTAGGTTAGTGCCAAGGTTGTGGGTTCTATCCCCCATGAGGGCACATACAAGACCAACGAAGGCAGAAACGGGTGGAACGACAGATCAGTTTCTTTCCTTCTGTCTCTAAAATCAATCAGTCAAACAATCGATGAATCAACAAATAAACACTGTGAGATCTTGCACAAAAATCTCATGAAATAAAGAACCTGGCTACACAGAACCCACCTTCCTCAAAGGCAGGAGAGTGATCAGCACCTGCTCCCCTTCTGCATTTAAGCCTCCACTTGTCCCGGGACCCCTGAGTTTGAGACCCTTCCCCTCATGCAAGGGGGCTCTCTATGCCATGTCTTCTCTATGCAGACGCCTCTGACATGGATGCCCCCACACTGGAACTCCCCCACTCTGAGCTCTGCCGAGCAATAATCACAGGCATACTGGGCAAGATTGACAGATACCGCAAACCTCACGCATCTGATGTGAAACCTGCACTTTCAGAAACTCCACTCCCAAATAATAAGAAAGGAAGGCTCATCAAAAAGACTTAGCAAGGTAAGTCAGACACAGAAGGACCCCTTCCACTCACAGGAGGCATCTAGAACCATCAGATTCATAAGGGACAGAAAGTAGGATGGGTGCTAGGAGATGTGGGGTGGGGTGGGATGGGGGGAGCTGTTGTTTTGTCAGGACAGATTGTCATTTGGGGACAATGAAAATAGTTTTGGAGCCGGACTAGGTGGCGGCACAGGGGATAGAGCCTCGGATTGGGACATGGAGGACCCAGGTTTGAAACCCCGAGGTCGCCAGCTTGAGTTGAGCCCAAGGTCGCCGGCTTGAGCAAGGGGTCACTCACTCTGCTGTAGCCCCCCCGGGTCAACACATATGAGAAGCAATCAATGAATTACTAAGGTGCCACAACAAAGAACTGATGCTCCTCATCTCTCTCCCTTCCTGTCTGTCTGTCCCTATCTGTCCCTCTCTCTGTCTCTGTCAAAAAATATATATTTGGTTGATAATGCCAAACTATCTTCCAAAAGAGTTGTCCCACTGGCTCAGTGGTAGAGCGTGGGCCCAGCATGTGGATGTCCTGGGTTCGATTCCTGGTCAGGGCACACAGGAGAAGCGACCATCTGCTGCTCTACCTCCTCCCCTTTTCTATTTCTCTGTCTTCCCCTCCTGCAGCCATAGTTCGATTGGCTTGAGTGAGTTGGCCTCCAGCATTGAGGATGGCTCCGTGACCTCTGTCTCAGGTGCTAAAAAAAATGGCTCCATTGCTGAACAATAAATCAAAGGCCCCAGATGGGGAGAGCATCGCCCCTAGTGGGTTTGCTGGGTGGATCCCAGTCGGGGTGCATGCGGGAGTCTGTCTGTCTCCCCTCCTCTCTCTCTCACACACACACACAAAAATTAAAAAAATAAAATAAAGTGTAACTTCATACATTTATTTCTATATCTATGAATTGCAAGCTCATAAGCTTTGGATTCCTGTCATTCATTCAGTCTTTTTCTTATTTATTCCTAGGAGCTCTTTATCTAGATATAATCCTCTGGCTGTTATACATGCGGTAAATACAACTCCCATTTCATCATCGACCAACTTTAATTTTATCTTTGAGTAGAGTCATCTGAATTTTCTACCCAGTGACATCAGTCAACCTTGTCTATTTCTTTGGTCATCCTGAAGTGACAGGCAGAGGGTGAGTAGCTCAGGGAAGCTGTCCCATTACCTAGTGAGACCAGGTTCCTATAGTTCTCCAACATGACGTTCCTGTACAGGTCCTTCTGGGCGGGCTCCAGCTGCTGCCACTCCTCCTGGGAGAAGTCCACTGCCACGTCCCTAAACATCACGGACTCCTGTAAGAGGAAACCCACAGCCGCTCACTGCAGGGCCTGCCTCACAGAGCTCAAGAGGAGCGGTCCGAAGGGCCAAGGGGAACAGGAAAGGTTTGCACAGAATGTATCTGAAGTGGTTTTGACAAGATGCAGGGCTGTGAAGGGCCTGACCGCTCAGTGTTCTGGGCAGCTAAGGATACCAATATGGTCCCCGATGGACTAAGGAAACATGGGAATGTTCCAAGCAGAAGGCCAGAGAGCTGAGGAATGGAAGGAAGGACTCAAAGGCAAAATGAACCTCACCCGCCCTCCTCGGGAAGAGCAGTTGGTTAGAGTACTGTCCCAACCCGCCCAGGTTGCGGGTTTGATCCCCGGTGAGGGCACATACAAGAATCGACCAGTGAATGCATACATAAGTGGAACAATGAATCGATGTCTGTCTTTTTCTCTCTCTCCCCCTGTCTCTAAAATAAATTTTAAAAAAATCACCATAATCCAGTGAACTGACATGCACGTTAGGAGCCCGCCAGGGGCAAATACCTTGATGTAATTCAGTCATTTGATGTTTAGTTAGCCCCTGCAGAGCTCCGGGCACCGGGCTTGCTGCTGGGACACAGACATGGAAGGTTCCAGAACTAGTTCCTCATGAAAGAGGCAGACAGAGACACCCGTAATGGACCCACCATTCAGTCTATAAACCATGGAAATGAACCAAATTCTCTAGGTGCGTGAGCAACGGCAGCCCTAGGGGTGTCCGGGCAGTTGGTATGGGCTGTGGTTGGATCCTAGCGGCAGACTGTGGGCAGGGCTAGGGGGAGGTGGGTCAAGGTCTGAGGCTTAAATGGAAGACTGGGTCCCTGAGGACATTGACGCTCTGATCCTGTGCATGAAATGAACGTGGCTCTGTGTCGTCCATCACAGCAGTAACGGTACCTGTGGCTCACTATGCAGTCGCTCTGTGCCAGGAACATTCTAAGTCATGTTACCGGATGAATTCTGGGTTTAATTCCTGTGTTGAAGTCCTAAGTCTCAGTACCTTGGAATAAGACCTTATTTGGAAACAGGGTCATTTGCTGGTGTAATAAGTTAAGATGAGGCCACACAGTGGCCACGCCCAGTTAGCTCAGCAGTAGAGCATTGGCCCGGTGTGTGCAAGTCCCGGGTTCAATTCCCGGCCAGGGCACACAGGAGAAGCCCCCATCTGCGCATGCGGGAGTCTGTCTCTCTACCTCCCCGCTTCTCACTTCAGAAAAATACAAATATATAAATAAATAAAACAATCAAACTTCGCTAATAATACCAATGATGCTACTCAAAAAGAGGTCACGTGACATCAGCTGTCACCTACCATGCCGAAGGTGTATACAATTTGTCATTTATATCCCATGAACAGGATAAACATTTGGAGCAAGGCCAAGGCTGGGGGGAGGGGGGTGGCGGGGATATAAACTGATCCAACCCAGAACTACGAAGATTTCTGAAAGGCCTTAAAAATACCCACCCTAACCTTCCTTTGCAAGGAATCACCCCTAAGGAAATTGTACAAAATGCAGGAGAAAGATTTAGGTCCAGTCATGTACATATTTATCGAGAAATATTTCTTGCATAAAAGGATGTTTAGAGCAAAATACCACACAGAGCCACCCACTAAAACATCATGAAACATCAGGGCGAGAGCCAGGGACATGAGTCCCTCTCCACATGAGTGCTCTCCTCCCGCTCCCTGGATATTCAGTGCTGACCCCCCAATTCCGAAGGCCACATGTTTAGCACAGTGCTATCCAGGGCCACTGCAGGGGCCTTTGTCACACCTGATGGAATGTGCTTAACCCCCCACTTCCCAGGTGCCCAATTGTATCTCCTGAGAGTCTCCAGGGTAGGACAGGTCACTCCTGAGCTGCCCTGATCCCCATGGTTAACAGAAGCCAGTGTCCATGCAGTACCCTCCCTCCTCAGACTGGACACAATGCCTAGGAGACCGAACTGAGGAACTGGGCCCTGTGGAGGGCGTGGGTGGACAAAGGGTCATCCTTGTCCAGAAGCCTGACCCTTAGGAAGGAAGTATAAAAGGGTGATGACGTGACTCACCAGGGCCTCTTCGGTCAGTGGCTGGGTGGCCATCCGTCCACTGCTCACGGTGACTGGGGAATGACCAAGGGGGACGGGCTGACTGTCCATACGGGGGAGAAAGAGAAAGGCACAGTGAGTGACTAGGGCGAGGTCCTCCCCACAGTGTAGATGGGACACAGAGGCACACCCACTAGGAGACAGGCAGACAGGGACACACACATTCATATGTGTGCATATG